>CM056731.1:15370744-16075744 GCA_029844215.1 Przewalskia tangutica | reverse complement strand
AAGCATTACTACAAGTCGCCTGCTCCTTCAAAGCACTACTATAAGTCAGCTGTTGCAACAGAGTATTACAAATCTCCATCGCCCGCAAAGTACTATAAGTCCCAATCGCCAGCAAAGTATTACAAGTTCCCATCGCCTGCAAAGTACTACAAGTCCCCATCTCTAGCAATACTATCTTCTCTTTATCTAAATATTAATGCTACTATTTATTCTTGTCCACTGAATAATGTTCTTGGTCTATAATATACCTCCTGGACATCTATTCCAAACTTTTAATTGAAGACAATTGTCTCATGAGAATTTTCTCAAAGATGGTTGATAATCTACCTAATAAAAAGAACAACAATAACAACAACAACAACAACATACCCAGTGTAATCCCACACAGTGGAGTTTGGGGAGGGTAGAGTGATGGTGTTTACGACGGGTTCGTACACGCAGCGGAATTTGAAAATTTATGTTTTAAACCCGACTACGGTCGAACTGCAATATGATAAGTAATGAAAATACAAACACAAAGTAGTAATGTAAAACTTCGACAGAAGACTTACATTTTGTAGCAATCAGCCAAGCAGTTGAATCTTTGTGTTCTGTGTAGTCCGAGGGTGCACACGCAAATGTCCCTCGATTTTGTAAGTTCTAAAACTATGATGTAATTTGGTAAGTCAGGAATGCTAGGGATTCTGACAGAGCTCTAAAAGAGATTTACCTCTCTTAGGTTTTGATTTCATTGGAATGGGATGTAAGCCTCCTATTTATAGTTGAGAATAAGAGCTTTAGGGTTTTAGTTGGACCAGGCCCAACTAAATAGATCAAAAATTGATCGTCGGGCCACGCTCGCACCGCGCCTCGAAGAGGCACCGCGGTGCTGGCACGTGTTCCTGACACCGCGGTCCTGAAACAAGGCACCGCGGTCCCGTCCTATTTTTTGCCCATTTTCCCATTTTAATGTCTTTGTCATCAACCGAACATTTAGGTATAATCTCCTTCTAATTACATCCTTCAATCGACGGAACATTTGACTTAGTGTTACCCTTCAGGCCTTTACATAACGTCACTAATAACATTAGGATGTTCACGGAACTCCTAGACTGCGCCGGAAGACGAACCCAATATGTAAAGTTTAGCTACACAAAATATGTGAACTGAACCTATATGAGAGAAGATAAAATCCCTTCATTCATGACACACTCAATCATGCTTAGATCTGTCAAGTGTCTATCCAAATGACTTGATTATTATAACTCATCTATATTAGTTGACAACAGGACCATGTCACAGACAAGTCCAATGCATTGACCAATGACTTAGTCAACCTAATACCATATGAGTACCTGAGTGTTCACTCGAATATAAATTCAAGGAATGAATCCTTTCTTGGCTCATATACCACCTTTAATCTACTTAGTAATGCACCCAAAACAAGCCGCATCTCAACCTATAAGGCATTTGAGCTTAGGACATGATCAAAATACATTACTCTGTAAATAAGATGATATTGACCTCAAGTCTAAGGACTTTTATCTCCCACATGCCGATGATATTATAGACATATAACAAATAATGCATCAGCAAGCAGGGTGTACCAATACTTCAACAAGTATCCATGTGTCCATCATGAGTTGTCATAACTCGTAGCAAGTGAGACATACTACATCCACTAACGATATGATGTAGACCACATGTCGACGTATCACATATCATCGATATCCCAATTTCGATGATCATTAGTCGAGGTAATTTAAGAGTTACGTTATAACATTAATTCTCACATCATTAATAAACACGTAACCTTTAGGGATGCATTTATAGAATTTTATAAACAATCAACTAATAATTCAACAAATGCAAATTGTCATAATATTAATCATCATTAATATAAATATGAATGTGTATAAAGTACATTATGTCCTAATACAGATTGTCTCTAGGACATACATATACTTTCAATCTTCCACTTGGCCTAGAACCAATCACCAACATATCTAATACCCATGTTCTCAAAATGACCATTATGCTTCACCAAGCTTAATGGTTTAGTAAACGGGTCTGTTAGATTATTGTCTGTGGGAATATAATCTATCTTGATATCTTCAGCTTCCACCATCTCTCTCAGTATGTGGTACTTTCTTGGTACATACTTGTTTCCATTTGTTGATTTAGTTCATTTGCATGTGCAATGACACCAGTGTTGTCACAATAAATGGTTATTGGACAACTAGCACTCGAAACAACCCCTAGTTCCTTCAGGAACTCAGAAATCGCGACAGCTTCTTTAGCAGCCTTAAATCCAACAATGTACTCCGCTTCAGTAGTCGAGTCTGCAGTAGTAGCATGTTTGGAACTCTTCCAGCTCACTGCTCCTCCATTGAAAATGAAAGTGTAACCAAACTGAGATTTGAAATCATCAACATCTGTCTGGAAACTAGCATCGGTATACCCAGTGGCAACCAACTCATCAACTCCACCATAGACTAAGAAGTAATCTTTAGTACGCCTGAGGTACTTGAGAATACTCTTGACTGCTTTCCAGTGTTCCTCACCAGGATTCTGCTGGAACTTGCAAGACCCATTTGCATCTTATGGGTTTAACCCCATTTGGTAAATCAACCAAGTCCATACTCGATTGATATACATAGATTCCATTTCGGATTTCATGGCTTCTTGCCATCTCTTCGAATCAATGTCTAGCATTGCTTCGTTATAGGTTCTAGGCTCGTCATCATCTGGAATATCTAGCTCACTTTGTGTTTTCACAAGTAGATTTAGTCTTTCCAGAGGACGATGAGATCTAGAAGACTCTGCATTGATTATCTCAGCTTCGATTCTGTATGTTCGATTGTGAGTAGTTCTTGCATACCGGTCGATCCACCAACATTAGAGCTTTCAGGAATATCATTTTCATGTATTTCCTGAATGGGAGGAAATGCAACTGGTGCACTTGCTCCCAAGGTCTGTGTCGGAAGATCTTGCATTTCTGCATTACTCCTCGTAACACTCCCACTGGCCGAATAAGGTACCATAAATACCCAATCTTCACAAGAAGCTCCCACTGATTTCTTGCCTTTATCATCGGGAAAGAATCCAACCTCTTTGTTACCTTGTTCTTGAATTTCTTCAAGTTCTATCTCTGTGCAACTCTCATCCTTGTAGACATATTCATCTTCAAGAAAAGTTGCGTTCCTAGTAACAAATATCTTATGTTCTCCAAGAAGATAGAAATAGTATCCCTTAGTTTTCTTCGGATACCCAACAAAGTAACATTTCTCATTTTTAGATTCCAACTTATCAGTGATCAACTTCTTGACATATGCAGGACACTCTCAGGGCCTCATGTGTCTAAGTGATGACTTCTTGCCACACCATACCTCATATGGTGTCTTTTCGACTGATTTAGATGGAACTCTGTTTAGAACATATATTGAGGTCAAAATAGTGTATCCCCAAAGGTATGTAGGAAGAGCTGAAAAGCTCATCATGGAACGAACCTTGTCAAGCAAGGTTCGATTTCTCCTCTCGGCAACACCATTCATCTGTGGTGTTCCAGGAGGTGTCCATTCGGAATGAACTCCATGAAGCTTTAAGTAGTCAAGAAATTCATTACTTAAGTATTCACCCCCACGATCAGATCGGAGAGTCTTGATATTCTTTGAGAGTTGTTTCTCAACTTCACACTTAAACTCCTTAAACTTCTCAAAAGCCTCGGATTTGTGTCTCATAAGATACACATATCCAAACCTTGATAAGTCGTCTGTGAAAGTGATGAAGTAAGAGAAACCCTCTCTAGCTTGAGTCGAAAATGGTCCACATACATCCGTATGTACCAACTCAAGCACCTCCTAGACACGGATCCCCTTTCCAGAAAGAGGTTTAATGATCATCTTACCTTTCAAACAGGATTCACAGTTACCATAAGATTGTAAGTCAAATGGTTCGAGGTAATTTAATTTCCTCAACCTTTATATCCTTGTTTGATTGATATGACCAAGTCTGCAATGCCATAAGTAGGTAGAATTTCTTTTATTTAACTTAGCCCTTTTATTTTGTACATTGAAAATTTCCCTGTGACAGTTTAATGTATACAATCCATTCACAAGAGGCGCAATTCCGTACACAACATTATCTAAAGTCAAAATCATATTGTCATTAGACGTGTTTGAGGAAAACCCTCTGAATCAAGTACATGAATGGAAATAATATTCCTTGTCAAAGAAGGAACATAAAAATAATTGTTCAACATTAAAAAAAATTCAAAAGGTAAATCTATCCTATAAGTTCCCACGCGCTCAACAACAACTCGTGCTCCATTTCCGACGCGCAGGTCCACCTCGCGAGATCCGACCTTCCTGCTATCAGTTATCCCCTGCACATTTGTACAAATGTGTGAGCCACAAGCGGTATCAAGTACCCAAGAATGAGAATCATTTATAGATAGTTTAATTTCAATTACAAACATACCTTGCACATTAGCACCTGGTGCCATTTCTCCGCCTAGAGCAGTGCAATCCTTTCTCCAATGCCCCTTCGTGTTACAATTCATGCAAACATCCGATGCCTAGCTTTCTTCTTCTTCTTCGCCTTCTCCTCGGCTTCATTGTTGCCGCCGAGCAACACTTTGCCTCTTCCTTCATTGTCCCTTACCTTTCGGTTTGGGGCGACTAGAGGAGCCAACCATCATAATAGGCTTGGTCTTAGAGGTCGAAGATTCAAAAGTCTTTAACATATTATGCAACTCCGGCAATGTCGCTTTAGTCCCATTCATGTTATAATTAACAATGAAATTCTCAAACGACTTAGGAAGTGAGTGCATGATGAGGGTGGTGGCGACTCTGTCATGAAATCTTATGTCTATAGAAGCTAACCTCTCAATCACCTCAATCATCCTCAACACATGAGGTGAAACTTGGGCCCCTTCATTTATGTCACGACCCGACCCCGGATCCGTGACCGGTGCCTTAACCCGGGCACCCTTGTGACACAACATCAGAGAAAACCAGCGAAATATAAACTCACAATAAACAACCATAATGATATAAAATAGTCTAGCCCAAAATGGCTACCTAAAAAGTACATAAAACCGAACAGTTACATCCTTAAACGAACCAAGTTATGACAAGACTACATGCCTCTAAGAAGGAGTAACACTATGACGGGACAGGGCCCCGTCATGCCCCTGAATGTACAAAATATCAACAACACCAGGGAGAACCATACCAAAAGTCGAGCCTCCGAAGAAATGGAGCTCCTGACACCCGAGTAAAAGATCCTAAGAATGAGGATCTACCACCTGCTTTCCCTTACCTGCAGATTTAACGCAGCTCGGGAAGGGGTCGACACAACGTACCAAGTATGTAAAACTGGAAAATACTGTAGTAATATCATAAGTCCAAAATACACTGAAGTTAAAATCAAATTATGTCAGACTGCGTGCCTTACTAACAATGAGTAACAAGTATAAGTATAATCCGCATGAAAATAGAGGCTCATGATCAAAACAGATCTCTCGCCCGTAGTATCATTAAACAATCCTACTCCTGGGACTGTTTCACCCACATGGATCCTGTGGATCCGCATAAGGCCATCCGCCTCGCATGGGACTATTTCACCCGCATGGAACTATTTCACCCGCATGGATCCTGTGGACCCGCATGGGACTATTTCACCCGCGACGACTATTTCACCGCGTGACCCAGCTGGCCCGCATGAGTACAAGCGCCGCGACTCGCATCATGGGTAGCAAATCCATGGAATACGCAGAATAACAATGATAATACATAAATCAAGACAACCGCTAGTATACATAACATAAGCGCCACCGCTTATCGAATACTCGGTGATAACAATAATAATACATAAATCAAAGACAACCATTAGTAAACATAACATAAGCGCTACCGGCTTATCATAACATAAACAAGATAAGAAATCTTCTAACTTCTTATGAACATAATTAATATAAATCCTCTCATTTTAGCTCATTAAGGCACTACATGTCTTTTTAAGAGAAATCCGGGAATTTAACCCAAGTATCACATACCGTGAACCTTTTTCGAAATGACTCTTTTTTATATAAAACTTCCAAGATACTAATACCCATAGTATCATGTCACAACCACTTTCAAAACAAGTCACAATTTTCCATTTAAAAAATATCCCAAGCTTCTAAATCAAGTGACTTCATTTCCTTTAAAGCCTTAGGCCATTAAAGTCTTAAAACAATTTACCTTCCACAAATTCAACTCATTTTCCCCTTGCTTATTTTATGTAAAGTAAACCCTTCTTTATTTACCTTTTTCCCAAACTAATATAACCAACTTCCCATAAAGCCGTTATATTAACATTTTACGTTAGTCAAACACATTTCCCTATGTCCAAGGGACTTTTACCTTTAAAACGAAACAAGTATCATATACTTCAAAACAAGTGAAGATTATCAAATCTTGTACGTATACCGTACTACATAGATACAACTACTCATGCTCAAGAGATAGGAAAGCTCTACATACCTCTTCGGTCAACCCACTTGTTAATTCCAACTATCGCACGTAATACGTCAACCTATAATGACCATAATACGTTTATTAACTTCTAGTTTCAAAGTAGAATATTTCCAAGTTCAAGGTTACTAATTCCTATGGAAAATTGGGCAGCATTTCCTTTGTTTCTACTCACTTTGCCACCTTTTCAAAGGCCGATTTTTAACACTCAAACGCCACATTTAAGGCCCAACATCCAAACCAACACAAAGGGGAATTACACACCAAAACTTGGGTGTGTAAAATTCTGCCCCATAAGTTATAACAATTAATCTTAACGAGTTTAAGGTAATTTTTAGGCTACAACATGCTCACATAACCTCTTTAGCCAAATCATTCATACCCAAATCACATTTCTTGCATGCAATGACTTTTAAGAGCATTATTTACTACTACAAGTTCTTTCTTCTTAACATGCAACACTAAAAACTAATTATAAAGGAAGAACCATTACCTTAGAGCTTTAGCCAAATTTTTCCAACAACTTGCTAGCTTCCTTTTCAAGAACACCACCACAACAACCTTCACAAGCTAGCCACAAGCTTTCTTCTTGCCTTTACTTTTCAGATTTTTCCTAAGGCTAGAATATCTCTTGGAATTTTAGAGAGAAGGAGAAGCTTGAAATTTTAAGAGAGAAGGAAGAGCTTTTGTCTAAGAGAGAGATGAAAGATGACCAAGTCTTCAAGACTTGGTCAATATAATGCATGCAAAATCAGATGGGGGGGGGGGGACACTTGTCACCCTCCCATGACCCTTTTAAAAGAAAAGATCAGATTTTCCTAAGTTTTTCCGCCAGATTTTCGCGCACCTGATCGGCCGCGTGGCCGCTCTGCGGACTCTGAACTTCCGCGCCTGATTCGACGCCGCGACAATTCCGCTGGCGCTGAGGCCCCTGACCGAAATTTTCTGATTTCGAGTCCTAACTCCTTTCGCACGGCCCTATACGCACGGCCTGAACCACGGGGTATAACATTCTCCCCCCCTTAGAAACATGCGTCCCGAATGTTCCTTCTAGGCTTACTCAAATCACAATATCGACATAGACTCTCTTAACTATTCTTTTTTTTTTCAAATAAAGACGCTCCACCCGGCCACAACAAAACTCAAGCATAATTACTAAATTTAAAGACCAACAATTTAGGAACGTGGGTTACCTGGAGGTATAGGGAATAAGTGAGGATATTTCTTCATCATGTCATCCTCTGCTTCCCACGTCATCTCCTCTCTGTTCTCGTTCCGCCATAAGACCTTGACGGAAGTCACATCCTTTGTCCGTAATCGCCTAACCTGACGATCGAGTATCGCTATGGGACTCTCCTCATATGATAACTCCTCTGTTACCTGAACCTCATGAATCGGATATACTCTAGATGGGTCTCCAATACATTTCCGCAACATAGATACGTGAAAGACTGGATGTACTGCCTCCAGATCGGACGACAGATCCAACTCATAGGCAACCTTGCCTACCCTACGGATAATATGATAAGGCCCAATGTACCTTGGGCTAAGTTTCCCCTTCTTCCCAAATCTCATCACACCCTTCATGGGTGATACCTTTAGGAAGACCCAATCATCAACCTCAACCTCCGTTGTCGACGCCACGACCTGATACGACTTCACGGCCTGGTCGCTAATAATCGCTCCCGATAAGCTTTACCTTATCCATCGTCACTGAACCAAGTCCGCCCGACTAATCGAACTTCTCCTACTCGAACCAAATTTATCGCGACTGCACTTCCTCTCGTATAAGGCCTCATAAGACGCCATCTGAATACTAGAGTGGTAGATGTTGTTATAAGCAAACTCCACAAGAGGTAAATGATCCTCCCATCTACCCCTGAAATCAATAACACAAGCCCGCAAAGATATCCTCGCCGTTCGATAGCGCTACCGCCCGTCGCTACCGAGGGTGAAACGCAGAACTGAGACTCACATGTGTCCCTAATCCCTTCTGAAAAGACCTCCAGAAGTTAGCCGAGAACTGGGCTCCTCTATCTGATATAATCGACACCGGGACTCCGTGCAGTCTCACAATCTCTCTACTATATAATCTAGCATAAACCTCGGCCGAAAAAGTCGTTCTGACAGGAAGAAAGTGGGCTGATTTCGTCAGCCTGTCTACAATAACCCAGATGGAATCCTGCTTCCTCTGAGTGTGAGGTAATCCTGTAATAAAATCCATATTTACCACCTCCCACTTCCAAGTCGAAATATCAATAGCCTGCAATAGCCCACCGGGCTTCTGGTGCTCAACTCGACTCCATCGACAATTTGGACACTGTGCAACAAAACCTGCCACGTCCCTCTTCAGGCCATCCCACTAATACACACACCTGAGGTCATGGTACATCTTAGTCGACCCCGGATGAATAGAATAACGAGCACTGTGTGTCTCCCCTAGAATCTGCTGACGAAGTCCTGCCACATCGGGAACACACAACCGGCCCTCAAACCTTAGCACCCCATCAGGTGCTACCTCAAATAGACTCTTCTTCCCAAGAGTCAGATTCGATACCGCACCATAAGCGGATCCTCATACTGTCGCCTCTTCACCTCCCCAATGATGGAAGACTCGGCGACCTCTCGAACCCGAACTTCATCACTATCAGAATCAACCAAACGAACCCCAAGGCTCGCTAGCTGATGTAACTCGCGAACCATGTCCCTCTTCTCTGGCTGCACACCTGACAGACTGTCCATCGATCTGCGACTAAGAGTATCTGTAACCTTCTCGACTTTTCCCGGGTGGTATAGGATATCAATATCACAATCCCTTGAGTAACTCTAACCACCGCCATCGCCGCCAATTAGGTTCTGCTGCGAGATATACCGGAGGCTCTTGTGGTCTGTACACATATCCACATGAAGTCTTATATATACGTCATGCCTCCAAATCTTCAAGGCACTATTAACTGCCACCTACTCTAAATCGTGAGTAGCGTAATCTCCTTTCTTGCTTCCCTAACCGTCGGGAAAACATAGGCCCTAACCTTATCGTATTGCGTCAGCATACAACCTTGCCCAACACCCAAAGTGTTACAATAACAACCTAACCTCGAGTCTCTCGAAGGGGTTAGAATCGTAGTCGTGGTCAACCTATCTTCTAAGATCTGGAAGCCTTTCTCATACTGCGAAATATTCGGTATTCATTTTCTCAATTATGGTTCCTGCTTTCCTTTTCTATATTGCAACTCAACTTGGTCACTAACTTAGATTTGATTCCTTTGCTTGCCTCATGGCTAAGACTTCCGCCCATCACAATTTTAGTGGGGGATTTCCTTGGTCTCGTAAAGTCGTAACCCGATTAAAATCTCTCAACACGTACAGCTTATAGTGTGTTCAACCTCAATTCACGGTATACATAATCCAATGACTTGTCAAGATTTCTTATTGTTCGAGTGTCTACTCGTCTTTACTTTATAAGTTATTTCAAGTTGTCCTGGGGTCCCTTACCTCTCCGTATTCTCTTACTATCTTTCTCGTCAGTACAGATGCTACCACATTTCCTCGAGATGTTCTTAATGCCCATCATCTACTAATGGTCCTTACACTAGTGCTGGGTAAACATATCTCGCAACTTACATCACCATAGTTGTATTCTTTTTATCATTCCGTCATAACCTACCTTATGCTTATTAATAGTAAAGTGTTTCTAACTTGATCCATAATCGCATAGCTTCAAATATGCGCATTACTGCATTTTTTCACGACACTTCCCGACCATTTCGTGAACGTCGTTCTTAATTACCCCCAACACAATACTTACTCCACGCTATCTAAAATCAGAACTTATGGCATGACGACATCAAGACCCTACCGGTCTCCCATCCTTCGCCTAACTACATTGGTACACATAACTCTACAATACGTAAACTATCATTTTACGTGGGAGAGAACTTATCTCCCTAATTTAACTTTCTCGAGTCACAACCCTAATCACCGGTCCTCTTGCGGTCCAAAGAAATATCTAATCATCACGACCGCCTTAAAGTCATGTAGATTTTCAAACCTACCAAAGACGCCTCGACTTTCGTCAAAGACACCATACTTATTTTATTCTTGCTTTGCACATTTTCACGAAATTATCAGGCGTCGTGGCCCTGACCGCCACACCAAACCAACTCCAAGTACCTCCAAGGGCACTTAACGTAAATTCCTTCAAATTCAAGTATTATTTACTTTTTGCGTCAATTTACCTCAATGAACAAGTCACACAGACTTATTAAAAACAATGATGCCAAAGAAGGAAGGATAATTCACTGGTTACCACCACTTCACTTCCTTACCGGTCGTACTCTTTTCCGTACTTCCAAACTTATTCTAGCTTACGTATATAACTTCCATAATAAAGCTGGCCTCCAATCTTGGAGTTACTAAGTCAAACAATATAAGGCCATTTCCGGCTCTCACAACCTGGTTCCGGTGGAATGCCCACGAACTCAGAAACGATTAACCACTCGGGCTTGTACTCGTGACCGCCACGTGGACTACTATCAACTGATCCCACCCCATAAACGGGTACCCTAACTTCTCATAATGCCATAACCGTGTCGTCTTGATCACAACAACCATTACTTACTCCACACGGATCTCATCCGTACTATCCTCTTAAGCAAACCACATAGCTTAATTTACAACCATAGTCTCCCATTAGGTCCCTTAATTAAACTTCTTAAGGTTCAATTACTTTTTCCGACAACTCATCATCTCCTAATTATCTCAAACTAGCACGTAAAACCTCGATGAGAGTTCCTTAACTGTTCATACCTTCCCGGTATCTATTTAGTCCTTACCAAATCCTGGTAATCTAAAATTATTCTAGGCAACACATATGTGACCTCATACGTAAATCCGTATATTGTATGTCACAATACCAACTATACTACAAGTATTACCAACCCGATACGCAATCCACATAATCTTTCTGGTCATCACTGCTTTCGTAATGCAAACACCATAACCTGTTAGGAGAGACGACCCTAACCACAGCGACTCTATCGCACGATCTTAGAGTGAGAAGAATGGAAACCAATCCTAAATATCCCGTAGCCTCACGATTATAGATGTGGTGCACAACACACCGATAATCAAGACTCTACTAGATACGGCTGTAGACCCTTCCGAGGATTAATCGCTCGATACCACTTTTGTCACGACCACTCCGGATCCGTGACCGGTGCCTTAACCCGGGCACCCTTGTGACACAACATCAGAGAAAACCAGCGGAATATAAACTCACAATAAACAACCATAATGATATAAAATAGTCTAGCCCAAAATGGCTACCTAAAAAGTACATAAAACCGAACAGTTACATCCTTAAACGAACCAAGTTATGACAAGACTACAGGCCTCTAAGAAGGAGTAACACTATGACGGAGACGGGGCCGTCATGCCCCTGAATGTACAAAACATCAACAACACCAGGGAGAACCATACCAAAAGTCGAGCCTCCGAAGAAATGGAGCTCCTGACACCCGAGTAAAAGATCCTAAGAATGAGGATCTACCACTTGCTTTACCTTACCTGCGGCATGAGCGGCCAGAAGAAGGGTCGATTACCTGACGTGCAGTATGTAAAACTGGAAAATACTGTAGTAATATCATAAGTCCAAAATACACTGAAGTTAAAATCAAATTATGTTGCACTGTGCCTTACTAACAATGAGAGTAACAAGTATAAGTATAATACTGCATGAAAATAGGAGGCTCATGATCAAAACAGGATCTCTCGCCCGTAGTATCATTAAACAATTCTACTCGCGGGAATTTGTTTCACGCGTGGATCGTGTGGATCCGCGTAAGGCCATCCGCCTCGCGTGGGACTATTTCACCGCGTGAGACTATTTCACCCGCGTGGATCCTGTGGACGCGTGAGACTATTTCACCGCGTGGGACTATTTCACCGCGTGGACCGGTGGGCCCGCATGAGTACAAGCGCGCGCTCGCGTCATGGGTAGCAAATCCATGGAATACGCAGATAATAACAATGATAATACATAAATCAGCCTGGCCAGCTAGTATACATAAGCGCTGCTAGAACTTATCGAATACTCGATGATAACAATAATAATACATAAATCAAAGACAATGGCTAGTATACATAACATAAGCGCTACCGACTTATCATAACATAAACAAGATAATAAATCTTCTAACTTCTTATGAACATTATTAATATAAATCCTCTCATTTTAGCTCATTAAGGCACTACATGTCTTTTTAAGAGAAATCCGGGAATTTAACTCAAGTATCACATACCGTGAACCTTTTTCGAAATGACTCTTTTTTATATAAAACTTCCAAGATACTAATACTCATAGTTTCATGTCACAACCACTTTCAAAACAAGTCACAATTTTCCATTTAAAAAATATCCCAAGCTTCTAAATCAAGTGACTTCATTTCCTTTAAAACCTTAGGCCATTAATGTCTTAAAATAATTTACCTTCCACAAATTCAACTCATTTTCCCCTTGCTTATTTTATGAAAAGTAAACCCTTCTTTATTTACCTTTTTCCCAAACTAATATAACCAACTTCCCATAAAGTCGTTATATTAACATTTTACGTTAGTCAAACACATTTCCTTATGTCCAAGGGACTTTTACCTTTAAAACGAAACAAGTATCATATACTTCAAAACAAGTGAAGATTATCAAATCTTGTACGTATACCGTACTACATAGATACAACTACTCATGCTCAAGAGATAGGAAAGCTCTACATACCTATTCGGTCAATCCACTTGTTAATTCCAACTATCGCACGTAATACGTCAACCTATAATGACCATAATACGTTTATTAACTTCTAGTTTCAAAGTAGAATATTTCCAAGTTCAAGGTTACTAATTCCTATGGAAAATTGGGCAGCATTTCCTTTGTTTCTACTCACTTTGCCACCTTTTCAAAGGCCGATTTTTAACACTCAAACGCCACATTTAAGGCCTAACATCCAAACCAACACAAAGGGGATTACACACCAAAACTTGGGTGTGTAAAATTCTGCCCCATAAGTTATAACAATTAATCTTAACAAGTTTAAGGTAATTTTTAGGCTACAACATGCTCACATAACCTCTTTAGCTAAATCATTCATACCCAAACCACATTTCTTGCATGCAATGACTTCTAAGAGCATTATTTACTACTACAAGTTCTTTCTTCTTAACATGCAACACTAAAAACTAATTATAAAGGAAGAACCATTACCTTAGAGCTTTAGCCAAATTTTTCCAACAATTTGCTAGCTTCCTTTTCAAGAACACCACCACAACAACCTTCACAAGCTAGCCACAAGCTTCCTTCTTGCCTTTACTTTTCAAATTTTTCCTAAGGCTAGAATATCTCTTGGAATTTTAGAGAGAAGGAGAAGCTTGAAATTTTAAGAGAGAAGGAAGAGCTTTTGTCTAAGAGAGAGATGAAAGATGACCAAGTCTTCAAGACTTGGTCAATATAATGCATGCAAAATCGGATGGGGGACACTTGTCACCCTCCCATGGCCCTTTAAAAGAAAAGATCGATTTTCCTAAGTTTTTCGCCAGATTTCCGCCTCGGCGCGGCCTGCAATCGGCGCATGGCCGCAACTTCTGCGGACTCTCAGAACTTCCGACGTCGCGGCCACGATTCCGGCGTCGCCCTGAATTCCCGCTTGGCGCGCGCCACGCCTCGGCCGCCGCGGCGCTGAGGCCCCTGACCGAAATTTTCTGATTTCGAGTCCTAACTCCTTTCGCACGGCCCCATACGCACGGCCTGAACCACGGGGTATAACAATTTAGCCTACACTTGAAAAGTTCTATGAGCAGGTCATACTCCATTGTCTGACTCTGCGAATCATCAAGACTCTTCAAATGGGCTAACATTTCGTTGGGCCCCACAATATCATGTTGTCTTTGCAATGTAGGTGACATAGAAGACAACATTAAGCATTGAGCTGAGGTGACATCTTTATAATGTTTCTTGTAACAACCTGGTCAAAAGTTGCATACTCTGCAGAGTCCTCCGCTGGATCGATGGGAAATATTTTGTCCAATGTATACTCAATTTCTTCTTGTCTAAGGACAATTCTAATATTTCTTAGCCAGTCAATGAAGTTGGGTCCGGTGAGTCTGTTTGACTCCATGAGCATTTTCAACGAAAAGTTTGACATTTTTGAAGATCTGAAGATAATAGATAAAACAGGAAAATGCAATCAAAATTCATTCTCCTAAATTATACACATTCATAATAAACTAATTTAACATGGCCTTTTGTTTAATTAGCTCCCATTATTTTACATACTTCTACGACCCCAAGGTAGAATACAGACCTAAATCAATATAAATGTCATAATGGACCAAGATCCAAACATATGCTATATCCGCGTTTGCTTTGGCTAATAACTTCAATAACACACTTTGGTAGGTCCTCAATCAATTGTAAAGCAACTCTACAACTCTTGGTTTGATTAAATATCTTTCATTTTAATCTTTAGACTAGTCCGACACTTTGGCGCCAAGATTCATCTAAACAAGTCAACCCCATTACACGACTGCGTTTAAATGCCTAAGTAAATTTAGCGTTTGCAAGCAAACACATTGGTGTAAATACCTAAAAAAGTTTATTATCTACTTTCATTTTAACACATCTATGAAAGGGCCTTGGTCCTCTTAGACTTAGAGGAAATGCTTTGGCATAAATACCTTTATCGCCGAAAATGACTTAGCACCCTAACAATTATAATGGACGACGCGTTATAATTTGACTTGTATTTAATGTTTGAGAAACATTTTTAGTTTTCGGGGATTCATTCAAGATCAACAATCAAGTCATACATCATATGACATCCTATCGTGCAATTTCTAAACACAATTAGATGGAAAACCATCAAACCCAATAGGCATGATAAAAGATGGTTTTAATCACATCTTGGCGCCGTACCTGCATAGCTACAACGGTCATTTGAAATTAAACAATTACTGGGCGCCGCGTACCCAGACAATAATTGCGGATGCTATGCTAATAATTTAAATGCATCACATTTAATCACTTAGCACATTTGTATATTATTCAATAATATAAATGATAACTATGAGTCTATTTGTCTAAACTCTATAATCTATGTAAATGGCAAACAGTCCCTAAACATTTTCTGATTTTAAAATTCTGATTTTCGGGAATTCTGTAAATTTTTAGAATTTACACTTTAGTCACTTAAGAATTTAAAATTCAATTCTGAACCCTTATAAATTCATAAAAATACAATTCTAAACTTCAGAAAATATTTTCAAACTTCTGGGACCTGTTTGCAATTTTCAGAACCTAAAATCAACTTTCAGAAAACTTTATTTTAATTACATATTTGCCCGAAAGGACCAAATATGTTCTATTCAAAACTTTATTTTGTAAATCGAAACTTAAAACTTGATTGAATCAAACTTTTAAGTCTCTGCTTACGATTTAGTTTTCTTTTTTAAAATTATAAATCGCGCATACCTACGAGGCGATAATCCACCGAATCGCAAATTAATTTGCACCATGATCTAACAAGTGGCACCGATTGCCTCATAATTTCGCCACACGCGCCGGTCTAACAGTGGAAGCTGCGGTGCGCTTGAAGCGGTGTCCGAAATTAATTTTAAGCTTCTGGATGAACAACAC
Source organism: Przewalskia tangutica (assembly GCA_029844215.1). Lineage (NCBI taxonomy): Eukaryota > Viridiplantae > Streptophyta > Magnoliopsida > Solanales > Solanaceae > Przewalskia > Przewalskia tangutica. The sequence goes on along the minus strand of CM056731.1, from coordinate 16,059,566 downwards.
CGCGACTCCCATGAACAGGACCGCAGTGCCTCTGGCTTCATCTGAACAACACCGCGATGTTCCAATTGTGGAATCTCGGCGCCGCACAACAACCCTACCAGGAACGCGGTGCTCCATCATGGAACCGCGATGCCTCTCCTCCAGAATCACAAAATTTGAAATTTCCGAATCCCTAAAACTCGTTTAGTGTCAGATCTTTCAGATATATCACTTCTATTACCATCACCATTAAAACAACATGTTCACCGACCATCAAATTCAATTTTCTTCTCGTTCTTCATTTCAATGCACCATGCTTTAAGCCGGATAACACATTTCAACTTAGAAGAGTTATATATTGGATTGACTTGTTCGAATACATAATTGCATTAACAGATCTGGTCACAAGACTATGTGTTCTAAAGGTTTAGGGTTTTAAAGCTTTCAGATACATAAAACATAGATCTAAATAAATCCTAACTCATATTATCATTACAAATCATACGAAACAGCCCAGACTCTTATACCACTGTAGGTGTTTACGTCGGGTTCGTACACGCAGCAGAATTTAAAAATTTATGTTTCAAACCCGACGACGGTCGAACTGCAGTATGATAAGTAATGTGAAGGCAGACTTGGACTCATTGAAGAAAGCACTTGAGTTTATGGCCCAAATCAATAATAAAGACTCGCCCATTTGGTTTCATATAGATGAAAATACAAACACAAAGTAGTAATGTAAAACTTCGATAGAAGTCTTACATTTTGTAGCAATCAGCCAAACAGTTGAATCTTTGTGTTCTGTGTAGTCCGAGGGTGCACACGCAAGCGTCCCTCGATTTGTAAGTTCTAAAACTATGATGTAATTTGGTAAGTCAGGAATGCTAGAGATTCTGACAGAGCTCTAGAAAAGATTTACCTCTCTTAGGTTTTAGTTTCATTGGAATGGGAGGTAAGCCTCCTATTTATAGTTGAGAATAAGAGCTTTAGGGTTTTAGTTGGACCAGACCCAACCGAAACAGACTGGGCAAAAATTGATTGCGGGACACGCCGCACCGCGGTCCTCGATGAAGGCAGCGGTCTTGCAGCGTGTTCACGACACGCGATCCTCGATGAAGGAACGCGGTCTTGGCCGCGTGTTCCTGACACCGCGGTCCTTAATCAAGGCACCGCGGTCCCGTCATATTTTCCCCCCATTTTAATGTCCCTGTCATCAACCGAACATTTAGGTATAATCTCCTTCTAATTACATCCTTCAATCGATGGAACATTTGATTTAGTGTAACCCTTCAGGCTTTTACATATTGTCACTAATAACATTAGGATGTTCACGGAACTCCTAGACTACGCCGGAAGACGAACATCCTTCCTAGTATGCCCACACATCCATCACAACATCCTCATCTCTGCCACCTTTATCTTCTGGACGTGGGACTTTTTGACTAGCCAAGCCTCATATAACATAGTAGGTCTAACTACCAGTCTATAGAAATTTGCCTTTGAGCTTTGGTGTCACCTTCTTATCACACAAGACTCCAGAGGCGAGCCTCTATTTTATCCACCCTGTTCTAATACGATGTGTGACATCATCATCAATCTCTCCATTTTTTTGAATAATGAACCCAAGATTAGGGTTGTTATCGGTCCGATCCGGTCCGATAAGGTCTCGGTCCTAAGTCCAGATCCAGGACTGGACCAAAACCTTATCGGTCCGATTCTTGGTTCGGACCGGTAAGATTTTTTCGGGTAGGATCCGGGGCCCGGTTTTAAAAAAAAAAATTGAATTTCCAATACTGAAATTGACAGTCTCGGACACATTACCACGAAATTTGGATATTGAAATCTATTGTATATCTCGAGATATTTATCGAAGAAAAGGAGAAATTAGTCACGATTTGGGGGAAAATTTAAATTAATTGGCAAGCTAGACGTTTTTGGAGAAATCGACTGCGCAAGCAGTTTGGTTCGGCCCCGTCTAAAAAAATACGCGAAATCAATTTTTTTTAGATGAAACGGACATCAGAGCGCAGAGTTATGACCATTTAAAGTTTCACCAATTTACAACTACTTTATTTTCTTCTCTCCCTACCTATATTTTATGTGCTTTGGGAGTGTGAGATAGGCAGACGGGGAGTACGCAGCGGAACAACAATGCTTCAAATTAAAACATAAAGTCTACATCACATATATTCTTAAAACATGTAAAATAGTCCAACATTAGGGAATATTGCAATTAATTATAATTAGGGCAGGCTGAGGGGGGCTGACGGGGGGTTACCAGATCGACTCCTTATCGGTCCGGGTAATTTTTTGGTACTCATATCCGGACCGTTAACGTTTCGGTCTGAGTATCGGTTCGCTTCTCGGGTAATTACCGGGAGTATCCAGACCGCTAACAGCCCTACCCAAGATACTTAAAACTTCCTCGCTTTTGGATGGCCTGTGTCTCAAGCCTCACTTCCACGTCCTCCCCATGCGCTACATCACTGAACTTGCACTCCAAGTATTCCATTTTGGTTCTGCTCAACTTGAACCCTTTGGACTCCAAGGTCTGTCTCCAAGCCTCCAACATAGCATTAACTCCGTCGTGAGTCTCTTCGATCAAAACTTTGTCGTCCGCAAATAGCATACACCATGACACTTCTTCTTGAATTTTCCTCGTCAATTCATCCAATACTAACGCAAATAAGAACGGACTAAGTGCTGATCCCTGATGCAAACCCATCATCACTGAAAAGTGCTCCGAGTCTCCTCCAGCAGTCCTTACCCCGGTCTTAGCTTCATCATACATGTTCTTGATCGCCCTAGTATATGTTACTGACACACCTTTAGCCTTCAAGCATCTCCAAAGAATCTCCCTTCGAGCTTTGTCATATACCTTTTTCAGGTCGATGAACACCATGTGAATGTCCTTCTTCCTCTCCCTGTACTACTCCACCAACCTCCGAACAAGATGAATGACTTTCGTATTTGAGCGTCCCGACATCAAACCGAATTGGTTCTCGAAAATAGACATGCCCTTCCTTACCCACAACTCCACCACCCTCTCCACACTTTCATAGTATGGCTTAGCAACTGAACCTTTATAGATGTTGCAGCTCTGGATGTCACCTTTGTTTAAAAATGGATGAAAGGTGCAAGAGGTGGTCATGGATCGACACATCAATAAGTTTCTTCTTCAACTTAGCATCAAATTCCAAATTGTAATTGGACTTATCAGCGACATATAATATAAACAGAATAAGAAAGAAAATGGATATTTATAAATTTAGGCATATGCATTAGTATTATGATTCTTTTTTGGGAAAATTTCATAAATGTACATTTGACTGACTTACATTATAAAAATATAGTCCAAAACTTACATTGCAAAAATATAGCCAAAAATACTTTTATACAATATTATACACTTAGATACAAAAGACAGGTACATTATGTATATGGATGTGTAAAAATGTATAATATTGTATAAGAGGTGTGTATACACCCATATACAAAAATAACTTCAACAACACCAACTCCTATATACACCAATATACACCACCAACCGTAAATTTTTAGCTCCATATACATCCATATACACACGAACCTGTGACCAGTCAAAGACAAATCCATCACTTTGCGGTGTTAGAGGTGTTCCAGAAATGCTGTAATCGGCGACGTAGGTTTCTTTGAAGACGCCGGATAGTGTTTGGAGGTCGACGCCAGAGCAGAAGTGCTTGCCAAAATTGGCGAGGATGATGAACGACGACATGAGGGTTTTTGATCGACGACGGAGCACGAAGTCCATGTATACATATATACACCACTAACCCCAAATCTTTAGCTCCATATACACCCATATATAACACCAACCCAAAATCTTTAGCTTCAGAACTGTTAAACTTGCGACCACTCAAAGCCAAATCCATCACTTTGCGGCCGCAATCGGTGTCGTAGGTTTCTTTGAAGACGCCAGATAGTGTTTGGAGGTCGACGCCAGAGCAGAAGTGCTTGCCGGAACTGGTGAGGATGATGATGACGACGACATTAGGGTTTTTGATCGACGACGGAGCAGCAACAACTACCAGCCATCACCGGAGATCATGCCGGAGCTCCGGCTCACCATCACCAGATCTGAGAGCGAGAGAGAGCACCAAAGGAGGGGGTGGGTTATTTTTTGTAAATTTTATCAAAAGATATAAGGTTGTTATCTAGTCGGGAGAGAGAGATAAAGAGAGATGATTTACCGCCTCATTGTTAATTTTAAACACATCTTAAGCAAGAAATGTGAATTTTATATGAGTCAAAAGCGAAAAAGATCAAGCTTGTTGGTTACCCAAATAAATTCTGCAATCAAAGTCACTCAAACCTTATCAGATAACAGTAAAATAGGTCAATCTCTATTTTGTTGGACGTCTGGTTCCTGCTTTTGTTTAATCTTCTGATATTTCTTGTACTCGAAGTGGCATATTATCCAACTAAGTTACTTTTCGTATTAATCCAAAAAAAACAGTTGATCTGAAACCGAACCAAACTGAAATATGTATAGCATTTCTTAAATTTTAACACATAAAGAACATCTATTACATAAACATTATCTGCAAAGTTTTGAAATTTCTGTGTTTTTAGGTGGCTTTGACTTGATAATAGGCTTTGTTTGTAAGGAGGGAGGGATCCCATTGCTGATAGCCGTTGCATTTTTGTGCTTCTTTTGCTTTTCGTTGCAGATAGGAGTAATGTCAAACTCTAGATCATAAGTCAACTTACTGATTCTGTCATTGAGAAACAACAAAGGAAATGCCCCCATTTCTTTGTTCTGTTTATTGTTAAGAAATAGTCAATCTTTAACTACTTTTGGTATATATCATCTTTGTTTTTCTTTAACTTATTATTGCTCAGCAGATAATGCCTTCCACTTAGTACTACTGATCAAATCTTTATTAGGACTGTGCTCTCAGCTTAGTCGCCAAGTGGGCAACTAAGAAGCCACTACATGAATGTTAAGAAGGGTGTCACTTTTCTCTATAAAAACCAGAGCTCCTAACTCAACTATGCAACGCAAGTCTTTAGTTCTATCCTTCAGTTCTCTAAGTATAGTTTGTTGCAAATCAAAATGGGAAGCTTAGGGAAGTTGGGGCAATGGTCCTTTCTAACAGTTTCTTTGGCAATTTTCCTCATAGCCAGCACTGTTGTTGCTGAGTACTCTTATGGATATACTTCTCCTTCACCTTCTGACAACTCTAAGAAGTACTACAAATCACCATCTCCATCCAAGTATCATGTACCCACTCCTTATTACAAGAAACCTTCTCCATCACACTACTATTACAAATTGCCTGTACCTTCAAAGCATGCCTATTACAAGTCGCCATCACCAATAAAATATTACAAATCACACTTACCAGCAAAATATTACAAGTCGCTTGCTCCTTCAAAGCACTACTATAAGTCACCCGTTGTAACGAAGTATTACAAATCACCTGTTCCTTCAAAGCATTATTACAAGTCGCCAACTCCTTCTAAGAACTATTACAAGTCCCCATCGCCAGCAAAGTATTACAAGTCGCCAACTCCTTCTAAGAACTATTACAAGTCCCCATCGCCAGTAAAGTATTACAAGTCCCCATCGCCCGCAAAGTACTACAAGTCCCCATCTCCAGCGAAGTACTACAAGTCATCATCCCGAGCAAAATATTACAAATCACCCACTCCATCTAAATACTACAAGTCGCCTTCACCAACAAAATATTACAAGTCACTAGTTTACTACAAGTCTCCACCACCACCAACTTATTACGAAAAATCACCTTCGTACTACAAGTCACCTCCACCTCCACCAAAATACTATGAGCAAGCACCTAAGTACTACACGTCACCTCCACCCCCACCAAAATACTATGATCAATCACCATCATCTTACAAATCTCCACCACCTCCACCAAAACACTACGAGCAATCACCGACTTATTACAATTCTCCACCTCCACCATACTATCAAGAATCTACACCTTCCTATAAATCTCTTCCACCTCCTCCAAAATCCTTCGAGTCACCTGTAACCTACAAATCACCACCTCCTCCTCCAACTACCTATGAACAATCACCATCATACTACTCACCTCCACCACCACCGTACGTCAAGCAAACACCTACCTATGCCTCACCTCCACGTGAGAAGTACGAACAATCTGCTATCTATGCTTCACCTCCACTCCCGTCACCATCTCCCCCAGCAACCCACTATTAATATTTAAATCTTCGATCATTCCATGACTTATTAACTCCTTTTCATCCTCCATCGGAATTTTCTTTGCCAAAATTTTATATATGCTTCTCAAAATAATCGGCTTTGCGTGCTATGTGTTCTTTTGTTTTAATAATTCGTAATATTTATCATTGGAGATATAAGATCCTTAAGATCTTTATCAGTTTGGCTTATTGTATCAAGATTCTTTGGGGTGTAATTTATCAAGAATTCTACTTTGTTTAATAATACCTATCTTCTCTTTGTTATTTTTCTTCTTACGCTGAATACTATTCTTGGTCTATAAGTTATACCTCCTGTACACCTATTCCCAAACTTTTAATTGAAGACAGACCACCTAAGACTATCGTCTCTAGAGAGTTTTCTCATGAATGGTTGATAATCTACTTAATAAGAAAAGCAACAAAAAAAGGATGAAAGGTGCAAGAGGTGGTCATGGTCGACACATCAATAAAGTTTCTTCTTCGACTAACTATAACAGGATTGTAATCAGCTATGAAAATATAATTAATTATGTAATATAAATAAATTAGAAAGAAATAAAGATGTTTTTGAATATAAGCATATGCATCGTGATCTTCTGATTCTTTGTTCGTCTAATATAAATCCTCATTTTTAAGTTTATCAAAAGATTTAAGGTTGTTATGAATGAGATAAGAAGTTAGTTTAGCTAATAACATACTCTGACGGAGAACATGTATTGCTAGTATGTCTGTATGCAGTGTTACTTATTTGTATTTGAGTAGGTTGTCCACATCACGCCCCTGAAATGTTAATATACATACTTTATACACCAGACTTCCTTTAAAAAAGAAAAAAAAGCATTGTTAATGCAAATATTATCAACGGAAAAAACTCAAATATGTCATCAACTATCGGAAATGACTCATTTATGCCTCTCGTTAATAGTTTGGCTCATTTATGCTATTACCGTTACCAAAATAGCTCATCCATGCCACCGACGTTAGTGAAAAATGATATAAATAGATCATTTTATTAACGGCGATTACATAAATGAGTCAATAGTAACTATTGACGAGTGAGATAAATAAGTCATTTCCAATATTTCGATGTCACTTTTTCCTTATTATTCATGCCTAGACTAGTTGGTCTTGAAGGCAGGATATCCTCATTGAGTGGTGTGGAAGAGCTTGGTCACAAGTTCGAAATCTCGAGAACAGCGCAGTGCGCCCGCCGCTTGGAGTGCATACATACATGACTTGCCAAGTGTGGTTTAACTGGCTGACGGAGTTTGCAGGCTATTACGTTCGTGATTTACTCAGTGCGCACCTTCGGATAGCGACTGCGGGTTTCACGTTAACCCAAAAAAAATTACAAGGAGAATTAAAACAATTGAAGTTTACATAATACTTTACTGGAAAGCTATCAAATAACCAAAACGCCCCTACCATTTAAATCACACTTTGGAACCATCACTATACCCTTTGCTCTTCCCTCTGCGCAGCCATAGGATAGGAGCCCCAGCACCACAGCTACAGCCACCAGCAAATCCAATTACCGGTGCTACTTCAACTTCTGCCGCCGCCTGATTATTCCGGCGCCGGTATGCTCCGTCTCTTGCTGCTTCAATCACTCCCTCCTTATCCCTATGGTTCTTTATATTTGTAGGTTCTTTCCCTTACTTTTTCTACTCTTTCGACAATTTACTGAGCTAATTCAATGATAGTAATCATTCCTTTGGTTTCGAGCTTATTATAAGATCTGTATTTCTTCCTGCATTTGCACATTAATGTTGATAGTTGCATATGTATTTTGGATTGTTGTTGTTGTGTGTGTGTGGGGGGGGGGGGGGGTTCAAGGTTTTTCTTCCTGTTTGTTGAGATGTGATTTTGAGGAGTCTAATACATTTTCAGTTGATAGATTCTAAGGTAGGCTTGGAGCAATTTGGTAAGGATAGAACACTTTGCTTGAAAGACCTAGGTTCCATTCCCCTGCCAATAGTCTCCCTTAGTTGGCAGTGTTACTGTGGCATAAGTTGGTTCTGGATTTAAGTTATGGAACCTTTTCTCTATCTGCAACAACAACAATTTCGAACCCACCTAGTTGGGATCAGCTATATTAATCTCATTAACCATTCCGCTCCCTATTGGCATTTTCATTCCAATACTTGATAGTTTGTCTTTTAGGAAAAACGAAGGTTCTCCACCAATAAGGATTCTTTAAATTTCATACTTATCCCTACTCTGTCATATAATCCCTCACCAAATTAAGAAGACTAACGTCAAACACCAGGGCTAATGTAAATTTACCAAGTTGTGTTATGTAAGCCTTGAGCTAGGTGCAAAATAAGTTTTGTGCTTTGCCTCTGTCAAGTGGCTTCAGTGCAGGCACCTATATGGATATTATGCTTGTGTTATGTTCTTCACTAACTTCGTCTCCAGGAGATTGCAGACATTTAAGGCAACTTTCATCCATATGATTTTTAGTCTACCTTGTTCGTTTATTCCCCCTTAACACATTCAGTTGTCATGTTGTGTCCACCTGCATTTGGTGTCCATGTAGGAGTAGGACATGATCAAACCATCTACCTTTCCTATCACATGCGACTTTTCCTTTTCTTTTTTTGTCCTCTCTCAGTGTGCACATTCTACCCGATGTGATTACTTGTAATCTTGTATGAATACATGAAAAAAGGAAAAATATAATCCTAAGGTATAGCCACTAATGCATATGCAATATCTTTTTTTCTAATAAGCAATTCATATGCTAATCTTAAAAGAGACCCCCATAGGAATTTGCCTTTTCTCAGAGAAGGATTCTTCTTACTTCGTTATGCATTGGCTAATTGAATAATTAAATGATTATTATTTAAGTACTAATGCAACATGAACTTGCAATTGTTCAATAAGCATTCAGATAAATGTAAAATGATGTTAATGATTCCTATATATGATTTTCGAACTGCTAGATGCTTGTGAATAATGGGATTGAAATACTAAGTCAACATGAATGGGATGGTTGTGTAGAGAAATTGATTGAGTTATTGAAGACTTTGAGAAGAGAGATTTTATTAATTCTCAAGTGTGTCTATACAGCCAATTACAGAGGTATTTATACACAAAAATGAAGCCTAACTAGGAAATATACAATTAAGGAAACAAAATAAAATCTCTATAATAATGGAAACTAAACCATATTAGAATCTGTCTAATTATGATTTAGAATCAAAATCATATCAAAATCAGATCGGAATCAAATCAGAATTTGATTAAATCTTAATAGAATCAGATTTGTCAACACTCCCCCTCAAGTTGGTGCATAAATATCACACATGCCCAACTTGCAAACTAAGTTGTGAAAGGTTCTACTGCTAAGCCCTTGTGTAAAAACATCAGTCACCTGCGTTTGTTGGATGTCACATGGAACAAGCTCAAGGTATCATCTGTCAACTTTTCCTTGATGAAGTGTCGATCAATTTCAATGTGTTTCATCCGGTCATGTTGTACTGGATTATGGGCTATACTGATGGCAACCTTGTTGTCATAGTACAAGGATAATTTATTATCTCGAGACAACTTTAGTTCTTCTAGTAGCTTTCGCAGCCACAAAAGTTCAGACACCCTGAGCCATAGCTCTATACTCTGCTTCAACACTTGATCTAGCAACTACACTTCGCTTCTCGCTTATCCAAGTGACTAAGTTCCCTCCAACAAGTGTGCAATAACCGGGTGTAGATCTCCATCTAGAGATCCAGCCTAATCAGCATCGGTAAAAGCTTCTATATGGAGGTGACCATGTTTGGCGAAAAGAAGACCTTTTCCAAGAGCAGATTTCAAATATCGCAGAATGCATAAGACAACTTGCATGTGAGACTCACGAGGATCATGCATGAACTGACTTACCATGCTAACTGCATATGCTATGTCAGGTCTAGTGTGTGAAAGATAAATGAGTCTTCCAACCAATCTCTGATATCTTTGTTTATCAACCGACTCTATTATCCCTGCTTGTAGCTTGTGGTTGCTCTTAATTGGTGATCCTGCTGGTTTACAACCCAACATGCCAGTTTCTTCCAAGAGATCTAGAATATATTTCCTTTGAGAAATGAAGATTCCTTTTCCTGATCTAGCCACTTCAATTCCCAAGAAATATTGCAGCTTTCCTAGATCCTTGATATTAAACTCTTGAGCTAAGAGGTTCTTTAGTTGACCCATCTCTTCTTTGTCATCACCTGTCATCACTATGTCATCAACATAAACTATTAGAAGAGTGATTTTACCCTTGTGATGTAAGAATAAAGAGAGTATGATCGGCATTGCTTTGTTGATAACCAAAAGAAAACATGGCTTTGCTGAATCTGTCGAACCATGCTCTGGGAGACTGTTTTAACCCGTATAAATCTTTCTTCAATCTACACACCTTTCCTTGAGTTTTTGTATCATCAAATCAAATCTAGGAGGAATCTCCATATACACCTCTTCTTCCAAGTCACCGTGTAAGAATGCATTTTTTACATCAAACTGCTGCAATTCCCAATGAAGGTTAACTGCACAAGATAACAAGATTCTGATCTTTGCAACAGGAGCAAATGTCTCTTGGTAGTCCACTCCATACGTTTGAGTGAATCCCTTAGCCACCAATCTAGCCTGAATCTCTCAATCGAACCATTGTCTTTATGTTTCACAGTAAACACCCACCAACAACCGACCAATTTCTTTTCTGGTGGAGGAATGACTAATTTCCAAGTCTTATTTCATTTTTTCAAACATAGCTTCTTTCCACAGAGAAAATGGACAAGGCAAAGGCTCTATAGGAGGGGGACTAGGAATCATATGACACAAAGTTAGAAGTAGGATGTTTTGTACAGAGTCTGACCCCTTTTCTTTGAGCAATAGGTATATATCTAAATCATCAATAGAATCATAGATTAAAGATGAATCACCAGAAGAAAAGGATTCTTGGCAGGGAGTAGGCTGCATGATGGCTTCTTGTATCTTGTTTCTCCTTGAATATCTCATCAAATCAAGTTTGACCAGACGTCCAGTAGTCTCCCCCTGAACAACACGTCTAACAGTTTCCTCCTCTCTCTGATGGAACTTTCACCTGGACTAAGGTCATCAAGAAACCCAGAACTAGGTATCACCTCTTCTCTTTCATTACTCTCCCCTTGAAGAGGTGATTGGGTTCCATTGAAGTAAGGTTCAGATTCTCTAAAAGTAACATCCATACTGACAAAATACTTCTTTAATGGAGGATAGTAACACCGATAATCTTTCTGTGTTGGAGAATACCCAACAAACACACATTTAAGGGCTCTCAGATCTAGTTTCCTGCATTCCTAGTATGAACAAAACAAACACATCCAAACACCTTTGGAGGAACAATATAGACATTATTCCCTCGTAAAATCTCTAAAGGACTCTTAAAGTTGAGTGCTTTGAGAGGCATTCTATTGATAAGATAAGCATTTGCTAGAATTGCATCTCCCCAGTAAGGTTTTGGGAGATTCATAGTGAACATGAGAGATCTAGCAACTTCAACTTCCAACAAATGTCTATTTTTTCGTTCAGCCACTCCATTTTGTGCACTAGTGTAAGGAAAACTAGTTTGGTGGATGATCCCGTTAGACTCCAAATAAGTACCAAATCGACTATCGATGTATTATGTGCCATTATCAGTTCTCAAATTTTTTATCTTGTATCAAACTGAGTGCAAACCATCTCATGAAAAGATTGAAAGCAAGAAAATGCATCACTTTTTGCTTTTATCAAGTACACCCAAGTTATCCTAGTGCAACAATCAATAAAAGTGACAAACTATCGACTACCAGACAGAGAGACTGTCTGAGTCGGCCCCAACATCGGAATGGACAGTCATGAAAAGAACTGTGCTTTTATTATTACTTGACGGATAAGAGTTTCTAGTATGTTTAGCATACTCACAAGCGTCACAAAACAAAGAATCAACTCGAATCCTTGGAAACAAACTAGGATATAATTTTTCTAAGATAAAAAAGGATGGATGCCCAACCATTTATGCCACCGTATTATTTCTTGATTGACATTCTTATTTTCTCCAAAAAAAAAGCTTGGCCAGAGTCTCGAGTTCCATCGATCAAATATAAGCCATCATGAAATCTACCACTGCTAATCTTCTTCCTGAAAATCACAATAATCAGGAAAGAATTTGACACTACAGTTTAGTTCTTTGGTGATAGCGCTAACAGATAATGTTAATGGGTTAACAGGAAAGTCAAACATGAAGAATGGATGATAAGGTATTATCAGGGGTACAAACGAGTGAACCTGTTCCAGAGACAGGGGTTAGGGAGCCATTGACTATGCGTACATAATCCCCTTTGGGACTAGGAGAGTAGTTTTGAAAGCCTTTAGAAGAGCATGTCATGTGTCTATTCTCGCCAGAATCAATAGTCCAAGAAGTTAAAAGCAATATCTGACTGCACATAATTAGATGTTGCACCGGAGGAAGAGTTAAGTTGCTACAAAAAGAAATTGAGATGCTTGAGTTCACTAGGAGAAAAAAATTCAGCAGAGGTTGTCTCCTTAGATGATTCTACTGTCTCTGAAAAATTTGATTGAGCTCTCATTGAGTTGACTCGTTTTTCTCCACGACCTCTAGAGGGTCGACTATATAGCTTCCAGCAAGTTTCCTTGGTATGGCGCGGCTTCCCACAATAATCACTGTGTAAGTGATCTTTATCATAATTGGTAGCCTTTAGGTGCTCACGATAATCACCAGCGTTCAATCCAGATTTTTCAACTGGTGATGTATAATCAGTAGCAGTTGGACCAGACTTCAATATTGGTGATGTATAGAACATAGCACTCCTTCTACTTTCTTCCTGCTGGACATAGGAATAGGCTTCCTCAAGAGAAGGAAAAGGGGTTTTACCAAGTACTTGAACCCTTATCTGGTCAAACTCATGGTTCAACCCGGCCAAAAAATCATAGATCCGCTCCTTTCAACCAGTTTCTGGAACTTTACTGCATCCTTAGTAAATCTGCTTGGAAGTCTTGATAATAATCTAGCTCTTGCCACAAACCACTCAATTCAGAAAAATACTGAGAAATTGACATTTCACCTTGCTTTGTACCATGGACTTTGTTACGGATCTCAAAGATCTGAGCATCATTCCCCATGTGTGAGTAGGTAAGCTTAGTAATAGAGAAAGACCAACTCATAGGCAATCATTAATAATCAAAACATGATACTAATGGATAAATGATGCTCAAATTTTGACAAACATGTGGCAGCTTAATATGCCAAATTGAGTGAATAAAATTCCGGATACAACAACATGAAATACCATTATATACAATGAATAAGTGAATAGATCAATTACCTTATCAAGATCAGCATGTATAAGAACACAATAATCATTGCATGATATGTTGTTATATTGTCTGGTAATATGGGGTTGTATAAGTTGATAAGCCATGACATGACAAGCGAAATCTCTGAGTCACACTGGCTATAGGTGGGATCAGAGGAAGCTGGTTTTTTCTTATCCCCATTAATGTATCCTGCAACTTTCTAGCTTTGATAAATAATAAACTGGATCTAGACCAAGCAAGATAAGTAGCACTGCCATCAAGTTTCACGGGTAATTTGTAGGTGTGGATTAGTTTCTGACATGGTGGCAAGAAAAAAGGCTAGAACAACAGAAAACAAAAGGAATATCAGAGAAAAACTTTACAGTGGCTCAATAGTGCTGGAGAGAGGAAACTCTCTCCTAAAAAGAGCTTGAAGGCACAAGCTCTGATACCATGAAGACTTTGAGAAGAGATTTTATTAATTCTCAAGTGTGTCTATACAACCAATTACAGAGGTATTTATACACAAAACTGAAGCCTAACTAGGAAATATACAATTAAGGAAACAAAATAAAATCTCTATAATAATGGAAACTAAACCATATTAGAATCTGTCTAATTATGATTTAGAATCAAAATCATATCAGAATCAGATCGGAATCAGAATAGAATCAGATTTGTCAACAGTTATTAATATCTAGTAGAATATGTGAAGGGAATATGTTTGATTTATTTTAACTGATGTCATGCGACTTTTTTCTTTCTTGTATGCAGAGAAAGTGATGGCTTGCTCACTATCGTTTCTCGATATCATATATTCAAGGGGCTAGCATGTATTCTGTAGCTCTTTTTGGTCCAAGAGTTATTCAAAGATTCTCATATTTTAGCAGCTTTCCACGGTTTTTATGTAATCGACAATCTGACGCTGATGGCTCTGGAAGTGGGTTTGGAAGAATCGAGGATTACTTGAATGAGAGCTGGAAGAGTATGAACTTCCATAATAATATGAAAGATAAGTCTGAGATACAGGAGTCAGTTGACTTTATTGGAATCAACGGCTGCTATGAAGGCCATTCCCGTCAAAAAATTTCAAGTCGGCACAACTTTATTGAGAAAGTGAGAAATGAGGCTAGTATGATTCTTGAAATTCTTCAACAAGATGGTCCAGGATTTGATGCAAAAGAAGCTTTGGATAATTCACATATTACAGTTTCAAGCCTGCTTGTGAGAGAAGTTCTTCTAGGTATCTTGAGAACAATAAATTATGCAAATAAAAATAGGTGTGCGAAGCTGGGGTACAAGTTTTTTGTATGGTCTGGTCAACAAGAAAAGTATCAGCATACGGCAAATACGTACCATCTGATAATGAAGATTTTTGCTGAGTCTGAGGAATTCAAGGCTATGTGGAGATTAGTAGATGAGATGATTGAGAAAGGATATCCTACAACTGCTAGGACATTTAATTTGTTGATATGTACTTGCGGAGATGCAGGTTTGGCTAGAAAAGTAGTAGAGAGGTTTATAAAGTCAAAAACATTCAATTATAGACCATTCAGGCATTCTTTTAATGCAATTTTACATTCCCTTCTGGGTGTAAACCAGTATAGGTTAATTGAGTGGGTGTATCAGCAAATGTTGGTTGAAGGTCATCTTCCTGATATTTTAACTTATAACATACTGCTATGCTCAAAATATAGGCTGGGAAAGCTGGATCAGTTTCATAGATTATTAGATGAAATGGGTCGGAGTGGATTTTCACCCGATTTTCATACATTTAACATTCTGCTTCATGTTCTTGGTAAAGGAGACAAACCGCTAGCAGCAGTCAACCTTCTAAACCACATGAAAGAAGTTGGTTGTGAACCAAGCATTCTCCATTTTACCACTTTGATAGATGGGCTAAGTCGGGCCGGTAATTTGGATGCATGCAAATACTTCTTTGAAGAGCTGATTAGGCAGGGCTGTGTGCCTGATGTTGTGTGTTACACTGTTATGATAACAGGATATGTTGTGGCTGGGGAACTTGATAAAGCTCAGGAACTATGTACTGACATGATCGCCAATGGGCAGTTGCCAAACGTGTTTACTTACAATGCCATGATTCGTGGGCTCTGTATGGCTGAGAAATTTGACGAGGCGTGCATGATGGTGAAAGAAATGGAATCGAGGGGTTGTAATCCAAATTTTATGGTGTATAGTACTTTAGTCAGTTACTTAAAAAATGCTGGAAAGCTGTCCAAAGCTCATGAAGTAATAAGACATATGGTGGATAAAGAGCAGTATATCCATCTCGTTCCAAAGTTCAAAAGATATAGAAGATGTTAAAGAGGTAACCAATGCAAAACTAAGCTGGCTAGAATGAAAATCTAATTCTTCTACCTGCTAATGTTAATTTGATACTTCTACTGAGTTTTTATGTGTTGGATGGACTCTTTGATGTGCAAAGTATTAACGACTGAATTCTGTACAGGCTAAACCGCATTTTATGTTTAAGTGCTATCAACATCATGCATTAGTTCTGTGTTTATGCCTCCATGTTCTGAAATTGAATTAGCTTACCATAAAACCAGGTAATATTGCCGCTATTGGTACTTGCAATTTGACTGATGTCACGAGTTCCCAGGTCCACCTCTCTACCAGCTGCTGCAAAAAGCAGCAACCGCGGGAAAAGGTACCAGATTTGTTTTATTTTTTATTTTTTGGATCAGTAATTAAATAGGGAAAAGACGCCAACTTTATGAAGGTATCACTTGATGCATTCTAACCTATGAGTATGAGCACACCTGTGAGATTAATCATTCAAAATAGACCATCATCTTATTACTTTTTAACCATTTCTGAAGTTGTTATTATCAGGGTTCTTAAATCGGAAACAGCCTCCCTATCTCCCAAGGTAGGGGTAAGGTCTGCGTACACTCTACCCTCCCCCTTGGGGGATTATACCTAGTATGTTGTTAATATCAGGGTTCTAGAATTCTCAACCCTTAGCTGTTGTAGTGTTACCTTACTGACTGCTTCTTAATTATCAGTGATGACCTCCATCTCATCATGGATGTTATGCTATCTTACCCATTTTTTAGCAGATTTTTACTTGTTTAAAAGTGTTACTGGATGTCTGCCTCTGATTAGTTTGCCTAGATATTCTTACAGCTAATTGCGTTGAATTGTAATCAAAACATGTCACTGTTGTTCGTAGACACGGTGTTTCTTATGTTCATGATCTTTCACCTGCTCCTCTGGCAAAAAACTTTGCCACATGAAAGCATGCAAGGTGATAATGAAGAGATAAGTTCTATATAGACTGGTTGAGGTGATATGCAGGGAAGGTTACTAATTTGCTGATGGTGGGAGCTTCTTATGATGGAAAGCGCGTTATCAACTTACATTATTTTCAGCTTAAGTTCTAGAATAATAGTTAGCGGAACAGCTATTACAGTATTAACTTATGCAACCATGGTTGGACGCCAGCCAAACTATCAAGTTTACGAAACAAAAATTGGGAATGGAAGTAAGAATACTTAAGTTAATGATTACTTACCATTCCATCCATAATCAATTTCACCTTGTCTTATATCATTGAATATTACTGAGTCATTCTAAAGTGTCAATATAGTTGGCAAGTTATCATCTGCCACCGATCATTGTCTCGACGGAAATGATTGCTTTTGTTGACGTACCTCCTTGCTTCTGTTGAGTTCGTATTGCAGCAGTTTCTTGTAAGTGTTTCCAATAGTATTTGTATTAAGGTGTGGAATAGTCTTGGAAGGTGGACATATGCAGTCTAGAGTTGCTTGGTTGTCTCTTTTAAAAAATTGTATAAGGTTGACTTGTGTGGATTATCGTATATGCAGTTCTATTCTTGATGCATAACTTTAACTTTTTTGTTATACTATTGGCTCTGAAGTTCTTGTCTCAAAATTCCCCTTATTCATGTAAAATCAAGTTCTGTTCTGATATGAGGCAGTCATTATGTGTTTCAATTTTGTTTCTCCATTACGTGTTTCAAACTAGTGAAATGAACTTTCCAGTAACTATGCCAGAAGTATAACTGACACCAATTCTTAGTAGAACCAACGAGCACAAAACATGCAAATACTCATGCAATATTAGGAAGGATAAGCCATCTGAAAATATCACATATATGACTGGATGGGAAAAGGAAAAGTGAGTCAAGGACTGCATTACCTTCTTTTTACTTGTTTAATTTGGTTCTCCATACTTCATGTTGGACCAAGATTGTGGACTATGCCATTTGGCTTGGTGCATGAGTGCTATCTACTCCAGTTGCCATCCGTCTTTTCCTTTTTTCTTTGGCCATGTATGCCTTTTTACATAGTGAAAGAGTTTAACCTAGCAGTTCGGTTTTAATATTTGTTTCCCAGAGGATGATTCGACCACCTTTAAATTGAGAAAAGAAATTAGGATGAAGTGCATTGAACAGTACTTTTGGCCCTTTATTAAGCCAAGTACGTTAGGCTTTGATTCTTTTAGATAGTATACAATTCTCCCACACTCCCAACAAATGGTTATTGGATTCATTCTCATATTTCCTGGATAAAGGGTAGCCGGGTGCACTAAGCTCCCGCTATGCGCGGGGTCCGGGGAAGGGCCAGACCACAAGAGTCTATTGTACGCAGCCTTACCCTGCATATTTGCAAGAGTCTGTTTCCACGGAACCCGATCTGTGACCTCTTTACCAGTTACTCCGAGGCTTCCCTTCTCAGGATGTAATTTATAAAATTTATTCACCTATTGTTTTACTGCCATCTATCACGGTTAAAGTGCTGTCTTAATCCAGTTAAAGGTTGCATCTTACATATCCTTTCTCCTATTCTTTTGATGGTCTGGATCTTAGACTGATAAAGGAGAGATAACTAAAAAACCCAAAATACAGGTAACATGGCACGGACAATATTGCAACATGCATCTTTGAGGACATGATTCTACTTGAGCGGTGGTGTCTTGTGTGCTTGGTGCGAATTGAAGTTTCTTGCTTGTAGAACCCTATGATGGTAGCTTTCTTTGGATGAGATATTGCAAGGAATAAAAAGGGTAGAACATAACATGCAAGCATTCTTCAATAAAGGACTCACTGGATAAGGTAAAACTTGACAATATTAGGCATTCTATCAAAGTATAGTACTTAGTAATATTGGCCCAAACTCACTTCTTCTTCTTCATTTTTTAATATCCAGCAGCTGATTTTGACATTAAGCAAAGAGAGCAGTTAGACATAGCTCACTCTTTGCCTTAAAGCCCATGGATTCCAGCTTGCAAGCAGCCACTTCTGGACATCAAGAGCATCTAGACGGAGCTCATTCCAAAAACAAGGTACACTCTCCTTGCCTGAACATATGATGATTGCAATACTTAGTACTGTTCTTTTCGATAGCCTGCTCTGAATTGTCAAGAGAAAAGATAGGTATGATCTGACTGGCATTTCGGAAGTTTCAGTGGTTTCACATTATTGTTATTGTTAGTGCCAGTCAATTCCTTTTATTGGTGTTAGGAATTGCTTCTTAAGCTTGTAATGACATTCCGTGGGGTTTAATAGTACAGTAGTTATTAAAGTAAATTGTATTTTGCAGATGAAGTGTGAAGTGCTCTAGATAAGAGAAAAATTAAGCACCTAACCATGACCAGTGTTCAAATTCCAACCGAGACAAAAAACTGGTCGGTGACTTCTCCATCTGTCTAAGCCTTGGAGGTCACTGGTGGGAGGTAGCCGGTGGAATACTCGAACTGTCAAGATGCGCAAGTTGGCCTAACACCATCGCTATCAAGATAAAAGGGAAAAAGGAGAAGAATAAGGCACTTGAAACACAAGACTACAAGAGGCTATAGAGAATTAGACTAGAAACAATGCTGGAGAGAATAACAACAACAACCCATTGAAGTCCCACAACATGGGGTAAGGGAAGAGCAGAGTATACGCAGACCTTACCTCTATCTTGTTAGGTAGAGACGTTGTTTCCAAAAGACCCTCGACTCAAGACAAAGCATAAGCACAAGCAAAGCAAGAGAGACGGTCAGACTCAGACAAGAAATTTAAAGCAGAATGAAAATGATGGTAACAAAAGCGAATAAGCCATGATAAAGCATTCTGAAAAAAGAACAGTAAAGTACACGAAAGAACATACAACAACAGAAATCAAATGACAGGGGGCTGACTATAAAACAATATTGCGCCTACTAGTATGATAGACTAAGCAGGGCTACAATAATAACACTACAACTATCAGTATGTAAGCGTAAGTAGGACTACGCTCAACTACCTATACCCTAATCCATGTCTTCCACAATGCCGGAGAGAATAATGACGAAAAAGGTACTGTGATCAAGAGGTACATTGGAGGATGTTTACTTGGCAGCGATAATCTATTTTCTTCATCTAAGGGTAGTAAGTCTCAATGTGAGCTGTATAGTGGACTAATCCTTGATCCCATCTGAGAATGTCTCAAGTGGACTTTTGTAGCCATATCTTGTATAGTAGTCGATTGTTTAAGGATTATGAACTAAGAAGGAAAGGATGAAGAAATGGAGCGTGGTAAGGCAAAATGTACCATCTTGTTGTATCCTTTCCATTCTGACAAATTGACCTTGGAATTTTTGGAGAGTAGGAAAATAAGCAGGTAGCACTGTTTTACTACATATGCACAGAAGCTAGCATGTGCAACGCTTGAAAAATGTACTTTCCATTTCATTGTTTGAACAAAACATCTAACCCAACTTCCACCTCTGTTCTTTCTACTGTTGGCTCTTCATGCAAAATGCTGAAAGTCTTCAATTCTTTTTCTTTTTCTACAAGCTGGGTATATCCAGATGTTGATTAATCTGCTTTAACTAATGAGATTTCTTTGAAATATGTAGGTTCAATTTGAACCTAGAGTACTGCACATATTGATTTAATAATTGCTTAATGGTAAAAAGAGGTTTTCTTAAATCTCAAAAATGTATAGCAGCTAGCTGAGATAAAATAGGAGGTTAAGGGCTCGTTTGGTACGTCGCATTGGACTGTACTAATTTCATTGGACTGGACTGTATTAATATATAATGGATGTTATTAGAGTATTAATATATAATGGATTGTATTTTTTTATTTTTAGTACAGTTCAGGGGAGACCCACCTGCTAGATGAGTCTCAAAAATGACAGTTGGACTGTACTATTTTTAGAAATAGTACAGTCCAGTGCGGCTGAAAACGCCCATCAAATGCTGTATTATTTTTTTGTCCAGTACTTAATACAGTACACCAAACGTGCCCTAACTGTATAAAATTCTGTCTAGCCTTTCAATTTGAATTTGGATTTTACTTATATTTTCTTTGACGGAGACAAATTCTTATGACTATCATTGTATTTAAATTTGAGGAAAGATTGATTAAAGCTCAAATTATTACCTGAAATAAAATCAGAGTGGGAGTTGCAAATTTTAAGATAGAAACATTATTATTACAACAAAAATTGGGTACCCTCAATTCCGTATCCACCATCAAATCAAATTAAAGGTTAATTTCAAGACATACTTTATTCTAGTGTTCACGGATTTATGAGAGAAGGTAGCTCGACGAATATTAAGTGAATGATTAACTAAACTAAAGTTTCTATGGTCGAAGTTAGTCATATAATCTCTTAAACTGTTCTAATACAGGCCAATCCATCTTCCTTCTTCTCTAATTTATCAACTTGGTTAATTGTTTAAATAGTTCTAGTTTTCTTATCAATCACCTTACATTACCACAGATATGTGATCAACCATCATCTGGTTGTTTGTGATTGTGGGGAGAACTCGTTATGTTGCTCTCTTTAAAATTGTGCCTTATTAAGTCTGGTCTGGTGGCACTTGAATGGGCCAGAATTCCAATGGACCCTTCTTGCCATTGAACATCCAATTTTGAGTGTCCACTTAAAATGAAACTTTTAGGGGCTTCTTACCTAAATGCACCATTCACCAAATTTAATTATCGACAGTAGCTTAAAGCCTTAAATATACAAACCTATACACCGAGAAATATATAAAATCTATATATTTGATGGCTATTTTGTAAACTAGATCACCCAAAGGATTGGGTGTAATTTTCCCAACTTCTAAAGCATGTAAAATTAACGGGTCTTAATATATTTAGCCAGCGGTTAAGGAATTTTTCACCATCTAGCTGTAATTATTTGCAGCCATTACTAATTTATACTCAGTTTATAATAAATGTATAAGATATACACAGACTATACAATCAATAGATATATCATAAGGAATTTTTAGAAGGATATATGTCACGACCTGACCCGACGGCCTGCGACTAAGCGCCCTAATTGAACGTCATTATACTAACATGTCACGTAATCAGACTAACACTAAGGTCAATATGAAATCTGACAGCATAATGTTGCAAACATAACATATGTCTGAATTAGGCAAGCCGGCAAGGCTGCCTTTACACATGAATAACCCTGTCTTCAGATGAGTCACATCAAAATCAATTATAACGAGGGATGCAAGCGGACAAGGCTTCCACTATATACGGAAACATCCCAAAACAAAATACAACAACACATATACCAAAACAGGTTTACAACTCCACATACGTACAACCGACAACTGTCTACAGACCTTTATGAGAAGGATAACGACATAAGATGGGACAGGGTCTCGTTGTGCCCCTAAATATATACATAAGTCTAAAAAGAGGTTCTGTACCAAAATGACCAAGCTCTGAATCAAAAGAGCTCTCCAAAACAGCTGAGTGGAAATCCTAGACTTACGGATCACCAAACTGAGTACACACACTGCGGGCGTGCAACGCGACCACTGAAAGAAGTCGATCTGAAATAATGTACTGAGTATGTAAAACATGAAGTACTGTAAATGAGATCATAACTGGCCAATAGATAACAGGAGACAAGTAAGATTATCAAATACCAATCCAACTGTGCCATAAAAAATAGAGAATCAACTATGCCTTATCAAGATGAGAGTCATATCAGTAATCATGGTTACTTATCCATGTAATCATCCTATATTTATATATCTAATGTCATGGGTATCTATACCCGCATCATAGATGCATGTCCATGGAATCATATCTACTGTCATGGGTATCTATACCCGCATCATGGATACATATCCATGGAATCATATCTACTGTCATGGGTATCTATACCCGTATCATAGATACATGTCCATGGAATCATATCTACTGTCATGGGTATCTATACCCGCATCATAGATACATGTCCATGGAATCATATCTATTGTCATGGGTATCTATACTCGCATCATGGATACATGTCCATGGAATCATATCTACTATTATGAGTATCTATACCCGCATCATGGATACATGTCCATGGAATCATATCTACTGTCATGGGTATCTATACCCGCATCATGAATACATATCCATGGAATAATCACATATATACGTATAACGTGTCCCGACCCTCTAGTGAGGGACTCGATGAATTCTTATAATCATATTTAGCACAAATAGAGTATCATGAGTAACTATACAATTTAAATCATCACTTTGACTCTCAATGAAATCATTATAATAAACTCTTTACTGAAAAATCATAGGCACTTTTCATGACTAACGTTTTTAGAAACTAGATTGTATAGAAATCATGTACGTCCGCCGTACTTTCAATAAATCATGCCAAAAAGAAAGGAGGAAGAGTTTCACATACCTTTTAGTCGAACTAGCCAACTCACTATTAAAATACGTCTCATCTAGTACTTCAACCTATAATAATGGTAACATAACCATTAACCTCATGATTACTAGCATTCATTATAATTGAATGACGACTTTCTATTTTATAAAAAATTGGGCAGCACTTCCCCTAATTATACGCAAATCCACAACTTTCAAACAAAGCCACAATACTAATAAGAAGATACAACTTCAAGATATAACCAATATGATCCCAAACACTCCATAAATTAGTTCATAATCCAACAACATCGAGAGTGCAATGTAACACCTTTTTATGCTTTAATTCCTTTAAGACACTTAGTAGTATTTACCGTATCGCATATATAAGTTCATAACTTATATTTCCATCATTATAACTCTACCAAAACAACCCTAAAAATGCGTCACAACATGTCCAATAATTCCTTACAAGTCTCGGCCAACATCATAATACCAAACTCTTTTCATAATTCCTTAAAATTCAATTGAAGTCTTAAAATCCAATTCATATTCCAACAATTTCATAAGAACAACTACAACCTTAAATATCAAGATTCTCTTTTAACTTTCAACATGCAATTAGTGACGATGATAACAACAACAATAATTAAACCCAAGGGACTAAAACAGCCCCACAAATCGGTAACAACATCCAAAATACCACATGCATTGTCTTAATTACAATTCCAGTTTATCCTTTAATTACAACATCATTTAAGCTTCCAAATACTCAATGAAAAGAAGAATGTTTACCTAAATTTCAAGCCAAAACAGTCCCTAACAAATCAGCCACTGCTCCATCAATTTTGCACCTTTTTTTCTCACTTTTTCAACTCCAAAACGACATGCATGAATTCTACAATGTTAATCCATCATTCCTTATGTTTTTCTTCCTTAAATTTCCTCTTAAAATCTGGAAAAATTGCCCAGATTTTCGGCCCAGCAGTGGCGGGAATTGCCATTGTTTTTGGGTGTGTTCTTGGCTTCCAAATTTGTAGAATATTTTAATCTTGGAAGAGGAATTAAAAGCTTCAATTCTTGGCTATGGGGTTAGGGAGAAATCTGTGGGGGAGAGATGGGGGAGAGGGGCGTTTTTCTCAAACAAGGGAGAGAGAAAAGAAAATGAGGGAAGCCTTGGGTTAAGTGACCCTAAAATATGAAATTAAATGGCTAACAATTTAAAATTGTAATTTGGTCCAAAGTTCCACAATTAATAATTCTTAACCCCAATTCTTTTAAATCCCGAAAATTTCATAAGACCTCGTATCCTCGTTGTGATAACTTATATAATACGCTACTAATCCATAACGGAAATATACAACTATCATTTTCAATTTTCCTTGTCACGCTCGTTGTAACCATAATTTTCTCCGGAATCACATCTTTCGTATACTAACTTCCGGATTAGTGTATATAAATATACTTTATATCCAAAATTCAAATTTTATTTCTTAATGACGTTCTTAATTATCGTCTTAAACTTACGAGGCGTAACAATATATCCATATAAATTAATTACAAAAATAATATTTTGTTAATAAGGGAAGATTAGTCAAATTATAATTATTTTATATTAATGATAAATAAATTAAAAATATTACAAAAAAATAAAGTAATATGGTAAATCATAATTTCATAAAACATTGGAGAAGTTAATGTCATAAATAAAACCAAACAAGGGTAAAATGGTCTTTCACACCATAACCGGGTTGGAAGTGGGAGATAGTTGGGAGAAGAAGAAGATGGTAACGAGAAGAGAGGAAGAAGATGTGAAGAGATTGGAGAAGCAAGTTGAGAATGGTGGAGGTGGTGTTTGGGAATATCTTTGCCTTGTTCATGAACTCAAGCTCCGTCGATCTGATATGGTGTTGAAGCATGGACTCTCCATTCTCAATGATAACAAAAAGAGATCCGCTCTTGGCCCTCAAGGTACATACCAATTGGCTAGTTTAGGATTCAAGAAAGTGGGAATTAACTACAATTGGCTAGTGGAAAATTTCGGATCTTGTACTAATTTGGGTTATCTAGGATTCAATTTAGTGGCAATTAAAAAAAAGAGTTTTTGTACTGATTTGGGTAGTATAGGATCCACAAAAGTGGTAAATTGGACAATTGATTCATGTCTCTTCTTTTTTTCGTTTTGATTTTGATTGATTGATCCATAGACTTTGTTATAGCATCGTGTGACTGGTTGAAAACTCTGATAAACCTTTTATTCCCTGCAACCCAAATATTGCAGAATGGACCATATATGGAAAATTTTGAGATCTTGTACTAATTTGGGTTATCTAGTATTCAAGTCAGTGGCAATTGGGTAATATTTGGGAGTGGAAAACTGAGTTTTTTTTCCTGATTTGGGTAGTTTAGGATCCACAATGCAAATTGGTTCATGGAGAAGCTGAGATTTTCGGTTTTAGGACATGTGGTATCTCTTTTTTTTTCTGTTTTAATTTTTGTTTTTGATTGATTGGTCAATAGATTTTGTTCTAGCATCATTTGACTGGATAAAACCTCTGAGTAACCTTTTATTCGCTGTAACTCAAACATTGCAGAATGGACACTATATGAGCAGGTAGCTGTTGCAGCTATGGATTGTCAATCTATTGATGTGGCAAAGGTAAAAACACCTTTCCCGTAATCCCCAAGTCATATTTGGTTCTCTCTAGGAGGTTTACTCTATAGACATGTATGATTTTTCCATTTTAGTTTATTTTCGGATTCTCTGAGTTGCAGAAGCCATGCTGATAGAATTTTAATCAAATGATCCCAAATTACTTAGCTCGTTTCCTCAATAAAAGATTTCTAGAAGATGGCAAAAGTCAATCTTTACAGTACAATAATGTAAAATGTATCTTACTGTATCCGAGATCATAGCTGTGATTAGATTGTATCTACTATGAAGTGAAACATTACGGCACAATCCAATATTTAAAGGATGCCACAACATCAAAATGGTTATTGTTTATCCAAATCTAGAAAGATAGTTGTTTGACCTTTATTTCCTATAAAGCTGCAGAGTTACTCTTACAATTACTCAATTCGTGGACTGACATTGGCTATGTGGTTAAATATACCGAGTAATGAAGTGACCTGACCATGTAGTTAACCATATTCACCAAAATGGATTAGCTATTTTTCAAGTCATGTTCATTCTTTATACATATATGCTGGAGATTCTCTTGAGAACCTCTCATCACTTTATGATTATGTGCAAAACCATTTGGAATTTATGTTATGGGAACTTCTACAGGACTGCATAAAGGTTTTGCAAAGAAAGTTTCCAGGGAGCAAAAGGGTTGGTGAGTTCTCTTTGATCTATAAATATGTATGCTCCTTTTACATCTGATATTGGAAGTACTGGTTCGTTACTCTCATTGTAGTTATTTGCCAGGTAGTACTATTGGTAATCACTTAAAACGACGGTACTATAGTCTTAGTTTTGTAAAAAGCGTTTTGCAACAACATTGTTTGGTGATTGTATCTTTGTATCCCATTACATAGATCGTCTGTTCACATTTAGATACTTTATCTATGTGTGAGAAGTTATTGAAATGTTGTATGGCCCTAGAAAGTTTTCTCAATATATCATCCTTTGCCACAGTGATTATCAGTTTTTGTTCTCAATCATTAAAATATTGTTATTGAGAATAACAAAATTTTCATTTAGCAATACGGGCTAAACTTTTTTTCCTTAATGTTTATTTTCCTACTTTATGTAGTTCTGATTTTTCTGTCCTCCATGTATACTTGACCTTGTGATAATGTTAAGAGTTATTATTTTGATTTATTCTCAGGCAGGCTAGAAGCTATGTTGCTAGAGGCCAGGGGATTATGGTCAGAGGCAGAAAATGCTTACTCAAGCCTTTTGGAGGAAAATCCATTTGATCAGGTATGAGATAGACAAGGACATTTCACCATCTGTTGTTAATTTGACTCAATTAGCTTACTTGTAAAATAGATAATTTCCTATGTGGAAATGTGCCCCAAAATAGCATATAGAAATAATAAGTTAAAATCTAGTGAAACTCAGAAGTGTATCTTCGCATCTGAATCATAATTTTAAATGTTTTTTCCTTTTTAACTCTTTGTTGATATATTACTCGTAATTTCAGTTTTTTTTTTCCAATTCTTTATCCATATAATTTTGGTTGTATTTACAGTAGTTTTTTCTTGTATTACACACACAATATGTATATATACACACACGACATGTATACTTATGGTGTGTGCGTATTCTCTTTATCTGCACGTTTTTTCACTAAATTGTTTGTTTTAATTGAGCCTTGTTCTTAAAGCCCTTTGCTTTTATATATTTTTCGCTTCTGACGAAGTTGGTGTTTGCATAAATTCATATGCTCATATTATTGACCAAACATCTGTGCTCATGGCAGAGGCTCTGCGATTACTCTCATGTAATTTAAGAAAAAGAAGAACAATCCAAAGCTCAAACGATAAATTTTACTATATCTTACATATATCCTTTAGGTTGTACATAAGAGGAAGATAGCCATGGCAAAGGCGCAAGGGAATACGTCAGCAGCAGTTGACTGGCTTAACAAGTATCTTGACTTGTAAGAAGAATCTAAAATGCATGACATCTTAACATTAATAGATTTGTTGTGACTTTAACGTTTGTTCTTGACTTCTTTCATTGTTTTGGTAGATTCATGGCTGATCATGAAGCTTGGAGAGAGCTTGCTGAAATATATGTTTCCCTGCAAATGTAAGTTCTACTCTCGTGTTTGGAAGACTAATGGCTTGGAGGAAACTCTATTCCATGAGACCTTCTTTAGCTGCTGTTTCATCCATGCATTGCTACAATTAGCCCACTGAAAGTTGTTTATCTGTTATATCATATCAGGTACAAGCAAGCAGTTTTCTGCTATGAGGAGCTGATCTTATCTCAACCAAAAGTTCCGCTACATCACCTAGCGTACGCTGATGTAAGACTTCTCAAGTCATATTTTATCGCTGCTTTTTGATAAAAATTATTAGCAAGAGGTGCATTGATATAGCTTGCAATCTTTGTGAGCCTGCATCTTTTTTAAGAGGTATTATTATTAATCGTGTGATCTTGTTGTTGCTTTAGATGCTATTCCGGGTGTCTTTATGAAGCTTCATTTATCATCTAGTTCATTGGATAAAAAGGAAGTTGCTACTTGGTTTTTCTAGCAGCTATGTTTCCCAACTGTAAATGTTATTATCAACAGAGAAGCTCCCGAATCTAGCTTGCCATTCGATCAGTTTTTCTCTCTCTCCCAGTAGTGAAGTTGTAAGAGCACATTATTATGCTTACTCAGAAGTTTACTAGAAATCAACAGCGAAGTGATAGCTGTAGGTATGAAAAAGTTGTCAATGTGCAGAAGTAGGGAAAAGATAAGAGGAGGAAATTTCTAGAACTCAATCTGATTTTCTAGATATTTTCTCGTTATGCTGACTCTGGGCTCCTGGAGTGGATTTGTTCTTCACTTTAATTTCAAACTTTAAATATAAGCTTCTAATTCCAACTTCTTGGGGGTCCCATCTAAAGAAAGACTAATTTCCCTCCCTTTTGACTTGCTTAGGCACAAAAATATATTAGAACAAGATTTTTGGGACAGTTACTCAGACCTAGTTTATTGAACAAAATGTATCTTTCTTCTAGTTAGAGAATGCCTAAGACCTCCGCCTCTTTGATGGTAGAAGTTGAGGGTGTCAATTTTTGAAGCTAACTCGACAAGTCTTTTGATACGATAGTTAAGGAAAAATTGGATGGAGATGACCTTTGCATAACTGAGGAGTAGCCTCCGTTCCCTTATTTTCTTTTGGTGGACTCCCCCCCCCCCCCCGGGAAAAAAGATTTAGGACATAGATAGGAATAACTTTTAGGGTGGGGAGGGAGACCTGGGACCAAGTAGAGGAGGCAGAATAGAGTGGGGGAGTGAGATGGAGAACGAATGGGTGCTACAAGTGGAAGAAGAGGGGTATGATGTGGCTTTAGGGAAAGGGTTACTGGATAAAGGAGTGACAGTAGGGAACGGGAGAGGAGGAAGGTGGTGTCAACCTGGGATATAAGAGGGAGCCTGGCACCGGCTGGGTGGGTAGAGGAGGGAAGATGTCGGTTTGGTAAGGGATAGGAGGGGCTGATGTGAAGGGAGCTTGGATGGTGGCAAACTGGAAGCTATGGTGTGAAGGGAAGTGATCCAACTGATGAACCGGTCAGGCAATTGTTGGATTTTGAGAACAACCATTGCTTTTCTCTTTTTCCCCTTGTCTTCCTCGTTTTTGGTATGTAAATAAAATCACATTAGACATCAGTACGCAAAATGAGAAATAAATCTGAAAATTTTGCTAATTGTCGTTTAACGATTCTAGTGTAGGAGAGGATGAGAAGGCCTCTGCAATGACATATATAAACTAGAGGGGAGGTGAAAGTTTCAACTATTAGTAATTTTTTTGGTGGATGAAGGTGAAATGATTTTAGTCGTAGAAAGACTGTTGAGGTTAAATAGCTCAATGAATTGGTAAAGAGTGGGAATACCTCTTTCCTATAGTTTATTTCGAGAAGGGGAATTTGATTGAGCAAACTTACCGCATGGCAGGGGAGATGATTTTCTTATGTTGACTTGTATTGCGTTCTCTCCATAAAAGATCATAATGAATCGGTTCTTGTTGTATCTAGGCTTACATCAACTGCAAGAAGCTGCCTGATACCATAGCAGAATATCATGATAGTAAGATTGTAAGCTTCCTCAGCATAAAGTGGGATGTGAAGGACTGAAATATTATAATGGGATCTATGCTTTTCACCTAGTGAGATACCTCTCTACTTTCACCCGAACTTATTACTTTTGTTGTATGTGGCCCTTAATTGGGGGTGACTGGTTCATTAAGACTTGTGGTTTATCCTCAATTACAATGTGGTCTGCTGATTGCAAAATTAGGTGGTTGTTATTGCCCGATGATTTCCACATTAGTTCCTGTTGAGTTCCTATGGCAACTATATCTATGTCTGGCTTAGAACTCTAGTGAGGTAATAGGTACCGAATCTTAGTGAGACCTGGGAAATATGTTCTTATAGATTGTGGAAAGCAGTGATGAAAATGCTGATATTGGGTAAATGGTGAACCTAGGAAGTACTTTTGCTTGCAAATACCTTCAAAAAAAGTTCTTGCGGATGAAAAATGGAAAGCATTACTGACCTCCAAAACAAAAATTCTCACGGATGAATAATGGAAAGCATTTCTGATGTCTGCTTCAATATTTTTTATTAAGAAAAACTTTGGTTCATATTACTTCCGTGATCTCCTGGACCAACTGGGTGTCGATTAAAGATTAAGGGTGTTGTGGATTGCATGTTAATTTTCTGATTTTATGAAGAATTTACTTCCCCGGATATCAACTGACATTGCTGTCCCACACATGACATGTATTTTCCTTATAATAGCCATAAAATAATCACTCATCATATTTCTTCCTGGCTTTAACAGGTGCTCTATACACTTGGTGGACTAGAAGATCTTCAGACGGCAAAGAAATATTATGCATCTACCATAGACTTAACTGGTGGCAAGAGTACCCGAGCACTCTTTGGCATATGTTTGGTCAGTCAATCTGTCTCTATCTCTGTTTTTTAAGTTCGACAAAATAATGCTTGATGATTGCTTTTGCTTTGATAAACCTTTGATGAATTTACCAGTACTCTTCTATGTCAGTGGTCTAGTGGTAAAGAAAATTATCATAGTATGTGCTAAGTTTTAAAAAAACTCAGATGCAATTGCTTGTAAACAAACACAGAAGAAATTGATATTCATAAGGCACTCATCACACTCTGCATGTATACAAATTATTGCCCTGAAATGTAACTGTTTTCCAACTTGGAGTCAAGAACTTGCGGTCCCGGTCTTGTATGTCCCTACTTCTTTACATTAATTAACTTCTCCAAATACTGGATGTTTTAAAATTTCATAGACAGTTAGTTAATAAGCCGTAGAACTAAACAAAGTAGGTTCTTGTTGTTTACCAGTCACCCTTGGAGATCTGACTTAATGCATTGTTGTTTCCAGTGTACGTCTGTCATCGGACAGATGAGTAAAGGACGAAACAAGGAGGAGAAGGACAGCTCAGAGCTTCAATCTCTGTCCGCAATGGCGTTGGAAAAAGACTATAAGCAGAGAGCTCCCAGCAAGCTTTCCGGGCTTAGTTTAACATTGAGAAGCTTGAAAATCTAACCTAACCACGTTAGCATATAGTTTTATCGGAAGCAGCACCATGCTGTTCGCAGTGTGCCCTTCAAGATTTCAAGTCTTCCAATCTGCTTACCCTTTGCAGATTTTGTTTTTCATTTGTTCTCATTCGTCTGCTATTTGCATATTTGACTTATTTGTGAAAATGCTGTTTCACTTATTAAAAGTAGGGGAAGCAAAATGGCAATGCAAGTTAGTAAGATTATTATTGTTAGCAATTTTGGGGAACTTCAATGCTAATTGCTAAATAGAATACTTGAACTTCATGCTGTGTCATGAATAAGTTTCTACTGGGAAGTTTGTGGACACTTTTATACCTTTGCCATTTTAGCGTTATACAGTATGAATTTCTATATTGTAGTGAACTTCAGAATGTTCAAAAGGAGCAAACACAGAAGTTTGATTGTTGGAGTTCAAATGTTTGGCTAATTATTTTATAGCCGCCCAAAAAAGAATGACATCTATATTTAGTGATAATTTAATTTTAAAACTTTTATTTCTTCTTAATGAAAGGATCTGTAGCCATAAAAATGTCTGACAAGTTTTAAATCACAAGTTCTAAGGTCTTTCTTACACTGTGTGGATCACATGTAGTGCACACGCATCCTTAGTAATATGTGCCTATGTGGCATGCTTTTCTTTCTAGCTAGCAAATGATAGATACAAACAACTATCTAAAAATTATCTTTTGATCGCCTCAAAATAGAGACCTATAAATAAGTGTATTATTGTTAAATTATCTATCAACATCGCATCTCTGGAAAACATGGAATTTTATATAACTTCACAACGAAATAAATTTCACATATCAATAATTCTCACAATGCTAAATGATATCAAAGCTCGATTTTATCTTATTCACAATTTCAGAAGGATTTTTTTTGGTATTAAAGTCTTCAATATGTGAGGAAGTGGTCCATTCTTCATCTGCATAAAGATGAATTACTTGATCTACGTAAAGATGATTTAGTGTGCAAGATAACAGCTTATTGATTTTGCCTCAATTACATTTGTATCCTATGGATACAACTTACAAGAGTAGACAAGTTTATTTAACCAACAAAACCTACAAATACAGATTCGTAATTTTGAAGGAAGATTTTCCTATTAGTCACACCGTTCTACATATTTTTTTTAGTGGCGATTCTCATGCATGATCACCAACAAACTGGAAAAATAACATAGTAAGTACTATTGTATAATTTTACAAACATCAATCCAGAGATCTAATTCAAATGTATACCACAAGTGAGAACTCTTTGGTACTCATAAACTTTTACATATGATATTTTGTTTCAAAGAAGCAAATAAAGAAATTGAAAGTATCAACTATCTTGACGGTTTTCTTGTTTTTGAGAAACATACAAACTATTTGTAGCGCCGATGATGGCCAACAAATCTCTTTCGGCTTGAAGACCATCGTAAAAAACAATGGTCCTTCTTTTTGAGCTGCAAAATATGAAAAACAGGGTGTATCTTTGCAGTGTCAGGTAGTTCCAGTTTGTAAGCTATTGCCCCAATCCTTTGGAGAATTTGGTATGGTCCATAACATTTAGAGGCTAACTTGAGACTCCTTCTAATGGTCATGGATGTTTGTTTATATGGCTGCAACTTAAGGTATACTCAGTCACCTACCTTGAACTCCCTTTATACTCTCTTTTTGTCTGCATTTGCCTTCATTCTATTTTGTGTCTTCCTCAGGTTCTCCTTTAATACTTTTGTCGATATATGCCTCTCATTTAACATCTGATCCACAGTCTCCACTTTGGATTGAGCAATAAGCTCAAAAGTAACAGTGGAGGGACATAATCATATATCACCTTAAAATGGCTCATTTTTAAGGAAGTGTGGTAGTTACTGTTGTACCAAAATTCTGCCTGTGATAACCATTTGTGTCAATCCTTAGTCTTGTGACTAGTCATGCACCTCAAATAGTTTTCTAAGCACCTATTAAGCCTCTCTGTCTGTCCATCAGTTTGAGGGTGATAAGCTGAACTGTAACAGAGCTTAACTTGCAACAATGTGAATAATTCCTTCCAAAAGTGACTGACAAACACTTTATTCCTATCCGAGAGACAATATTCTTAGGCATCCCATGCAACTTATAAATACTGTCTATGAAAATTCTAGCCATTTGTGAAGCAGTGTGAAAGGGTGAGCAAGAGCTATGAAGTGGTCATACTTACTATACATGTCCACTACTACTAGTATGGTATCTTTCCCTTCAGATTTTGGCAATCCTTCAACAAAATCCATACATATGTGTTCCCATGCCCCTTGAGGAATTGGAACAGGCTGAAGTAACCCAGGGTAGGTTACTTGTTCTACTTTACATCTTTGACAGATCTCACAGGCTTGCACTATCTCCTTAACTTGATCAATCATGGAAGGCCAATAAAACGCAGACTTTAACCTCTGATAAGTAGCCCACACCCCTGAATGTCCCCCCAATCCAGAACTGTGTATAATCTGGATTAAATTTTGTCTAAGAGACCCATTTTGTCCCACCCATGCCCTACCTTTGTATCTTAGCACTCCATGTTTTAGAGAAATGAGCATTCTGCAAGCATAAATTGATTTCGGGCGTGGGGTCTGAAAGATTCGATTTCCTAATTAGACAGAGGCCCTGTCAAAGGAATATTCGGGTTGCCCCGGAATCCCTACCTTTTTGTTTTTTATTCTTCGTCGAGCGAGCAAGATAAAGGAATCCGGTGAGAAAGACACGCTTCGATCAGTTAGCAGATGATTGAATCAGTGTCCACATTTTGATCAATGGTTGTAAAGGCCTGTAACACTTTTTGATCCCCTTTGTAACTATCCACAATTTATTTAATCCATTTTGGT
This sequence comes from Przewalskia tangutica, assembly GCA_029844215.1. Lineage (NCBI taxonomy): Eukaryota > Viridiplantae > Streptophyta > Magnoliopsida > Solanales > Solanaceae > Przewalskia > Przewalskia tangutica. The sequence goes on along the minus strand of CM056731.1, from coordinate 16,025,285 downwards.
TGAATATAGGTGATAACATTACACTGCTCCTGATTCCCTTCCTTTACAACCTTTGGTCTCCTAGATAATGCATGAGCTGCTATATTTTCCACTCCCTTTCTGTATTGTATGTCAAAGCTTAACCCCATCATTTTAGTCAGGCCTTTGTGATGTAAGGAAGTGGTGATTTTTTGGTCTGTGAGGAATTTAAGGCTGAAATGGTCAGTTTTTACTATGAAGTGGTGTGGGTGTAAGTAATGTCTCAATTTGTCTACAGCTTGCAAGAGGGCTATTAACTTTTTTCATAAGTTGATAGACCCTGGCGTCTTTGGCTCAATGCCTGACTCATATATGCTAAAGGTTTTCTTTCCTTCATAAGCACAGCCCCAATGCCAGAATTACTAACATCTACTTCTACCACAAAAGGTTTAGTAAAATCAGGTAATGCCAACACTGGAACACAGGACATGGCTACCTTTAGTTTATGGAATGCTAACTCAGCTTCCTTACTCCACATGAACTCTCCTTTCTTAAGTAAATTGGTCAAGGGCATACTCATGCATGCATAATTTTTAACAAACTTTCTATAATACCCAGTCAATCCCAAAAATCCTCTTAATTCCTTTACAGAGGGGTGGCCAGTCATTCATGGCAGAGATCTTACTAGGGTCACTCACTCCAGTGTTGCTTATAATATGCCCCAAGTATTCTACTCGTGGTTTCCCAAAATCACACTAACTTAGTTTTGCAAACAATTGATTTTTCCTTAGCAGTTTTAACACTACTTCTAAGTGTATGATGTGGTCTTTCATACTCTTACTGTAAACTAGTATGTCATCAAAGAATACTAAGATAAATTTCCTTAGTTGCTCCTTAAACACATAATTCACGAGGGATTGGAAGGTTGCAGAGGCATTAGTTAAACCAAAAGGCATCACTCTAAACTCCCATAGACCATGATGTGTCCTAAATGTTGTTTTGTGTTCATCCCCTTCTTTTATCCTCACTTGATGATACCCAACCCTCAAATCTACCTTAGAGAAAATTTTGGCCCCAAACAGTTCATCTAATAGGTCATCAACCATGGGTATTGGATATTTGTTCTTAACAGTGAGACTGTTGAGTCTTCTGTAATCAACACAGAGTCTCTAAGAAGGGTCTTTTTTCTTGACTAACAATGCAGGTGAGGCAAAAGTGGATTGGCTAGGTGAAACAGTGTTGGCCCTTAGCATTTCAGCAATCATGAATTCTATAGTATTTTTTTGGTCATAAGAATACCTATAGGGTTTAAGGCTGAAAGGTTGTGATCCAGGTATGAGGTTAATACTGTGATCGTAATTTCTTTTGGGAGGTAATTTAGTAGGTTCTTGGAAGATGATGGAATAATTTTGAAGTAGTTTGTTAATTTCAGGGTGTAGCTTTTGGGTGTCAAATTTCCTATTCTCATTCTGTATCAAGGACAACTCAGCTACAATTTCACAAGTGCCACATTGTAACATTCTCTCAAGTTTCTTGGATTTCAAGGTCACTAATTCAGAACTATTTCCTTCACCACAGAGAGTAATCATTTTCCCATTATACATAAAACTAAGACTAGGAGGTCTGGTGTGTAAGATTACAGGGGGCTACTTGGTCTATCCAGTCTATTCCCAAGATCATGTCACACCCTCTTACCTTAAGAAGTCTCAGTTTGAAACTAAATGGTTCATTCAGCATTGTCCACCCAAACACATGGCTCACCCACTCACAATGCATTTCCTGGTCATTTGCTACTCTCACTTTCATTGGTTTTGTCAATGGAAAGATAGGTCTCCTTAACTTCTTTACTAAAAAAGGGTCAATAAAGAAATGGGTGGATCCACTATCAATAAGCATAGTCATAGGAGTCTTGTTGGCATAGCCAAGGATTTTAATAATGGAGATTTGCCCATTGGATGAGCTTAACCCTAACAGAGCATTAAGTGAGACCTCAACATGGTCATCTTCCACTTCCTCTAAGGTTTCAGCTACATCTACAAATTCTTCTGGAATTTCACCTTCCCCCCCCCCCCCCTTTCTACCCCTTCAAGGGTATTCAGTGTCCTTATTCTGCATTGGTGCCCTGATACATATTTCTCCTTACATTTGTAGCACAATCCCTTCTCTTCAGGGCTTCCAGGTTAGGTGACAACATGTAAGGTTTATATACTGGTTTGTTTGGTATCCTGGGGTTGGTATTTGGTAGGTACTTGAAGTTGGAAGGGTTTCTTGTATAAGGTGGTTGTGGTGGTTTAGTGTTGGTGTTTGGGTAGGAGTTTGGATAGGTAATTAAGGGCATCGAAATCTTCCTCTTCTTGCCGTTCTCAGAGCCAAGTACTTTTGGCTGAGAATTACAAAGCATCGTCATAGCTACTATTGTGTTAACGATGCACAACACAAGAAATAATTAAGCTTTATTGTGGATGAAATAAAAGTGATCGATGAGAGTAGTAGAGAAACTAAGCGCGCGCACTATTATATATAACATAACATAGGGCTCATTAACTTTTGTCAGATTTTGTGTAGGAAAAGGTGAACTGTGGAGGTTTCCTAAACTAACAAAATTACTACACTAATTATGGAAGTTTCCTAAACTAACAAAAAAATTAGTTACCGAACCAAATATGGGAACTTTTGCAACGCGTAATTATTTCCTCAAGTCTAAAAACCATATTTTTAATTTTTTGTATTACATAAACATTTTGAGTTGCTATTAAGAAGTTACTGATTAGAACAATTTATTTTAATTTTGCTAATTAATTTAGTGATTATTCAATGTTATTAATTTATGTTTGACACTAACTTTCACTTTCTTATTTTAGAAATAAATGTTGGTTTGTTTTATAGGTAAATCCATAACATAATACTTTTGATCCCATAGTTTAACTGATAGTTCTTGTTAAGTTATTTCTGGTCTTCCATCAAAGCCCTTTTCGCAGTCACGTTGGAGAGATTAATAAAATGACTGACAATAAATCACAGGATCTTAATGTGATATACATGTAAACCAATGGGTTATTTAATTTATTTTTGAAGTGTATAATAAATTCTATGATAAATAAGTCAATAGATTAAACACGTTCTCATTAGATGTGTAGACGTTAAATGCAAGCTAGGATTTGATTGTTGGAGTTTAGTAACTATTTTATATAGTCCGTCCAAAATAGAATGATATCTTATATATTTATTATCAATTTAATATAAAACATTTCATTTACCCTTCATAAAATAATTTATAACCAAAAAATATATGGTTATATATTTTAAATCACAAAATTTTGAAGTTCTTTTTTCTCTCTTAAACTTCGTAGTCACTTAAACACGATATCACATCTCTGGAAAGCACGATATTTGCATAATTGCACAACGAAATAAATTTTTGCATATATCGATAATTCTCACAGTGTCAATATAGCTCGATTTATCAATTTATTTTGCACAATAATAATTGGTTGAAGCTTCTTCCAGTACAGTAAATGTGATTTGTTAGTTTACAAGATAGCAGCTTATTGATTTTGCCTCAATAATTACATCTTTATCCTATGATACAAGGGTAGAGAAATTTATTTACCAACAAAACCTGCAAAAATACAGATTCTTGATTTATGAAGGAAGGTTTTCCTATTATTCACACCATTCTACAATTTTTTTAGTAGTGATTTCTCATGCATGATCACCAACAAATGGGAAAACTCAAATAGTAAGTACTATTGTATATATTATTTTTCAAATATCAGTCCAGAGATCTGCTTCAAAGGTAAACTTGGAGAACTCTTTGGTACTCATAAACTTACATGTGATATTTTGTTTCACAGCAGAAAATTGAAGTATCAACTATCCTGACGGACTACCCAAGCAGAGGCGGATCTACGCCCCTGGTATTGGTTGTTCAAAAAAAAAATCACAGCGGTATAAGAGAATGGTGATGTTGTGGTTGTTCAAAAGTGGAAAATAGCAATGTAAAAAAAACTGGGTTGTTCAACTGAATAACTATGCACTCAAGTAGGTCCGCTACTGTACACTCAATCGTATGAATATATAAAATACAGGATTCAATCCTAGCAGGAAAGGGAGGGAAAAAGATACTCATTTTTTTTTTTTGAGAAAACAAACTCTTTTACCAACGACTTGTAGCGCCAATGATGGCCAACAAATCTCTTTCGGCTTGAAGACCATCATCAAAATCAACGGTCCTTTTTATGTTTGCAATTGCGATCCGAGCCGCTTCTCTGTCTCTTTGTCGCTGCAACTTCGCTTTCTCTTCTAGTAATTGCTTCTGCAACACCTGAGACTTCTTCTTCATTTTTTCTCCATCAAACGCTTTGCCAAGAACTTGTTGAGATTTGATGATCATATCAGCATAGCGTGTCTTCAGCATTGCAGTCCGAAGGATCTTGTTATCTTTTTCCAACTCATTAACATCAATAATATGACGATCGTAGTTGGTAACCATCGAAATCTTCTTCTTCTTGCCGCATGCCATATTCTCAGAGCCAAGTACTTTTGGCTGAGAATTACATAGCATCGCCATAGCTATAACTATTGTGTTAACGATGCACAACACAAGAAGTAGTAAACCTAAGCTTTATTGTGGATGAAAGAAAGGTAATCAATGAGAGTAGTAAAGAAACTACGTTAACTGCACTATTATATAGACATAACATATAGGCAGATTAACCTTTTCCGATTTTGTATAGGAAAAGGTGAAGTATCGAAGTTTCCTAAAACTAAGTGTTAACCTTGTCCAATTTAAATTACAAAATTAACTCTTTACTGAACCAAATATGGAAACTTTTGCAACGCGTAACTTATTTCCTCAAGTCTAAAAACCATTTGACCATATTTTATATTTTCACCTAGTGCAACTAAGTTATATCTTATTTTAAGTTGTAATATATTCAAAGTATAAATAAGGTAGTTTTCTTAGGAATTTTACTCTCTCTTTTATTCTCTATTGTGTGTATATAGATTTTTGACTCTTGATTGCCATTAACGAAAATTTTCTTTAAATTATAATTTGGAATCTACTTAAAGTATAGGTAATCTTCTAGGAATTATTTGTTATAGTATCCACATCTTTTTAATTTTTTTGTATTACATAAACCTTATAATGAGTTGCTATTAAGAAGTTACTGATACGAAAATTTATTTCTGTTTTTGCTAACTCTTTCAGTAATTATTCAATGTTATTAATTTGTATGTTTGATACTAACTTTCACCTTTTTACTTTAGAAATAAATTTTGATTTGTTTTATACGTAAGTCCATAATATAATACTTCTGTATCAAGAAAAATAACATAATACTTTTGATCCCATAGTTTAACTGATAGTTCTTGCATGTTAAGTTATTTCCTGGCATCCACATCAAAGCTCTTTCCGCAGTCTAACCAGCTTGGAGAGGAAAACATTGGAGAGATTAATGAAATGACCTGACAATAACAGATCTTAACGTGATATACATGTAAACCAATGGGGTTATTCAATTTATCTTTGAAGTGTATAAATTCTATGATAAATAAGTCAATAGATTAAAACACGTTCTCATTATTAAGTTAGTAAATATATAGACATCATAGAGGCGGAGCTAGGATTTTGAATTTATGCGTTTTAGATCTAAAAAGAAAAGTTATCAGTTCTTGATAAATTAATACGTGAATTTTTTAATACAGTATATATGTGCGAAAGCTGCTAGTTATATCGAATGTGTAACCGAAATGCTAGTTCTTCCCCTGTAGACGCACAATAGCACTATAGTTCTGGCAAGCATGAAACTTGCATAACTATACAACGAATGAATATTTGCATTATCGATAATTCTCATTTGCTAAATGATCATAGCTCGATTTTATCAATTTAGTTTGTGTTAAGAGTCCCTCGTTAACTGGAGCGTGAAAAATATAATTTGGGGGCCCAACATCGACGAACAAAGAATTAGAATGGGTCTGCTGATACCATGTAAAGAATGTATCTTGGACCTAACTCAACCCCAAAAACTAGTTTGTAGGGTGATGATTGTCCAAATTCATATAAGGAATTCATGTTCCATTCCATATCCGATGTGGAACTCTTAACAGTTGCACAATAATAATTAGTTGAAGCTGCTTCAAGTACAATAAATATGATTTATTAGTTTACAAGATAAGCAGTTTATTGATTTTGCATCAATTACATCTTTATCCTATGATACAAGAGTAGTCAAGTTTATTTACCAACAAAGCCTACAAATACACAGATTCTTAATTTTGAAGGAAGGTTTTCCTATTACTCACACCATTCTAAAATTCTATGTAAATAGCCTTCCTTCAAGACTCAAGTACTTCCAAACTTAAATAAGAACAAGGTCCTTAAGCCAAAAAAAGAGAGCAAAATATCAAAAAGAGGGGCTAAAATATGCTTCTATACAATATGAAATTCCCTCATCAAGAAGGTCCCTCCTTTAGAGCTGCACATAACTAGTTCCACATACATGTCCTTTATAAAAAATCCTGCAATTTACGTGTAAACGAAAAGGTCAAAATCACGCAAAGGCAAAATAATTAATTTACCCCCTTAACGCGTTAGAGAAAAGGTCAGTTGCTCGTGGTAATATGCGTGATGATGTGAATTCTGGTCATATCGTGTTTTAACTTCATATATTACTAGTTACATGAAGCATATACTTCAAATTTTTTATGATGAATGATTTTATCAATTTTCTCTACACTCTGTCCGCTATATATGTTTAATAACAAGTTAATATCATACGTCAAAACTCATGCGAAATCAATGATTTGGAATGGAGATGGTATTTAAAAATTAGAACATAGCTCACTGAACAAGAGGCGCATATTAAAACGTAGCAATGCCTATAAGTTGACAGACAGAGCTAGGGAACCAGAATTCTGGTGTCTGAAATTAAGGTCTAGTCAATGCTTGAAGCAAACCTCTAGAATAAGTCCATTGGATGACCAAGTACACCATCATCATTCCAGTCAATTTCCTTGGTGCCTGATTCCTTTCCAATTATCTGAAGTGGCGCTTCTAGTGGTGGTGGAGTCTGTAGTCAAAGAACAGATATAATACATGCAACCATTGTTAGGAAACAGAAAGTTCTGATAATATGTAATGGCTCGAATCCAACTGAAATTTACAGTCTTTTTTATAGAACGTAAGAAGATTTTAATACCATGCACCGAATTAGTGGCCAATTTATTTCACGGAAGAAAGGATGCCCTTTGATTTCACTTGCACCACCATTTGATCCTAAGCGGCTGGCAGGATCTCTATTTAGCAATGAATGGATCAACTGTCTGGCTGCAAGACTTACCTGCAACACGTAGATACGAAGATGGTTTCATTTGTTTCAGACTAGAAACAAGATCAGACCTTTAATTTTTGCCCAAAAATAAACTTAAAGGTATGTTTATTTGCTATTTTAAATTTTTTGTGTATTTTAAATTTTTAGTGAAACTCCATTGACTACAATAACAAAAACACAATGCCTCGACTGCAAACTAGTTTGGTTACATAAAATGTATATATGTATTAAAACTAGAAATCTCTTGGAAAACATCGGACCTGATGTAAGTGTACTAAAGCGACTAACGCGACAAAGACTTATTTCCAGCTAGTTGGTGTTAACTCTGGATATTTGCTTCAACATTTTGTTTTGTTACGTTCTTTGCAACGTATGGATACCGAGATATTGTAGGTATATCTTGAGACAACTTTTATCCATGTAATTATATGTCTAGCCTCTCCCCTATTAACACCTTTGATCGTCATAGGGTTGCACCTGCAGCCCCGTGCTAGTTACGTCAACTAACACATATATCATCCGCGAATAAGACTCACCACGTACCCTTTGTATACTATTGTTTAGCTCATAAAACATTCCCCAAAAAAGATAGAATGAAAGAAGAAAAACGGTATACTACAGAAAACAAGTAGGGAAAGACATAAGACCGTGATAATAATATAGATGGTCAAAACAAAGTGAATTACCGGAATGCTACTAGGGAAAGTGAGGTCCTTGTTTAGGATGTTGAAAAATGTCTTTTGCCTGTTCTTTCCTCTAAATGGTGTCCGCCCATAGAGCATCTCATAAAGCAAGATACCTGCAATCCAAACAGAAGAGTTTACAGAAGTAGAAGTGCGTGAAGAAAAGTAAATCTCGTCTAATATCACTAAGAGAAAATCAAACAGATTAATAGTTCCACGGAGATGTTGATTATTGTCAGAAGTATATCCATTAATTAACAACAAGTGCGCACTAAATGATATAGTGGACTGAACTAAAAGTCATGAATTTGTTGCATGCACACCTAAAGCCCACCAATCGATCGCACTACTGTGGCCAGCTCCTGTGATGATTTCCTGAGATCAAGTCAATTAGAAGTAGATCAGACAATTATAATTTTTTCTCACCAGTAGATTTTATTTTGTTTCATAAAAGCAAAGAAAGAAGCTGTAAGTGTTAATGTATCCTGATGGAAAAGATATGCGAGAAGTAGGAACCAAGAAGCAATTCTATAGTACAGTAAATTTGTGAGCAGTTCATTAGTGGAACTTGCGGTTGATGGGTTTTCATTAGTAGAATCTGCAATTGGTATATGTGATTTAGAAACAGAAAAAAAAGAAGATAACTGCTTGTACATAATTCTTCATTAAGTGAAGTTTAGTTCTCCAAAAGACACAAATTCTAGGGGAAGATCCATATTTTACTCCAGATATGGACTAAGCTAACACAACTTGTAACATGGATGGTGTATGTATCGCGCAAAATTCAACTTCTATGATAGTTTACTTTACCGGTGCTATGTACTCTTCAGTACCGACAAATGAATTTGACTGCGAAACTGGTTCTGCTAGAAATGTTGGTGGTGGAGTACTCCTTGATCTTCTCTTTGAGGGAGGATGCTTTATAACCTGGAAAAGTTTGTCACTTTAATATTATGAATATATAATAACTATCAGAATGTAAAAGATTAAAGAGAGCACCGGAAAGAAATATTACACGGTATCGAAAACAACAGTTTGCTTTAATCAAATTGATAGATAAAGCACAGATTTCCCTTTTTCTCCTTTTCTTCACTTACCATCCATTTATTACTACTTTTCACTATCGTTAAAATACTCTGAAGATACGTTTAACCTAAAATGTAACATACTAAGTGAGATGTCATGATTCTTCAGCAGCAGAAGCTCATAAATGGGAAACTAAGATGAGCGATTAAGAGAACTGTCGAAACTGAAGCGTACTTGAGGTTTACATGATGTCTTGAAAGACAGATCAAAGTCAGTTAGTACGACATGCCCATCAGCCTGAATTAGGATATTTTCTGGTTTCAGATCCCGGTATATTATTCCTGTAACATGGGAACAGACAAAATGAATGAACATAAACTATTAATCATATAAGATAGAATGGAAACTCCTAATACTATGTCTCCTTTGATGAACCCTCTATCTTTTGCCTGATAGAAACATTAAATATTCTTGATTTTACAGTCCTACGGAAAAACATTTCTAAGTACGACTATTTCTTTCTATACTGTGGTCCACAAAAGTTCAACAACAAAATGTGTCAAAGCTAATAAGTTCTATACTGTGGTCCACAAAAGTTCAACCACAAAATGTGTCAAAGCTAATAAGTAATATACAATGCTTCTTTTGATTAAGTTTCATATCCGTTACAGATGAAGCGAGAATATCAAAGTTCCTCAAAGTCTAAACAACAAATAGGAAAATGCAACTACTGAAGAAGGTTAAGACTCAAAAGGTAGATGGAATACCCAAACAATGGAGATACTCCAAGCTAATTAGGACCTCTGCTGCATAAAACCTGGAAAAATTGTAGGTAATACATGAGTTGATAAACATGATTGCATACTTATCTGATGCAACTTTGAGAGAAGCTCTCAAAACTTTCCAGCTTTTTATAACACAAAACTTTATGGAAGAACACTGATTTTTTGTTTGGAACTTTATAATAAAATAATAAAGTAGGAAAATTGACTGAAGAAGTGCGGGAAATCAGCTTTATGTCAACGAAAAGCATATTTTGAATGATTATTTATAAGAACATTCCAAGAAAGGCACAGAATGTGAGTATAAAAAAATCACCTATTTGATCTCTGTCTTCAAAAAGGGAAATATCCATATGTAAATTTTGACCAGTTGGAGCATAAGCAGAATAAAAGCAACTGAACTAGCTTCAGATAATAGTACAAAGTCTACGCAGATATCTAATGTTTATAATTTATAGTCCTTAAAGAGATGCTTAAATATATCTAAGATTCTCTTTCCTTTTTCAAGCATAGCAATGTTCTTACAAAATAAAATTCAAATTAAAAGGAAAGACTCATAAATCACGACCTTCTCTCATGAGTGAGTCTATTCCAGGAGAATGAGGAAATAAACAACACGGAAAGAACTAGAAATATTACTTAACAAAAGACAAATGAATACGAAGAAGCTTTGTCAGGTCGGAATACCAAATTTAAACATATCTTAAACCATGTAATGTAAGATGTTATATAGCTTAGTCTACTCAAGTTTGGAGTAAGTGCAAGTAAAAGAGAATTACCTTGCAGATTCCTCTTTAAATATTTTCATAGGCTGTCTGTCAAGCAAAGAAAATAACTCTCCTCCAGGACAGAAGTCTGTTATTAGGCAAACATGTGTTTCTGTCTGATTAAAAAAAGATGTGGATTTTAGCTCGTCTGGACATTTCAGTTCTTAAAGTATATTTATAACACTCTTTAAACAACGCAAAATAATGTATTTGTCAGAAACTCAAAGGCGATGCAGGAAAGTGTTTTCAGCAGGCTCTATAAGGTTTTTGGCTCAATAGATGGACAAATATAGAATGTTTTAGTGAATTCTATAACCGAAAATGAACTTTGAAAGGAAATATGACCTGAAACTCATTAAGAGAAAAAGGTCTAGTTACTACAATTTACTAATGCATAAATCCCCCTCCCCAAAAAAAAAAAAAAAAAGAGAAAAAGAAAAAGGATAAAATTGACCTAGCCTTAAACATAATAATATACTCCTCCCTCTATTCCAATTCATGTGAAGGTGTTTGATCGGGCACGGAGTTTAAGATTATTTTTTTTGAAACTTTTGGTTTAAAATAAGTCATAGAAATTTTTGCGGCTATAAATCATTTCATTAAGGGTAACGGGGGAGGTTTGAAGTTAAATTGTACTAAATACTGAAAGAGGTCATTCTGAGACTGACTAAAAAGGAAAGAGTGTCACATAAATTGGGATAGAGGAGTAAAACTTATATTTGGCGGAATATATTGTGAAAGAGGACTTAGTTAGTGGGGTTGTTGTTTTGAACATACAAGTATATTTACGTGTTTTTATTATGGCCTTGCTACAAGACTGACATGCATATTTAAAGATAATCTTAAATTAAACCTGCATTAGAATGATGGTCTGAGTTAGATAGTTACCTGGAACGATGAATATAGTGTTTGAAGGAAAGGATGATCGAGGAGAGCTATGATTTCCCTTTCAACACATGCTCGGTGTACCTGTACATTATGCAACATGAATTTGTCTTCATATAAGGATTAAGAGAAGATACTTGAATATCCTGATGTAGGAAGGGAAATGTGATGTCATGGATTTGGAATGTAAATCCAAAGGTCATCAAGGATTAAAAGGCAACAGCATGCTCTCTAAATCAATTTCTCCCAGGAAATACTAAATGCTCAATATACTGATGAAGTAAAAAATCTTGGGCATCCAGACCTTATTACGGTTGAGCATTATGGATTTGTCCATCGCCTTCATAGCAAAAAGATCTCCTGTACCTTTCAGTTCCACCAGATGGACACTGCAAAGAACAGAATAAACCCTCTCAGACAAAAAAAAAATTATGTATGGAAATACTCACTGCTTTGAGATCTCTTATGAATTGGATATCATGCAAAGCATTATTACTAAAGTAACAGAACAGCATTACAATTCGTGAAACAAGAGGTGCGCCATCAAGGTAAGTGAAAGGTGTGTTATTAAAGTCTCCTACTAAAAGTTCTGCAAGCACTAACAGATAAACTTACAATGATTTGTAGAGACGGAAATAAAGAGCCTTCCTGTTATTTCAAGTGACCCTTTTTCCAATCTTAGTTTATCTTTCTATGAGTTGATTCCTTATAATTCGCAAGCATTGATTGACTACTTGTTCAAATGATATTTAGAATCTTTCCCATCACCTTGTTTCTCTTTTTGTGGTGAGCACTTTCAAGAATATCGTCATTACGGTCAATCATATAAGTCCTCACAATAATATTTCTACAATTTATCCTCGAAAAAGCAGTAGGATGTCATAAAAATATGGTAAAGGTAGGTTGAACATAGTGCCGAGGAGGATTGGAAAATTATGTAAACAAAAAACAAGAAAAGATTGACATACCTTCCAGTATCTCCACAACCCAAAGGTCGAACCGGTTTAAAGTAATTGAGCCCTAATCTTTCACCATTCGCAGTGACCTGCAAAGTCAAAATTTGAGTGAGACACAGAGAGAAGGAATGCAAATTAACGAGAATAAAATTAATATATATCAAAAAGAAGAGCAGAAAGTTCAACCTAAATACTAAATGAATAGTTTCACTGTTGAGTACTTGTATCTCTTCTGTCTTACATGTTTTAGTAGGTGGAGCCACATACTTGATAATGGCATAAAAGCAGAAGACATCCTTGTTTCAAGTGTCTCAACACTTAGAGGTATATATAAACATTACTGGGTAGAAAATGTCTCCTACTCGATCTAGTACTCAATATGCATATCATGTGAGAGCCATAGTCTTTAATCATCAGCAAAGAAATATCAGCAGTTCTCTCAACGCAAAGGAAAAACAGTAGATTTGATAGGGACAACACAAAAGATTGTGTACCTTATGTATTGCGGTCCATAAAGCACTGCCCCTCTTATGAGGCCGTGGATAGACAGGTAGTGAATGCAAAGCCCACAAGTCTTCAGGTCTCTGAAAATATTAGAGGGTTTGCGTCAGCTTTGTTATCTTAACTTTTGACGATGGTCTCTATAAAATGCTAAATGCTAAAAAGATAGTTTTGATATAACTTTTGTTGACCATTGTAAAGGCATGAGCATTTTAACACAACACTAACCATGAAAAGGTTAATTATGCATAATAATTAAGATTAGACAAAAAGTCGCATGACAAAGATTATATGTATCCAATTTGGAGTGAAAGGAATACCTTACCAAGTTGGCATCAGGAAGTTCTCGAACTGCTTCATCTACATTTGTTGCAGTAGCTTTGACCTGCAAGAGAAGTCTGTTGATTACTAACTCTAACTAAAAAAATCTGTACTTTCCAATTCGCGAGAAACAAAATAATTTGACAAGTCCTAGTTAACTATTCGGATATTATTAAGTTACTGCTTCCATTCAGTCAAGTCCCACATTGGTTGAGGCAATCCTCCCCTCATGAGCTAGCTTTTAGGTTGAGTTAGGCTCAAGGGGACATTTTCACATGGTATCAAAGTTAAGACTCATTGATCCATGTTGTTGTGTTTCACAATGTTGGGCACCCGTGTTATGCTATCCATGCTCAGGTCCAGTCATGGACGCGTGGGAGAGTGTCAAGTCCGTTAGTCGAGGGAATGGTTGTGTTCTCCTTATATGGTCTTGGGAATTCCTCCGTTCATGAGCTAGCTTTTGGAATTGAGTTAGGCTAGAAGGTCATATCTTCTTCACGTGTCCAGGTCAGGTAAATTGGCTAGCACGTGAGGGTAATAAAAAAACTCTTGAATGCTCCATTATTTAAAGACAGAAATATTTCGAGATTAACTGTTAGAACATCAGAAAATGAAGCATTCTATTGACAAGATTTTTAAGCTAAAAAAGTCTCCAATGAAACAAGTTCCATTGCTTTAAAAGATTTTGATTCTTTTGAGAAGAGAAACTAGGCCAATTGGGAAAATGGAGTGACTTCAGACATACTAAAGGAAGTAGATCACTTCAATCAGGATGAAAAGAGTATTAACAGAACTCTAAACGAAGTATGTTAAGATGTGTTGGATGCATTCCTTATCAAGAGGCAAAACTAAAATTCTAAATGGAACATCCTTGTTCAAAGGATTCATCTAGGCGACCCCAACTTTGTGTGATGGAAAATTTGACAGAATTGAACATCCGAGTTCATTTTGTCTTGATGGAAAGAGAAGAAAAAGGCATGTGTTTATGCTTTGTTTACATATGAAAACTTCTAAAGATCTAGCATTTAATTATGTGATGTGTAATTTTACTGCTCTTTGAGAGGACACAATTGCATAATTCAAACTTATTTAACGAAAGAAAAATGAAATGATCTGCATTTTTATCGGGTCTTCTGTTCTTCTTGTTAAGAATCCCACATCGGATATGGAATGAGAACATGGACTCCTTATATGGACTTGGACAATCCTCACCCTACGAGCTAGCTTTTGGGGTTGAGTTAGGCCCAAGATCCATTATTTACATGGTAATTCTTTGTTCACCGATGTTGGACACCCAAATTATATTATTCACGCTCCAGTTAGTGCAGGGGAGTGTTAAGAGTCTCACATCGGATATGGAATGAGAACATGGACTTGGACAATACTCACCGTACGAGCTAGCTTTTGGGGTTGAGTTAGGCCCAAGATCCATTCTTTACACTTCTTTCCACTATTTGCTTTACAAATATTCACCAGCTGGGACAATTTTCTTATCATTACTACATTGACTAGAAATAGAATGGCAATTGCAATAGAGAAAATAAATAAAGAAAAGGCAGCTAGCCTTCCACAAAGACAAGTGACAGAAAATTTACCAACTTAGCACTTTGTTGTTCAGATTGTTCTGAGAGGTGGTTTCTTTGTGGATCCAGATGATCACTTCCATCTAACTGAACACCGATGAAATATTGTAGTTCTCCCTGCAAATGTAAAGTGAGACATCAGCCAAATAAAGGAAAATTGTCATTTTCTTACAGCATAATTAGAGGAAAGTAGACACAAAAGATCACCTTCTGATCACGCATAGGTTGCAAGTGAAATAAATTCCAGAACTTCTTCCCTGAAAATATTTACGCACGTGAAGTAAATTCTAGTTAATAGACAAAATGCATATCCCATTGTATTTCACTTATGAAAAATAGAAAGTGAATTTGATTACCGCTCTTTGTATAATTTATTAATTGCACAGTAATTTCTTTTTGTTCTTTTATGGCATCTCGTATCTTTTGAACTGTTGCTTGATCTGTTTCAGGTCCCTGAAGAAATCTGAAGAATTGGAAATCTTATTAGATCAAATGCACATGGTGGGAGCAAATCAGAGAGAAAAACCATAAAACAGCGCATTGTCAGATTTCATTGTTTCTTTGCATAGATAGGCAGTAATCACTTACTAGTCTCAGAAAATAAACCAAAAGGAAGAGATTTCTTGAAGACTTGACAATGCAAGGGATACAAGACACACCTATTTATAGGTATCAACACAAGACACATATGATATTCGTCCAATGTGGGACATTATACAAAACTGTCGAGCTTAACTATTCTAATATTCTAGTAATATTATAGCACTAACACCTAACACTCCAACAACCTCAAATTCGAAGTAGAGAAACTAGCTTGACTTTTTTTTTCAAATATAGAAAAGTAAATAGCCGCCGAAGTGGTAGCGGTTGCTGGAAAAACTTTCCAGAAAATAGTCAGAGAAGTTCTAATCATCGCAATCTTGCCGGAAATTTCTTGATCAAAGGAATCATGCAGAAAAAGTTATGGTCACTGGATAAGCCTGCCCTCCAATAGGCTGCAATAAGTCTCTACCTAGATCGTAGAGGCATTGCTTATTTTATTTTTCCTAATTTCTGCAATTATTATAAGAGTAGTTTTGACTTTTGAGCCTTATGCTCCAAGTCCAAATATCTACCTTCAATCAAACTGAAGAGATGTATCAATACTCCATATGTTTTAACTACAGATATCCAACTTTGACAAGACCATGATAAAAGGAACTCCAAATATAGTCCAATGCAATATATAAAGCAATGTTCAACTCATACCGGCAGTTTCTTCCTAAGATTTCTTCACGTGTGAACTCCGTCAGTTCAAGAAAGCTATCTGAAGCAAATATCTGAAAGAAACAAGCACTCCTGCTTTCAGTTCCAGCACAACATTAATCTAAGATAAAATTTACCAATTTGACTTAATTATGAAACAGATATATCAATCAATCAATTAACCCGTTCTCTACTAGTTAGGTCAGATACTAATGCACACTTTGTTCCAGTACCAAATAATTTGTCCTTTAAGACAGTTTGAGGTGTTCTTTAAAACTATTAATTTTCTAATTATGAAATAGATATTATAATAAATAGGGGAGAAAAACAACCTAAGGCCATTTGCAGCAAATGATGGCCTATTTAAAGTTTCAAATGATTACACAAGGTTTTCTTGATTGCACAAATAATCATCTATTACCTTGTATGCTCTCGTTGATATTCTAAAAATGAAAAGTCAAATGTGATGTGTAACAATCTGAATCTAGCACAAACTAGCTTTTTCTTGATCTTACAATTGGATTATCAGGAAGTCTGGGATCTGTAATCACAAAATTCTTTTCAATACGTTCCAAAGTTGTAGCGAGGTCAATTCCTTGACGTATGTCCCTTTCTCTTTTAGCACGCTCCCAACTGTCAGTACGTGTTACGTCTTCCGTCATTAGTATTTCAGGCCCAACATTCTGTTCATTTTCTACCGGAAAAGAGATGCTTGTGGACCTTCCTCCTTTAAACCTGCGTGAGGTAATACCATGTTCTGAAAGACTGAATTTTACAAGCAGGTATAAAGCTTAATCCTGCTAATAAGCTTTTCAGCTTACAAAATCCTGCTTACATTTCCAGAACACTGACGTCTTCATAAGGAAAATTTAAATATGCTATCAATTGAATATAGTATACAGACTTGCGATTTTATATAGTCAACCATGCAGTTCATCTAAAAATGCTACTTTCTTTCTACACAGAACAGAGAAAAGATCTTACCTCAGCCTCTTTAATCGGTATTCTTGGATATCTTAACCGGGATTCTATTTTCCATCTAAATGGGTAAGAACAGTAAATGACCAAAATACATTTTATATATGCTGTCTACTTCGCTCTGTGAAACCAATAAACAGTAATTTCTCTTGTTTGGTATGTTTTACATATCAAGTCTTGGACCACTATGGAATCATACAAGTTCACACGGAAAATAAAATAAATAAGCTGAATTAACTTCACAGTTGAATTTTACTTATCAGGAGGATTAAACCCTATAACTATTAGAGGGAAAATAATTTCAGCCGTTCTGCCAAAAACTGAAATGCCGGTAATTATCTCTGGCATAGTTTGAAAATTAATCGCACAGGATTAAGTACTTTCCATTCTCTCAAGATTCAGTTTCATGAATAAGCATTAGAACATGCTGGCAATTGAACAAAACATCCGGCAAATATTCTTTTAATGCAGAGCTAGTGCAGCACTTTTAGAATGAAATTTAATTTTAATACAAGTTAAAGTCAAAGGACTCACCCCTTTAAGGAAAGACGTGCAGATTTACTAGACTTTTTACCCGACTCCTGAGACATATCACTCCTTGTGTCCCACTGAGGTGTATATCGGCCAGGTGTACTCAGGTTTTCAGTATCAGAAGATTTAGGAAGCATAAAATCAAATTGTAGCTTCTCTTTATCAGTTACTGAACTAGGACCCTGAATAGACTTTTTATGAGAGCGTGGATCTTTCACGGTTTGTACCACTTCTGTAATGGAACCTAAAGCCTTCTCCTTCTGACGAGCTGAGAAACGAATAAGAAGGATTTCAAAATGAAGGAACAATACTTTCAGAAGCAAAGTTTATCACTTCTACTTACCATCATATCTGATTAAAGACTTGGGCAATCCATTTGGTCGCAATGCTTTCTCATTAATCCCTTCTGTGTATTTGCTCACTTCCACCTGCATTCTGTCATACGGAAATTATCTAAATTAGATGGAAATGCTTCTCGTAGATTACAACTTGAAACTGAAGCGAAAACATATATGTCAAGTTGAACTACTTAAACAAGCTGACTAATGAGGCACCATACTAATCTCAAGAAGAAGCCTCTGAAATCAGAAATGCTTAAAATATTGGTTAGATAGAGGATGAAAAAGGAGGTAGACTGAATTCAAGCTGAAATAGTCACCCAAGCATTTACGTTAGAAATAATAGGGACAGAAGCATATTTACCCTATAAACTTGATTGTCTTTCCACTGTCATCTTTTATAGGGGTGATGGTTAGCAGGTTCCAAAAAGGAGTGCCATTCTTCTTGTAGTTCAAGAGCCTTCCACAGTAGCTTTTCCCTGTTTTCACAGCTTCTCGAATTTTTTCTACTTCATTCTGGTCTGTATCTTTCCCCTGTAGGAAACGACTGCATCAAAGAAGTCAAGGTCATCTTCAAATTCTTTTCCAGCATCCATATCATCAAAGAAGTACAAATCAGGGAATACTGCTGAAAGTGAAACGTAAGTCTCTTGCACTATCAGGATCAGAAGAATATAAAAATAAAAATAAAAACAAAGCAACAAAAGTTTATGGTTGGGCGCTATTTTTCCCCTTCAGCACTTGAAAAAGCTGTCTCAGCGTACAAGGACAAAACTGGGACAAAGAGTTTAACTTCATGCAGCAAATCACTGTCTTTTAATTGAAACTTTTAATTCCGATCTTAGCATAAGGCTCCTAACAAGGTTTGAAATAGATATCTAGCTACTTCCTATATTAAATGACAGGAGACATGAACTACTGATTAACAATAAGGACCATCTGAATGAACTTTTTTCAGTTAAGGGCCTGCAATTTTATCAGTTCAAGTTTCTTACATATTGATCAAAGAGACATAAGGATTGAACAACTCCTAAGCTACATAAGGATTGAACAAAATGTAAGGACGATATTTGAGTATTATCACTAGTCTACTCAAGGTGCCTAGATATACTATATAAATTGCCAAAATTCACATGCGAAAGCATAGGATAAGCGAAAACTCTAACCAATTCCTTCCAACAATCTCTTTTGACGAATAACCAGTCATAGTGAAGAAGCCACTACTGGCATAAACAATAGGGCCGTCCGGTTTCGTGGCATCAGATACGACAAATGTCTGTTGCAGTGTCGCTAAGGCATCCTTCAGCTCCTGAGACACTCTTGGAAATTCAGCTCCAAGATTTGACTCCTCAGATGTCCTTGTTGATTGAACAGAATTCTTGCTTCTTTCCCCATCTGCAAATGAATTTTGTCCACTTCTGCTAATTGCTTGAAAGCTACCTTCTCCAACATCTGTCCTCACAGTCAATCCCCACTCTGCTGCCCTCTCTGATATGCTAGTTTCACTTGGGCCATTTCCATTGGGGTCAAAAGCCATCCACTTGTTCATTTGGTTGTCTGTTCCTGTTGTACTGCGAGATTCCTTCCCTTTCATTGAAAGTTCTTGCACATTAATACCCTCATTTCTACTACTACTAGCCAGCTTTGCACCTTCACGAGCCAATGCCGGGTCAAAGACATCAAGTGATCTCCTTTGGTCATTATAACCAGAACTTGATGAGTCCATTTCTGCTCCTCAAAGCACAGAAAGTACTCAAACACAACCTAGTAACATCAAAACAGCCAACATTTTCAACCAAATCATTAACCTCTAACTATAGTACAAGTCAGCAAGCAGAGACTAACTAAAAACATTAACACACGGAAACAAATAGAACTGAAATATCAACAAACTGAAAATATAGAAACACTCCTAAACAAAAAGTCATTCAGCACATAGAACATGCAAATGCCTCTTCTCCTTCAACTGCAAAAATAATGATCATTGACCCAAAAAAATGAGGAAAAATAATTGACCTATTAGTTTCTGCAATGTAATTCAAGTATCTCCATAAAAGATACAACATAACTCACCAACTAAACCAAGGCACTAGCTAGTCATAAATGCTTAAATAAACAACGAACTAGGTAATTCACTCATAAGGGTGTTCAATAAAGATTGAAAAGAACCTGAATAGACAAAGTTACAGAAGGCAATTCAATCAAACGGGTGTTGAATAAAAGTAACAAGTACCTGAAATGTGGTGAGATTAGATGAACACAGGGTACATTTTACTAGTGTTTGAAGTAGTTGTAATGTGACAGGGAAGAGAGTAAGAACCAGAAATAGCAGATGTTGGGAAGATAACGTTAAGGGACAACGAATAGAGCCATGTTGCAAAATTGTGACCGCTATTTCTAGCAACATTTTTTTACTGAAAATGACTTTTTTGTGAGAGACTCCTCGTTTATAACCACTTCTGGCGCTCTTTTATGATATACCAGTCCGTCTCAAATATTCCGGGCATTGTTCTAATACGTAAAAGTGGGCCCTTAATTGGGTTAAGATCTGCGAATTATGAGTCAGTAAATTTTGGCTAATACTATTTAATAAAAAATAGAAAAAAGACCCTAAAAATTTTCATCTTTCGGAGCTCCTGTGCGGTAACACACCTCGCATTGGTCCAAAGAGGGCCCTGATATCCAGTAGAACAGTTGTTCACATTGAGGAGCCACAAAGACAAACATGCCCTTTCTACTTTCTCCTTTTGAATTCAATATTTTAATTTTTTTTTACATGGTCTATCGACTTCAAAGTTCAAACAATTTCAGGGTATATTAAGCCTAACTTAGAGACAAAATATTAAGTTTGCCAGCCATATGTACTTGAATTTCAGAGAAAAATAATTGAGTATTTCAACTACATATGACTAAAGTTCATGTAAATATGGCTCAACTTAAATTGTATGTACTTGAAGTGTAGACGAAAATGATTGAACTTTGTATAAACTTCAGTCATATGACTTAAATGGTGGTTCTAAAATTGTGTATCTAGGCACTTCGACCACAAGATATCTGGTTAATAATTTTAAAAAAAATCACCTCTAAAATCATTATTGTAAATCACCCATCTAGGACGTGAAGGTAACTATGCGAATATCTGATGTGACGCAGTGGAAGTAACCTCACTTCCTTCAGTAACCATTAATCTTTTCAATGCTACAAAATAAATAACTTAACGAGAAGTCAATTTGTGGTCCTTGCTATGCTATGCTATACTTTTGGAACTTTAGCACATTACCATTTCACATTGTAAATTGGTTCATTAATTAACCCTTCTTTTTGGGGTCCTCCGCCAAATGTTTAGGTGAAAATACCATGTAAAATTTCACGAGTTAATTTAACATATGATTGTTCAACTTTATTTATTATGACAATAAAGTTACAATACTGCTTTTTGTCTCATTCGAATAAGGGAAATTGAAATTTACTAACTATAACGATAAATTTTAATCCGTTGAAATGACTTTACTTTCTAATCGGTAAAGCTAGGTTTAGTGACATCTGGCGAACTTCTATATTATACATGTCTCCTTATGCTACTATTATATAACCTCCTTGAAGCAAGAAGGGGAAAGAACTAGGAGGAGAAGCACAAATAATTAGGAAGTGGTCGTAATTGTGAAGACTAGTGTAGAAGTTACTAAGTTTACTGAAGCTGAGACCCCTCTGTGACGTGGTCTTAGACATGTTAATCGTGATGGACCAGTATTTTGAACTAAAAGAGATTCGGAGCTTCAACTAAATTTTAATCTTACATGTGGTATCAGAGCTTCTGAAGTTCAACTGCTTTGTAGTGGCTATGAGCCTATGCTGGGATGATTCCCCGTTTGGAAACGAGATACGGGTGTAGATATGTCGACCGGTTGATAAAGTAAATAAAATAAACCAAAACTTTTTAGCATGTCTATGGCTGGATCCTTTTAGATCTACGGGCCGACTGGCCCCGGCCCTTTACATGAACATAGGGAATCTATACTCGAGCGTTCCACTGGGCCCCTGACAGAATAGGTGAGGAATCACTCTGGATCCTCTTTTTTGGGCTACAACTTCGCCGAGCCGACTAGCATCCCTTTCCTCTGTACATTTTTCGAACAAAGATTTGAACCGATAATCTTCCCTAATGAATATAACATTAAGCATATACATGATTACGCGTATGTCACTTACGAATTACTGTTGTTATGTGAAGAACATCATATGCACGGCTATCTTATTTCTCTCAGTTATGTGTCAATTTTTTTGGACTTCACGGACCTTATACAGTAGAATAGTTTATGTCTTTACCTATTAATCTCTGTTTTGGATTGATAATCTAGAGGTTTGAAATACTATTTATAAAATAAAAAGAGAAAGGAAAGCACTTGTTTTCATTCTGTAACAGAATGCTTAGAGTTTTGCCTAAAATAATGAACTTCGAGGTTGTATTGATACTGCATAGATTGATCTATTTTTAGATCTTTAATATCTTTTCAATTGTTGACGTTTTGGCGATGCCGTGATAATTGTTTATTGGTTTCTGCAAATTATTTATGTAAATTTAGAGGTCCATGAAATAAAATATCTATTTTAAGTCTCAGCTATTGTGATTATGGGCTATAAAATTAGATTTCTTGCTATTTAAATACTTTAGGTGATTGATGTTGCATTCTGATTGATAAATTGCACGTAAATCACACGTAATGTATTGGCTCTGTTTTGGTTTTTATATTATGCAACAACTAAATGTGATATTTATATTGAACAATAATTAACGTATGTGATTTAAAGTTATATAGATTGTTAGTCATCAAAGTGGTCAAACTAGAAAATTGATATTTACACATACGTTATACTCATGTTAACTTTATGCATGTATTTTGATTATATAGTTTGTTAATCATCAAAGTGGTCAAACTAAAATATTCACATTAATATAGTTTGTTGGTCATCAAAGTGACCGAACTAGTATGTTTAAGAAAAATAGACATACATAAAATTGTCGTTTATCCATGAAACTAATGAAATGCCTATTATTGAAAATAAATGGATAAATTGACTTTCACTATTGCTAGAACTTAAGGATTTACCCAAAAGGAGAGTCAATTATTCTATGAATAGTGAACATAATGAGGTAAATTAATATTCTTTAATCAAATATGTATTGTATATTCAAAAATATCGTATATGTTTGATTGAAAATATTTAATTGCCTATTAAAATTGAAAATAACTTTTAAATTATGATAGTGTGTCGTAGTTGTTGGGTTTCAATGATAGATTAAATGGAAAATGGAGGGAGGGAATAAAAATGAGTTATTCCTTTTGCTTATTAAAATAAGCATTTGTCCTTCACCGGCAGTGGAAAGAAAAGTTCTTCTACTTAAAAGTAGAAGTATGTTGCTAAAGGGTTAAGAAGAGGGTCTCCCCTCGCGCCGACGTACTCGGCTTCGGCTTCGGTCAAATGATCTGATTGATTGATAATCTTTTTGGATCAAATTGTCCTTAATTACTTAATTAATTATTATTTATTGACCCGAGGCAAGCACCGTCGAAAATCACGTCGTGGCCCCGAAGTCAGAGCACATTTGGCGTCATGGCGTGACCATCGAAGCGCGCTGTAAACGAGATTTCCAAGGCTATAAATTCGTTTGATTCCTCGGAATTTTATTGACTAACTTTCTGAAACTTCTTCTTCTTCTGCACAAACAAATTCCAGTGTAATTTACTGCCGTTGAGTGGTTCGCCGCTACCTGAATTTAGAGTACTAATATTCTGATAAGATAATCGTTCTATTATGGGAGCGGATATTCCATTAACCTCGAGTACTGTGAGGGAATAATTTCCTTAAGGATACACTTTGAACTAAGTGGCTCGATTATATTCTGAAAATATATTTTAATTATTTTTCCAAAACAGATTCTGTTTATTGTCAGTTTCGTGTATTGGTTTTAAATAGTTTATTGTATACTGTGTAATCTGTTTTTACTAAGTGTTTAACAGATTGTGTTGAAACGTTATTTAAACGTATACAGATTATTATATCCAACAATCTTAAGGAAATTATATATTTTTTATTGTCGCGCCCTTTTTCGACCGCGGCATTTATTTTCTAAACTCCTTCTCCGGACAGCGAACCGAGGCAGCGTATCAAGTGTCGATCCACTCGGAGTTTTGTGCGATGCGATAAGATGGAATGAAGCTGTTGCTTTGAGAATACTTACTGATTCGTACGAGTCTTACGAGGAAGGCGAAAGGGTTTGTTTTTATGTTCTTGCCTAAGGTTTTTCCTAATCTGAATCGATGCTCGCTTCACCTCACGAATTGCTATGTGGTTGCTAACTATTGCTAAGGGTGAAACGATTGCTATCTCACGAGCCCTTAATTGATCTTATCCGTACGCTTTGATTCCGCTCGTGTGCTTATATAGCCATTCTTGGGTTCCTCATTAGGTAAATAGTAAGTGATATTAACGCGATTTGGTCTTGAGATTTGAAAAGATTTGGGTAGATTCGACGATGCGATAAGGTAATGATTTGTTTGGTTATGAAATGAATGATTGACACGATTTGGGCAAGATTTTGTCTTTGGTTCGTGTTATGGTAAGCGGCGCTAGGAGTGCGTGGGTAAGGAAGGCTCCGGATTCTCGCGAGAATCTCGGGCTCTTGGTGTCTCGGCGATGGAAGGGGTTTCTAGGGTTGCTGGCTTTTTAGGTTTGTCGAGAACGATGGGTAAGGTAGGAGGGAATGAAGCGTGGGCTTCTGAAGGTAAGGCATAAAGGGCCGGGCGTGTGGGCTTTGCGGGTGTGGGCTTCGCGGGTCGACGGGAAATTGGGCTGGGTAGTTAATTAATTAGGGTATTAGATTAGTTAAGTTATTTAATTAGTTTTAGGCTTAGTTAATTAGTTAGCTAATTAATTCTAGGCAAGTGTATTAATTAATTAGTGATAACTTAAATTAACAAATGTGATTAAAATAATTAGGTGCTTTATTAGTCTAATTGTTAAAATAATAAATGCGGGCGTGTTATTCAATTAGTGCTTAATATTTTAGAATGCGGCGCTATTATTTAAAAACTTATTATTATGCATTATTGCGAAGTTGAATTAAAATCAAAATGAGCTTAGATTAAATTATTTAAATGCTAAATGCAAGTAATGATATTTAGGAATTGTTTAGAGCTTTATAGACGTGACGCTATTAAATGCATGTATTAAAATTAATTTTAAATTACAAATGATTACTAATTAATGCGGCTATGCTACCTGACACGACGTTATCGCTAAATTATTTATTTTATGCATTTATTAATTATTTAAGAATTACGACAAAGCTTAAAGTTAATAAGTGCGGGCGCGGGACTCTAAATGCTTAAAACTCTACGTAAGACGCGATGTCATTATTAAATTAATTATTTATGCCTGTATTTAATGTTTTATTGTTGTATTTTATTATAAAAATCCCTAAAAAATTATTTTTTACAAAATTAGTGTAATTTTATAGTTAATGGCTGGACGGGAGGGTCAAAATTGGGTGTCAACAGATGTCCCTCTTTGTATGGAGATGATGGAAGAATCTTCGGACAAAGACGTTGACTCATAGCCAATTTTGTCTCGATCTTGCAGTGCGTAAACGGGGTGTAGACAAGGCTGACGCAAAAATCAAAAACTGTCCCAGTGTCGAGTTATGACGACACTGGGTTACCATGGTCTAAACACCAAGGCGGGCTAATGCGGACTTAAAGCTGTCCCAGTGTCGAGTTATGATGACACTGGGCTACCATGGTCAAAACACCAAGGCGGGCTAACGCGGACTTAAAGCTGTCCCAGTGTCGAGTTATGATGACACTGGGCTATGGTGCAAAAGTAAAGAATATAACTGGCTTGAACCTGGGGTATACCGCTATGGCTCGTGGTGCTGGGTTCTACGGTGATGTGGAGCGAGTGGACCGACGCTTGAGGCCGCTTCTGCCAATCGTTGGGAAGGTTGGCCTCAACAGTTGCCGGTTATTGTAAGAGAAAATCCACGTTGTGCTCCTGCTCCTGCATGCTAAGACTTGGACAAACGGTTAGTGCATAACTGTTAAGGCAAAATGATGATGCATAATTTTAAAGTAATGCAATTGCGAGTAGAAAAAGTTATCCTGCAAAATGTGATGCCTGCTGTGTTGATGCGATGCTGCAAATGCTGTGATTTTTCGACCTTGCATAGACGTGTTGCGATTGCGAACGCGGACATGTCGTCCTTGCTGCAATTGTCCCTGTGTACTAAAGCTCGAGAAAGAGTTAGTGCATAACTGCTAAGACAGAATAATAAAGCGTGCGTAAGAAATGCAATTTCGGAGTATAGAAATCGCCCCTGCGTGATATCGCGATGATGGCGCTGCCGGACTTGTTGTCGGCCGATAAGCGTCATTGCTGAACGATGTTGCGTGGCGTCGTTGCGTAGACTTGCTTTGGCCGATAACGTCATTGTGCGGGCGTATTCGCCGGGCGTCGTTGCGTGGACTTGCCGACACGTCGTTGTTTGGGCCGCTTCTTTGGCGTCGTTGCATGGACTTGCTGATTACGTCGTTGTCTGGACGTGTTGCTGCTGGCGTCGTTGCGTGGACTTGCTGATCACGTCGTTGTCTGGACGTGTTGCTGCTGGCGTCGTTGCGTGGACTTGCTGATCACGTCGTTATGCGGGCGTGTTCTTCGGGCGTCGTTGCGTGGACTTGCCGATTACGTCGTTGTTTGGGCCGCCGCCGGGCGTCGTTGCATGGACTTGCCGATTACGTCGTTATGCGGGCGCCGCCGGGCGTCGTTGCGTGGACTTCTGACACGTCGTTGTACGCGGGCTTCGCCGGGCGTCGTTGCGTGGACTTCCGACACGCCGTCGTTCGACGGGCGATATTCTTTGGCGTCGTTGCATGGACTTGTTGTCCGATAACGCCGTTCGGACGGGCCGCCGCTTCGCGTAGAATAAATGCTCCTGCAAACTAAGCTTGAGAAAACGTTAGTGTATACCTGTTTAAACAAAATGATAAATATATATGAGAAGTGCAATTTTATGGATAGAGATGTCATCCCTGAGGTGTGGTCTTTGCACGGACATGCTGAACGTTGCAGCTGACGAATTGCCATGATGCCTTTGCTGTGTGCGATGCGTGGGTTGCCAATTTGACTTTATGCTCGAGTTGACGCGCTAGGTTTTGTTGCGGAACTCTGAACTTTGGTTGCCGATTATTGATGCCCCTTTCACGCTGCTTACGACGCGACTTTGAATTTTGAGATTTTTTGTCATATCTTCTGCCTCTGCTGTTTCTTCTTACGAAGAAACTTCTTGCCGTATTTTCTGCTTCGGCTATTGCATTTGCTGCTTCTGTTAATATGAAAAGACCTGCGCTCGAAGAAAATTTTGTGAGT
This sequence comes from Przewalskia tangutica, assembly GCA_029844215.1. Taxonomy (NCBI): domain Eukaryota; kingdom Viridiplantae; phylum Streptophyta; class Magnoliopsida; order Solanales; family Solanaceae; genus Przewalskia; species Przewalskia tangutica. The sequence continues at coordinate 15,997,971 of CM056731.1, read as the reverse complement.
TTTTGGGGGGGGGTCGATTCATATTTGACTTTGCTGCCTTGTTCCTTGATATCGGCGTGTTCAGCTTGTTTGGACTTGCAACCTCGCAGTTTCCTACATTGTCCCGATTTTGAAAAGGTGTCCGCCTAAAATGGGTCTCAATGTAGTTGCTTGTAGGCTATGTGTATTCTTGTCATTTTTCAAAGCAAAGGGAAAGTTTCCTAATGCGTGACCGGCCGATTTAGGCGCCACGTATCCCCACGAGGAATCAGGTCGAACGTAGTTCATTACAAGCGAATATTGGGTAAAATTAAATTTCTAGGTGTGGGACCGAAGCCGAGACGGCCGCCTACGTATCCACTAAGGGAATCAGGTCGAACGTAGTTCATTACAAGCGAAGCGAAAGAAAACATTATTAAAGCTTAAAAATGAGTTTATAAATTATTCACTGAAATAAATCGTTTTTCCTATCCGTGCTCTGCGGACCAGGCGGTGCAAATCCAATCAATATGCCTTCATGCTCGCCGTGGATGGCCGGGTCTTCACGCTCGCTATCTCCTCTTCTCGCTTCGCGTGGCGACGCCGGATAAATATCGATTCGAGGCGAGAATGGGCATAGGCGAGTGTATTCCTCATCTAAAGTTATCAGTGCACATCGACGTGCCGTGGTTCGCAAGGGTTATCATGCACATTTGGGGCGGGATCCTTTACCGAATTACCCTTCTCCGATCGGTGTCTCGATTCGCCCTCGAGGAGTGGCAACCTTCGGTGTCATGTCTGGGCTATTGGGTGATACGCAGCGCTTGTTCTCATCATACCATCTTGGGATAGGTCGTGGATCCTTCCCGAATCGGTTGGATTAGCTCGCACTCGCATGACCTTTCATATATTTGAGGTATGGGTTCACTAGTGGGTGCGACTTTGGGTGGTTTTCCTTCGTAATTCTTATTTGCTCAGTGCATTGGGTGCTCTATTCTTGGCGGGCTTGATGGGTGGATCTATGCGGGCGGGATAAGCGGTGCTTGTGAAGTGTTATATATAGCCGTGTGTGGTAGTTGTGGTAGTATGATGGGTTTGGTATGTTATGAATGCTTGGGTTTGCGTTCTTGTACAAACATGGAAGGAAAGCGCTCTTTCTTCCTCTGTGAAGTACTCCCAAGTGCCACGATGAATCGCCTTATTAGTTACTGTAATGCCGCGATTTGTAATCCTACCGCTTTAATACCTTCTTCTACGGTCGCCATTCTAATAACTTCCGCAAAATTCCGCCCGACGACGCTTATCATTCGCTCATAGTAGGTTGCATCCTTCGAGATCAGACGAATAATGTGGTCATCTCACTCTCCACCACGGGTGGTTGCACTGCCGCTCAACGCCACCTCACGGCGTATTCTCCGAATGTTTCGTAGTCTTCTTCTCCAACTTCATTAAGTAGAACTCGCCCACAACGGTTTCGTGTTGAACTGAACCGCTTCCACAAAATCTTGGGGCCAATGCATTCCAAATGTGTGCATTTCCGCGATTCTTGGCCGGTATACCAATCTAGTGCTCACGGCCAAGCTCGAATGAACAACTTCATAATGGCCACTGGTTCTTCCTACCCGAATTTTGTCGCAATATGATCTCAAGTGTGCACGAGGATTTCCCTTCCCATCAAATGGTTCAAACTTCGGCACCTTGTACCCCATAGGCAGTTCCACGTCTGGATGCATGCAAAGATCCTCGTAGTCTAGTCCTTCGTGACCTTTGTCCGATCGAATGCCCCGAACTGCTTCTTTCAAACTATGAATTTCTTTGGCCACGTCCTCGTCCATTTTGGCTCGGACTTCCCTCTCCATTTCTTCATAATGATCCCCTTCTTGGTGAAGCACGGGGACGGTAAAAGGATGGGCTTCTGTTGCATAAGTCAGCTGTCTGGGTTGTTTGCTGGGGCTGGTAATGGGTGTGGCGCGTGGGTATTGGTTGGCCTGGCGATTAGGGCTGATTATGGTGAAGTAGCGGGCCGAGGTATATGGGTAGTAGGAGTCATTTGAAGGTGGGGTTGAGGTTGGTCGGGCGGGGCGGTTTGTTCGGTGGTGGCCTTTGTGAGAGTTACGGGAGATATGTGGTGGAGGCCGATCTGGGATGGTTTGTGAAGTAGTGGCCCTTTGATCTGGCATAAGGGTATTCAAGCTAATGGATAGGTTGGTCAGATTCCGTAGCCTCTCCATCTCAACCTGCATATCAGCAATTTGTTGCAGCAGCTGTGCAATACATTCCTCCTGACTGGTGATATTCCTCCCTTCTGAAGGTTCTGTTTCGCTGACAGGAATAATTCCCAAACCATTTGGCTCGACGCCTTGAGCGGTCATATCATCATTTCTTGCCTTGGACTGGTGAAGTGTGGATGCTCAGGCATTGTTGAGTCAAATCTGAACCGACCGCTTTGGGGAGGATGATAAATTTTCTAAACAAAATGCAACAAACGGTGTTAGCATAAAACACATAATTTGCAGGCATGTAGCAGATATATCGCACATAGTACATTCAAAACGTTTCCTAACATGCAAAGGGAACCTCTTTATGCGAGTAAGCCTAAACGCGTCACTTATGCGAGATTATGACGGATTTGTCCAAGTCGCCCAATTGTAATGCTTTTGTTGGAAATGGCGACCAAATGACGGCACTTTTTCCAATTTCACCGACATGATTAGGTTTGGATTTGTCCATCATCGCCACGCTACACATAATATCTTTGGTTGTCGTTGGGTTGAGAAACCCGTCGACAAGTGCAGTGTCTTCCTAATTGTGGTGTCGATGCGAGGACCGACCCACCTAAGGTAAATGCACGCATGCCCTAAAATAAGGGTGGTATAGCTCTATCTTAAGTTTCTAAGATTTGGTTTTTCTAGGCCTTGAGTTCCCGAGCGACAACTCGAGTGAGAAGGCTACGGTGATCAGACGAACCGATCTAACTCACATGAGCGCCAACTCTCTTAAAATTTGGATATTTTTTGAAAGAAATTTGTGGGTGCGCGGAGCACACCAGCGCGTGAGTGTGTGACTTGTGTGAATTTTCCAGAATGGAAGAAATATGAGCGGAATGCCAGTTTAGGGAAAGCAGTAAAGCAAGTAGTAAAAATAAACAAAATACAATACACAAAAAATTAAATGCAAAATAATTGCCAAATAATAGCCCTAGGTGCATTGTGGTTAAGAACCTAAAATCCCACAGAGTCGCCATTTCGCCGCCACTTTTTCGATCGCGGCATTTATTTTCTAAACTCCTTCTCCTGAGGACAGAAGCGTATCAGTGTCGATCCACTCGAGTTTTGTGCGACGCGATAAGATGGAATGAAGGCATTGCTTTGAGAATACTTACTGATTCGTGACGGAGTCTTACGAGGAAGACGAAAGGGTTTGTTTTTATGTTCTTGCCTAAGGTTTTTCCTAATCTCTGAATCGATGCTCTGTTCACCTCTGAATTGCTATGTGGTTGCTAACTATTGCTAGAACGATTGCTATCTCCTGAGCCCTTAATTGATGCTTATCCGTACGCCTTTGATTCCTTTGCATGTGCTTATATAGCCATTCTTGGGTTCTCATTAGGTAAATAGTAAGGGTGATATTAACGCGATTTGGTCTTTGAGATTTCGAAAAGATTTGGGTAGATTCGATGCGATCGATAAGGTAATGATTTGTTTGGTTATGAAAATTTGAATGATTGACACGATTTGGGCAAGATTTTGTCTTTGGTTCGTGTTATGGTAAGCGGTGGCTAGGAGTGCGTGGGTAAGGAAGGCTCGGATTCTCGTGAGAATCTCGAATTCGCTGGTGTCTTGCGGCGATGGAAGGGTTTCTAGGGTTCTTTGGCTTTTTAGGTTTGTCGAGAACGATGGGTAAGGTAGGAGGAATGGCGTGGGCTTACAAGGTAGCATAAAGGCGGGGCGTGTGGGCTTTGCGGGTGTGGGCCGCGGTCGCGGTCGACGGAAATTGGGCTGGGTAGTTAATTAATTAGGGTATTAGATTAGTTAAGTTATTTAATTAGTTTTAGGCTTAGTTAATTAGTTAGCTAATTAATTCTAGGCAAGTGTATTAATTAATTAGTGATAACTTAAATTAACAAATGTGATTAAAATAATTAGGTGCTTTATTAGTCTAATTGTTAAAATAATAAATGCGGGCGTGTTATTCAATTAGTGCTTAATATTTTAGAATGCGACGCTATTATTTAAAAACTTATTATTATGCATTATTGCGAAGTTGAATTAAAATCAAAATGAGCTTAGATTAAATTATTTAAATGCTAAATGCAAGTAATGATATTTAGGAATTGTTTAGAGCTTTATAGACGCGACGCTATTAAATGCATGTATTAAAATTGATTTTAAATTACAAATGATTACTAATTAATGCGGCTATGCTACCTGACACGACGTTATCGCTAAATTATTTATTTTATGCATTTATTAATTATTTAAGAATTACGACAAAGCTTAAAGTTAATAAGTGCGGGCGCGAGACTCTAAATGCTTAAAACTCTACGTAAGACGCGATGTCATTATTAAATTAATTATTTATGCTTGTATTTAATGTTTTATTGTTGTATTTTATTATAAAAATCCCTAAAAAATTATTTTTTACAAAATTAGTGTAATTTTATAGTTAATGGCTGGACGGGAGGGTCAAAATTGGGTGTCAACATTTATTATAATTTGTATTCTATTTTGGAGACTAAAACCTGTGTGATTTTCTACTCCGTATGAAATTTCATATTCTGACTTGAAGACATAAAAACTTCATTGGAATATTAAAGTCCATACTTGTACAACGATTTGAAGAACATAAAAATTTTATTGTTGCTGTTGGAGATTAAAACTTGTGTAGTCTTCTACTCCATATGAATATTAGTATTCTGACTCGAAGATATAAAAACTTCGTTGGAATACTAATGTTTAATAATTATACTGCGATTTGAAGAAATAAAATCTTCATCGTTTAAGTTTGTGATTTAATTGCTATTCTGGTTTTATTGACTAAAACAGTTTGTCGACTTGACAGTGACAAATAAATAATGGCAATTGAAGGGGCAAACGTCGTTGAAGATGTTGCTCCGAAAAGAACCAGAAAAATAAGAGGCCTTCCGAAAAGGAGAATGATCTTAACAAGAAAAGGTTGAAGGGCAACTGCTATAATTATGGGAAAACTGGCCACAAAAGCCCAGATTGTCGTCTCCCAGAAAAGGACAAGGGAAAAGGACAAGTCAATATGGTAGAAAAGAATGATGATATGGATCATCTGTGAGTTGCAGATTTGAGCACTTAGTTCCCATGCAAATTGAAGGTTGTTGCTTTCTTTTGCAATTACAAAAATTACCTTTGCAAGAGAAATATGATCATTAATTTGTCTTGCCACCGATTCAGGCCTCAGCATTTCTTCAGTGATGTTGAAACCATCCGTGTGTCACGACCCGAACCCGGACCCGTGACCGGTGCCTTAACCCGGGCACCCTAGTGACACAACATCAGAGAAAACCAGCGAAATGTAAACTCAAGACAAACAACCATTAAGATATAGAATAGTCTAGCCCAAAATGGCTAACCCCAAAAGTACATAAACCGAACAGTTACATCCTTAACGAACCAAGTTCTGACAAGACTACAGGCCTCTAAGAATGAATAACACTATGACGGGACAGGGCCCCGTCATGCCCCTGAATGTACAAAATATCAACGACTCCAGGGAGAACCATACCAAAAGTCGAGCCTCCGAAGAAATGGAGCTCCTGACACCTGAGTACAAGATCCTAGGAATGAGGATCTACCACCGCTTCCTTACCACTGCGGCATGAACGCGGCCCAGGAAGGGGTCGACACATCGCATCAAGTATGTAAACGGAAAATCGTAGTAATATCATAAGTCCAAAATACACTGAAGTTATAGATAAAACCAAATTATGTTGCACTGTGCCTTACTAATAATGAGAGTAACAAGTATACATTTTATAGCATAAAAATAGGAGGCTCATGATCAAAACAGGGTACCTCGCCCGTAGTATCATTAAGCAATCCTACTCTCGGGACTATTTCACCCGCATAGGTCCCGTGGACCCGCGTGAGGTCATCCGCCTCGCCATAGGACTATTTCACCCGCACGGGACTATTTCACCCGCATGGATCCTGTGGATCCGCATGAGTACCATCGCGTACTCGCGTGGGACTATTTCACCCGCATGGATCCTATGGTCGGATCCGCATGAGTACAAGCCGCACTCGCATCATGGGTAGCAAATCCATGGCATAAATAATAACCCGGGTTTACGTAACAATATAAATATATATAACATAGCTCATCAGGCTATTAAACATAACATAAGCACTACCGCCTATCACATCACAACATAAGCACTACGCCTATCATAACTTAAGCAAGTTAAGAATCACCTAACTTATTAATAGTATTAATACATCCTCTCATTTTAGTATACCTAAGGCACGATCATGTCTTTTAATAAAAATTCGGGAATTTAACCCAAGTATCATGTACCTCTAACCTTTTAAGAAATAACTCTTTTTATACAAAAATTCCAAGATACTAATCACCATAGTATCAAGTTACGATTTCTTTTCAAAACAAGTCACATTTAAAACTATCTCAAGCTTCTAAATTAAGTGACTTCATTTCTTGTAAAACCTTAGGCACTTCATGCCTTAAAACCATTTTCCTTCCACAAGTTCAAATCATCAAAACCTTTCTCCATTAAACTTTCACAACTAATATAACCAACTCCCCATAAAGCTGTTATACTAGAGTTAAACAATAGTAAAACACATTCCCTTAAGTCCAAGGGATTTTTATACTTTTCTTTTAAAACGAAGCAAGTATCAAATACTTATAACAAACGAAGATTTCCAAATCTTGTACGTCTACCGTACTACATAGGTACAACTAATCATGCTCAAGAGATAGGAAAGCTCCACATACCTCTTCGGTCCATCCACAAGCTAAGTCCAATTTACCGCACGTAGTATGTCAACCTAAAATGACCACAATACGTTTATCAAGCTCTAATTACAATGCAGAATTTTTTCCAAGTTAGAGTCACCAATTTCCTACGGAAAATTGGGCAGCGTTTCCTTTGTTTCTACATACTTTGCCACCTTTTCCAAGGTCGATTTTTAACGCTCAAATGCCATGTTTAAGGCTCAACAACCAACCAACACCAAGGGGATTACACACCTAAACTTTGGTGTGTAAAAATTCAGCCCCACAAGTTATAACAACTAACTCAACAAGTCTAATGTAGTATTTAGGCAACAACATGCTCATAATATCCCCCTAACCAATTCTTTCATAATCAAACCCCATTTCTTACATGCAACTACTCTAAGTGCATTTTTTTCCAACTACAAAATATGCACACACTTTAAACGCAAGTGCACGTTATCGTATCAAGTAGTATAGTCTTAGATAAGACCGAATATCGTCCTCTAGGATTAGGGTTCAAGTACCAGTTATCTATTTTCTAGTATCTATTTGGTGAATTAATGATTGATTGTTTGGTTTGTAACTAAGAGTTATGAAAGCTAATTAAATATAAAGATTTAATTCAGATGTGATGAGAATAGGGCTTCTATGTATCCTTACTATCCGCTTATGTTACTTGTTAATGCATTACTTATGGTGTTCTTCTTTTGGAGAAAGCGGTTTCTGAAATCGTTTATACTCCCGTTAGGGTTATATAAACACTCAACCCGGTATTGTTCCTTACCTAACTTTCACGATAAGGGTAACTCTATAGGAGGATTAAGCACAAAACCTAGTTGACGTCACGCACAATGCGCAAAATTAGGGTTGTTAAGCCTCTCATCAACGCTACAAATCTAATTGAGGTATTTTCATCCCCAATTCAAGACCGTCTACCCAACTTACGGCATATTCACAATCCTCCTTTTCGAATCGATTAGAAATCATATAGTGATAACTAGTTGTCAATTAGCTACCAAGAATTCAACTCGATTATTAGATAGATCTCTCAATAAGAATAATAACCATAAGCATGCATTACTTTATAACATAAGGTTCAAGAATTCAACATAGAAAGCTATAAGAGAATTAGTTCCTAGCCATGAATATGACAAGAACTAATTCAAAGTTCATCATGCAAAACTGAATTAAAGAAAAGAAAAAGGAAAGAAATTACTAATGTTTAGGTCTCCAATCTCCCAGCAAGAAAACCTTGTGTTTGGCAAGAAAAGGAGCCCTTGAAAACCGCCTAGGGTTCTCCTTTATAGGTTTAAACGTCTCCTTCTTTTCCTGCAGCTGGCCCAAAAATCAGTCAAAGACCTAATTTTTCCGCTGCGTGCGGCCTGCAGATGGGCGCGCGAAGTTCTGCAATGCCGGGTGTTTTGGCGCGCGCCCGATATTCGCTGCGAGGCGCGCGGCCTGCAACTCTGTGGCTTCCGGATGTTTAGCGCCGCGCCTGCTTCGTCTTCGGCGGCCGCGCTGAATCTTCTGCAGCTTCTCACGAATAATAGCGCCGCCTTCGCTTCGATTGCAGGAGGCCGGCGCAGTCTGGATTTCACCTCGTTTGCCACTTTCTCCGTTTTCACTCAGTACTCCTCTTTTTCCTCTTTCGCTCCTTTTCCGCCATTTGGCCACTTTAGCCACTTTGACTCAAAAGAAAGAAAATCTATCCTAATCGACACTTTGTATGTACAAACGGGACAAAAGACTAACTAGATCGACTCAAAAGGTGTATATAAAATACAGATCAAATACCCCAAACTTAACCTTTGCTCGCCCTCGAGCAAAGATAGAAAGAAATACAATAAAAGACTCAAAAGAATGAAAAATAAAGGACTCTCTGTCATTAATCACTTTTGCTGCCTCAATGTTAACTAGAAAAATCATGAAGGTTAGCGAGAATAATACGCAGGAACATATAGCATGAAATTTTCAGCACACTAAACACATGAAGCTAAATATTTCGCAAACTCATATTCATCATGCTTAATGGAAGTCAATATACTAAATCATGCATATAAATTCAAGAATTCCTATGGCATGCTTACTTGCTATTCTCCACTAATTCTGGATATGCATAAAAGAGATCTTCAGGACTTTGAGGGTTGTAATGTAGGCTTAGGTAGGAGTTGGTAAAGATATGCATTTAGACTCATTTTTCTGTACCATAAGCTCTTTGGCTTTTCAATTTTTCCCTTTTTCTTTTGATTCTTTCCTTCACTTCAATTCTATCATTCCCCTCTTTTGTTTTGGGAGAGTGAAGTGTATTATACAAATAGCACCCCAAACTTAGGCTTTTGCCTCTTTCTTATTACTTTTCCATTAGGGTGCATCAAACTTGTTCACTCTTTTTGTTTCTTCTCTTTAACACAATGTACTCCACTATTTCATATTTTCACTTATGGCACAATTTTGTGGGAATATGGGGTGTCAAAGAAGAAGTTTCAAATTTAGGCTCAATGGGGCTGACTAGGGATATTTTTAAAGTACGGGATAGAAAAGAATGGTAAGAATTGGCTATCAAAGAAATGCCTGAGTCATCTCCTAACACGTATCCTAACTATTTCGCCTCAAATAGCAAGCACTCATAACACATAAGCATTTATCATTTAGCATGCATAACTTAAGCAAGAAACTCCAAATAGGCAGTTATGTGAGCTTTTGGCATATCTAACCTAAGTGTTTAGATAGTTGCTTCAATTCCTTTACATTATTCCACCTTACTTCATTAGGTGTTTCTAGCAACTACAAAGATACATGATCTTTGTGAGCAATTATGACTCAAGAAAGAAAAAATTTGGTGACTCAAAATAAACATAAAACAAATAGAAAAATTTAAATAAAACATAACATGACACACAAATAAAAACTAAAACACGAAACACACCCCAAACTTAAATCACACATTGCCCCTAATGTGTGTAGACTCAAAGACAAGAAAAGAAACGACACTTACAAACTTTGGCTAAAATGGTGGTGGTGGCGGTGGATAATCATCGACCGTTGGTTGAGCAAGGCACTCACCGTCGATTTGTTGCCTTGTTTCTTGCGTCCTTGTACTACTATTTGCAAGGTCTGCATCATCTCCTTACGGTGTTGTACAATTGCCCTATTGTGGGCTCGAAGGTTACGCTCTTGTGGTTGGCGGTGGCTAGGTCTCCGCCATGTGAGCCCCTATTTCAGGCTCATCTTCATCCATGGCGGCCTCTGCTGCTGCTGCTGCTGGTGGTGCTCTCCGTCTGGCTGCTGGGGGGCTGGGGTCTGGGAAAGAGTGCACTATCCCATAGGACACTGGCAGTTGGTTTCTTTCATGAGTATATGTGGGTAGTTGTGGATCGCACTCGTGGCATAGGCGGTAATAAGTGAACCGTGTCCCAATCCAATTGTTGTCACCAACTCGCTGATTTCTTCGATGCTCGCACTATCTCTTTTCCCACATCAATTATCAGCCTCATAATTCCATAAATCAACTTAATCTCGTTTACGGCACTCGGTGAAGTGTGTAGATGGAATCATGCGGCATCGACGAAATACTGACAAGCCTTGGTCGCCTTGTTGAATGGCACCGCCGCTTTCTAGATCCATTCCTTCCGATCTCAAAAGCACCTGGGGTAGCTCACTGGTTCGCAATATTATTCGATCAATGTTGTTGCGCTCTAGACCATGTTCTAAAATGGTTCCAATCGCTACTTTCTTCAACATCAATTGTTTTTAGCGTTGTATTTATTGCTGCGATCCGAGCATATAATTTCCTTACAAAGCACCCTTCTTCGCCCTCTCCGGAAAGTTTGCATAAAATTCCCGCACAATGGTTGTATCCACTGGTTTTATCTTCTCGGATTGACAAATCTCTTCCACCCTTAGTTTCTATCATAGCTTGGATGGGCTCATAAACGCGTCTTCCTCCCCATAGGATCCCCTTTGGTAATCCATTCCCCTTTCTGGAATTAAGGGTCTAGTATCAAGTCTTTTGTATCTTTGGTAGGCCTGGTAACTCACAAACCTATTTTCATCGTATTGGGGTGTTGGGGTGGATGTGAGCCTCTTCTCTTCCCGGTGGCCATGGTTAAAGCAGTTTGGAGCTTTTAACTTAGTGGCACAACGTCTCTACACACTCAACAACTAGCAGCGAAAAACAACACCCTCAAACTTCAATCTTTCTACTCAATACCCACAACCTTCTTTTCTACTCCTTTCTCCAACTTCACAATCACTTTTCATACTTCGAACTACTCCAACTACAATACTTCTCCAAACTACTACCTCCTATGACTTTAGTAAAAGGATTCAAGAACAAGGATAGGGATTACCTTTTGATGAGAAGATTCAAGCTTGTTCTTGTTTCAATTGGTGGGTTGAGGCTATGGAATGGAGCTTTGTTTTTGAGATAGTTGGGGTTTTGGGAATTTACGAGTTTAGGTTGTGGGTGGGGTGGATTTGTGGAGGATTTGTGGGGTTTCAAATTTCGTGGGTTTTGGAGAGGAAGGTTAGGTTTTGAAGTTGGAATTGGGAAAGATCTGATTTTGGGCGTTTTAAGTTCGGATTTTCCGCCCGCTGCCCAGCACCGCTGGCGCGCGTTCGCTAGCCGCGGCGCCTAATCATCTGCGCGCTCGCCCGGGATTTTCGCGCGCCTGCTCGCAGGCGCGCGGCTAAATCGCCAACTGCGGAATTCTACCGCGCGGCCTGCTCGCAGCCGCGGCTCTTAAACTTCCGAGCCTGTTCAGATCTTTTGGCGCCATGCTCACCGGCGCGCGGCCGCTCTCGCAGCCTGGCTACCCGCTTCTCTGGAAATCCTTGCTTTTCTTCAGTTTATTTCGTCCCCCGGTTTAATTTCTTGTACCTGTCAATCACAAAACAACAAGATCCAATACCGTGAGACTGTTCTTAGACAAACTAAAATAAAATAACGACAGAAATTAAAATAACATAATTAAAAAACGTTGGGTTGCCTCCCAACAAGCGCTGTCTTTAACGTCTTTTAGCCGGACGCAAGTTCCTTAGACTTACTAGCCCTGGGGTGGATTAAGTCCCCAACCAATCCATTTCCGCCACATTTGGCGTTTCCTTTTTCTCCTTTTCTTTTTAGCATTATCGGTAGTAGGGAGTTCCGGAACAATTACCTCATTTAGTGTCATCTCAAAAAACCATGTTGCTTTCTTGGGCTCATCACTCTTTGGTTGCATTGCAATGGCTCGCATGGGGTTTGGTGGTGTTGATTGCAAAACACCCACTTACGCTTCTTGGCTCGATGACGTGTTTAAAGACTTTAAACACCATCTCTTCGTTCTCCACTCTTAGCGTTAGCTCTCCTCTTTCAACGTCAATCAAGGCTCTACCTGCTAGGAATGGCCTCCCGATATGATCGGATTTGCATCTTCTTCCATATCGAATGAGGAATCTGCGGGAAAGAAAAATTTTCCTACCTTCACAATCACATCCTCGATCTTCGCCGTGGATGAACCACCGTCTGTCTGCCTAGTTGCAGACTACGCGGTGGTGGGTTTGGCTTCTCCTAACTCCAATCTTTTGAAAGCGATAGGGCATCAAATTTATACTCGCCCCAAATCACACAAGGCTCTGTTAAGTCACGCCCACTGTGCATGGTAGTGTAAAGCTTCCAGGTCCTTTAGCTTTGGTGGCAATTTCTTTTGTAAGATAGCACTACACTCTTACATTAGTGCTACTATCTCATATTCCCGCTTCTTTTTTCCCAAGATTTCTTTCATGAACTTGAAATAAGATGGCATCTGCTCCAAAGCCTCTATAAGCGGTATGTTGATGCAACTTCTGAATACCTCCAAGAATTTGGAAAATTGTTTATCGACCGCCTTCCTTTGTAATCTCTGGGAAAGGAATCTTTTCGTATACTCCTTCTCCTGAGTTTTCTATCATTGGGCTAGGTTCACCACCTTATCTTTTCTAATTCGCTTCCTCTCAACTATTGGGCCGAGGTATTGTTGCTCCAATTGTTTTCCACTTCAACCGCATTGCCTTACATTGCTCCCGGATTTACCTCGCATTTCTTGGCAATGCCTCGTGGCACGATGTTTGCTTTGCTATTTGTCTACTGTGTTTCCAAGTTTACGAGCGAGGATCTAGATTCTGTTATAAAGCGCGTCTGGGCGTTGCAAGTGCCGTCATGGCCGCTAAGCTCATCTGTTTTTCACGACCGTGCATCGAGCCGTTGAGGCCGGGGGCTTGAGTGAAGAGGCTGTGATTCTGCATGCTGGTTCGCATCGCCCCTATACCGATTCCGATGCCACGATATTGGTTCTGTTGGCCCCGTGCGATTTTCGGCCACAGTGCGATTTTGGCCCCGATCTCCTCTCCAGAAGTTTGGGTGATTCCTCCACTGGATTATAAGTGTTTGAGTAGGGTTGTTCATTGCCTCGTAGTTACTCACCGCTGACACTCGCTGCTCCATCGGGATGTTGTTGGGATCCGAAGGACACCTATCAAATGTATGTGGGCCGCCACATATCTCATGATTTTTAGCTGCACAAAGATTCATCGACCACGGTATGTTCGCAATTGTTTCGCTAGAAGAGCCACTTGTGCGTTCAAAGCGAATAGCATCTACCGTGGACTCACAATTCTTCTCCCACTGGTTGCCCTCTTGATGACATGGTTGTTAGTGGCCATATCTTCTAATAACTCGCGTGGCCGCGTGGTGCTTTTCCTCATGAATGCCCCACCGCTGTTGCATCTATGATGGTTACGGTTGTCTTTGCTCGGCACCGTTGTAGAAAATATGAACCAAGTTCCACAACTCAATGCAATGGTGTGGACACTTCCTCTGTAGATCCTTGAATCTCTCCCATGCTTCATATAAGGACTCTCCATCACTGATGAAGTTGTTCAACTCCTCTTAATTTTGTTGCTTTCTGGTGGAAAGAACTTGGCTAGGAATTTACGTGCGCTTCGTGCCATGTAAATATCGAATCACCGGGCAGGAATTCAACCATACTTTTGCTCATCCCCGAGTGAGCGGAAAGAGCCTCAACTGACGGCATCATCGACGCCGTTATATTCGAAAGTGGCACATAGCTCCAAGAAATTTGCTATGCGTATGTGGATCCTCGGCGCGATCCCGAATCGCATCTGCCGCACCATGCTCGTAATCGGTTTTATCTCAAATTGTTGGCTCTTATCAGGGAGCCTAATGCAATCGTGCTCCATTCACTCTTGGTAGCACATAATCTCCCGGACTTCTTTTCTGGCCGATTCGAACCACGTCCTCCATATCTATTGCACTTGCCGAGGATCTCACGGGTTAAGTTGATTTTCACCTAACCCTTCTCTCATCCTGTTATTGTTGGGAGCACCGTCCATTTCTATCAACGTTGCAATTCGCTGATTCTTTCTGTTCTGTTTGCAGGCTTTCTCAATTTCCGGATTGAAGGGAACAAGAGTGTCAGCTCCTCTTCTCCTTCGCATAAACTGATATCCTGAGAAAGATCAAAAACAAACAAAGAATCACGGCACCCTGATTTTCGTAGAAACTAAAAAAAATAAAAAATAAAAAAATTAAATCCAAATTAGAAATTAAAAATAGATAATTTGATATTGAACTATTGCCTAATCCCCGGCAACGGCGCCAAAAACTTGATGCGCGTAATATGCACACACTTTAAACGCAAGTGCACGTTATCGTATCAAGTAGTATAGTCTTAGATAAGACCGAATATCGTCCTCTAGGATTAGGGTTCAAGTACCAGTTATCTATTTTCTAGTATCTATTTGGTGAATTAATGATTGATTGTTTGGTTTGTAACTAAGAGTTATGAAAGCTAATTAAATATAAAGATTTAATTCAGATGTGATGAGAATAGGCTTCATGTATCCTTACTATCCGCTTATGTTACTTGTTAATGCATTACTTATGGTGTTCTTCTTTTGGAGAAAGCGGGTTTCTGAAATCGTTTTATACTCCGTTAGTTATATAAACACTCAACCCGAGATTGTTCCTTACCTAACTTTGATAAGGGTAACTCTATAGGAGGATTAAGCACAAAAACCTAGTTGGCCGTCACGCACAATGCGCAAAATTAGGGTTGTTAAGCCTCATCAACGCTTACAAATCTAATTGAGGTATTTTCATCCCCAATTCAAGACCGTCTACCCAACTTACAAGATATTCACAATCCTCCTTTTCGTAACTGATTAGAAATCATATAGTGATAACTAGTTGTCAATTAGCTACCAAGAATTCAACTCAATTATTGGATAGATCTCTCAATAAGAATAATAACCATAAGCGTGCATTACTTTATAACATAAGGTTCAAGAATTCAACATAGAAAGCCTATAAGAGAATTAGTTCTAGCCATGAATATGACAAGAACTAATTCAAAGTTCATCATGCAAAAACCGAATTAAAGAAAAGAAAAAGGAAAGAAATTACTAATGTTTAGGTCTCGAATCTCTGGCAAGAAAACCTTGTGTTTGGCAAGAAAAGGGAGCCCTTGAAAACCGCCAGGTTCTCCTTTTATAGGTTTAAAACGTCTCTTCTTTTCCTCGCAGCTGGCCCAAAAATCCGTCAAAAGACCTAATTTTTCCGCGTCGGCGCCCGCCTGAGATGGCCGGCGCGGAAGTTCTGCAATACGGGTGTTTTGGCGCCATGCCCCGATATTCGCTGTTCGAGGCCATGGCTGCAACTCATGTAGCTTCGGATGTTTAGCGCCGCGCCTCGCTTCAGTCTCGAGGCGCCGCGCTGAATCTTCTGCAGCCTTCTTCGAATAATAGCGCCGCGCCTCGCTTCGATTGCAGAGGAGGCCGCGCAGTCCGATTTCAGCCTCGTTGCCACTTTCTCCGTTTGACTCTAGTACTCCTCTTTTTCCTCTTTCGCTCCTTTTCCGCCATTTGGCCACTTTAGCCACTTTGACTCAAAAGAAAGAAAATCTATCCTAATACGACACTTTGTATGTACAAAACGGGACAAAAGACTAACTAGACTGACTCAAAAGGTGTATATAAAATACACCGATCAGTTTCCTTTGTTTCTACATACTTTGCCACCTTTTCCAAGGTCGATTTTTAACGCTCAAATGCCATGTTTATGGCTCAACAACCAACCAACACCAAGGGGATTACACACCTAAACTTTGGTGTGTAAAAATTCAGCCCCACAAGTTACAACAACTAACTCAACAAGTCTAATGTAGTATTTAGGCAACAACATGCTCATAATATCCCCCTAACCAATTCTTTCATAATCAAACCTCATTTCTTACATGCAACTACTCTAAGTGCATTTTTTTCCAACTACAAGTTCTTCCTATTAAACATGCAACACCCAATACCAACTACAAGAGAAGAAATGTTACCTTAAGTTTTAGCCAAACTTATTCCAACACCTTGCTAGCCTTTTTCTCCAAGAACACCACCACAATAGTCTTCACAAGCTTGTAATAACCTTTCCTTCCTATTACACTTTTCAGATTTTTCCCTTAGGCTAGAATTCCTCTTGGAAATTTAGAGAGAAGGATGAGCTTTTAACTTAGAGAGAGATGGAGTGTAAAGATGAAAAGTTGAAAGAAATGACCAAGTCTTGGTCAATATAATGCATGTAGCTTAAATCGATGGGGACACTTGTCACCCTCCCATGGCCTCTTTTAAAACAAAATCGGACTTTCTAAGTTTTCCGCCCGATTTCCGCATGCCGCGCGGCCAGATCCTCCGGCGCGCCGCTGAATCTCCCGCGACCGGATCTTTCCGCCATGTTCGCTTCGGCCAGCGGCTGGAACTTCGCGCCACCGCACTACTCGCTTTGCGCGCGGCCTCGCTCCGGCCATGCGGCTCGAGGCCACGAGCGTGTTTCTCTAATTTCAGACGGCGAACCACGGGTATAACATTCTCCCTTAGAAACATTCGTCCGAATGTTCCTTCTAGCCTTACACAAGACACAATACAAACATACCTTCTAACTATTCCTTTGCAAATAAGAATGCTCCGAGCCACAACATTACTCAAGCATAATCAACTAAATTAACACCAATCGCAGGAAGGGGTTACACGGAGGTATAGGGAATAAGTGTGGGTATTTCTTCATCATATCATCCTCCGCTTCCCACGTCATCTCCTCTCTGCTCGTTCGCCATAAAACCTTGACGGAAGCCACCTCCTTCGTCCGAGTCGTCTAACTCGACGATCGAGTATCGCTATGGGACTCTCCTCATACGACAACTCCTCTGTCACCGGATATCTGAATCGGTGCACTCTAGACGGATCTCCAACGCATTTCCGTAACATAGACACGTGAAAATCTGGATGTACCGCCAAGATCGAGCGGCAGATCCAACTCAAGGCAACGCCCACTCTTCTGGACAATCGATACGCCCAATGTACCTTGGGCTGAGTTTCCCTTTCCTCCCAAATCTCATCACACCCTTCATGGGTGACACTTTCAGAAAGACCCAATCATTAACCTCAAACTCTAAGTGTCGACGCCGATGATCTGCATATGATTTCTGTCGACTCTGGGCTGCCAATAACCGCCTCGGATAAGCTTCACTTTATCCATCGCTCACG
Source organism: Przewalskia tangutica (assembly GCA_029844215.1). Lineage (NCBI taxonomy): Eukaryota > Viridiplantae > Streptophyta > Magnoliopsida > Solanales > Solanaceae > Przewalskia > Przewalskia tangutica. Next base: position 15,980,457 of record CM056731.1, on the reverse strand, counting down.
AACCAAAACTGGCCCGATTAACTGCACTTCTCCCACTTCAAACCAACCTATCGGTGACCTGCACTTCCTCCCGTATAAGGCCTCATAAGGCGTCATCTGAACACTAGAATGGTAATTGTTGTTATAAGCAAACTCCACAAGAGGTAAATGATCCTCCCAGCTACCCCCGAAATCAATAACACAAGCCCGCATCATATCCTCAAGTGTCTGGATAGTGCGTTCGGCCTGTCCGTCCGTCTGAGGATAAAACGCCGTGCTGAGACTCACTTGTGTCCCTAATCCCTTCTGGTAAGACCTCCAGAAGTTAGCCGTGAACTGGGCTCCTCTATCTGATATAATCGACACCGGGACTCCGTGCAATCTCACAATCTCTCTAATATATAATCTGGCATAGTCCTCGGCTGAAAACGTCGCCCGATCGGAAGAAAGTGGTGATTTCACACTGTCAACAATAACCCAAATGGAATCATGTCTCCTCTGGGTGCGAGGTAACCCTGTAAAAAAAGTCCATGTTGACCACCTCCCACTTCCACATCGAAATATCAATAGCTTGTAATAGCCCACCGGGCTTCTGGTGCTCAACCTTAACCTGCTGACAATTAGGACACTGGGCAACAAAACCGGCCACGTCCCTCTTCAAACCATCCCACCAATACATGCACCTGAGGTCATGGTACATCTTAGTCGACCCCGGATAAATCGAATAACGAGCACCGCGTGCTCCCTGCGATCACGACGAAGTCCTGTCACATCGGGAACACACAACCGACCCTCAAATCTTAGCACCCCATCCGGTGCTACCTCAAATAGACTCTTCTCTTCCTGGAGAGCTGCATCTCGGTACCGTACCAAAATCGGATCCTCATACTGTCGCCTCTTCACCTCCTCGACGATGGAAGACTCGGCGACCTCTCGAACCCGAATTCCATCACTGTCAGAATCAAACAAACGAATCTCAAGGCTCGCTAGCTGATGTAACTCACGAACCCTGTCCTTCCTCCCTGGCCGCACTTCGGCGGACTACCCATCGATCTGCGACTAAGGGCATCTGCACTACATCGCCTTCCTGGTGGTATAGGATATCAATGTCACAATCTTGAGTAACCCTAATCATTGTCTTCGCCGCAAATTCACCGCCTCACCGAAGATATACCGAGTCTCTTGTGGTGCGCATAAATATCCACATGAAATCTATATGGAATTGCCTCCAAATCTTCAAGGTGCGATTAATCGCCACGACTCTAAATCGTGAGTAGCGTAATTCCTTTTATGCTTCCTAACCGCCGGAAACATAAGCTCTAACCTTATCGTGTTGCACAAGACACAACCTAGCCTAACACCCAACGTATTACAATAATACCTAACCTCTAGTCTCTCGAGAGGGTTAGAACTGTAGTCGAGTCAACTTCTCTTCCGATAGCTGGAAGCCTTTCTTGTATTTGCGAAATATTCGGGCATCCTAAATCTCAATTATGGTTCTGTTTCCTTTCTCTGCTGCAACCAAGCGTGGTTACTACACTTAGATCTGATTCCTTTGCACGCGTGGCTAAGACTTCACGCCAATCACAATTTAGGGAGACTTGCTCTCGTCAAGTAGTAATCCTATTATTCTCTCCCAGCTCGTAGAGCTTATAGTCCGGTGTTCAACCTCAATTCACGGTATTACATAATCCAATGACTTGTCAAGATTTCTTATCGTTCGAGTGTCTACTCGTCTTTCCTTTATAAGCTATTTCAAGTTGTCCTGGGGTCCCTTACCCCTCCGTTTTCTCTTACTATCTTTCTCGTCAGTACAGATGCTACTACCTTTCCTCGAGGTGTTCCTACTGCCCATTACTTGTTAATGGTCTTACACTAGTCCGGGGTAACTGTATCTCGTGCAACTTACATAACCATAGTTGTATTCTCTTTTATCCTTCTGGTCATAACCTACCTTATGCTCATTAATAGTAAAGTGTTTCTAATTTGATCCATAATCGTACAGTTTCAAATATGCGTACTACCTGCATTTTTCTTACGACACTTCCCTGACCATTTCATAACGTCGTTCTTAATTACCCCCAACACAATACTTTTTCCATGGATATCTAAAACCGTAACTTATGGCATGACGATACTGAAGACCTACCCGTCTCCCATCCTTCGCCTAACTACATGGGTACACATAACTCCATAATACGTAAGGCTATTCTTTTATGTAGGGGAGAGAACCTATCTCCCTTCAATAAACTTTCCCTGGAGTCACAACCCTAATCACCGGGTCCTCTCGTGGTCCTGTAAATATCTAATCATTACGCACCGTCTTAAAATCGTGTAGATTTTCAAAACCTACCAAAGATACATTATGAAGAGTTAGAGAGATGTTTCTCTCACTAGGCGAAAATGCTCTCAACATTTTTTCCTAGTTGCTCTTCTACGTCTTCCTTCTTCTATGATTTTCATCAATCGATATACTACACGGATTGTTCTTTGATCTAATCCATCCTACGTTGAAGTTGGTGTGTTCCTTTCATGCTCACTCTAACAGATTTGTTATAGAGTAAGGTAACTTCCTTATAGCCATGAGAAAGAATACAAAGATTTCAGCCAAAAGAATGAAAGAGATTATTTTGATTGTTCAAGATTACAAGATACAAGATATGAATTTGAAGTTTGCATTTCCGGCGACGGCGATGCTTGCTTCTGCGAATATTGCGGAATATTCGGAGACGAGGCGAGGGTGATCTTGGTGTGCATGAGGGTCATGCTGGTGGTCTTGGGTTGAAGAAGCAGCTCTTGGTTTCTCCTAACCTTCCGTCATTAGTAGTCGGAAAGGCTGCTACGATTCCGTAGAGCACTCAGCTCGAGGAGATTGCGGATCTTGATAGTGATCCCGGGTCGAAAGTGGGTATGGAGGGTGGACCCGGGGTGCAGGAGGGTGGTGTTGATGTTCAGGGTTTGAGGCTTGAATCCTTGGACATCCGTTCCTTGGTTTCTGAGTGCAAAGAGTTTTTCCGCGCCACTTTGATGCGAGGGTCAACGGACTCAAGGTTAGTCACGGGTTGACTGCGGGTCAGGTGGGTGGGCATGGGTCTTGGGGAAAGTCCATGGGCCACCAGCCTTTAGTGGTTGACTCCGAGAACTTGTCTTTTCCAATTGGCCTTGGAAATGCTAAGGTTGTGGAAGCCGAGGGGTTTTTTAGCCAAAAGAGGTCTAGTAATTTGATGCATTCTTTTGTTGCGGATGTCTATGACACGCCTCATTATTTGAGTGCTACAACTGATGCTGCTCCTAATCCTCATTCATTAGGTGCTTCTTTCGAAGTTGGGGCTTTTGGGAATGAAGGTGGTGCGGTTTCCGAAACGTCACCCCTTCTCGAGGGGAAGACGGGTCACATGGGTGGGCTCCGGTTGATGGCGGATCTTGAGGGTGGTTCCGGGTCGAAGGAGGGTCAGATGGGTGTTCATGGGTTGCTGTTTGATCATGATGGTGGTCACGAGTCATGGCTACAGACCAAGGGTTTTCGTTCCTTGTTTGTAGGGTCCGAAGTTGGTTCTTTGCCAAAGGCTCTTGAGATTACAAATCGTGCGGGAGTTGGAAGGTCTACTCTTCAAACGAGACTTGGTAACTTGGGGAATTTAATTACTGAGATAACCAAGGAAACATCTCATTCAATGGGACATCGAAACTTGATAAGGGTGGGAACCGAAGAGTCAACTCTTCTATTGAATTCAAAGGATGCGGAAACTAAAGGGGTAACTCGTCCAAAAAGGTATGGAAACTTGATGGCCACGGGAACCGAAGGGTCTACTATTCAAATGAGTCTTGGAAGATCAACCAATGTGGAATTCGAAGGGTCGTTCTATTCCAAGACGCCTAAGAATTCTGATTTTGTCTCGACCATTGAAGCATTTAAGACTACGGGTACCAACGAGCCTCTTCCAATGACGGGACATTATGATGAACAGAATACCAAGACGTTTCAGGAGGGTGTCCATGGGACATTGATTATCCCCATTATGCAAGGATTGAAGTCAGTTGTGGGAAAGGAGCCTTGCATTAAAGCTGTGGGAACCGAGGCGTTACACTTTAAGGCTGCGGGTACCAACGAGTCTCCTTCAATGACGGGTCTTTATGATGGTAAGAATACCAAGACGGTTCAGGAGGGTGCTCAAGGGACATTGATTATCCCCGTTATGCGAGGTTCGAAGTCAGTTGTGGGAAAGAAGCCTTACATTAATGTTGAGGGAGCCGAGGCGTCTCACGTTAAGGTTATGGGTACCTATGTGCCTCTTTCAATAACGGGTCATTATGATGGACAGAATACTAAGACGGGTCAGGAGGGTGCCCATGGGTCATTAATTATTCCAGTAATGCAAGGATCGAAGTCAGTTATGGGAAACAAAGTGAATTCTATTTCCAATGAGCCTAGGAACTACATGACCATTAATAAATCGGAATCCAAGGTATCGGACTTAAATGAAGCGGGATCCAAAGCTCCCTCTCGTGTAATGAGACAACAACCCCTGAATCTAAGTGTCACTAATGAATGGCAACCATTCCCAATGATGCACTAGTCTTGATTTCCACGAATGCATCTATTGCACCTCATCGAGCGCAAATGATACTCGGAAGCCACAATATGATTTAATTCCCTCCTGTAACGTCACCTTTGTGTGAACGCCCCATCACCCTCTCTTTCATTTCGCGTTTATGCTTACGTTGAGGATTGAGAACCCTCAACGACTGATTGTAGCTCCCTGTTATTTTCGTTTGTTCTTTTATAATATTTGCATTTACCTAAAAAAAAAAGCTTTCTGCCGGCAGCGCCCGTACTTATTTTATTCTTGCCTTGCACATTTCCTTGAAATTATCCGGAAGGTCGTGGCCCTGACCGCCACACCAAACCAACTCCAAGTACCTCCAAGGGCACTTAACATAAATTCCTTCAAATCCAAGTATTACTTACTTTCTGCGTCAATTTTTCCCAATGAACAAGTCACACCGACTTATTAAAAACAATGATGCCAAAGAAGGAAGGATAATTCACTGGTTACTACTACTTCACTTCCTTTCCACTTCAATAACCGACTTACCGGGAAACTGGTACCGAATCAATCTCTCTTCTGTAGTCCACGTTGGCATAACAAGAGGCCAACTAGTCCGTACTCATAATGACCTCAACGTCTGTCATAACAGCTCTGCTAGGGTCCGATGACTGTATCGTCTCCGGCAATTAGTATACACCCGCTCAGCTACCACCCATCACTCACGGGTGTAGTTACCTCCAAAGGTTCTCATGGATTCGGGCTCTATTTCTTTCACACCTGGTTGCTCACTTCCTTACCGGTCGTACTCTTTTTCGTACTCCCAACTTATTCTAGCTTACGTACATAACTTCCATAATAAAGCTGGCCCCCAATCTTGGAGTTACTAAGTCAAACAATATAAGGCCATTTCCGGCTCTCACAACCTGGTTCCGGTGGAATGCGTCCACGAACATGTACAACGATTAACCAGACTCGGGCTTGTTCCCTCGTGACCCTGTCACGTAGCGGGACTACTATCAACTGATCCCACCCCATAAACGGGTACCCTAACTTCTCATAATACTATGACCGTGTCGTCTTGATCACAACAACCATTACTTACTCCACACGGATCTCATCCGTACTACCCTCTTAAGCATACCACGTAGCTTAGTTTACAAACATAGCCTCCCATTGGGCCCCTTAATTAAGCTTCTTAAGGTTCCATTACTTTTTCCGACAACTCATCATCTCCTAATTATCTCAAACTAGCACGTAAAACCTCGATGAGAGTTCCTTAACTGTTCACACCTTCCCGGTATCTATTTAGTCTTTACCAAATCCTGGTAATCTAAAATCATTCTAGGCAACACATATGTGACCCTCACACAGAAATCCGTATAGTTGTATGTCACAATACCAACTATAATACAAGTATTACCAACCTGGATACGCAATCCGCATAATCTTCCCTGGTCATCGCTTTCGTAATGCAGAACACCATAAGCTGTTAGGGAGAGACGACCCTAACCACACAGCTCTATCGCACGATCTTAGAGTGAAATAATGGGAACCAATCCTAAATATCCTGCAGCCTCTTGATTATAGATGTGGTGCACAACACACCGATAATCAAGACTCTACTAGATACGGCCTGTAGACTCTTTCCGAGGATTAACTGCTCTGATACCACTTTTGTCACGACTAACCGGACGTGACCTGGGTGCCTTAACCCGCACCCTGGTGACACAACATCGGAGAAAACCAAATAAATGTAAACTCAAGACAAACAACCATTAAGATATAGAATAGTCAGCCCAAAAATGGCTAACCCCAAAAGTACATAAACCGATTACATCCTTAACGAACCAAGTTCGACAAGACTACAGGCCTCTAAGAATGAATAACACTATGACGGACGGGCCCGTCATGCCCTGAATGTACAAAATATCAACGACTCGGGAGAACCATACCAAAAGTCGAGCCTCCAAGAAATGGAGCTCACGACACTGAGTATAAGATCCAGGAATGAGGATCTACCACCGATTTCTTACTGCAGATGAACGCAGCCCAGGAAGGGGTCGATGCACATCGTACCAAGTATGTAAAGCGAAAATATCGTAGTAATATCATAAGTCCAAAATACACTAAAGTTATAGATAAAACCAAATTATGTTGCCTTGTGCCTTACTAATAATGAGTAACAAGTATACATTTTATAGCATAAAAATAGGAGGCTCGTGATCAAAGCAGGTACCTCGCCTGTAGTATCATTAAGCAATCCTACTCGGGACTATTTCACCCGCATAGGTCCCGTGGACCCGCATGAGGTCATCCGCCTCGCCATGGACTATTTCACCCGCACGTGGACTATTTCACCCGCATGGATCCCGTGGATCCGCATGAGTACCATCAGCGTACTCGCGTGGGACTATTTCACCCGCATGGATCCTATGGTCCAGATCCGCGTAGTACAAGCGCCGCGCTCGCGTCATGGGTAGCAAATCCATGGCATAAATAATAACCTGGGGTTTACAGTAACAATATAAATATATATAACATAGCTCATCCGGCTATTAAACATAACATAAGCACTACCGGCCTATCACATCACAACATAAGCACTACCGGCCTATCATAACTTAAGCAAGTTAAGAATCACCTAACTTCTTATTAATAGTATTAATACATCCTCTCATTTTAGTATACCTAAGGCACGATCATGTCTTTTAATAAAAATTCAGGAATTTAACCCAAGTATCATGTACCTCTAACCTTTTAAGAAATAACTCTTTTTATACAAAAATTCCAAGATACTAATCACCATAGTATCAAGTTACGATTTCTTTTCAAAACAAGTCACATTTCCTTTTAAAACTATCTCAAACTTCTAAATTAAGTGACTTCATTTCTTGTAAAACCTTAGGCACTTCATGCCTTAAAACCATTTTCCTTCCACAAGTTCAAATCATCAAAACCTTTCTCCATTAAACTTTCACAACTAATATAACCAACTCCCCATAAAGCCGTTATACTAGAGTTAAACAATAGTAAAACACATTCCCTTAAGTCCAAGGGATTTTTATACTTTTCTTTTAAAACGAAGCAAGTATCAAATACTTATAACAAACGAAGATTTCCAAATCTTGTACGTCTACCGTACTACATAGGTACAACTAATCATGCTCAAGAGATAGGAAAGCTCCACATACCTCTTCGGTCCATCCACAAGCTAAGTCCAATTTACCGCACGTAGTATGTCAACCTAAAATGACCACAATACGTTTATCAAGCTCTAATTACAATGCAGAATTTTTTCCAAGTTAGAGTCACCAATTTCCTACGGAAAATTGGGCAGCGTTTCCTTTGTTTCTACATACTTTGCCACCTTTTCCAAGGTCGATTTTTAACGCTCAAATGCCATGTTTAAGGCTCAACAACCAACCAACACCAAGGGGATTACACACCTAAACTTTGGTGTGTAAAAATTCAGCCCCACAAGTTACAACAACTAACCCAACAAGTCTAATGTAGTATTTAGGCAACAACATGCTCATAATATCCCCCTAACCAATTCTTTCATAATCAAACCCCATTTCTTACATGCAACTACTCTAAGTGCATTTTTTTCCAACTACAAGTTCTTCCTATTAAACATGCAACACCCAATACCAACTACAAGAGAAGAAATGTTACCTTAAGTTTTAGCCAAACTTATTCCAACACCTTGCTAGCCTTTTTCTCCAAGAACACCACCACAATAGTCTTCACAAGCTTGTAATAACCTTTCCTTCCTATTACACTTTTCAGATTTTTCCCTTAGGCTAGAATTCCTCTTGGGAATTTAGAGAGAAGGATGAGCTTTTAACTTAGAGAGAGATGGAGTGTAAAGATGAAAAGTTGAAAGAAATGACCAAGTCTTGGTCAATATAATGCATGAGCAGAATCGGATGGGGACACTTGTCACCCTCCCATGGCCTCTTTAAAACAAAAATCGGACTTTCTAAGTTTTTACGCCAAAATTTCCGCCTCGGCGCGCTGCCAGATCCCGGGCCGCGGCCGCAATCTGCGGACCGCGGATCTTCGGCGCCGCGCTCGCTTCAGCCATGGCTGAACTTCAGCGCCACCGCAATTCACCCGCTGGCGCGGCCTCGCTCCGCGGCTCTGAGGCCCCTGAACGTGTTTCTCTAATTTCTCGCACGGCCCGAACCACGGAGTATAACACCGTGATTCTGTCTCTGCAAAGAAAGGCAAAAGAGTTTACTATTCTGAGTATTAAGACAGTTTGTCTATCTTGACCGTAAAAAAGAGAATAATTAATGGCAAGAAAATTATTTACTGGATGATAGACATACAAGGTTGGAAGCGGATTTTCTATGCAAGGGCTACATCATAAGTGCTTTGGAGGAAAATTTGTACAATGTCTCGTTCACACTACATGTGAAGAGTCTCGTTCACACTACATGTGAAGAGTCACGTTCACACTACATGTGAAGAGTCACGTTCACACTACATGTGAAGAGTCACGTTCATATTTAATAAGAATTCAGTTTCATCTCACTTATTGGAGTCAAATGATTTATGGCGCGTTCAATTACAAAACCTTGAGGAAATTGATTAATTTAGAAGTATTGCCTAAATTCGAGTGTAATAAATCAAAATGTGAAATCTATGTTGAATCTAAGTTTGTTAAACATCCATATAAGTCTATTGATATGAATTCAAATCCTTTAGACTTAATTCACACAAATATATGTGATATGAAGTCAATACCATCTCGCGGTGGAAAAAAGTATTTTATAACTTTTATTGACGATTGCACTCGATATTGTTATGTGTATTTGCTTAATAGTAAGGATGAAACAATTGATGCATTTAAGCAATACAAGAACGAAGTGGAAAATCAATTGAATAAAAAGATCAAAATGATTAGAAGTGATAGGGGTGGAGAGTACGAATCTCCTTTTGCAGAGAAATGTTTGGAATATGAAATTATTCATCAAATTACTGCCCCTTACACACCACAATCAAATGGAATTGCGGAAAGGAAAAACCAAATGTTAAAGGAAATGATGAATGTATTACTAATAAGTTTCGGTTTACCGCAGAGCTTGTGGGGGGAAGCTATCCTTACAGCTAACCGAATACTCAACAGAGTGCCCCACAGCAAAACACAATTTATTCCATATAAACTATGGAAGGGAAGAAAACTCAACTTGAAATATTTCAAAGTGTGGGGGTGTTTAGCAAAGGTCCAAGCTCCTCTGACTAAAAGGGTAAAAATCGGACCAAAAACTGTGGATTGTGTTTTTATTGGCTATGCTACAAACAGCAAAGCTTGTCGATTTTTGGTTCACAAATCGAACAATTCCGAAATTCATGTTAATACGGTAATTGAATCAGATAATGCTGAATTTTTTGAAAAATATTTATCCGTATAAAACTGAATGTGAGTCGTCAAGTGAAAGATCTAAACGACCGCGGGAAGAACCAAAGGAAATTACACCAAGTAAAGAGGATCCAAGGCGTAGCAAACGTCAAAGAACATCTACTTCCTTTGGACCAGATTTTGTGACATTCTTGCTTGAAAAATGAGGCTCAAACATTTTAAGCAGCGATGTCATCTTTTGTTCAGCATTTTGGAAAGAGGCAGTCAATAGTGAGATTGAATCAATTTTGAACAACCATACATGGGAGTTGGTTGATCTTCCACCTGGAAATAAACCTTTAGGATCAAAATGGATTTTTAAAAGGAAAATGAAAGTTGATGGCACTATTGACAAATATAAGGCAAGACTTGTGGTAAAAGGTTATAGACAAAAAGAAGGTCTTGATTACTTTGACACATACTCGCCGGTAACAAAAATAACATCTATTCGGGTGTTAGTGGCACTGGCGGTCGTATATGGTCTTGAAATCCATCAAATGGATGTCAAGACAGCTTTCTTAAATGGAGAATTGGAGGAAGTAATTTACATGGAACAATTATCGGTGTATTTTATATACACCTTTTGAGTCTGTTTTAGTTAGTCTTTTGTCTCATTTTGCACATATAAATGTCGTATTAGGATAGTTTTTCTTTCTTTTGAGTCAAAGTGGTTAAAGTGGCAAAAATGGCGGAAAAGGAGCAAAAAGAGGGCATAAGAGGAGATGCCAGAGCTGAAAACAGAGAAAGTGGCGAACAAGGCTAAAATCCAGACCAGCGTCGCGGCGCCTCCTGCAATCGACGGTATGCGCGCTATCATTCGAAGCAGCGCGAAGATCGAGCGCGGCGCTTCATCGAGGCGCCAGCTGTGAAGCGAACTGGCGCGCGACTCCACCGAACGGCGAATCACGGGGCGCGCTCTAAACATCAAGCTCTGAGATTCTGGCGCCTGGCTCGAACAGCGAATATCGGCGCGGCGCGCTAAACACCGACGGATCGCAGAACTTGGCGCATGCCATCTGCATGTGGCAGTAGCGCGCAAAAATTAGGTCTTTGACGGATTTTTGGCCTGGAAGGAAAAGGAAGGAGGCGTTTTAAAACTATATAAGAGAACCCTAGGCGGTTTTGAGGTTCCCTTTCTTGCCTGACTCAAGATTTTCTTGCTAGAGATTGGAGACCTAAACATTAGTAATTTCTTTCCTTTTCTTTTCTTTAATTCGGTTTTGCATGATGAACTTTGAATTAGTTCTTGTCATATTCATGGCTAGGAACTAATTCTCTTATAGGGCTTTCTATGTTGAATTTCTTGAACCTTATGTTATAAATTAATGCATGCTTATGGTTATTATTCTTATTGAGAGATCTATCCAATAATTGAGTTGAATTCTTGGTAGCTAATTGACAACTAGTTATCACTATATGATTTCTAATCGATTACGAAAAGGGGATTGTGAATATCTTTGTAAGTTGGGTAAACAGTCTTGAATTGGGGATGAAAATACCTCAATTAGATTTGTAAGCGTTGATGAGAGGCTTAACAACCCTAATTTTGCATTGCGCGACGGCCAACTAGGTTTTGTGCTTAATCCTCCTATAGCGTTACCCTTATCAAAAGTTAGGTAAGGAACAATCCGGGGTTGAGTGTTTATATAACCCTAACGGGAGTATAAAACGATTTCGTAAGCCTGTTTTCTCCAAAAGAAGAATACCATAAGTAATGCATTAGTAAGTAGCATAAGCGGATAGAGAGGATACATAGAAGCCCTATTCTCATCACATCTGAAGTAATTCTTTATATTTACTTATCTTTTATAATTCTTAGTTATAAACAACCAATCAAATATTAATTCGCCAAATAGATACTAGAAAATAGATAACTGGTACTTGAACCCTAATCCTAGAAGACGATATTCGGTCTTATCTAAGACTATACTACTTGATACGATAACGTGCACTTGCGTTTAAAAGTGTGTTCATATTACGCGCATCAAGTTTTTGGCGCCGTTGCCGGGGATTAGGCAATAGTTCAATATCAAATTATCTATTTTTAATTTCTAATTTGGTCGTTAGTTTGTTATTTTTATTTTTTTTTAGTTTTTACGAAAGTTCGAGGTGCCGTGATTTTTTTTGTTGGCTTTGATTCGTTTCAGGAACACTTTAGATATGGATTTTTACTGTCCATATGATAGAGAGCCAACCATAGAGGAACAGAGGGAGGAACTACGAGAAACTATACTCAGTCTCACGAGGTCCCAAGCTCAGTTCATGGACGAAATGAGGTTGGGTATAAAGAGGTTGGAAACAGAAATAGCAGAACTCGCGGTCATATTCAACAGCGAACCGCAAGAAGAGCAATCTGCATCTGGGATAAGCAATAAGGAAACACAATGCCAGGCAATTGACCTGAAGGATGCCGAATCAGGGGAGAGAGAAAATTTGCAGCAGCTGCCGCGCTGTGGCGCCAATGATCAGGGCCGCGGCGCCGAGGATTCGGAGATAGTACAGGAAGTTCTGGCATCCGAGACATTGCAGGAAAGTGGCGCATGGCGCCAAGATCGTGGTCGCGCGCCCGAGCCAATCGAAAACAAAGACAATGGTGGCAACGCACCCAAGTGATGATACCTTATCCCCAGAAGTTAAAAACACGCACTCTTGACAAGCAATTCTCCAGATTCGTGGAGGTTCTCAAACAATTGCAACTCAATATCCCGTTTGCTGAAGCACTAGAACAAATGCCGAGCTACGTCGAGTTCATGAAGGATGTGCTTAGCAAAAGAGGAAGATAGAGGATTACGAAGCGGTAATGTTAATCGAAAGAATGTAGTGCCATCCTACGAGACAAGCGCCTCGAAGTTACAAGACCGGGAGCTTTACCATCCTACGCACTATTGGAAAGTTTGAATGTCAACAGCACCGTGCGACTGGGAGCAGCATAAATCGATGCCTATCTAGTTTTACGCAAACTAGAAATGGGAGAAATCAAACCTACAAACATCACTTGCGGTTAGTGACCGCTCGATTGTTCATCAGGAGAGTCATGAAGATATATTAGTAAAAGTGGACAAGTTCATCTTCCCACCGATTTCGTTATCTTAGACATACAAGATAACGATGGAATCCCCATCATCTCGGGCACTTTCTTAGCCACGGGGCGGGCTCGTTGATGTTCAAAAAGGGAATTGAAGCTTGAGTAGATGAAGAAGAGGTGATTTTTAATGTTCTTCAAACAAAGAAATTTTCCAGAGGCCAAAGATAAGCGCCGGCCATTGATCTTATCGAGGAGACAATGTCAAACAAAGAGTTCGAATATGATGATACGCTTGAAGAAATCGACCACATGGGATGATGATAGTAGAAACGATCCAGATCTGATGGAGTATGCAAATTGGATGAATGCTTATGAAAAATGGGATACAAGGACAAAGAAGTATGAAGAGCTGGGACAGGTACCAGAAAGATCATTACCATCCACAGAGAAGGCCCCAGAGTTAGAGTTAAAAATCCTACCCAATCTTCTATAATACCGATACCTAGGTGAAGAGAAAACCCTACCAGTGATCATTTCATGCCACCTATCCACCGAAGAGATTGATAAACTGCTAAGAGTACTAAAGAATCACAAGCGGGCTATTGGATGGACATTAGCAGACATAAAAGGGATAAGTCCATCAACGGTAATGCATAAGATCCGTCTAGATGAGGAGAGCAGACCATCCATCGAAGCCCAGAGGCGACTGAACCCAAATATGAAGGAGGTAGTAAGGAAAGAAATCCTAAAATGGCTCGATGCAGGAGTAATTTACCCCATATCTGATAGCACTTGGGTAAGTCCGGTACAAGTGGTGCCGAAAAGGGGTGGAATAACAGTGGTGGCTAACGAAAGAAACGAACTCATCCCTTCGAGAACAGTCACCGGATGGAGAATCTGCATTGATTATCGCAAGTTGAATAAAGCAGATAGAAAAGACCACTTTCCGTTGCCATTCCTAGATCAAATGTTGGACAGACTCGCAGGGCATAACTACTATTGCTTTTTGGATGGATACTCAGGGTATCACCAGATTGCAATAGCCGAAGATCGTGAAAGACAACATTTACTTGCCCTTTTGGCACATTTGCCTTTAGAAGAATGCCATTTGGACTCTGCAATGCACCTGCTACTTTTCAAAGGTGTATGATGGCAATTTTCTCAGATATGGTAGAGAGGATTATAGAGATCTTTATGGATGACTTTTCGGTCTTTGGAGCATCATTTGATGAATGTTTAAGGCATCTAGAAGCGATGTTGAAATGCGCGAAGAATCTAACCTTGTGCTAAATTGGGAGAAGTGTCACTTCACGGTGTGAAGGAATCGTCTTGGGCACAAAATATCAAGCCAAGGTATTGAGGTGGACAAAGCAAAGATCTCGGTGATCGAAAATTTACCACCTCGGTATCAACAAAAGGAGTCGAAGTTTCTCGATACGCAGCACATAGAAGATTTATCAAAGATTTTTCAAAGTTTCAAAGCCCTCTCCACATTGCTAATGACGGGGTAGCCTTCGACTTCAATAAAGAATGCTTATCCGCATTTCAAGCGCTCGAGGAGAAGCACCTCAGACCCATAGTCATTGCACCAAATTGGGAGCTCCATTTGAACTCATGTATGCGTCTGGCGACTATGATTGGAGCGGTACTTGACAGAGAATCGACAAGTATTTAGATCCATTTACTATGCTAGTAAAACTCTAAATGACGCACAATTTAATTATGCAACTACGAAAAAGAATTACTAGCTATAGTATATGCGTTTGAGAAATTCAGCCCTACTTGATTGGAAATAAAGTGATAGTATACAAACCACTCTGCTATAAAGTACTTAATGACAAAGAAGGATGCAAAGCCTCGCCATTCGATGGGTCCTACTTCTACAAGAATTTGGCGTAGAGATTCGTGATAAGAAAGGAGCAGAGAATTGATTGCGAACCACTTGTCAGTTGGAGAACACAGAGAGCCGAACACGAGGATGTGCAAATAAATGATCACTTTCGGCATTTAACAATGCTTTGAGTAAGTATGAATTCTAATTTACCTTGCATGCGCTTATTTTGTTAACTTTCTTGCGGCTAAAGTTCTACCCCGGGCTTGTCGAGCGGAAGTGAAGAGGTTTTATTCAAGTAAAACACTACTATTGGGAGGAACCGATGCTATACAAACATGTCGATCAAGTCATCAGCGATGCATACGGAGGAAGAGATGCGCGAGTTCTCATCCATTGCCACACCTTATCATGGGTGGACACTTTGGGCATCAAGAAACGGCAAAGGTATTGCAATGCGGATTCTATTGGCCAACACTCTTCAAGGATGCCCATGCCTTTGTGCAGAGATGTGATAATTGTCAAAGAACAGGGAACATCTCAAGACGAAATGAGATGCCTTCACACGGGATATTGGAAGTAGAACTATTCGATGTGTGTGGAATTGATTTCATGGGACCATTCCCGCCATCTTTTGGAAATCAATATATCCTTCTGGCAGTAGACTATGTGTCCAAATGGGTAGAAGCAGTGGCCACCAAAGAAAACGACAGTAAAACTGTTCAAAAATTCCTCCAGAATATTTTCACAAGGTTCGACACCAAGAGCTCTCATCGGTGATGAAGGAGCCATTTCGCAATAAGCTGAATTCATTGCTTTCCGATATGGAGTTTACCATCAGACTACAATCGCTACCATCCTCAAGCTAATGGGCAAGCGGAAGTGTCAAATAGAGAAGTGAAGAGCATCTTGGAAAAGACGGTGAACAGCTCAAGGAAAGTCTGGTCTATCAAATTGGATGACGCATTATGGGCATACCGGACAGCATTCAAAACACCAATTGGTATGTCACCGTATAAATTAGTTTTTGGTAAAGCATGTCATTTGCGGTAGAAATTTGGAACACTGAGCATCCGGGCAATGAAGAAGTTAAACATGGATACCACGGTGGACGGAGGAGGCTCTGCGGTGGCGAATTAGATGAATTCACACAATGCCTATGAGAATGCAAAGATCTACAAGAACGAACGAAAGCATGGCACGATAAGAATTTGATACCAAAAGACTTTCAAGAAGGACAACAAGTGCTGCTATTCAACTCAAGGTTGAGATTGTTTCTAGGCAAGTTAAAATCACGTTGGACAGGACCATACACGGTGGTAAGAGTATTCCCATACGGAGCAATTGAAATAAAAGGGAGAGAGGGAGCCACTTTCAAGGTAAATGGACAGAGGATAAAACCCTACCTGATCGATGAAATGGAATACATGAACTTGGTAACTTCTCAATTCTTAAAATAATAAGGAACTTGCGTCCGGCTAAAAGGCAGAAAGACAGCTAGTTGGGAGGCAACCCAATGTTTTAATTATGTTATTTCAACTTCTGTTTTAGTTTCTTTTATTTTGTCTTGATCAGTCTCACGGTCTTGGGTTCGTGTATCTGTGCTGTGTTAACAGGTGGAAGCCAAGGATATCCAGAAAAATCGCCAAATCAGCAGAAGGCGCCCAGAAGTTTGGGCGCCGCGGCGCCCAATTGCAGGGCCGCGGCGCCACCACGGAAACTATGAGTCTGAGAGGATACCCTGATCCGAAGGCCCTATCGCCAGATCAAAACATCAAGAATGATCCTCCCCTCACGGAATTCAAAGCATTATCCACCGCCACCACCATTTTAGCCAAAGTTTGTAAGTGTCGTTTTCTTTTACTGTCTTTGAGTCTTGCACACATTGGGGACAATGTGTGATTTAAGTTTGGGGGTGTGTTTTTGTGTTTTAGTTTTATTTGTGTTTCATGTTTATTTTGAGTCACCAAAATTTTTTCTTTTTTTGAGTCATAATTGCCTGTCAAAGATCATGTATGCTGTAGTGGCTAGAAACACCTAGTGAAGTAAGGTGGAATAATGTAAAGGAATGGAAGCAACTATCTAAACACTTAGGTTAGATATGCCAAAACTCAACTGAGAATCTATTTGAAGTCTCTTGCTTGAGTTATGTATGCTAAAAGATAAATGCTTATGTGTTATGACTGCTTGCTATTTGAGGCGAAATAGTTAGGATATGCATGTTAGGGAGATGACTCAGGCACTTCTTTGATAGCCAATTCTTACCATTCTTTTCTATCCCGTACTGTAAAAATATCACTAGTTAGCCCCATTGAGCCTAAAAATTGAAACTTTTTCTTTGACACCCTACTTTCCCACAAATTGTGCCATAAGTGAAAAGATGAAAAAGTGGAATACATTGTGTTAAAAGAAAAAGAGACAAAAAGAGTGAATAAGCCCGTTGGACCCCAATAAAAAGTAATAAGAAGCAAAAGCCTAAGTTTGGGGTGTTCATTATTATTATATACTTCACTCTCCCAAAACAAAAGAGGGAAGGATAGAATTGAAGGAAAGAATCAAAAGAAAAAGGGAAAAATTGAAAAGCCAAAGAGCTTATGGTACAGAAAAATGAGCCTAAATGCCTATCTTTACCAACCCCTACCTAAGCCTACATTACAACCCTCAAAGTCCTGAAGATCTCTTTTATGTATATCCAGAATTAGTGGAGAATAGCAAGTAAGCATGCCATAGGAATTTTTGAATTTATATGCATACTTGAGTATATTGACTTCCATTAAAGCATGATAAGCATGAGTTTGCGAGATATCTAGCCTAATGTGTTGAAATTTCATGCTATAGGTTCCTGCATATTATTCTGCTAACCTTCATGTTTTTCTAGTTAACATTCATGCAGCAAAAGTGATCAATGGCAGGGAGTCTGTTTATTTTCTTATTTATTGAGTCTTTCATTTTATTTCTTTCTTTTTATCTTTGCTCGAGGGCGAGCAAAGGTTAAGTTTGGGGGTATTTGATCGGTGTATTTTATATACACCTTTTGAGTCTGTTTTAGTTAGTCTTTTGTCCCATTTTGCACATATAAATGTCGTATTAGGATAGTTTTTCTTTCTTTTGAGTCAAAGTGGTTAAAGTGGCCAAATGGCGGAAAAGGAGCAAAAAGAGGGCATAAGAGGAGATGCCAGAGCTGAAAGTGGCGAACAAGGCTAAAATCCAGACCAGCGTCGCGGCGCCTCCTGCAATGCGAGGTCGCGCGCTATCATTCGAGAAAGCGCAGAAGATCGAGCCGCGCGCCTCGCAACAGCGAATATCGGGCCGCGCGCTAAACACCCGACGGATCGCAGAACTTCCGGCGCCGCGGCGCCCATCTGCAGGGCCGCGGCGCCGACGCGGAAAATTTAGGTCTTTTGACGGATTTTTGGGCCAGGCCTGGAAGGAAAAGAAGGGAGGCGTTTTAAAACTATATAAGGAGAACCCTGCATAGCTTTGAGGTTCCCTTTCGCACAACTCAAGATTTTCTTGCTAGGAGATTGGAGACCTAAACATTAGTAATTTCTTTCCTTTTCTTTTCTTTAATTCAGTTTTGCATGATGAACTTTGAATTAGTTCTTGTCATATTCATGGCTAGGAACTAATTCTCTTATAGGCTTTCTATGTTGAATTTCTTGAACCTTATGTTATAAATTAATGACGCTTATGGTTATTATTCTTATTGAGAGATCTATCCAATAATTGAGTTGAATTCTTGGTAGCTAATTGACAACTAGTTATCACTATATGATTTCTAATCGATTCAAAAGGGGATTGTGAATATGCTGTAAGTTGGGTAGACAGTCTTGAATTGGGGATGAAAATACCTCAATTAGATTTGTAGCGTTGATGAGAGGCTTAACAACCCTAATTTTGCGCATTGTGCGTGACGGTCAACTAGGTTTTTGTGCTTAATCCTCCTATAGCGTTACCCTTATCAGCGAAAGTTAGGTAAGGAACAATACTGGGGTTGAGTGTTTATATAACCCTAACGGGAGTATAAAACGATTTCGTAAACCTGCTTTCTCCAAAAGAAGAATACCATAAGTAATGCATTAGTAAGTAGCATAAGCGGATAGAGAGGATACATAGAAGCCCTATTCTCATCACATCTGAAGTAATTCTTTATATTTACTTATCTTTTATAATTCTTAGTTATAAACAACCAATCAATTATTAATTCGCCAAATAGATACTAGAAAATAGATAACTGGTACTTGAACCCTAATCCTAGAGGACGATATTCGGTCTTATCTAAGACTATACTACTTGATACGATAACGTGCACTTGCGTTTAAAAGTGTGTGCATATTACGCGCATCAAACAACCTGAGGGTTTTGTGGTTCCCGGTAAAGAAAGGAAAGTGTGCAAACTTGTTAAGTCACTTTATGGACTTAAACAAGCACCCAAACAATGACATGCGAAATTTGACCAAACAATGTTGACAAATGAATTTAAGATTAATGAGTGTGGCAAATGTGTTTACATTAAAAATACTCCAAATCATGAAGTCATTGTTTGTTTATATGTTGATGACATGTTGATAATGAGTAGAGATATTTCCGATGTAAATACTACGAAGCGTATGCTGGCTAGCAAATTTGATATGAAGGACTTAGGAGTTTCTGGTTTGATCTTAGGCATTAGGATCCATAAAACTTCACAAGGTCTAGCATTATCACAGTCACATTATATTGAAAAAGTACTTGACAAGTTCAAGTATTTAAATTTCAATGTTGCAAAGACTCCAATTGATGTAAGTTATGCACTTCAAAAGAATGAAGGTGAAAGTGACTCACAATTGGACTATGCACGAGTTTTGGGAAGTTTGATGTATATTATGAATTGTACACGACCAGATATAGCATGTGCTATAAGCAAGCTGAGTCGATTCACGGGTAATCTCAATCAAACTCATTGGATGACAATGAAACGAGTCTTGGGATATTTAAAACACACCCAAAACTATGTTTTGCATTATAATAAATATCTGCAAGATTGAGGATACTGATGATGCAAACTGGATCACCGGATCATTTGAAGTTAAATCCATGAGTGGATATGTTTTCACCGTTGGTGGAGGAGCAGTGTCTTGGAAATCATCAAAACAGACATGCATCGCCCGCTCTACAATGGAATCTGAATTTATAGCTTTAGACAAGGTCGATGAAGAAGCTGAATGGCTCCGGAATTTCTTAGAAGATATTCCATTTTGGCCCAAACCTTTGGCTCCTATATGTATACATTATGACAGTCAAACAGCAATATGTATGGCAGGGAGCGTAATGTATAACGGAAAATCTCGTCACATACGACGGATACACAATACCGTTAGACAACTCATCTCTAGTGGCGTTATCACGATTGACTATGTAAAGTCAAGAGATAACTTGGCGGACCCGCTTACAAAAGGCTTATCTATAGAGGGAGTTAATAGATCATCAATGGGAATAGGGTTAAGGCCGAGGACAAGTCATCATGGCGGTAACTCTACCTAGCAGACTGAAGATCCCAAGAGCTAGATTCAAGGAGAACAAATAAAGTTGTGACTGATGGTTTAACATTGTCAAATAACTCAACCCATTCTCGGATGAAGACAATGTTCAGAAATAAGGATAAAACTTTATGGCTTGTTAATAAAGCATTAAAGTTTTTTAATGATTATCTAAATCTGGCAATGTATGACCAGATAATGTGGCTATAGGACCACATATTTAGAAATCACCTATGTGAGTGTTAAGTGTAAGCCGCTTTAAATGGGTAATGGCTCATTCTCTATGCACTCATGAAACCTATGTGGCTAATGGCTCATTCTCTATGCACTCATGAAACCAGGTGGTGTTCATGGATAAAACGAACACAACCGTGAGAACCATAAATGGTTGAGGGTTGATTGTGTGACCTATATTGTCTAGGTATACAACAAAGTTCGACGGTTCAAAGATATCAAATCTACCGATTGATCGAGTATATCCGATATAAATTCACTACGAAAAGTTCAAAGGGAAACCTACTTATCCAGATGCAATTAATCCTTACTTGTAAATTACACACTTGTCCATACATTCCTTTATCTTATAGTCATTCCCCATTCATGTGGGGGATGTTGGGTTTCAATGATAGATTAAATGGAAAATGAAGGGAGGGAATAAAAATGAGTTGTTCCTTTTGCTTATTAAAATAAGCATTTGTCTCTTACTGGTAGTGGAAAGAAAAGTTCTTCTACTTAAAAGTAGAAGTACTCCTTCTTGTTGCTAAAGGGTTAAGAAGAGGGTCTTTGATGCGCGAAAAGATGCACACACTTTAACGCAAGTGCACGTTATCGTGACAAGTAGTATAGTCTTGATAAGACCGAATATCGTCCACAAGGATTAGGGTTCAAGTACCAACTATCTATCTTATGGTATCTATTTGGTAATTGATATTTGATTTTTGTTGTTTATAACTAAGAATTATAAAGACTAATTTATCTAATGAGTTTACTTCAGTTGTGATGGGAATAGGGCTTCCATGTCTCCTCAACTATCCGCTTATGTTATTTATTAATGCAACGAATTATGGTCTTCTTCTCTCGGAGCTAGCAGGTTTACGAAATCGTTTTATATTCTCGTTAAGGATATATAAACACTCAACCCCAATATTGCACCTTACCTACCTTTCGGTGATAAGGATAACTCTATAGGAGGATTAAGAACAAAAACCTAGTTAACTGTCACGCACCATGCGCAAAATTAGGGTTGTTAAGCCTCTCATTAACGCTATATAAATAATTGAGGTATTTTCATCCCTAACCCAAATATGTCTACCCAACTTACAGCATATTCACAACCTCCTCCTTTCGAAGTTTGATTAGAAATCATATAAGGATAATTAGTTGTCAAGTAATTACCAAGCATTCAAAGCAATTATTGGATAAATCTCTCAAAGAAGAACAATAACCATAAACATGCATTAATTCATAACATAAGTTTCTAGTGAATCAACATGGAAAGCCTATAAGAGAATTAGTTCTACATCGTTGACATAGAACTAATTCAAATTTCATCATACAAAATCGAAATAAAGAAAAGGAAAAGAAAGTACTAAATTATGGTCTCGATCTCCAAGCAAGAAATCTTGTGTTGTGCGAAGGAACCTTAAAATCGCCTAGGGTTCTCCTTTTATAGGTTGAAAACCGCCTTAACTTTTCCTGCAGTTCGCCCGGAAAATCGTCAAAACCACGATTTTCCCGTCGGCGCCATGCGGCCGAACTTCGTGGCACGGGTGATTTGGCGCGCGGCCCGATCTCTGGCTGTCACGAGCGCGCCGCAACTCGTAGCCTCTCGATGATTAGCGCCGCGACCCGCACTGTTGACATGGCCGCGCGTACTGGGACTTCTGATCTCTCGGATATTGGGCGCGCGACCGCTTCGATTGCGCGCGCCGTCCTGATGCAGGTTTTGCCTCGTTCGCCACTTTCTGCTTTTTAGCTCTGGAACCTCCTCTTTTGCCTCTTTTAGCTCTTTTTAGTCGTTTGACCATTTTAACCACTTTGACTCAAAAGAAAGAAAATCTATCCTAATACGAAACTTATTTGTACAAAGGGACAAAAGACTAACTAAATCGACTCAAAAAGTGTATATAAAATACACCGTCGATCTCCTCGCCGTCGTCGGCGTCATTTCGGCTCGACCTTTCGCCGGTCGAATGATTCGATTGATTGATAATCTTTTTGGATCAAATTGTCCTTAATTACTTAATTAATTATTATTTATTGACCCGAGGCAAGCACCGTCGAAAATCACGTCGACGGCGCATGCCACTACTGCATGGCATGCGGTTTAAGTCCTTAAAGGCTGCAAAGACATTTGGCGACGCGAATTCTTTCCCGAAAATCCACGATTTTAAAGTGACTGTTCATAAGGGTTGCAAACCTTCAGAAACAGTACTTCCAAGGCTATAAATTCGTTTGATTCCTCAGAATTTTATTGACTAACTTTCTAAAACTTCTTCTTCTTCTGCACAAACAAATTCCAGTGTAATTTAATACCGTTGAGTGGTTCATCGCTACCTGAATTTGTAGTACTACTATTCTTGTAAGATAATCGTTCTATCCTAGGAGGGAATATTCCATTAACCTCGAGAACTGTGAGGAAAATAATTTCCTTAAGGACACACTTTGAACTAAGTGGACTCGATTATATTCTGAAAAAATATTTTAATTATTTTTCCAAAACAGATTCTGTTTATTGTCAGTTTCGTGTACTGGTTTTAAATAGTTTATTATATACTGTGTAATCTGTTTTTACTAACTGTTTAACAGATTGTGTTGAAACGTTATTTAAACGTATATAGATTATTATATCCAACAGTAGTATCACCCAAAGGAGAATTACGATATACTTTTATTGTTTGTTGAATCCATATTATTGTCCAATTTGTGAGCAAGTATATCTATTTGCAGCTATTCCTCTTCATTCGCTTGCTTCATCTGTTATTGTGTTCAACTGATTGAACTTCTATGAATGGCATGAACAAGTCCAATTCCACTTAGGTGTGATAGATCTTGACTTGATTCTGCTGAAAGATAAACTTATTGTCATTACCGATACGAGTAGTGATGATGAAAAGTCTTTCCATAAAGCATGGGAACGCTCTAACAAATTGAACCTTATGTTTATGTGAATGACTATTATCAACAACATTATGAGTACTATTCCACAGACAGAAAGTGACGGGGAATATCTGAAGTTTGTGGAAGAACATTCGTTCTGCTGATAAGTCTCTCACTGGTATACTAATGGCTGAACTCACGACCATAAAGTTTGATGGGTCGCGTAGTATGCAAAATTATATCATCAAGATGACTAACATTGCAGCAAGACTCCAGACCTTGGGGATGAAAGCGGATGACTCCTTTTTGGTTCAGTTTATTCTGAACTTATTGTCTCTCGAGTATGGATCATTCCAAATTAACTATAACACTATTAAGGATAAGTGGGATGTTATTGAATTGTCCAGTATGCTTACTCAGGAGGAATCAAGACTTAAGAAACAAGGAAGTCATCCTATTAACCTCATGGGCCAAGATGCTGGTAAAGGACTTAAAGTGAATGTCAACAAGTTCAAGAAGAAGAGAGCATTTGCTAAAGTTAAACAAGATTCTCATAAGAAAATCAAGGCAGATGTGTGTCATTTCTGTATAAAGGAAGGTCACCATAAAAAGGATTGCTAGAAACGTAAAGTTTGGTTCGAAAAGAAATGCTCGTTTAGTGTTTTTGAATGTTTCGAATCAAATTTAGTCGAAGTTTCTAATAATAATTGGTGGCTTGATTCTAGTGCAACTACTCATGTATCCACTACTCATCTATTACAGACTCTTTATGTTCCTTCATTTTCTAGGAATTTAATTTCTCTGTCAAGACTTGATGTTTCTGGATTTGATTTTAAGTTTGGACATGAATGTTTTAATTTATATAAGAATGTTATTTTTTATGGTCCTGGTGTTCTTATTGATGGTTTATATAAATTGAACTTGATAATATTTTATTTGAATCCCTTCTTACTATTTATGAAAATGTTGGAATTAAACGTAGTCATTGAATGAAAGTTTTGCTTACTTGTCGCATAAATATTTGGGTCATATATCCAAAGAAAGGTTAGAAAGATTAGTAAAGAATGAGATTCTCCCGAATTTAAATTTTACTTATCTTAATATCTGTTTGGATTGCATTAAGGGAAAGCAAACCAATCATAGTAACAAAGGTGCCACAAGAAACACCCATCTTCTTGATATTATACACACTGATATTTGCGGACCCTTTGATGTTCCATCTTTTGGTGGAGAAAAATATGTTATCAGTTTTATCGATGATTTTTCACGTTATGAATAAATCTACTTGTTGAAAGAAAAATCTCAAGCAATGGACGCTCTCAAAGTGTATGTCGATGAGGTTGAAAGCAATTAGATAGAAAAGTGAAAATCATTAGGTCAGATAGAGGTGGTGAATATTATGAGAAATATAATGAATCGGGACAATGTCTAGGTCCATTTTCAAAGTTCCTCAAGGTACATGTCATATGTGCACAGAATACCTCAACAAAATGGGGTTGAAGATTGGCGTAATCGAACACTTGTGGATATGGTTAGGAAGATGCTAAGTAATTCCTCATTACCCAAATCTTTGTGGATGTATGCTCTTAGTACCGCTGTGTATTTATTAAACATGATTCCTAGTAAGGCAGTTCGAAAGACTCATTTTGAACTGTGGATTGAAAAGAAACCTATTTTAAGGCACATGCATGTTTGGGGATGCCCAGTGGAGGCTAGAATTTATAATCCACGTGAAAAGAAATTAGATTTCCCAAAAGTAAGTGGTTACTTTATTGATTATCAAGAGAAATCTAAATGGTATAGGTTTTACTATCCACACCATAGCTCAAGAATTATTAAAAATAATGATATTGTTTCTTACCTCCTCCCTACTCCCGCACTATCCACACAAATATGATTTTTTTCTTACCTCCCTCTACTGCTCTAACCCCACCTACCCCCCTCCACTCCCACTCAATCCTCAAATTTCTATTTCATATTTTTTGTTACTTTTATAAAAACAATATTAAAAATATGATATTTTTTCTTACCTCCACCTCTCCCCCACCCCATCCTACCCCATTCTCAATTTTATATTTTATATTTTTTTTTACTTTTATAAACAATTTATAAAAAATATTTAAAAAATTCTTACCTCCCCTACCCCCTCCACCCTACATTATTGTCATACTCTATCCTTAAATTCCTATTTCATATTTTTTTGGCTTTTATAAAAAATTAAAAAATTCTTAAAAATATTATTCTTATTTTAAAAATAAAGATATGGAAAATCAAATATCATAAAAATTAAAATAACATCATAGAAGGTAAGTTTAAAATTTATAAAAGTAATGGGGCAAGTTGGGTTATGACCCATCATTTAGCCCATCTTGACCCGCCCATCTTAGTCCATGTAAGTTTTTGGCGGATTGGGTATTGGTCCATCTTTTGATTCAGCCCATCTTGACCCGCCCAACTTCAACCCAAACGGCTCATCTGCCACCCCTAGCCCAAATGAACCCATGATGATGCTCAAATTTGACCCACGAAAATGCTCAATCTTAACGATTAGAACTCCACTCTATATTAAGATTTTTGTTAATAATTATTTTTAAAATCTTTTATCATTTCAGAACAATAAAAATACACCAACGCACCCCAACCAACCACCACACTATTCATCCACCTTACCCCTCCCCTACACCACCCTCACATCTCTGTCACATACCTTGCCTACTCCACCTCACCCCTACCCACGTCTACCTCACCTACCCCATCTACCTCCACCTCCCGCCCAACCCCCACCCCATTTGACATACCCCATTCTCAAATTTCTATTTCATATTTTTTTTTACTTTTATAAATAATAATAAAAAATATGAAATTATTTCTTACCTCACCCTCCCCTCCACCCCCACTTTGCCCTCTACTCCATCCTCAAATTTCTATTTCATATTTTATTTATATTTATAAAAATATGAAAGTTTTTCTTACCTCACCTCCTACCACCCTAACCCCACCTACCCCGTCACCTCAACCTCAAATTTATATTTCATATTTTTTTTACTTTTATAAAAAAATATAAAAAATATGAATTTTTTTCTTACCTCCTCCCCTACCCTCCACCCCATGCCTTACCCCATCCTCAAATTTCTATTTCATATTTTTTAAATTTTTATAAAAAAAAATGAAATTTTTTCTTCCCCCGTCCTCCCACACCACCCCCGAAGTTTTAATTTTATATATTTATTTTACTTATATATAAAAAAAAATCGTACCCCATCACCCAACCCTCCTCCCACTACCCCCGCCCTCCCACCAACCCCCAAATTTTCTATTTTATATATTTATTTTACTTTTATAAAATTTTATAAAAATGAAAAAAACTTGCTTACCCCATCCCACCCAAAGTTTTTACTTTATATATTTATTTTACTTATACAATTTTTTTATAAAAAATGAGAAACTTTTCTTACCCCTTACTTATACAATTTTTTTATAAAAAATGAGAAACTTTTCTTACCCCACCCACCCCCACACCCCACTACCCCCTGCACTCCCACCCATTATTTTATATATTTATTTTACTTTTATAAAAAATAAAAAAATCTTAAAAATATTATTCTTATTTTAAAAATAAAGATATTGAAAAATCAAATATCATACAAAATAAAATAACATCATAGAAGGTAAGTTTAAAATTTGTAAAAGTAATGGGTCAAGTTGGACAAGTTGAGTTATGAGCCATCATTTAGCACATCTTGACCAGTCCATCTTAGCATATGTAAGCTTTGGGTGGGTTGGACATTGACTCATCTATTGATTCAGTCCATAATTGATTCGCTCAACTTCAGCCCAAACGGCTCATCTGTCACCACTAGGTAGGATGTACACATGTCTTACCCCTACCTTTGTGAGGTCGAGAGGTTGTTTTCGATAGATTCTCGACTCAAAAGGAGTGGAATCAAAACATGATTGGTAAGAAAATAATGACAACAAAATAGTAAGATGCCAAATATGAAAAAATTAGAAAACATATTTTCCCTCCATACCAAACACACCCTATATATTTATATAGTGACTTAAATCTTAAAGCAGTTATTTAACCCACTTTACCATTATATTTTTTAAAAATCATTGAATCAAGAGGTTTCATTTGTCTATACAGGAATAAAAGAAATTATTTTTACGCAGCATAATTAAATTGAACTTCCTTGTCGAATGCCTAACATTGGCAGTCACCTTGAGACTCAAGTCATATATATATTTCTTGAAGAATAGTGAAACAAGGTAAGTAAAGAAAGAAAATATAGAGGAGCGAATTTCTTTTTATGGTATCTGGTCCATATGTAGGTTATCCAAAAACTATGTTGAACCAGAGTGAGTTTCGATGATATTGAAGAAATAGTAACAAAGGGTAAACAACAAATATAACTTTTTTTTGCCCGTATATATGGACATAGCTCAGTTAATTCTAGGATGATAGATCATTAGATTGTGTCTAACGTAAACAACAATACATATTAATGAGGCAACAGAGGGCCTAGCTGTTTACTGGTACAGCTTGAGGATAAATTAGCCTATGGTCCATTATGTGAAAGTGACTTTAACCCTACCACCCCCAGCCCCCTAAACCTTAAAAAATATCAACAGATGACAAGACATAATTGGTTGTTACGTCTTGTAAAAATCAGTGTACCATAGATTATGTTAACCTTTCTTTTAGCAATGGCACATGTCACAAGAAAACAAAAGGAAGAAAATAATTGTTACGTGAATATGGATGAGAAAAGTAAAGATGATTTAAAGTTTTAAACTGGTCATTCGACATTACTGTTATAATTAATAATTCAATGGATATGTCCCTTTCAAACGTTTCATTTTGCTATTTGACCCATGTGATTTTTTTTTTGCCATTGTTTGTGTAATAGTAAAATTATTCTGCTGATGAACAGGTTACAGATTCTAAGACAAGAAAATAGGGTGGACGGTGGGCTGGGGCGGATAGGACCGAGACCAGTCCCGACAGGATGGGAAGGTCAGGACGCGGGCTCCGGCGGGATTAGCGGGCTGGGATAGGCGGGACGGGAAGAGGTCTCGTCCCACATCCCGCCGGAAGATGGCCGGGATTTGGAGGGACGGGACGGGTCGGGTTGCGGGATTTGAGATTTTTTTAGACTTAATTTTAAAAAATATATATTTAAACACTTAAATAATTGAACAAGATAGTGTAATAAAAATATCCTAAAGTTTTTTTGTGTCTCTTATATTATTTAATAGAAATATGATTTTTTTGTAATACAAGTTCAAAATTGCAACTTTGTTTCGTTGTTCAAAAGTTGCAAATCACATAGTAAAATTGACATTAAAAAAATTACATAGTTAATCATATTTTCTAATTTCCTCACAATGTCTTGAGGATCTTCGGTTGAAATTGGAAGTTGTTGGTCAAATTGTACGAAGTCGCTTCATGTTCCCTCGGGCAAGATTTCATTGTAGTTGTAGTCGTCTTCTTCGTTGATCTACGGTTACCGCACCTTCTACGCTCCGCTCTAATCTAATCTCTGAATAAAACTGCAATCTCCAATCTGTATCCCGTCAATGAGTGTGTGTGCTTTCCTATTTGAAATCTTTCAGCAGAAAAAACGCTTTCAGACACTGTTGATGACACTTGAATGTTCAACACATCTCAGGTCATCTTTGATAGTGTCGAAATGTCTTTGCATTCTCCATCCAGTATCTCAGCAAGTCTTCACGTCCTTCTTCATTGACAATTGATTTGTACGGTACAACACCCTACAAAACCTAAACATCAAATTCGCTAACTTGTGAAGAAGTTGAACCACTGAACATTCTATTTTTAAGGCCTTGAACACTAGCATCAGAAACCACATGTCGATTGAAGTAGAAGAAGATGGTACCGAAGCTAGTTGATTATTTGTACTTTCTTGTTGGTAATACACACACACACACACACACACATATATATATATATATATATATATATTGCATTCATTGTGTATGCTAGACTTAACATATTCTTTAGTTGGTTCGTTAGTTAGTTCTTCAGTTGGGTCTGTTGGAAGTATTTCTAAGTTTCATAAATCGTTTCAACAAGTGTTTTACAACCGTTTACTTTAATAGTCAGATTTAATACAACATCAATAAAATATATAGTGGGAATAGGAAAAAAGATTTTTTAAAATTTTATAAATATTTTTTAATAACTGGCTTGTAAGTTAGTTTTTGCATATATTCATTAAGTAACAAAAGTATTAGAGCTATATAAAATAACATAGTTGATAGTAGGATAATAAATTCCAGAAAATTCTTTAGTAGCTAGAAAAAATTTCTCTAAAAATGCAATAAGTTTCAAAAAAAATTCCCAATCATCATCTACCAGCATATCCGTTGGACTTTGATTATGAGGGTTAAATAATAAACTTATAGGTCTTTTATAATTCGTGAGCAACAAATAATTGTTCATATAAATAATTTCACCTAATCAAAACTTCTTCTGAATTTTTTCTATAAGGTAGTCCACAATCATGAGAATTTTTTTATACTTTTTTGCGTCTTTGTATTTTATTACCTATAAAAATAAAGTTTATAGTAAATTGTACTTTATCAAGAATGTTTTAAAAAAAATTTACGCAATCCTTTACAACTATGTTATAAATATGACACGCACATTTTATATGAAAATGATCAGAAAAAGATGGAGTTAATCGAACTTTTAAAAGTCTTATAGCATAATCATTAGAATTAGCATTATATAACGTAATAGTCATAATTTTATCAATTATTCCATAATAATCACAAATTTCATGAATATTTTGTGCAATAAAAGTTTCAGTGTGTCTATCATCAATATATCTATATGCTAAAATATGTTTTTGCATAGACCAAGTCTGATCTATCCAATAACATGTAACAGTTAAATAATCATTACCGTTATTACTACGAGTTTACGACCTATATCAGAAGTGATAATCACTTTGCCATTAAACTGATATAATGCATAACGTAAATATTGTTGATATTCATGTGTAAAGTTTAAAACGTCTCTTCTAACATTTGATTTAGGAAAACCGTTAAAAACAAGATTATACGTTTCTCTAATGTAATGAATAAAACCAGGAGAAGAAGGAAATGCAAAAGGCAAACCCTACATCACAACAATTTTGGCTATATTTTCCCTATCTTTGTGTATATCATATTTAGGACCTATAATTCCCCTCCCCTCTCCCCTCATCATCGGGTTAATTCGACCATGTACTTGAGTGGGGACACTATGTGAACCCGACTCAGAAGGCATTGACACACTCGATGTTTCATCCTGGTATTGATTCCACCTAGCTGTGTGATCACCTTGTACATGTCTCAATAAACCTCCCGTCTCATCTTGACCTTTTCTGATTTTAAATTTATAAATATTTTGATAATTTTTACATCTAACTACTTGATTCTCTTTGTCCCTATCAAAAAATATCATGCATGTGAATTTAATTTTCATTGTATGGGGCCTCGACTCATACTAGGGGAAATATGAGGCATTCCAGTTTCAGTTTGAGACTGAGACATAGTCTGAGCCTGAGGTTAAGGTGCACTAGTGGGTGTGTCATCTACATTATAGTCAAAATTAAAGTCTGGTTCAGATGCAGAATATATCTCATCATCTAATGTCATATCATTAAAAATCGGTTTCATCTATATAAGTGAAATCAATCAAATCATCGGGATTAGGAAAAAATTACTAGAAGAAGTACTCTTACCCTTGTTACCTCTACTAGAAGAAACACCCTTACCATTACTCGTATTCATACGTCCAAGACGTTCCATTATAATTATGCAAATAAATAATTAAAGTAAATGAAATTAAGTGCGATAATTAAAAGTAAGTAACAATAATAATTTAAAGAAAGAACGAAGGTACCAAACGACGACGTAACATCGACGTGTAATCGAGGTTAAAAATTGAAATTTTGCTCGATGGATGATCTTCAAGCTAGTTGTCAACTTCACTCCCAATTTTTGAACTTTGATATAAATTAGCAAATAAAATATAAAATTTAGGAGGTAATGTAGAGTTATAGAAAGAGATTAAAGAGATGGTAGGGAGATTTGTGAGAAAAATAAAATATTTATAGTTGAGAAATAGGGTTAAAGTATAAATATACTAACTTATGAGTTAAAAATAAATATTAAGGGGGTAGGAGGGATTATGGGGTGGGGGCCAATTTAGCCGTTATACCCGTTGCACAACGACTAAAATAAAAAATGGTCGTTGTGCAACGGTTATTTTTGCAAAGAGGGGCGGGGGGGCGGGTGTGGTCGGGATGGGGGCGGGTCGGATCGAGATCGGTACGGACGGAATAAGTTCTGGTCCCATCTCGAATTCGAACCCCGACACCATTTTTTTTAAGGGATATCAGCGGGGCGGGTATCGGGACGGGTCGGTCAGCCCACTGACCAGCCTTGCAAGAAAATAGTTTCTATTCGATAATGCAAAGAAAAAGGCTAAATACAGTCATACCAGAGCTAATATGGAATGCACAAGTTCGAGAGAACTCACTAATTTTTACTTAAACCTTATATATTTGTTGAGAATTCTACTAAATATTGACGGATTATAAACTTCAGATTTCATAACCCAGAAACTTCAGTTGTGAAATCCCCCTGCGAATAAAGTATACACAATTTTTCCATTATTTAGTTATTCCTTTTTCCGACTGCTTTGGTTTGCTTTTTTTTTTTTTAGCCAAATATCTATCAGAAATAGTTTTTCTAACTTCTAAGATAGAGGTATGGTCTGCGTATATTTTACCTTCCTCAGACCCTACTTATGAAATTATACTGAATATTTTATTGTTATTGTAATATTTCCCTTATTTTAAAATTAGTCGAAGAACACTTTGTCTACTAGCTAAGATACGTCGAATTGTATATTATAAGGGTCTTTGTTGTTAACATTCATAAAATCTACCCTTGGTTCTAATAATAAGTAAAGAGAGAAAAAAAATGCGTGGATTTCCCTTCGAAGGCACTGGTCTTTAATTTGCCACCCTCAAATTTGAAATTTTTAATTTTTGTTCTTTACTTAAAAATATTCCGAGGTTTCGGGTTCGAACCCTCGCTCAGTCAAAAATTAAAAAAAAAACGCAAGGTAAAATTTGAATTCGCAAGGTATAATTTATAAGGCAGAGATAACTTTATGCCTGAAGGTAGAGACATAATTTGCACGCAAACTCTGCTTTGCGAATTCAAACTATACTTTGGCGATTTTTTTAAAACTTTTGACTGAGCGGGTGTCCAACCCGAAACTCAGAGGTTTTAGGTGAAGGGCAAAATTTAACAACTTTCAATTTGATGGACAAAAATTAAAGACCACCTCAAAATAAGGGCATTCCGGCGAATTCATAATGGTATTACATGTGCAATGAATTTAATTTATTGTAATGTGAATATTCTTATGTTAATTTAGAAAATAAAATATATTTTCACCCCAATTAAATGAAGTTAGTATTAATTAAAGTACTACTACTGCTAAAATTTAAAAGAACTCACAGCTTTAGAGCGTATAGAGACGCACAATTTACAACTGGGCCGATAGACTGGTTGGTCTATTATTGGGCCCTGAAAAGCCTTAAGCAATGAGAGTAGGTTCGCGGGCTCAGAAACAGAATTGGTATTGGACTAGAAAAGATTTAAGTTCACAAATGGCCTTCATAAGTGGTCTTGATCTTTTTGCCCCGCTTAATAGTTATTTAAAAAAAAATAGCCTACGCTTCAAAAGATTCGATAGGCAAAACTTTTATTGTCCATTGACTATAAATTGTGGACATAAATTCGTTTAATGAACCTATTCAATTAATCACAAGTCATGTCTTATAGGCAAGAGTTGGAACTTATGCCCGATGGGCAAAGAGGGAAGCTTTTGTTGCCATAAGACATCACTTTTAGGCTTTTAGCTCTTGCCTATAAGGCATGAGTTCAGGATATTTCAAGACAGTAAATTACTCAATAGTCATGCCTTATAGGCGGAAGTTATAACTTATGCATGATGGGAAGCAAAAGTTTTTCTCAACGAAATTTTTCAAGTTAAAATCATCTTTTAACTATGAGCCCTTTTGGGACATTATGCGTCATTTTCTGGAAAAAATCTTATTTTAAAAAATCTTGCAGAAATACAGGATAAAACTACGTACAATAGATCTGTGGTATGACTCTACTCCAGACATGTGCATAGCGGGAACTTAGTTCATCGGACTGCCCTTTCAAATATTGAACACATTTTTTTGGAGAAATTAAAAAAAAACGAAAACTGGTGGATTTAGTTATGGTTTAATTTTGCAAAACTGATTTTTGAATAAAAAACTTACTACAAGTAAGATTCTCTATTAATTTTCTTTTTCATTATTTAGTCATAAATAAGGAAAATAGCAGTATAAGGTAACTTGAACTCAAAATTTATTTTACTTAATTTGTTTAGGATTATACTTAGCTTACCAAAAAAAAAATAGAAAAGGGATTCTGCCGTTCTTGTTTTTAATCCTGTTAGTTTTTACAGTAATAATATTGTTTCTACAACGCTATTGAAGCAATCATTAGCACAATGACTACAATTTCAAGCTCACAATTAAGTGAGTTGGAATGATCTAGTAGTTCAGTTGGTTGACTATGTGAACTTTTACTTTGTTGGTGAAGATTCGAAAATACCCACGTTGTAATCACTCTCTATTTTCTCTATGTAATAATAAAAAAACATGAAACTAACTCATCTTACCGAAATAGCCAACAAAGCTGTAGGCGAAGAAGTAGTACGTAAATATTAGTCCAATGCCGCAAGATTCCAGTTCAGGGAAAAGGACCAATGCTGACGTGGAAGCAGAAGAAGCCATAAGTTCCTTCGCATTGAATTTACGGGGAGGAAACTAGTTGGCATAATCGTGATAATGCACTTCTTAAGGATCAATTTATTTGGGTTTTGGACCCAATTGATGGAACTTTGGTAAAGATAATTGTTCTTTCGGTACGCTTATTGATTGTATTGAAACTCAGATGGATTGGAATTAAGACGGTTAATTTGCCAGAGAGTTAAGACAGTGGTGGATTGTTGTGATCTTGATAAAGCTAGGGTTCATTTTACAATGATGATATGAAGAGAGCGTATGATAGTCTTACAAAGGTGGGGAAGAAGTTGTTCAATGGGAATTGTTTTGTTGATGTTGTTTGTTGATTGTGCACTTGATCCTTACGATTTTCTTGCCCTAGTTCCGGTTGTTGAGGGTGCGGGTGGCATTGATACTGATTGGGAAGGGCGTGAGCTTGTTTGGAATGCTTCAACTCCGGTGCCGGATGGTGGGTTTAAGATTGTTGCTACTGCCGGAAAAACTATTCATCAACGTGTTATTTCTCATATGTTAAGCAATGATATCGAAGATTCAAATCATAAACTCGATAATAAACAAATATTGAGATGGAGAACCGCTCTGCAGAATAGGGCGCACTATCCCGCTCACCAAACAAGAGCAGACCAGTAGACACAGAAGCAAGAATAACTTCTTTTCTATATCAAGAAAGCTCACTGAATATTCATCAGGAGAATGAAGTTATTCCGTAATTCATTAACACTTCATAAAAACCCAACTTGCACGATCATTTGAAACGACAGAATCAGTTAGATAACAAGAAGAGTCAACGATATAGGCGAATCCTGAGTCTCAAGTTATCCCAAGTAGAATCCAAAACATAAGCAAAGTCCAGCAGCCCATCTTTCACATAATGAAGGCATGTCAAATGGGCACATTATATGCACAACTAATACAGGGTATGTCAGTATTCTCAAGTGAAAACAATGATCTGTTTTAGTTTAGCTAAAGGTAAGATTATCACCACCTTAGACTCTAATTTGAATCAAGTAAGAGCTTACTGCAATTCATAACAAGGACTAAATTATGTGGAGTTCCATCAGATGAATTTTAACGTAATTAGACTGAATGCAAGGAGCTAACTGGTTTTCAACCACCTAAAAAGTTGCTAGACATGGAACTTAGTGATGAATCTGTTCTTGAATTGCATACTTTTTTTGTGAACATAGCAAAGGAACACATGATTTATTCTTTCTGGATCCTAGTATTACGGCTAAACTATGGCGCAGAATTCCAAATAATATTGGATGATGTCAACCAATATAATGGAACAGTATTTCAGATTATTTTAAGTTATGTTAACTGATGCAAGCAAGTAAGAAGAAGTTTCAGTTATAAAATTTCAGGTCTCCGGGTATGAGACGCAATAAGAAGCTTTAAGGCCTCTATGTTTAAGTTTCTGCAGCCCTTAAAACAATTTCAGAAATTTAAAGCATGAGCTAAAGATGAAATTGACTCATGCATATTACTGTTGGCTCATCAACAGAGGCTTATATATGGGCTAAAAGCCTAAAACAACAAAACAGTGTCCAACTGTGAGTTGTCATCGCAGTACTGACTCATATAACAAGGCATGCTCGATGCTGCCTGCCTAG
The DNA here is from genome assembly GCA_029844215.1 of Przewalskia tangutica. Taxonomy (NCBI): domain Eukaryota; kingdom Viridiplantae; phylum Streptophyta; class Magnoliopsida; order Solanales; family Solanaceae; genus Przewalskia; species Przewalskia tangutica. The sequence goes on along the minus strand of CM056731.1, from coordinate 15,944,542 downwards.
TATAAACATTATGAAACAGGCCAGATTCCAGAATTTCCAAATTGATATATAAGATTGGAAACTGCTGTCCATGTAGGGCCAATGAAGCAGAGCAGATTAGCTTATGGGGTCATTAAACAAGCTCTTTATGAGTTAAACAGATCCATGTTTATGAAAGAACTGTTGACAACTTAACTCAACCCTTCAGCTTCTCTCTTGACCATGAAAAGATGTTACAGACATACCCTGGATAATTCCTCTTTAGAGATGGAGAGAGATCTCACATTGGCGTTGATGATAGTGGATTAGATCAAATTCTAAGACTTGTAAAAACACTGAAAGGAATTATAAAAAAAAAAGGGGTGCACTAAGCTCCCTATGCGCGGGGTCCGGGGAATATTCCAGCATCAGCATATTAGAGACCTGAATCTAAAAGTTCAATGGCAAGAAACAATGTTGGATGTTTGTGTGTCACCTGTCTATCACATAGTGAATTCAGGTTATATCGGGAAGGACTAAGATCTAATAAGCAATAACATAGAAACACAAAAGGACCTTGTCAAGTATCTGAGGGAATGACTGAGTGGTGTGGTTGAGACAGAGTACCAACCTGGAGATCCCAGTCCGTGCCCTAGTTACAACACTTACAGTGTGAGCTATGTGCTCCGACCTTAGTAGGCAGCTTTACCTAGCACCTTGCTTGTGGGTTATAGCAAACTGAGTGGTACCAAATCAAGTCAAACTCTAACTACTAGATGTGACTTCAAACTAACAGGGGTCAATGTCAAGCCCCCAAGAGTTGGTTCAAGTGGCAAGGGTTGAGGTACTTGTGACTTAGGTCATAGATACGAGCTCTGCACCATGCGAACTAAGCCTGGTACTTAAGTGGAGGAGGGTAGAGGGGTTGGCCCATTATCGTCGAGTTCCGAAGGTTGCGGACGGATTTCTAGGTCATAGAGAACATAAATAACAGGGGTCAAGGTCGGCTAGTGAGACGATGAGGAATAAGCTTTATCGTCGACACACCGTCATATGAAAGAAAGAATTTTTTAGAAGTTGAATGGAATTTTCGATGAGATAACATCTGATGCATGAAATATATTACAAAATATAGCTATTAGTATCTTTTCATACTTTGCATAAAATGTTTCCGGTAACTCCTATCATGTAAGCATCAAGAAATATGTAAAAGAAACATTAACTACCAACGTCGGAATTAGAAACCAAAATATTAACTTCTTGGAGAAAAGCAGTTGCAGCGATCCTACCCTGACATGCCTTGAGAGAGTTATGATAAAACTGGAAGGACGGGAAAGGAAACTGCACCATTGAAGAACAAAATGGGATTTATGGGAAAAAACAACCTATGGTTCAGCTACACATAAGTGAAATGAGAGTTTGGGATAAAAGAGAACAAAATTAAAATAAAAAAAAGACAGAAAATCTAGTTGGAATGCTTGTGTAATAGCTGTCAGGGGCAGATTGCAGCTGTTAAAGATTTTTGGTGCTTCCCATGGGCCATGGATAAGTGGACATATACAGTGTCCAAGAGAAGTGGCATGTTAAGCTTTCTTCACTTTGGAATGTGGTAATGTGGATTTAACATTGAGTAGACAGCTAGCAGTATTCAGCCCCACCAAACTCCCTTAAATCTCAATGCAGCAATATCAACTGTCACAATCCATCTACGCTTCAAATACACAAAAGACTAACAAGATACAGCACATACCAATATCCTTATATTGCATCGAGGGTCAAAGCAGCTATTTGCTCGTATGATGCATTAATATAACATAGTCTGCCGCAAACTGGATATGTTGAGACCATTCCTACAGGGTCTCAGTCCATCAACTTTCATTAGCAATTGAACCACCTGCATGGAATTGGTCATATCAAAGTTAACTTGTTAAAACAACACATGTATCTATCATCAGTATGGAAGCTATAAACATACATCGGACTGCGATAAGGCATATTCCTCCTGCATCAAAAAATGGACAAGTAAAGAGTTTATTGAAACAAGGCAGATTCCAATTGCTTGTTAATGTTTCTTAGATTAATCACAGCCATACAAAGACGTCAACAAGAGGAAACCTTTGACCAAGAATAAATGGATTTCATATTCTTCTCCATGGAAATTGGAAATGAGAATGAAAGGAACTATAATTGAACAATTTACAACCAAACAGGTAAAAATGTCTATTTGTCTCGGCTCTCAGCTTGAGCAACTGAACATACGAAAAAAACAAATTAACTACATTTAAAATAAAAGTATAATTGAATTTCATAGTCAATAAATCACAGCTCGCTAAAGTATACGTTAGAACTCAAGGTTGAATCCGATCAAATTGACTACTCGTTTTTCCAAGCATATAAAAAGAGTGAGAAACCAAGATTATGCGACTGGGCCTCTCTGAATCTCTGTGACCAAGACCAATGTAGTGTTTGGGGATCGCAGATGGGCTGGGCCGCCCATAATTTCTCAGCTGAAATGTTGGTCTTGAACATGAAGATGGCATTTCCAACAGCTGTGCTAAAAAGCCAGTTATGAACATCCCAAAATACTTCTACACTAAGGCCGTCAACCAAAATGGTATGGTTACCGCGGAACTTCCACCTAAGCCTCTTTACCTGCATCATTGGCTTACTGTCCACGCGGATAACAAGGCATGGATCATTGGTGCTACTGGTATCACATTCAATCACGAGATCATGGACTCGACCGTTATCACAAAACTGAGCCTTAGTGCCAAACACTTTCTTGCCAAATATATGCTCCTTCTTAGCAATAAAAACAGCACCAGAAGCAGCAGGGGTGGCACTTGTTTTCTTGACAGCTTCTTTTCTCATATCACCAAGGAGCAAAATAATTTGCCTTTCGGAAACAACACACACATAGAATCCTTCCAATGGCTCTGGACCAGATCCGAACTTCGCCGAAGAAAGGTCCCAATATACATCAATTTTCCTAGAATATGCTTCTAAAGTCTTTGACCCTTTTTTCTTAGAGAACAACCAGGGCTTAATATCAACCTTACAGAGGCACTGATTTGTATTATCATCAATCCCAACAGTAAGACCTTGACCCATCAAATTCTTACTCCATGTAACATTAAGCAAACAAGATTTACCACGCAATTTACACTGGTACACACAAGTTACCAAATTCTGAGCAGCCTTATTAGCTCCTGATGATGAAAAATCAGCTACTTGAACCCCAGTTTCCCCAAAGCAAGAAGGAAAATCCCTCATGTTGTAACCAAGAAAGAATTTTTATTTCTTCTACAACTGCCCCTTTTCTTCTTTCTCTGATTTACGCACAAAGATTCAATTTTTAACTACACACAAACAGAAATAAGGACTTTCAGAATTGGGCACAACAAAAAGGGGGCTAAAAAAGAATGTAACTTGAGCTGAAAAAAGAAACATACCTCAACTAATCTACAAAGGAAGAGACAAAACTTATATCAAGAATAGCTTCAAAATGTTCTTCTCAGGGGTTGATTTGATCTGAGAGATATGTATACAAGATACATTTTGCTGCACACAACAAGCAACACAAACTTCATAAAAAGGAGAAAGAAAAAGATGAGGGTCCCTCTAAATGAGAGACAAAAATGGGGAATGTTAAATGTAGACCCAAAAAAGAAACCCCGGTTCACTAAGTTCTCCCGATGTGTGCGGGTTCGGGAAAAACCGGAACACAAGGTCGTTAGACAGTATAAAAAATATTAAAGAATTTGATAGAGTGAAAGAGGGAAGAAGCAGACAAAAAGCAGACTACTCCAGACTCATTTCACTATCACTAAAGTAATTAAAGACACAACTCTAATATACATATATAGAAGAAAATACTTTTTAAAGATATGTATAAAAATGAAGGAAAATTTACAGATACATACTCTCTCCGTCCTAATTTATATAATATAATTTAACTAGTCACATATATTAAAAATAATAATTAAAACTTGTGATCTAAAACATGTTATAAATATTTGTATGTCGGTAAATCATTTTATTATGGATAAAAGAAAAAAATTAAATTAAATTATTTTTAAATATAAAATATATCATTCTTTTAGGGATAAATTAAAAAGCAAAGTAAGGCCCATCCCGACTCCGGCAGAGATTGATGGAGTGTAAATCATGGTACTCGATGGCGCAGGTGATAAGGTTGGCAACGAGTGGTATACCGATCCCACTGCCTCAGATTCCAGATTCTAGATCAAGATCTGCAGGGTCGAGAAAAAAATTCGACCCCGACACGACCCAACCCCGCCCCAGCCCCGACCCCACCCCGATCCCGACCCTTTCTAGTCGTTGCACATGGCTTTGCCAATATGGCCATTGTGCAACGGTCAAATCCCCCAACCCTCCTATCCCCTAATATTTATTTTTAACCCTTAAGTTATTATATTTACATTTTAACCCAATTTTTCTAACTATAAATACTTCATTTTCTCTTCATTCTTTCTCACAAATCTTCCTACAATCTCTCAATTTATCTCTCATTCTCTCTACATTGTCTATTAAGTATTCAATTTTATTTATTCATTTGGGAGTGAAGTTGGCAACTAGCTTGAGGATCATCCATCGAGCAAAGTTTCAATTTTCAACCTCTCGATTACACGTCGACGTTACGTCGGCGTTTGGTACATTCGTTCCTTCATTAAATTATTATTGTGTCTTTATTTTAATTATCACACTAAATTTTATTATCTTTAATTATTTATTTGCATAATAAAAATGGAAGGATTAAGAGATATGTTTAAGGGTAAGGGTGTTTCTACTAGTAGGGGTAATAAGGGTAGGAGTACTTCTTCTAGCTATCATATTCCTCCTAGACATGACGATTTTGTTGATACTGAATTATTTCCTGAAGTACCATTAGATTTAGACAAGGAGTTATTTTTTGGAACTCAACAAGACTTTAATTTAGAAGATAATCTAGATGACACACCCACTAATCTATATGACACACTCACTAATGCACCTCAAACTGGAACACCTCATATTCCCCCTAGTATGAGACGAGCCCCACCAAAACGAAAATTAACATCACATGTATGGTTTTTTTTATAAAGGCGTAGAAAAGCAAGATGCTAGATGCACAATTTGTAAAAATATTTATAAATTTAAAATTGGAAAAGGTCATGGCGGGACGGGAGGTTTAACTACACATTTGAATAAAAAACACAAAGCTAGGTGGGATGAATATAAGACTCAAATGTTGGGTGAGTCAATGCCCTCTCAGTCGAGACAAGATTCACATACTGTCCCGCACCAGGTACAAGGTCAAATTGACCCTATGACGGGGGCAATTGTAGGCCCTAAATACGATAAAAATAAAAATAGGAAAGCATTATCAAAATTAGTTGCAGTGAAAGGTTTGCCCTTTTCATTTTCTGATTCTCCTGGTTTTATTCATTATATAAGAGAAATGTACAATCCTGCTTATAACGGTTTTCCTAGATCAACTGTTAGGAGAGACGTTTTTAAATTTGCATACGAATATCAACAATATTTACGTTATTCATTATATTATTTTCCTGGCAAAGTATCTATTACGTCTGATATATGACGTAGTACTAACGGTCATGGTTATTTAACTGTAACATGTCATTGGATAGACAATAAATTTTATATGCAAAAACGTATTTAACATATAGATATATTGATAGTAGACACACTTGTCTTTTTATTGCAGAAAATATTTTGTCTGTTTGCAAATATTATGATATAACTGATAAAATTATGAGTATTACATTAAATAATGCATCTTTTAATAATTCTGTTGTTAAATCATAAAAAATGTATTAACTTCATCTTTTCCAGATCATTTTCATATAAAATGTGCATGTCATATTTATAACTTAGTTGTAAAGGATGATATATCACTTTTTGAAAACATTCTTGGAAAAATACAATTTGTTATAAACTATATTTTTTTTAAATAATAAAATACAACGACTAAAAGAATATAAAAAAACTTGTCACGATGACCAACTACCTTACAGAAAAATTTCCGAAGAAGTATGCACTAAGATGAAATTCTTTATACAACCAACTACGTGTTGCTTATGATTATAGATGACCTATAACTTTATTTTTAACGTCCGTAATCGAAATCCTACTGATATGCTTATAGATTTCGATTGTGATACAATTTTAGAACTAAATACATTTTTAGAGAAATTTTATCTAGCTACAAAAGAATTTTCCGGTATTTATTATCCTACTTTTTCATCAATGTTATTTTATATAACTCTAATATTTATATTACTTAGTGAATATATGGAAAAACCAGCTTATAAGACACCTATTAAAAAAATATTTCTAAAAATGAAAAAATATTTTATTCCTATTCCCCCAATTTATATTATTAGTGTTGTATTAAATTCATCTATTAAAATAGACGGTTTAAATCACTTATTGAAACTATTTATGATTGCATAGATAAACTTTCACCTCCATCTCTCAAAAATCCAAATGACTCACCAGCTATTGAAAAAACAAGAGAAGAAGTGTTGTCTAGCATACAAGATGAATGTAAAAAGGTATATACGCATTACAAACAAGAAAGTGCTGGCAACCAACCGGCTTCAATGCCATCTTCCTCTTCTTCAACACAACATCAAAAACAACATGCTTCGGCTAGTAATGAAAGCCTCAGACATAGAATGTTTAGTGGTACCGTTTCTAACCAGGTTAGCGAGTTTGATGTTTTTGTTTTGCAGGGTCTTGTACCGTACGGTTCAATTGAAAATGAAGAGGGACGTGAAGACTTGCTAAAATACTGGAGGGAGAATGAGAATAATTTTCCAACACTATCTAAGATGACCCGAGATGTGTTGAACATTCAAGCGGCATCAACAGCGTCTGAAAGCGCATTTTATGCGGGAAGATTTCAAATAAGGGAGCACAGACATTCATTGGTAGGAGACTCATTAGAGATTGCAGTTCTATTCAGAGACTGGATTCGTGCGGAGCGTAGGAGGTGCGACCAACCGGAGATCAACGAAGAAGAAGACTACAACTACAACGAAATCTAAGGAGACGGATGTGCAAGCGACGTCTACCAATTTGACCAAGATATACCAATTCCAACCGAAGAACCACAAGAAATTATAAAGAATCTAGAAAAAATGTGTTTCTTAAAATGTAATTATTTTAATTGTAATTTTACTATGTTATTTATTTGCAACTTTCAATATCACGAAGTTGCAATTCTGAAATTGTATTACAAAAAAATCATACTTCTAGTCGAATAATATAAGAGGCACAAAAACAGTCTTGGGATGTATTTATTAAACTATCTTGTTGTGTGTGTGTGTTATTTATTTAATTTAAAGGCAAATAAAAAAATGACCACACCCCAACCTCGAAAGCACATCAGATCGGGCAATGGCAGACTCGCCACCCGCCCTACCCCCATTCCCGCTGCACTCGACCCCGCCCCGCCCCGCCCCGTTGGCTAGCCCTAGGTGGGAGACACAGTGTTTGGTGCCCACAAAGAGCCATCCCACAAAGGAAGAATGAAACTCGCACACTACGGCTGTCAGGACTTGAACTTGCCTACTTGGAGTAATCTACCACCATAAAACCAACTGAGTTACGCCCACGTGGGTAAGTATATCCATTACTAGTAAGATGGTGACAGGCTCAAAGTAAAGTAACAGTAACTAAAACTACTCAATGAAATAAGCAGAGGAAAAGAAAAATGTATACTACAAGAGATTAGAAAGAAAGAAAAAAAAAGGAATTCCCAGCCTGTCTTTGGATTATTTCTTCTTTTTTTCCGACTATGATTTTATTTTACCTGACATTCTCACATGTAGAATCAAATTCTTATGATCAGCCAGCACTAAAAAGTGTTTCTTCAAACAGAACTTTTCACTGATCCTTCACTCTCCAAGATTGGATTTTTAACATTAGAAATCAAATAAATAACCAAAAAGGACAATTAAGTGCACTAAATTCTCGCTATGCACGCGGTTTGAAGAAGGGTAGGATCACAAATGTCTATTATATGTAGTCTTATTCGCATTTTTTGCAAGAAGTTGTTTTCACAACCCGAGCTCGTGATCTCTTAATCACATGACATCAATTTTACCAGTTGCGGCAAATTTTCTTCAACATTAGAAATCAATTATTTGGTAAAATTTTGATCATTGAATCTACTCTATAAATTGGATTATTATGTATGAATCATCACAAGATACAACATAAGAAAATGCAAAAGAGGACAAATTTAAAAGGTTTCTCTCTACTTACTCCTTATTCTCTAGGATTTTTGAACTTTGGTAAAAATTCTCTAGAATTTTGTATAAATCATCAGAATGAATGAAAAGAAAAAATATAAACGGAGAGAGAAGTCTTTTTACTTCTTTAGTTGTTCATTTAAAAGGGTAAATATTGTAAGAATCTTGAAATTAAATAGAAGGGTACTTCTTACTACTTTGAATTGAAGTATGTAATGTAAAACAAAATGATATGAAAAGGTGCATTTATTTCCTTCAATCTTTATTTTAAAAGTAAGATAGGGTAAGAATCTTTAAATTAAATACAGAGGGGGTACACATCTTAACACTTTGATTTTTTTTTTTTTGTGAAGGCGCGGTAATTCTTTCTTTCAGTCGCAGTGAAAAGTGATCTGATAGCGCAAACCGTCGGTAGGTTAACCACGCCAAGGCCATGTGTAACTACAGCAAGAAGGTTTATCGCGAGGCAGGAACTCGTGGCATGCGGTCATATTTCTCTTCTTCTGTAACATTCTCTTTCGGGTTACCACTTTGAATTTTGAATTGAAGTATGTAATGTTTTAGTATGACTATCTTGGAATTTACTTGACTTTGGTTTGAAACATTTTGAAGGAACCCTGAAAAAGTGGGGGTTGTATTTACATGATGGTATTTTTCCGAGTGGTTGCCACGATGTTGCATTTAATTAGTCAAATATGCATGTATTTGCATACTTAAACCAATTGGAATCCCAATGGGTTATATAGGAAGTGGGGTGGTGGCCCAGCCAGTGGTGGTGTACCAAAACTCCAAAATGTATTACTCCTCCGTCACTTATTTTGTAGCTTTTTTAATTTACACACCTTTAAAAATATAAATTAGGACCTATCTCACCTTTAATTCCGTTTAAATTATAATTTCTCTCCATTCAATTTTATTATATTTATGTGTTATCTTCATTAACGAAGAAGGGTAAAATAGAAAAAAATATGTCTTGAACTTTTAAAACGATTAATAATTTAAGATAACTAATTTTAGTAAACATGAGGGTTTTTGCTTTGCTTTGCTTGTGTTTATGATTTGTCTTGATCCGATAGTCTTTCGGAAACAGTCGCTCTACCTATCAAGATAGAGGTAAGGTTTGTGTATAATTTCTCCCCAGATCCCACATTGTGGGATTTCACTGGGTATGTTATTGTATTTTTAGTAAACACGACAAATAATTTAACACAGATGAAATACTTCCTCTGTCCCATATTACTTGTTCATTTTTTCTTTATACGCATCTTAAGAAATCATTAATAAATGATGTCTTTGTACTACCTTACCATTGTCTCTCTCTAATTAATTACACTTTAATCAATATTGATTATTTTGAAGAACACTTGCTATTAAGGATAAAATTGGAAAGATTTAATTAATTATGTTTTGGTTTTGTAAATTGAATATCTTGATATTTTTGTTGTATTATTTTCTTGCAATCTTGTATTGACTACATTTTTTAAGCTGAGGGTCTAGCTGAAACAGTCTCTCTGCCACACAAAGATAGATGTAAAGTCTGCGTATATCCTACCATTCTCAGACCCCACTTTGTGAGATTACTCTAGATATATTATTGTTGTTGTTTTGTAAATTGAAAAATAATTTAGAATAAATATTTTTAGTAACGTGAACAAATAATATGAGAAAGAGAGAGTATTAATCATACCCTTAACAAGATATTTCGAATTTAAGTTACATAGATTGATAAATTTCTAGGGAGTAACAGGGTCCAATCAAATTTTATCAGTCGAATGTTTTACGATATATATAAAACTAAATTATTATTCATGTATATATAATATATATATTTTACTTTCTTATGTTTTGAGGTACCAAATTGCAGATAATTGTCAAAAATATCTTCTTTTTGTTTTTGATAATAAAGTAAGAAATATCTTGCAATGGCTATTCTCACTCTTTTATTTTTGGTGAAAGCTATTCTCACACTTGCGTGCATCTCTCCTCCCCATAAATTAAAAGAAAAATGAAAAAAAAACTTCAAAAGAGAGGAAATAATCGCCTATTTACGAATATGCCAAAAAAATGGAAGAACAACATTCTCATGTCTCAAGCCCTACTCAGTAGATTGGAGTTGCTATTACTTTAACGTAAAATTTTACGCGTCGAAGTCAGAATTCACGATTAATATTATTTTTAATTTACATTCATGAGATATTATGGAAGGGAGTCTTGGAGTAACTGGTATAGTTGATGGCATGTGATCAGGATGTCAGAGGTTCAAGCTGTGGAAACAGCTTATTGCAGAAATATAAGGTAAAATTGTGTACAATAGACTCTTGAGGTTCGGTCTTTCCCCACATCCCGCGCATAACGGGAGCTTAGTGTATCAGACTGCCCTGTTTTATTCAAGAGATATTATATATGTTCGATTCACAACCTCCCGCTCCATTTCCATTCCATATGGTCCCCTTCTACAAATGAAAACAAAAAAGTAGATTCAATGTTGTAATTGTAAGTGTCTCGACATTAAATTTAGACTCCGGAATTTAGTTCACCCCTATACTTTTTTATAGTTAAATAATCCCCTCTATTAGTATAAGTGTATAGTGTTAATAGTCTCACATCAGAAATGAAATGAGAACATGAACTCTTTATATGGACTTGGACAATCCTCACCCTATCAGCTAGTTTTTTGGGTTGAGTTAGGCCCAAGACCCATTATCTTTTGGGGTTGAGTTAGGCCCAAGATTCATTCTTTACATGGTATCAGAGTCATACTTATTATAATTCTTTGTTCACCGATGTTGGGCCTCCAAATTATATTATTCACGCTCCAGCTAACAAGGTATGTGCGTCCGGGAGAGTGTTAAGAGTCCACATCGAAAATGAAGTGGGAACATGAATCCTTATATGGACTTGAACAATCCTCACCTTATAAGCTAGCTTTTGGGGTTGAGTTAAGCCCAAGATCCATTCTTTACGGATAGTTACTCTAAAAATTCATAAGAATGTGAGTTTAACTAATATTTAGAGGTAGTGTGAATGTTATAGTAAGAGACAGTCGTTGCACTAATCTTTCGCTATGCGGGAGTTCAGGGAAGGGCCGGACCACAAAGGTATATTGTACGCAACTTTACCCCACATTTCTTCAAGAATTGTTTTCACGACTTGAACTCATGACCTTCTGGTCACATTGCAACAATTTACCAGTTACTCCAGGCTCCACTTCTCATGTCATATTTATATATTATTATATTGTTAATTTTGTTTTTACTTGTAGATATTTCGGGCACGGCTTGATTGTAGCTTTTATGATCATTTCGAGAGTATAATAAACCATGTGCATGCTTTGCTTAAGTTTTACTACTCCTAAACTGTGCATATGCTTTTCATCCTACATGCATGCTTTGCTGAAGTGTTCGCTACTTGGTCGGCAAAGGGAGAAGAGACTAGCAGTAACTGTATGAATAAATTAAAAATATAACGAAAACAATAAAATAATTTCATATAGTACATGATCAAATGATTATTTTCCCCTCTACACAAACAAAAAGAAAAAAAAGGATGAAAACTAGAGTCTGCATGACTAGGATCAAGCTTGAAGTCAATTGGAATATTATAGCAGTAACTAAGATAGATTGGTGAAGTAGGATATGGGTGACCCAACAAATATTAGAGTTGAGTTGTTCAACCAAATATACTCTTGGGTAGTAAAATGGTTTTATCCAATTTCCTCAATTCTTTATTTTAATTTTTCTCATTCCACATTTGTTATTTATTTTAAGGCCTTAATTAATTTGAATTCATATTATATAAGATTCATTAAAGAAGGAAACACTCTGATCCTTACCAAAAATTATTTATCCAACTTAAAGTTTTTTATTAAGACCAGAGCCGTCTCAAACATTTTGGAGGCTCTGTTCTAATTCGTAAAAATGAGTCCTTAATTAAGCTAAGACCTGTAAATTATAAGCCTTTACAGTAAATTTTAACTAATATTACTTAATAAAATTATAATTTCACTTTTAACATGTGGAATGCTATGTTTCGGTATGTACACATGTCTTTATACACGCTTTTGTCTTGACAAAAAGTAGGGTCTTTAAAGTTGAAAGACAGAAAATATTATAGTAACTTTTATTTAATGGTGCCCATTTTCTTGAATTGGCAAGAGATTTTTATATAAATACTCAATTTTATTAGGCACGTAACCAAGTTTGAATATAGCAATTTCCTTGACTTCTTCAACTACAAATATCATTAATAAGCTTGTTGTAGTAGTGTGTCGACATTAAAGTTTGTACCTTAACTTACTTTAACCCTAAAGCTCAATATGAAGTAAACATTACTCATAATCAAGAATTATCGTAGGTGAACTAAAAATGATTATAAAATAACGTTACTGGTGATCGGGAAGAAGTTTATATTAAATCTTTTAATTTGAAAACTACAGAAAAAAATTGAGAAAAACAAAACAAAAAAACTAGATTAAGCCCCGTTAAGGGAAACAAAGAATTTGTTAGGGAGGTTGTTATAAATTGCAAAAGTTTGGCGTATGCTTAGAAAGTGGTTTCACGTGTATTAGTTGGTGTTTAGTTGGCAGATTAAGCAATTTTATATTTTATAATTTAATAAAAAATATATTTTTACAACCCCCCTCCACCAGCCCTCACCCCCCTATCTTTATTATTATTAAAATTTTAAGTTTTTTTGGGGCCTTACCAAGAGTAATAGGTTAATTACTACTTTTCGAAGGTGGGTCCCAGTTTCCTACTCTTTTTCATTACATATCAGTTTAATTAAATCATTAAACATATTTAATTGCTAAAAGAATTACTAAAATGATACTCCTCTAATGCAGGATCGTCTCAAATATTTTGGAGGTCCTGTTCTAATTCGTAAAAACGGGTTCTTAATTGAGCTAAGACCTGCGAATTATGAGTCTTTACAGTAAAGTTTAACTAATACTACTTAATAAAAAATGAAAAAAGGAATCCTAAAATTAATTTATATTTTCGTATCATAAGATAACACAAGTTATGCCTTGTAAGGCATAATAAATTATGTCTCTTAATTCGTACATAACTTATGCCGATAACGGCATAAGTTTAGTTTAGAACCCACAAGTTATATCATAAAAGGCATAACTTAGTTCTATAGAACTTATGTCGGACAAGATAAAAGTTCTCTAAACTGTCGATACTTGACATGTTTGGCCAAGCTTCTAAAAATGTATTTCTGTTTTTCAGAAGTAGTTCTGCAGAAACTGTTTCTTGAGAATCTCTTAGGGTGTTTGGCCTATAATTATAGAAGTGCTTCTCAGAAACAGAAACAGTTTCATGTTTGGCCAACATTTATGTAAATTTACTAGAATATTCTTTTTAATAGATTTAATACTATTTAAAATATTATTTTCTATCATATGTTTCTAAAAATTAGTATATATTTACAATTTAATAGTTTTTTTAAAATTATTTAATTGCAACATTTAATCAAAAAATAATATTATATTGTACATAAGAAATGTAACGACAATATGATAGTCAATGGCTCAAATATGTCCAAACCTACCCCGCCCTACCCACACCTACCCCACACCATCCTCAAATTTCATTTTTTTCTTCCCCCGTTACGCCCTACCCCCCAACCCCACCTCATCCTCAAATTTTTATTTCATATTTTTTGTTACTTTTATAAAAAATGATTGAAAATATGAAATTTTTTCTTACCCTCCCGCCCTACCCCTACCCACCACCCCATCCTCAAATTTCTATTTCATATTTTTTGTTACTTTTATAAAAAAAAAAAAAAAAAATATGATTTTTTTCTTACCCCCGCCCTACCCCTAACCCCACCCCACCCCATTTGCCCTACCCCATCCCCAAATTTCTATTTCATATTTTTTGTTACTTTTATAAAAAAAATATTAAAAAATATGAATTTTTTCCTACCCCCACCCCACCCCATTGCTCTACCCATACTCAAATTTCTATTTCATATTTTTGTTAATTTTATAAAAAATATATATATATATATATATAAATATATATATGAATTTTTTTATTATCCTTCGCCCTACCCCCTACCCCCACCCCCACCCCCATTGCCCTAGCCATCCTCAAATTTCTATTTCATATTTTTTGTTACTTTTATTTTAAAAAATGAATTTTTCTTACCCCGCACTTACCCTACCCCACCCCACCCCATTTGCCCTACCCATCCTCAAATTTCTATTTCATATTTTTTGTTACTTTTATATAAAAAAAAATCTTACCCCCCTCCCTACCCCTACCCCCACCTTACCCCTAGTCGCAAATTTCTATTTTATATGGGGATATTATATGAGATTAAAATGAATTTTATAAAAAGAAAATGGTAAATGAGTCCAAAAAAAATTCAATGAATGAGCAAAAAGGGCTTCTCCAGAAGAACCAAATTGGTGTTTCTACTTCTCTTCCAATCTAGAAACACTTTTTGGCTTTTGAAAAAAGTGTTTCTACTTCTGGAAAGAGGGTGTTTGGCCAAAGAAGTGTATGAGAAACAGAAACACTTCCAGAAGCTTGGTCAAACACCACCTTGGTACTCTCTTTAAGAAATAATAAATAAAGTGTATATTTTATCATAATCCCATATTAATTGATTTATAGTCTTAAATCCTGAAAAATAATTTGGACAATAAATACACGTTGAGGTAACATAATTTTTTTGTCTTTCTCTTAATATGCTAAAGTGGGCGAGTAAAAATAATTATTTTTCTTTTATGTAGTGGGCAAGTAAAAATAGACGAAGGGAGTAAATTTTTAGTGTGTAAACTTTGAGTAAAAAGAGTCTTGATTTTTACACAAATGACTACACTTTGAGAGTTTTTTAGGCATAACTATACTTTTGATATAATTACATTTTGTAGCTACGGTAAAGTGTATTCAAAATTCGGTTGTATTTCAATTTTCGCTAGAGGGAGGCAATGCTTTTCGACGGTGAAAATCTGGTGATGCCGGAGTTACAAAGGCGGCGGGAGGCATGGTGCCGCTGCTAGCAAAGTGAAGAGGGATAATTTGGTTTCGCCGGAGCTCCGGCGGCAATGTCAATGGCGGTGAGAACGCGCCAAATTTGAGAGCAATGAGTTTCGCCGGAGTTACGATGGCGGTTCGTTGTGGCTGACGGCGGCGGAGGGAAATGAAGCCTATCAAAGCCTAGTCCTAAGATTCTCAGTCAAAAATAATAAAAAATAAAAAATAGAGTATTCTACTTTAAATATATAATGTAGCTATGATAGGTAATTTAAATATACATTATAATTATGTTTTATAGTTTATTTAAATAATAGTTACTTAAGGTAAAATATCTCCTAGAATTAACTATGAGACGTAATTATTCCTTATTTCATCCCTCCAAACGTGTGAGTAACCAAGGAGTTTGATAGGTGAGCCTAAGGTTGTCTAAATGGGACGGGATATCCTGTCTCGGTACGCTGCAAAGGGGCAGATTCAATATTGAAGGGATGGAGGTAAATTAATGGAAGAGAGTGAAAGTCATGGGACATGGAGGCTTTGGCCGCGTATACTTAGCAACAACTTCGGGAGATACTCCATTGCCGTCAACTCTTCGACATTCTTACATTCTCAATCTCTGCGAAAGGAGATACAACTTATTCGGCAATTTCAAGATTGCCCTGAGATCTTTCGTTGTAGACCTTATGGAGAAAGCTGGCAAAATAATCTACAACATCTTGTTAGAGTATGCATCTGCGGGGAGTTTAGCCAATCGTATGGGTCTGTTTAATTCAGGTCGTGAGTTGCCGAAATTTGAAGTGAAAAACATGTAGAATTGATTTTGTTGGGAGTTTCGTCACGTGCATAGTCGGGGTTTCATTCATTGTGATATTAAAACCGTCAAATATTCTTCTTGTAGCTGACGTGGCTACGAAAAAACTTAATGCAAAGACAGAGTTACTCTACATCAGCGTCAGAAGAACAAGAGCATTGGACGACCCAGGGGAACGCCTTGGTACATGGAGCCAGAGGTAGTGCTTGATGAGGTGGATGGGCCCGAGGCAGACATATGCAGTTTTGGGTGCACTATCTTTGAGAAGTTCACCAGAAAATCACTATGGAGACATATTTGCTTCTGAGCCACAAGTGTATAACATCGAACGCTCCAAGTCCTGCAACTCTGTAACCCAGCCATTGTATCGTAGTTGTACGGTAACAACAGGCACTCCAACCAATTTGTAAATGTTGTCAAAGAATTCCAATTCCCTCCACTTCTGAGGTACCAATCTTTTAATTCCAGGGACATCACAAGCTGCAATTAGGTATCAGCCAAAACAGTTTAGTTTCATGCTGTTGAAAAGGAGGTTAATGACGAAAAGTACATGTCCAATCATATAGTTGATTACCAACCAGCGACATAGGCATCTGCTTTTACAATTTTCTTCTGGGTGGCCTGTACATAGACACCATAGCAGTTGATTAGCACACCCACACTTGTAAAGCAGCATAAGTACTTATAATTCTTTTCAAAAGCGATAAAATGGATGAAAGAAAGATTTTACCTTTGACATGGCAAGCCCGCTAATATACATGCTTCCATCAGAGGATATCTCATAGAGTACCTCTCTGCACCCCCACCTCAGATGGAACCTGTGAACAGAGAATAGATTCAGAATAAATTGAGCATAGCTAGTTCATTCAAGAGAAAATTTATGGCCTGAATCTACTAATTCACAGTAAGCAGCTGTTCCCCTATTTGATCTTACCTGCCCCCCTTATCTATGATGTACTTCTTAATCGGACCACTCAAATAAACATCAGGAGAGCCTTTAAGCACATAATAGGGAAGCCTCCGTTTTAGTGGAAAATAAAGCAAATATAGTGAGCATACACCGAGCACTGATATTGTCACAGTCAATGAATCCAAGAGCATATGCAACAGGATCCCACATCCTCTGGATGCTAGCACGTGTCCCACCTTTAGACATAAACCAGTCAAAAAAGCTTACCTGAAACAGATATTACATAATATTAGGAACAAGTAGCTGGGAGAGGACACTTCCTTGCAGAGAAACAACCTGACTTGTTAACGAGGAAAAAAGGGAATAACCCTTGCACCGTCTAGATCACGTATCTGCTGCAACGCACCAACTGGATCAACTAAAGCCCGCACCACTGGACTAAGGGAAAGAGCCACAGCATTTCTAGCTTTATCCTAAGTCTACATTTAAAGGGAGGAACACGTTACCGACGATCACATAGAATATGAGCATTAATCAGGGTTTCCGACAACAGCAACACAGAAATGACAAAACTGAATTTCTTCTCTCTTCTCTTTTCAGAGCAAAACCACTAATAAATAATCAGCCTGGAGATCACTCTTATACCTTTCTGCGCTCTATGTATGTTACTGTTGAACAAGGAGCTGATGAAATCGCAAGGTACAGTAATTATTAAATCCATGTATGTGATATCTCTATTTATTTGTGGAAAAAAAACTGAAAAGAGAAAAAAAAGTTGCTCCTCTCAGGGTTGCCTTTAGTTTTGCCTGTCCATTGTACCTTGAAAGTGTTCTGTGCCCCTCCCTTATACCCTTCCCCACTAACAATTTCTCTCTTCCATGATTGGATTAGGCCACTGTCTTTAATAGTTTCACATGCTCGTACATATATGAAGTAACAATACTTGCAAGCACTTTAAAACAAAGGGGGGAAAAGAATACTTTTTCACAAGCAACTATCATTGAAGCTTCCACACAATTATTAATTTTCACCTCCACTATAGAATTATAAGATTACTTAAATAGTTCTGAAAGGAAATTCGCTACCCTCTTCTCCTACCATCTCAAAACCTGATATTGAAACTATTGGAACTGTAAATTCAAAATTTGCTTTTCTATTTGGAAGTTTGTCGTATTCTGTTCATTGACCCTCCTTTATCGTTTTTTTAAAATACAAACGCATTTCATTGATATAACACCAGGATGATAACAACAATTATGTGCAAGGTATGGATGTAGCTCAACCGCAATAATCCATTGTCATGTCTACCTATACACACGGGGTTCTCTTTTTTGTACCACTCCTACCAGCACCAATTTTAGACTTCTGAATCTTTATTCTTCATCCTTCCATGAATTGAAAAATCAATTACGAAGAGAGCATTATCATGTTACCTTTAGCTGATTAGTAGTCAAAAATGCATTAATTCCATGTAAGGGTGCTCCAACTGGAAAGCGGAGATTAAGCTCTGAATTGAGGTATAGACCACAAATTATAAATAGTAACAGACCATATTAAGTTTAATAAATTGGAAGACATGTTCCTCGAGGAGTCATTTGTGAAAGCATTTTAAAGTTTCCCTAGATGAATTTTTTTGTATCGCACAAATAAGATCAGACCCCCTATTTCACCCCCTTTATTTACAAATGTGTGAGTATGATCCTTCACAAGCAGATTTTTTTCAGCACCCACCTACATCAACCAGGAAATAAGAAATAAATTACTTAACTGATAAGCATGAACAGAAAAATAAATATCAAGACTCCTTGGCACTTCAATATCCACGTCAATGAAGTTTAATCTTAGGCATTTCGAATGCACATAAGTACTCAGCACAAAACTTACTCTAAAATATTGGAATTGCACCTTAACTATGAGTGAGCAGTAATGCAGTTCTAGTGTATGATCAACCACTCAGTAAGTAGAAATAAAATAGAACTATGAAAGGTGAGCTCTGTGCACCTTTTTCAACAGACGGAACAGATTATTATAGCAACCAAAGAACACGTGCAGTCCCATTTCAATGTGGTTCCCACGTCTATCAACAAAAGAACCCACTTTCCCACCAATAAAGGTCCTCGATTCATATATATCCGCCTGAAAAGAAAGTAGTAAGAAATGATGTGTTCCAGGTCACAGGGAAAAACACAAGGATAAAGACAACTTTTTCTTTTTTGCTCTTTTTGGTTAACTGTTTTGTTTCAGAGTGAATTGGTTATAACAATTCTTGAAAGGGTATGTTAGGCTTCTGAATCTCATGTCCTTGATCCAAGAGCTCCACAGCAGTTGACATGCCTGCTAGCCCAGCTCCAATAATAGCTACTTTCAGCTTGCCCCCCCCCCCCCCCCGATAATGTTCAGGTTCAGGTGGAAATAGCTCTTTTGGAGCTGCAAGTTGAAAGTTTGTTTCAGCAGCAGTACTGACTTATCCAACAGAAATTGTCCCTTCTGATTTCAAGACACTATACCAGAACTTATTTTACCTTATTTAGATATGTCTTTTCAGTAACATCTTGTTTATCTTTTAAGTTACGCAAGAAGTATATATTTCAGTTGTCTTAAAAGAGAAGGGTCTATATGACATGACCGATCAATAGATCCACCTTTGTCATATATTCCATACATCACACTAGCTAGATCTAAATGTGAAGTTCTTTCGTTTTCCAACATTGCCTATGCTCTTGTTCCAATAATAGCTAAAGGAGCTAAAAACAAAACGATCCTGGTATTCTTGACGTATCCAGTCCTAGACTTATCCTGAGAAAGCAAGTAGATAAAAGCGATGCTTCTCATCCTTTCATATCTTAACCATTCCTGCCCCACCCTCTCCCCCTTCGCCAACCGCAAACACAGACATGTTTGCCACTTAATTCAATCTGAAACTATTTGGAGCAAAAAGATTATTCAGAATCCATTCCTCTGACCTATAGAGCTCACCCTTTTAGATTATTGGCTTGGATATGATGCATTGGCAGTATTCCTTGCAAAGCAAAACTTGACATGAATTGCTAGAAGCCCTAGTTTGCTAGTCATTATTCCTTTTAGATGAAGAAATATATGATACAAAAGATTCCCCTTGACTTAGGGGAAGTGAAGATCTTCGATTGGACTAGACTGAGTTCCCCAAGTACAAAGAACCATCAACCTCAAAGGCTGCTGACATCCTTAAACACCCTATCTTCCCCTAAAACTTCTGAATTTACAACACAGATAAATACACCACTTTAAGTCAAATGATCCAAGTTTAAAAGCAAGACTCAAAGAATAGAACACAAATGCTCAATCAACACATACACAAAGACCAAATTTTAAAAAGGAAACAAACGGCTGATATCCAAAACATTCATCAAATACAAAGAAATATTAACCTCAAAGTTTGTGGCTTGGTACCCTTTGAAATTTTATATTTCCACCAAATTTAGAGAACAAAACTCAAAGACGAAAGACACTTCCCACCAAGATATATATACACAGAAAACACAATTGCTTAATACCCTTTCACAATTCAGTTCAATAGCTCAAACTATAGTCCAAGAATCCTTACAACTAGTGTTGTTACCGGTCCGGTCCGGGTATCAGCTTACCGGGACCGGACCGATAAGCTTACCGGTCCGGACCGGGACCGGACCGGTAAGGTTTCGGTCCTGGGACGAGATCCGGTCCCGGACCGAAACCTTATCGGTCCGGTTCTCGGTCCGGACCGGTAAGAATTTCCGGGTCGGGCCATTTTTTTTTTTAAATTGAATTTCCAATACTGAAATTGACATTCTCGGACGCGGTGCCACGCAATTTTTACGTTGAAATCAATTGTACATCGCGAGATATTTAGATTTGAAAATGGGAAAAACGTAACGATTTGGGGGAAAAGAGAAATTGAGGGGCAATATGGACGGTTTTGGAGAAATCCGGTGAAGCAAACGGACTTTAGTCAGTTTGGGATTATTCGTCTCGAAAAAATACGCGAAATCAAAAAAAAAATTAGGTAAAACGGACGTCCGAGCGCAAAGTTATGACCATATAAAGTTTGATCAATTTACAACTAATTAGAGCTGACAGGAGGGGGCTGGGGGGCTTGCTGGCTAGGGGGCTGGCTGGGGGGGGGCTGGCTGGAGGGGGACTGGGGAGGTAGGGGGGGCTGGCTGGAGGGGGACTGGGGGGGGACCGGTTACCGGGTATTTTACCGGGTTACCGGTCCGGTTCCTTTAACGGTCCGGCTATTTTTTAGATACTCGTATCCGGACCGAAAAGTCCGGGTTTACCGATCCGGTTTCGGTCCGGTTCTCGAGTATATCCGAACCACTAACAGCCCTACTTACAACACACAAGTACGAACAAAAGCTAAACATAGAATGAAAAATCAAATAGGGAAGCGGATAAACTTTACCATTACTACTCATATCAGATACCATGGTGTCCAAATCAGCACGAATAACTGATTTTCGAGTCACTAACCGGCTCGACAAACGGGGACCACCAAAAACCAAGAATCCAGCTGACACAGTTGGGAAAATATGTTTCTTTCCAGTAGCAGAAGTTGCAGGACAACAAATATAAGCTGAAGAAGTAGCCATGGAATTGTAATAACTTATCTGGGTAGAAAAAAAATGAAATATTTTTCTTGTTAAATATCAAGAAAGTGGAAGAAATGGGGTTAATCAAGAAAGCATGAAATGAAGGATAGAAAGACAAAAGAAGAAGAAAGGGTATCTAAAGATGCTATAAGAGGGAAATTTGCAGGGCATAGAGGCTAATTGGTGTTATGTGTAGTTTACCAATTAGGTGCCGAA
Source organism: Przewalskia tangutica (assembly GCA_029844215.1). Lineage (NCBI taxonomy): Eukaryota > Viridiplantae > Streptophyta > Magnoliopsida > Solanales > Solanaceae > Przewalskia > Przewalskia tangutica. The sequence goes on along the minus strand of CM056731.1, from coordinate 15,922,760 downwards.
CAAGAATTGGGTGTTTGTTTTGTAGTACTAGAGAGAGAAGGCAATGGTGCCACCAATTACTAAAACAAGGAAAAGTGCCCTCGGTAAAATACTAAAATGTTTATATTTTTCTATCCGTTAATATTTGGGGTCAAATATGCCCTCCGTTAATCTAAACCTTTTATCCATTTTTAACGGATCAACCATGTGGACGACACATTGCAATTGGTGGCCTAGTCACCGGTGACGCCATTACCGTCGGCAACTGGACGGAAATTGGTGGTTCGTCGAAAAAGTAATCGTTGAACTTCGGGAGTGGGTGTAGATTGAAGAGAATGACGAAACGAACACAATGGTACCACCCAATGTCGTCGTCAATACTTTAAATGACCGAAAAATGCAAAAAAAACAGTCGAGCTATTCGATTTGGTCGACCGAAAAAATGGGTAAGAACTGAAGGTGGTGGATGGATGCAACACGTCGACGAGGTTATGTTGATTCTATTGGTACCCCTGCCGACCGTCGATTGTAGCTAAGGTGGCCGGAAAATCGATCGGCGACAGCTAAGGTTTATGAACTTCGATTTGTGCTAAGTTGATGTAGAGGTTGAATCGAACTGCAACGTGGGTATGAAAATGACGGGGAGATGATGGTGGTCACAAAGGTGCGAGCCACTGCCGTCAATTCGATCGGAGTACGCCGAAAAATTCAAATCTCTGTCAGGGGTATATACGTCCAGAACTTCGATCACCAAATTGACAAAGAAGATGATGAAATCGACGGTAATGTGTAGTATAAAATTGAAGAGGATGAAGAGACGAATCTTTCGGTATATCACACGTCGCCGGAGCTACTGTGGTTTCGATCGGAGTTTGACCGAAAATTTCAAATTTCTGGTGACTGGGCCACCAATTGCAATGTGTCGTTTACGTGGCTGCCACGTGGCTGATCCGTTAAAAATGGGTAAATTTAAAAGGCTTGGACTAACGGAAGGCATATTTGAACGGAGGACAAATACAAACATTTTCCTAAACGTTGAGGGCAAATATAACCCTTTTCCACTTAAACAAGACTAATACGTTCTTTCTGAAATGTTTTTTATTTCTTTTATTAGAATGAAGCCGACCATTAGTTGTGCTTGTGAGTTGTGTTAGCCAGGTGTGTATACATTTTATTCTCTAGATCTCACATTGTGAGATTGGGTATATTTGTTGTTGTTGGTTACTGTCACTATTTCATGTAAAATTTCATCTAGCAACTATGCGTTCTTTATAAATTAACTCCTGACTACGAAAATTAAAGAAAAGGGAAAAACTTGTGATTTTAGCGCATCCAGTTTTTATATTATAGTTACGAAAATTACACTTTTAATCATTGATTTATTAACACATTCTGATTTAATTCTTTGTGACATTTTATTAAATTTATTTAACTTTTAATTAATTAGAATGTACACATTAACTCCTCTGATTGTGAATTTCCTTAAATTTAATGAATAATTAATTATCAAATCATCTAATTACTGTGTTATTAGTGCATTTTTTAAACGTAGGATGATTAAGATTTTCTTGTGATATATTTGATCGGCAAGAACGTCGGACATCATATTGGATATTAATCTCCTCCGTTTTGAGAAAGACAATATTTGTTGTCTTCATCTCTTTGTAAATATCATCTTAACGGAGCTTAGAGTTGGAAGATGAATTAGACTCGTCTTATAGAATCGTATCTTAAATTCGGTTAATTTTGATGTCTATAGTTAAATTTATATTATTACTTTATAATTTGGGGGAATTTATCATATACCAATACACATATTTCAATAAATTAAAATATGTTCATTGGACACATATGATGTTCAATATTTACACTTTGAGATAAAGTCAAAAACACATTTTAAATATCACTATTTTTTTAGTTTACTACTTAAACTATCACATCTGATAGTTCAGATAAGAAACTCAAAAAAATGTGATACGTGTGTTTTTTATCCTTAACTCTTGCGTTTTCTACCGGTGTTAAATTTACATTTTCGCCAACATACAAGGTATTTAATAAATCGGATCACCTAGTTTAGGTGTTTAGATTAAAAAAATATGGACAAATTAAATATTTTGTTTATGTATATTTTATTTTCCTTCAGGAGAAGGGGTAGTGGTACACTTGTCTCTGTGTGTTGTGTCCAATGTGGTGTAATAAACCAGAAATTTAACTGAGTGACAGGCTGACAGGTAAGGAAAATGGCGGGCATGTGTTGCTATGGTTGGCTTTCACAGACCCTCATCAACAAGGTTTGGTTTATGATAAAATGTAATCTTACCATCATCTTGAAAAAAATCTCTGCTTTCCCCAGTTCATCATCTCTTTTAATTCTTTTTTAAAAACTTTTTCCATCAGAAAGTGCAAAGTTTCTACTGCTGCTCCCCAGCACCCAATAATAACCAGAAGGTGAAAACCCAAACTCCCAAGTTCTTGAAAATTGCTGTTACTGGTGTCACTGAACTCCTTAGGCTCTTCAGCTTCTCCTCACCAATAACAAACAGGTTTCATTGGTTGCATTTTCTCAAATTGGGTATATTACTATTTTCAAGATTTCATATGCTTTCATTTATTAACAATAATGTTTTGTCAGATTGGAGATATCTGATGATGAAGGGGCTGAAGAACCTTTGGTCTCTAATGTAGAAGATGTCCTAAATATTATCAAGGCAGATTATGAGAGAGCTTATTTTGCTACAGGTATCTTTGTTCATCTCTTAGTAATAGTACTAAGTATATAAGCTAACATGGAAGTAGAAGCATAATATAAGGACTTGATCGAATATCTCTACCTCCCAAGGTATTGGTAAGGTAGACCCCACTTGTGGATATCACTGGGTATGTTGTTGTTGTTGTAGGCTGTTTGGTTTTTGCTGAAATCTTTCATTAATTGGATGTGGGTCCATAAACAAAGTTTTCTTGTTTCTGATTTTGGATAATATACTCCATTAAACTCTTAAGCTTATTGATGTGGTTACAGCTTGTTTTTGGCTGATTTTGATCTTTCATCCAATTTAGGACTCTTCACTAGTGGAATTTATGCAGAAGAATGCATCTTTGAAGACCCAACGATAAAATTCAGTGGTAAGAGGAATTAATTTCAATATCTGATGGCACACTATTTGATATTTGCATCACAGTTGTGGCACAACAAGGAATTTACTTGCTTCTTTGTTTGTAAGAGAATTATGTCCTGCATTCGGTGTTGAATTTTATAAAGCATTAGGCTGCTTGATTCATTGCATTACACTTTTTGGTTGGATGCTGATATTCTTTCATGTAGTATCATAGATAACCTTTTGATTAACCCGTTCCATTCATTCGTAAGTTCGATCTTCGATTCATGTTTGAACCCTAGAACTGGATTATACATACAGATCGGTGCATTTGGAGTGGTTGCATAAGACATGGCCAGACCATCAATTAACGTGACCCCCTCTAGTTTTATCATCTAGGTGTAGTGGTGTACTACTTGCACATTACATATATGTTTGAGTAAACATCTTAATTGTCAGCGTCTATTACTGGATTTATTCTATATGTGACATATTCATTCTGCAATATTTCATTTTTGCCTCTTTTATGCTAGTGTCAGTACTCTAAACATCTATGTCAGTTTCTGGACTAGCTACGGAGTAGTATGCTGCATTAGATGTATAACAACGGGATTATCAATCTTCCAAAGCTAGAAGTTTACTGAGTTTAACAACAAAGAAAATATAATTCACCTTATCTTGTGATTGTGTCATCCAGGAAGGGACTTGTATTCCCGCAACTTGCAGTTGCTGGTACCATTTTTTGATAGTCCATCAATCAAATTAGAAAAGATTGAGAAGGTATGTACTGCCAGACTCCAGTTCATTAACTAGTATTAAAGAACAAAAGTATAAAACAAACAAATCCAAAAAAGACATAACAAGCGCTGAACGCTTCGTAGGAAGTGTTGTCAAGCATTTCGTTCTTTTCATTAGTTCTTGCCCCTTCTAGAGATATGAAGTGCGTCAGTAATCTGATATGTGTCGTTTCTATCCTCTTCAGAGAGAAGATTACTCCAACTTGAGACTTTTCTGATAGAACTGGTTGTGCTTTGTTATTTATATCTGATCATACTGCTCGAACAATTTACTGCTTGTACAAATATGAAAGGTCTCACTTGCTAAAGTGATTGTTCTGAATCTATAGTCAGAGTTTGGAAGAAAATTTGCAACAAACTTGCTGCATGCTTTACTGATAGAATATGGGAGCAATGTGACTATTTCAATTCCTCTAAAGGAGACCTTGAAGGTTCTTTGAAAAAAAATAATAAAAAGAGTAAACTTCGGTGTCTCCTTTCACTAGACAGTAGACTGTATAGTGTCTTTGACCCACTTGATGTCAGAGTATAGACAGACAGAAAATCACTTCTTTTTCTTAGTTACATCAATAAATGGAATTCTTTTTATTGATAACTAATAAATGGAAACCTTTTAAGCTACATCATTAAGCGTAAGCATATTTCTACTTAAGAAAAGAAAGTAGCTAAACGTAGCCCTTGAGCTTAGCTATCTGCCATATAGATGAAAAATAACAGTGGCTAATTCGACGCAATTAAATAACTAATTTCAATTGTAATGGAATGGATTAATCACCAGCTTCCTCAGAATGAATAAACTGGGATTTGCTTTCCGCCAAGACCTCCATAATTGTGGCCTTTATAAGCCATATTAATTTCCAAATCGGGAAACCCACAACATTGGCTGAGTTTGATGGTGGCTCCAGTCATAATATGACAGACTATATTGCCCACAATTCTCACACTTGAAATGGGATTGTAAATGTGGTGACTGCTGGGAGGACGGATATTTTGCTAGTTTAATCTTTTTCAATCACCAATCTGGTATCTACATTTGTGTACCAGTAAAATCCTTAGGAAGTAAAAAAAAGTTGTTCTCAAACTGCCAGAACAGAATTTGCTTAAATTTTTATATGTAGTATTTTACCTTTTTCATAAGAAATGGGAGCTTTTCATGTCAAGTTTTTAACAAGGTCTACGATCTTGGACCTAGCAATAAACTCTGGTAGTGTGGCTTCATGGTTCAAAATGCGAAGGCTCATTGAATCAAACAGCACTTTTGACAGATTTAGCCTTGAATCAGTTTCTCCTTTTTCTTTGTGGGTATTATACTACTTATCTTGTATGTTAAACTTCCAAAGTTATCTTTGACATCATACTCAGTTTTATTATCCACTCCAAAAGTTAGAGAATACGAACGGTTCTGGATGATGATTCCGGTTCCACAATTGAAATACTATGAAGGCTTCATAATACCAAATTATGGCTTCTTTTTATTCATCCCCACTCATTTAATGGTGTACAAGCACACATCCATTCGTAAATGATTATGAAACCAGTTTTCTGTAATGCTTGTAACATAGTTATCCAAACGTGTCCAGGCATTCTTTTATAATTATTGTGAAATGACGTTTTATTAATCATTTACAATATTCAAATCTTCCTTTCGTATTAGGAACATTTTGCTTAATGCTTATCTGCCTGATGCACAGGGTAATGATTCTAATGCGGAGGTCATAGTGGCATACTGGAAACTGAGGTGCTTGGTTTTATTCTCATATTTTTGTTAGCTTAAAGACTGAATATTTATTTACACGGAGTTATTCACTGCTCTCCATCTCAAAGCATTTTTTGTTTATTTCTATCAATTATGCATGATTGATCCTGAGAAGTGATTAAATTTGCTGGATTACTGAGTATCCAAAATACTTGGCTAAGAAATTCTCTATTTGAGTTGATTATGTATCAGATTGGATGCTTACGGAACTAAACCTACTTTGAAAAGGCTAGCCATTATTGAACTAAATCTTGGAATGCTGCAGTTTTCCTTCATTCTACAGACATCCATTCCGTAATCTTACATATTGCATCTAGTGTTTTAATATTAAGGTTATGCTCACATTCAGCTTTGTCCATTGGGTTCTTCTTTCAGATATTTAGGTGGAAATTTTATAGTTGCCTTGACCCTTGGAGAATTTGGAAACCTGAAATTTTCTCTTTGATGTGATGTGACCAAAACCTCATCCAACATAGCTAATTTTTAGTTTTCAAGTTCCAATGAGAAAGTCAAATATTTGTGGATGTAAAAGAATACCATAGTTGTCATAGGTTTCTTATGATTGTGCATATGCTGATTTTTCATCTGACCTGTAGAACATCCCTCAAACTTCCGTGGAGGCCTCTCATCTCTGTTGATGGGAAGACAGTCTATGATCTAGATGAGAAACTCAAAGTAAGTAGAGAAGAGTTGATCTCTGCAATTCAAAAACTAGAGCATCAGTTGTAATTTGTTACTGGGCAATTTTCTTCCCTCATATTAATTTCTCCTATCTCTAAACAGATTGTTAAGCATGTTGAGAGCTGGAACATTTCTGCTCTTGAAGCCGTTGGGCAGATATTTAGGCCTGGTTTGAGGCGCTCAGCTGAGTGAAAACTCTATAGAGCTAGTATCTTTCTAAAAGACTAGTGAAGAATCAGATTTTTCTATTTGAGATTCAACCCAGCATGTATACTCTGATCTCAAAACCACCTTACGTGTTACTCAAAGCTGAGTTGGAAAGACAGGTATATAGGTAATAAATAGGTGAAGCGATTTCTCTTTACATACATTTATCGTATTTACTCATTTCAGTTAATCACTTCTTACGTCAGTTTATCTGGTACATCATTCTTGCCTCCAAATAGAAAACCTAGATGACTTGGAGAATGTGACTGTCCTTCAAGGGTAATTTCAGTAGCTATTTCACCTACATGATGCTGAGTTCATCAGTCCCCCATCGTTACTTTCCGTGTATAACAATGTTGTTGCTATTGTTATGATAAACTCTTCCTATTGTGCTTTGTCTGTGTGAATTTGATCCTGAAGATAAGCTTTAGATTGCTCATAAAATCCACGGCCACGTTTTTGACATGGAACGTATAAATACTTGATTTCTGTCTAGTTCCACTTGCACTCTCTATGGAACTAGTTAGCGCCTCATTTCTTCTCCAACAGTGGCTGCTCTTCCATACTCATTGTTCTTGAATTTGTCACTAATAGTTCAATAGAAACTGTTCCTAGTGACTTGGTAAGAACCAACTCAATTGCAGGAGCAAAATTAGACAGGCAAAAGGCAGCTTTTTCCATGGGCTACTAGGTGAATATTTCACATAATCTGGAACAAAATTACAGGTTTTCTGTTATTACAATTTCAATACTTACAAACAATGTGAGTAAACGAACCAAAGAAAAAATCAAATTAATGTCAATCCTTCCTCCATGCATACAATAATAAAGAAAATCCCTCACTACTCCCACTTGTTCTTATAGATGACCATGAACTCCTCCCACATTCACTGTTCTCCTCTGCCCACTGCAAAACACTAGAGCACGACGGAGATAGCGACGAAAACAAAGAAACCGATGGTGATGCCGACGTCGACCCAGACGTTGCTGACAAACTTTTCCTCATCAATTTCCTCTCGGCGCCACCCATTTCAGGCCAAACACCACCATCACCTACTTGGAACACAAAAACACCATGGCCATGGCCAAATTTATGATCGTCACTTTGTTTACTTACCCAATTGAAGACATCCCAAAAAAAGGTTACCTCCGCTTGACCAACTACAATTCTTTCATTGCCCCTAAATTTCCACCCAAGTCTTTTCACTACAAGACTTGTTTTCCCATCAACTTTGACTTTTAACACTCCACCCCCACACTCTATCACGAATTCATGTTTGACCCCCATAATTTGAGCCCGAGTGGTATAACTCCTCCGTCCGAACACATGTTCTCGCCGTGACAACAAAGTCAGCTCGCCCGAGCAACATCCTGATACCAGCCTGGCCCGGCCTGTTAACTCCGTCAACATATCACCAAGAAAAAACTCCAACCTTGCATTGCAAATAATTGCAATGTAAAAGCACCCTTCAGGCTCTGCTGAGTTTTGATTAAACTTGGCAAGTGTGAAGTCCCAATGGATCTTCATTTTCTTATGATCATGTAGGGCTGTATGGACGGATTTGGATCCTGGCCGGGCCTTGAATATGGCAAAAGATGATTGGTGGAGTGGAATGGTGATGGAGAAAAGATCAGGTGCATGAACTAACAAAGCATGAGAAAACATGTTCTTGGACCAAGTGAGTGTGAGATAAACAGGTGAGCCACAAATCTGAGCTTGGTAAATACATGTAACAAGATTTTGAGGCTCTTGTCTATTAGGAGGAGAAGAAGAAGTTTTTGAAACCTCAGATTGAGGAATACTAAAACAAGCAGGAATCATATTTTTCATCCTAACACAATGTACACTTCTAAATGTTGGAATCAAGAATGGAGGATTTGATTCTAATAAAGTTACCGAACGATTTCCTGCAATTCTTCCAAGTATGGAACGGGTAAAGAACTAAGCTACAAGTCTAAATCTATACGAGACACTTTTTTTTTTCCTTTCTTGAGGTTGGCCATAAGTGAAATGTAATGATGAGTACAAGGAGGAAGGGGTTGTATTATATGAGGTGGGGTTTCATATTATAGCTTGATTAGCGCCATTGAAAGAGAGAGAAAGCTATATATATGATTTGCAGCTCATGATGAATATTCGTATGTATGTGAGCTGGGAGGCACTAGCAAACTTCAAGACTTTCTTACTTCAATTTCAAAGTCACCATATCAGGTAAGTAGACATGGTTTACTTACTTTATCCTCTTCTTTTTATTTAAGTAAAAAATGTGGAACAGTGTAATTCTCCTTGGTTGGAGGCTTTTTTATTAATGCAATATTTATAGGTGTTTACAATTTACAAATCTAATTGGAGAAGGATATCTACTTTACTTAATTACACTAGAATTATAATTACGAAGAATATTAATATATTTTCTATAAAAGAAGACAACCGATATCCCAAGCCTAAGTCATATTTTCCCATTGTGTGTTTGTTATGACCGAAGTCATTTTTCATCAAAAACGTTTTTTAGTATTTGGTTGGTGAATAAGAAATATTTTCCAAAAAGATATACTAATGCACATTTTTAAGATCTTAATAATATCATCAAAAGATTTTTTTAGTTGTAGAGATTAATAATAATGTCTAAATATTTGCTGAAGCAAAGTTAAATGAAGTTAGTAAGATAGTTGTAATGACTTTCGCAAATAAGTTGATGAAAATCCTTAATTTTCATGAAAAATGACTTATGTCATATTAAACACTAGAAAATGTTTCTCCCTGAAAAATATTTTCGTATAAGTCTTTTCAAGCTCATTGTTTCCTTCTCACACTCAACACCCCCAAACCCTCACCCATTGACCATCCCCCACCCGCCCGCCACCCAAGCCCCTATCCCAACCCCATTCACCTGCATATTGTTTTTCTAGATCATATATAAATATTTTTGAAATAAGATAGTTCGGACATGTGAAGAGAAGACCAGTAAGGAGGTGTGTGAGATTGACTATAATAGAAGTTAAGAGAGGTAGATGTAGGCCGAAGAAGAGTTTAGAAGGGAGTGATTAGACAAGACATGTCACATTTTCAGCTTATTGAAGACATGGCCCTGAATAGAAAAGTGTGGAGGTCGAGGATTAGGCCAGAAGGTTAGTAGGCAGCTGAGTGTTCTCCTTCTTAGTAGTATTAGTTAGTAATCACATAATTTCTTTTCTTCAATGTGTATTACTATTTGTTGCCTCTTTATTTCAAATCGGGGATCTATCTGAAATACCCCTCTACCCCACAAAGATAGGAGTAAGATTTGCGTACATCCTACCCTCTCCATATCTCATTTGTTTCTACACTAAGTATGTTATTGTTGATATTTTTTGCTTACTTATCAAACACTAAAAAATAAGTAAATAAACTATATTTTTCAAAAAAATATATTCTAGTAAACGTTTTCCTTCCTACCACACACACCCTTAAAGAATAAGTACTTTCTTTCTACACGGCATTTGGAAAGTGAATCATAAAACGGTGGTGGTGCCTTGGGAAAGGGGAGATCCAACCACTCTTGTTGGGATGTTCCAACTTTGGAGATGGATAGAGTGAAATTAAGGGGAGAGTTCAATGCTTCAATTTTCTTTAGTATTCATTGGACGTAGACATTATAGGACATAAGATATTATGGGATGTGTAGCCTAGGATCGTAGTACCTTTAATGAAGAGGTTAAATTGAATCTCCTTCGTCGAAAAATAATATTACTCTGAAAAGGGTAAAATTATATAAATTATTGGATTCCCTTAATATACATTCTTACATTTTGTTTGAACGTCAAAAAATGAATTCATGACTCTTTCACTGGAACAATATTAAATTATCTTGTCACTTCAAAATGTTATACAAGCCTTTTAACTTAGAAGTCAAAGAAGGCTAATCAACTTTTAGCTGTAAATTTTCTGATTTCAAAATAGTAAGCTGGCTTCCATATTCCTGTTTGATTTGCTTAGGTCCAGAAACTAAATTGAGTTTTAAAGTCTCTAGTCTAATTGACGGTAGGACATACCAATATGTGAAGTTATTCCCTAACCATTAGAGTCCGTCCTTTTTATTCTAAAGTATTGAACCTTTTGTTGATTCAACAAAAACTGTCCTACTAACATAATTTAGTCTAATCTATGTTGGGTTTTGATATCGGTGAATGAGAAATGATGGGATGAAAATGTGAAGAGAATGTAAAAGGTCTCTTTTGCTTTGGTTGAAACAATTGTCCCACGTCGAAAAAAGAAAGGAAAAGAGAGGTATATATATATTATATTACACCTTCTCTAGTCACTAAAAGGGTTGAGGAGGCAAGGACCCCTCGCACCGTCGTCGTCGTCGCACGCTCGAATTTAGATTTGGTCAAATGATTTGATTGATAATCTTTTTGGACCAAATTTTCTTTAATTTTAATTATTTAATTAATTAATTAAAAGAAAATCATGCAGGACCGCGGTACCATAAGTACTGAGAGGTTGCAGATCTTTCGGCACCGCGATGCCGATGCGGAAATTTCTAGTTCCGAAGTTAAATTAGTGATTCCCGATTTTATTTTATTTCATTTCCATGGCTATAAATTCGTTTGCTTCCTCAGAATTTTACTTACTAATTTTCTGAACTACAAAACTCCTTCTGCACGAATAAATTCTGTGTGATACACTGTCGTTGAGTGGTTCGCCGCTACCTGAATTTGGAGTACTATTATTCTAGTAAGATAATCGTTCTATCCTGGGAGGGGATATTCCATCAACCTCGAGTACTGTGAGGGGAATAATTTTCTTAAGGACACACTTTGAACTAAGTGGACTCGATTATATTCTGAAAAATATTTTTTCCAACATTGATTCTGTTCATTTTCAGTTACTATTGTTTACTGGTTTTTTGCAATACATATTACTAACAATCTTATTTGTATTAATCTGTATTGGAGACTAAAACTTGTGTGATTTTCTACTCCGTATGAAATTTCATATTCTGACTTGAAGACATAAAAACTTCGTTGGAATATTAAAATTCATACTTGTACAACGATTTGAAGAACATAAAAACTTCATTGTTGCTGTATTCTGGTTTGAAGATTAAAAACTTGTGTAATTTTCTACTCCATATGAATATTAGTATTCTGACTCGAAGATATAAAAACTTCGTTGAAATACTAAAGTTTCATAATTATACTGCGATTTGAAGAAATAAAATCTTCATCGTTTAAGTCAGTGATTTAATTGTTATTCTGGTTTTATTAACTAAAACGGTTTGTCGACTTGACAGTGACAAACGAATAATGACAATTGAGACCAAACTACCTCGCAAATCTCGCACGGTTACTCCTAAGCCGCATTGTGCCACCGGCTGAGAAATCTGTGAAGTTCACCGGTGTCAACTTAAAGGATGACAGCAAAGAATATTATTTTGGCTTACCACCCTTGGTATGCAAAAGTTCACCAGTGAGGACCCTCCCGTGCTTGACGTCGACATGCCTGACAACCAAAAGTTCATGGTTACTGTGGCTTGGAAACAGACTGATTTTTTGTGCAAATGCTACATTTTGAGTGCCTTAGAAGATGACTTGTACAACGTCTGCAGTGCAGTAGAGACTTCCACAGAACTATGGAGTGCACTTGAAAAGAAGTACAAAATCGAAGATGCTTGCTTGATGATGTTTGTGGTTGCCAAATTCAAGAGCTTCAACTTATCTTCCATGACCTTATTGCTGAAGGTATGGTAGTGAATGAAGCATTCCAAGTGGCTGCATTGATTGAGGAGTTGTCGCCCTCATGAAAAGATTTCAAGAATTATCTTAAGTACAAAAGAAAGGAAATGAAGTTGGAGGATCTTGTGATTCGTCTCAAGATCGAGGAAGATAACAAAATCGCTGAGAAGTGGTACCGTAAGAGTTCATCGATTGAAGGGGCAAACGTCGTTGAAGATGCTACTCCGAAAATGAACAAGAAAAGGAAGAGGCCTTCTGAAAAGGAGAAGGATCCTAACAAGAAAAGGTTCAAGGGAAACTGCTATAATTGTGGGAAAGCCGCCACGCCTGCATTGTCGTCTCCCGAAAAAGGACAAGGGAAAAGGACAAGCCAATATGGTGGAAATGAATGATGATATGGATTATCTGTGTGCAATGCTATCGGAGTGCAATTTGGTTTGAAACTCAAAGGAGTAGTGACTTGATTCTGGTGTCACTCGACATGTTTGCGCTGCAAAAGAAGCTTTTGCAACCTACGCTCCCGCTGGACCCGAAGAGGTACTGTTTATGGGAAATACTGCAACAGCCAAGGTTGAAGGATATGTGAAGATACTTCTGAAGATGACTTCTGGCAAGGTCCCGACTCTCAACAATGTTCTGCACGTTCCAACAATTAGAAAGAATTTAGTTTCAGCCGGACTACTCGTCGAAAACGGATTTAAGTGCTTGTTGGTTAGTGAGAAAATTGTAATAAGTAAGAATGCTATGTTCATAGGAAATGACTACCTCACCGAGGGCCTTTTCAAACTCAATGTAATGGTTGATGACAGTATTAATAAGAATTCAGTTTCGTCTTACTTATTGGAGTCAAATGATTTATGACATGTTCGTTTAGGACATGTCAATTACAAAACCTTGCGAAAATTGATTAATTTAGAAGTATTGCCTAGATTCGAGTGTAATAAATCAAAATGTGAAATCTGTGTTGAATCTAAGTTTGTTAAACATCCATATAAGTCTATTGATAGGAATTCAAATCCTTTAGACTTAATCCACACAGATATATGTGATATGAAGTCAATACCATCTCGCGGTGGGAAGAAGTATTTTATAACTTTTATTGACGATTGCACTCGATATTGTTATGTGTATATGCTTAATAGTAAGGATGAAGCAATTGATGCATTTAAGCAATACAAGAACGAAGTGGAAAATCAATTGAATAAAAAGATAAAAATGATTAGAAGTGATAGGGGTGGAGAGTACAAATCTCCTTTTGCAGAGATATGCTTAGAATATGAAATTATTCATCAAACTACTGCCCCTTACACACCACAATCAAATGGAATTGCGGAAAGAAAAAATTGAACATTAAAGGAAATGATGACTATTTTACTAATAAGTTCTGGTTTACCGCAAAGCTTGTGGGGGGAAGCTATCCTTACAGCTAACTGAATACTCAACAGGGTGCCCCATAGCAAAACACAATCTATTCCATATGAACTATGGAAAGAAAGAAAACTCAACTTGAAATATTTCAAAGTGTGGGGTGTTTAGCAAAGGTTCAAGTTCCTTTGCCCAAAAGGGTAAAAATCGGACCAAAAATTGTGGATTGTGTTTGTATTAGCTATGCTACAAACAGCAAAGCGAGTCGGTTTTTGGTTCACAAATCGGACAATCCCGAAATTCATGTTAATACGGTAATTGAATCAGATAATACTGAATTCTTTGAAAAAATTTATCCTATAAAATTGAATGTGAGTCGTCAAGTGAAAGATCTAAACGACCACGGGAAGAACCAAAGGGAAGTACACCAAGTAAAGAGGATCCAAGGCGTAGCAAACGTCAAAGGACATTTACTTCCTTTGGACCAGATTTTATGGCATTCTTGCTTGAAAATGAGCCTCAAACATTTAAAGCAGCGATGTCATCTTCTGATTCATCATTTTGGAAAGAGGCAGTCAATAGTGAGATTGAATCAATTTTGAACAACCATACATGAAAATTGGTTGATCTTCCTCCTGAAAATAAACCTTTAGGATCAAAATGGATTTTTAAAAGGAAAATGAAAGCTGATGGCATTATTGACAAATATAAGGCAAGACTTGTGGTCAAAGGTTATAGACAAAAAGAAGGTCTTGATTACTTTGACACATACTCGCCTCGCCGGTAACAAGAATAACATCTATTCGGGTGTTAGTGGCACTGGCGGCCGTATATGGTCTTGAAATCCATCAAATGGATGTCAAGACAACTTTCTTAAATGGAGAATTGGAGGAATAAATTTACATGGAACAACCTGGGGGTTTTGTGGTTCCTGGTAAAGAAAGGAAAGTGTGCAAACTTGTTAAGTCACTTTATGGACTTAAACAAGCACCCAAACAATGGCATGCGAAATTTGACCAAACAATGTTAGCAAATGGATTTAAGATTAATGAGTGTGACAAATGTGTTTACATTAAAAATACTCCAAGTCATGAAGTCATTGTATGTCTATATGTTGATGACATGGTTATAATGAGTAGAGATATTGCTGATGTAAATGCTACGAAGGATATGCTCGCTAGCAAATTTGACATGAAAGACTTAGGGTTGCTGATTTGATCTTAGGAATTAGGATCCATAAAACTCCACAAGGTCTAGCATTATCACAGTCACATTATATTGAAAAAGTACTTGACAAGTTCAAGTATTTAAATTTCAAGATTGCAAAGACTCCAATTGATGTAAGTTTTGCACTTCAAAAGAATGAAGGTGAAAGTGACTCACAATTGAACTATGCACGAATTTTTGGAAAGTTTGATGTATATTATGAATTGTACACGACCAGATATAGCATGTGTTATAAGCAAGCTGAGTCGGTTCACGAGTAATCCCAATCAAACTCATTGGATGGCAATGAAACGAGTCTTGAGGTATTTAAAACACACCCAAAACTATGTTTTGCATTATAATAAATATCCCGCAGTACTTAAGGGATATAGTGATGCAAACTGAAGTTAAATCCACGAGTGGATATATTTTCACCGTTGATGGAGGAGCAGTGTCTTGGAAATCATCAAAACAGACATGCATCGCCCGCTCTACAATGAAATCTGAATTTGTAGCTTTAGACAAGGCCGGTGAAGAAGTTGAATGACTCCGGAATTTCTTAGAAGTTATTTCATTCTGGCCCAAACCTTTGGCTCCTATATGTATACATTGTGACAGTCAAGCAGCAATACGTAGGGCGGGGATCGTAATGTATAACGGAAAATCTCGTCACATACGACGGATACACAATACCGTTAGAAAACTCCTCTCTAGTGGCGTTATCACAATTGACTATGTAAAGTCAAGAGATAACGTGGTGAATCCGCTTACAAAAGGCTTATCTAGAGAGAGAGTTAGTAGATCATCAATGGAAATAGGGTTAAGGCCGAGGACAAGTCATCATGGCGGTAACTCTACCTAGCAGACTGGAGATCCCAAGAGCTAGGTTCAAGGAGATCAAACAAAATTGTGACTGACGGTTCAACATTTTCAAATAACCCAATCCATTCTCGGATGAAGATAATGTTCAGAAATAAGGATAAAATTTTATGGCTTGTTAATGAGTTAATAAAGCATTAAGATTTTTAATGATTATCTAAAGGACCACATGTTTAGAAATCACCTATGTTAGTGTTAAGTGTAAGCCGGTTTAAAGGGGAATGACAGTGAAAGCCCATTCTCTATGCACTCATGAAATTATGCGGTGTTCATGGCTGAAACGAACACAACCGTGAGAATCATAAACGGTTGAAGGTTGATTGTGTGACTTATGTTGTCTAGGTATACAACAAAGTTCGACGGTTCAAAGATATCAAATCTACCGATTGATCGACTATATCCGATATAAGTTCACTATGGAAAGTTCAAAGAAAAACCTACTTATCCGGATGCAGTCAATCCTCGCTTGTATATCACACTTGTCCGCACATTCTTTTATATTATGGTCATTCCCCATTCAGGTGGGGGATTGTTGAGTTTTGATATTGGTGAAGGGGAAATAATGAGATGAAAAGTGAAGGGAATGTAAAAGGTTCCTTTTGATTTGGTTGAAACAATTGTCCCACATCGAAAAAAGAAAGGAAAAGAGAGGTGTAAATATTACATTACACCTTCTCTAGTCACTAAAAGGGTTGGCCTCGCGCCGCCGTCGTCGCTCGCTCGGCTCGGCTTCGGCTTCGAATTTGGATTGATAATCTTTTTGGACCAAATTTTCTTTAATTTTAATTATTTAATTAATTAAAAGAAAATCATCTGAGGGCGATTGCCATAAATCTTGAGATTTGCGCAGATATTTCGACATGATGCGATCTGCGAGATTTCTAGTTCCGAAGTTAAATTAGTGATTCCCGATTTTATTTTATTTTCCACCATTTTTGTATTTGTTGAAGGGTTGCAAACCTTCGTAGCTTGATCTTCCATGGCTATAAATTCGTTTTCTTCTTGAATTTTACTTACTAATTTTACGAACTACAAAACTCCTTATCTACCTTGCGAATAAATTTTGTGTGATACACTGCCGTTGAGTGGTTCCCTGCTACCTGAATTTGTAGTACTACTATTCTGGTAAGATAATCGTTCTATCCTGGGAGAGGATATCCATCAACCTCGAGTACTGTGAGGGGAATAATTTTCTTAAGGACACACTTTGAACTAAGTGGGTTCGATTATATTCTGGAAAATATTTTTTTCAACACTGATTCTGTTCATTTTCAATTATTATTGTTTACTGATTTTTTGCAATACAGATTACTAACGATCTAGCTAGAGTCTCAATTTCAAAAAGAATTTATTTAATAAAAAATTGTATGAAAGAAAAGATTTCCCTTACCCTCGTGCAAGACCCACACGTTTACTTGTCATGCAACGTTGAAAAGTTCGTAGTTTTTTTTAAAATCAAATGTGATATTTCTTTCTGAAAATACTTAGTTCGTCTTATTTAACAGTCGTTTTAGCAATAAATATCCCAAGATAATTGTCGTTTTAAAAATTCAAGACAAAAATTAGTAGTAACTTTTCTCAACTATACCCTTATATTAAAGAAATACTTCTTTTCAATAGTATTCAATTCTCAAAGAAACATCTAATAAATATGGATGACTTAGTAAACTATATCCAGAGCCGTCTTTGGACCGTGCGAGGTGTGCTACCGCACAGTACCCCTCGAAAAATGAAAAAATTTAGGATCTTTTTTCTCATTTTTTCTTAAGTAGTATTAATTAGAATTTACTGTAAAGGCATAATTGCAGTCTTGGCGATTAATTAAGTCACTTTACGAATTAGAAACGTGCAAAATATTTAAGACGTCCCTGAATATACTCCGTATTTTCAGAAATATTCATCCATGTTTTATTTCCCACTAAACACACCCTAGTGGTTGATATTTTGACTAGTCTAGTGAATTTTGGAGACCATAGGAAATCGTGATGTTAACTACATTCTCCAACATCTCAGTGTGAAGAGTAAGGACATCATGCTGAAAAATCGTTCCACTCTGCAACCTTCACGAGAGACATTATCATTACCCTCAAATTTAAACTTTGAAAAAATGAAAGAATTTTAAAAAAATTAATTCAACTGTTCTAATTCTTTTTCCCCCTTTTCAAGAAAGTACATTCTTACGAAAGTGATACTCTATTTTGGAGTAATTTCTGAAGAACAAAGTGGCCCAATCTGTAATAACTATTTTTCCTCCATTATTTTATTAATGATTTATACTATATATAGTGGTACAAAAATATTTATCTTTCTACAAACTGGGTAATTAATCAATCATATTTACAAGAGAAATCTAATTCTACCTAATATAAGAGATGTACAATTATAATGCAATTTAATTCTATTACACCCCCGCAGTAGAAGCGGGAGGTCGGCGTATGCCGAGACTGTTCCGAAAATCTTCAAATAAAATCAGCGGAAGACCTTTTGTAAAAATGTCGACAATCTGATAATGTGACGGGACATGTAAGACACATACTTGTTCACGAGCAACCTTTTTGCTAACAAAGTAAATATTCTCAATATGTTTAGTGTGTTGGTGGTGAACCCTGAGATAAATATCACTAACATTATCACAATAAATCAATGTCACCTTCGGAACTGGACAGTGGATCTCTAAAAGAAAGTTTCGTAGCCAACAAGATTCAGACACTACATTGGTAACTCCCTGGCATTTTGCTTCGTCACTGGATCTGGACAAGGTTGCTTGTTGTTTTGAGGATCAAGAGATCGAATTATCACCGAGAAATACACCACGTCTGGTATCCAGACAAGCACCCTAATCGATATTTGTATATGAAATAAGAGTGATTGTCGAAGACGGATATAAATGCAAGTCATGATCGAGAGTACCTTAAATATAATGCACAATGCGTTTGAGAACATGCATGTGATCCTCCATCGGGTTATGCATGAATGGATAAACTTGTTGTACAACATAAGAGATGTCGGGCCTCGTGAATGTGAGATATTGCAGGGCCCTTACACGGTTGCGGTAATGTGATTGATCGGCATATGACTTGCTGGAAGAAGCACTCAAGTTCGATTTAGTGTCAACTGGAGTGGCCGACGGCCTACACGATGACATGTCAGGGCGTTCAACAATCTCTAATGCATACTTCTTTTGGGATAAAATAAACCACCTGCATGACGTATAATAACTATCCCCAAGAAGTAACTCAGTGGCCTTAGATCTTTCATTGCAAACTCAGAATCAAGCAGTGACATGATAGACTTGCGAAGAGCTATAAATGCAATCTAATTCTATTACAATCAAGTGCAAAAAAAGAAATTCAAATCAAGATAAAAAGCTATCAAGGTCAATTTATCTGTTTGTGGTATGTGAATTCAAGTCTTATTCACAAATTGTTTATGACAGAATTAAAGAACGAAATAAAAAAAGGGGATATTTTTTTATCAAATTGTAACAAGAAAAATACTTGAATTAGTTCTTACAATTTCAGCATAATGTCCTTTCTTCTATTATACTTCTACTAGGTTTATTTCACGTATCAAGAAAATACTTGAATTTAGGTTAATTCTTCTTATTTATATATGGACCATATGTTATCTACTGGACGGCGTGGGTGCCCCAAAGTGAAAGCATAAGGACTAGACGAAGGGCCAGCAAATGCTAAAGTCCAAAAAGAAAGAGGAGAATGGGCCGACTAAAAAAGTTTCCATTTAGCAGTATCCTTTGTTAGCCCAGGCCCATATTGGGATATGTAGTCTTTTGAGGCATTAAAAAGATTTAAATAAATAAATAAATTGTCAGATATATCGATACTAAAACCTAATATATATATATATATATATATATATATATATATATATATATATATAGATATATTTTCACTGTAATGTTCATTCGAAAAAGTTTTATCGTTACACAATATGTTCTTCAAAAAAAAAAAACTAAATATCGTCTTCCTCTAATAATTATAGAGATGTAAGCATGCACATTAGACAGAAGTCCGTTCAATTTTTTTTAGCCAAAAATAGGGTTACGTGATTCAAGAAGTTTGAAAATAAATAATGAATTGGTCAAAATAAATGACGAAAATCATTCTGATGTATATATGTGTTAATACATTTACTAACATTTGAAGCATATGAAGTTGTTTACTTGCAAGTTGAAGCAAGTCAAGCAACCAATGCACAATCACCAAAAGTTGCGGTAGGGTCATAAGCATTAAGCACAACTTTAGATTTAACTATAAGTTTGGTGTTTCCCGTCCTAAGAATGAAGTCGTCCTTGATAAAAAGTATTTTGCTTTTAAAGTGATTTTTTATACAAACTTAAATTAATTGGACTATAAAAGAGATACCAAACATCGATACGAAAATAAAAAATAAAGCATTCAATACACTTGGATTTTTGTTAAAAGTTTCACATCTAGGGATGTCAGTGGGGCGGGTAAATGCGGGTACCATCCCGCACCCGCTCCAATTGGGGCGGGTATGGGGGTGGTTTGGTGGGTGGTGGGGCGGGTATGGGTATCAAAAGTGCTATCCGCCATGGGTAGTGGGGCGGGAATGAATTTCATATAAGACCCGCCCCACACCCGCCCCGCTACCCGCACCGTACTCACACCGCCCGTACCCGCACCGCCCATATCCGTATCATCTATTAGTTTAATTAGGTTATTTACGAATTTATTTGACCCTTTCTTGATTTAAAATGTGACTTGAGCTAACATGTGCAGTGTCACCTTGTTAAACACAAATGCACCACGTTTCTTTTTCTCATTCTCTTTGTTCTCCTTTTTTTTGTTAAATATTTTCATCTTTACTGTTTTTTAATATTCATAATATTTTGGCAAGGTTTTAGACTTGATATTCGATACACCATAGTGGAAAAGTTCTTTTTTTTTTCCTTTTTCTTATTTAACTTTTATTTTGGTGACTAAAACAATTGCTAGACATTATTTGAGCATTTTATTAATGGGTACCCACCGGGTAAGTGGGTATCCGCGTGAAGTAAGTGGGGCGGGGACGGGTGGAGGAATTACTACCCGTGATGGATGGTGGGGCGGGGATGGAGATGTGTTTTAGGTGGTGGGTACGGGTATGGGATACCCTTCCCCCGCCCCGCCCCATTGACATCCCTACTCACATCGGATATGAAATGGAACATGAACTCTTTATATGGATTTGGACAATTCTCACTTACAAGCTAGCTTTTGTGGTTACGTTAGGCCCAAGATCCATTTTTTACATGATATCAGAGTCAGACCTATTCCAATTCCATGTTCACCGATGTTGGGTCCCCTAATTATGTCATTCACGCTCCAGTTAACAAGGTCTGAGCGTGTGGGGGAGTGTTAAGAGTCTCACATCGGATATGAAATAGGAACATGGACTCTTTATATGAATTTGGACAATTTTCACCCTACAAACTAGCTTTTAGAGTTACCCAAAATTCATTCTTTACAATTTCTCATCACTTTCACAACGACTTCATACTTGTAGTAGATTCCTTATATGTACGGAACTCACCAAATGAATGTCAACTAGTCAAAAGAATAGTAGATCCAATAGATAACCAAAAGAAAAAGAGAACAAAAAACCAAACTTAAAAAATTTACCAACCATTATCATATGTTTGTGGGTTAATAATCTAGGTTTAACACCACATGATTTTCTCTGTCCCTTTCATTACCACATGGATGCAAGCTATTTAACTTCAACGCAAAGCCAAAAAATACCTACCTACTTCACCTGCAAAAACATTACTGTATGATATTTTGACCCAAAAAAAAAAACTTAGTGAGCATATGATTTCACCAAAACTTCTATTATAACTCTAATAGGCAATATGGATTTTTTTTGTTTTTCACACAATATTCAGTACTTGTTTTAGATAGCATAACTAGAAGCCAAGACCTCATAGCACAGCCCTTGGTGGTAACTAAATCAGAATCATTCTTAGCAGGTCCATAATAATGTAACTTCAGCACTTTGATTAAATTATAATCCTTTTAGTTTGGAAGAGCAGTCTTAGTAAGTGCCAACATTACATAATAACACAATTTCTATCTGTAAAAAAGTTATAATGGAATTTTAGTTATATTCAGAATCTTAAATAAGATTTAATAAAGTTACAGCTCATTTGGTACCATAAGAATCGATCTAATTACCGAATGCTTGACATATATTATTAGTTAACAATATAATTATATTTATATTCATATCGTGCTAGATTACCTGCCTCGTTGTCGTTAATTTCGGACTTTGTTGTGTGATTTTACATCTGATCCTTCTATTGTTCCTGGTCTAATCAATAAATTATCATCTGTTTTGACAAAGTAAGCTGTGGACATCTGGATTTTTTTTTTTTTTAAATGGAGACACATGAATTGTTAAAAAAAATCAAATTATTAAGTAGGCTTTAAAATAAAAACTAAAATCATTTAATTTGGTTGGGGTGTTTGGCGAAGTATCTTCTTATAACGAAATAAGACAAATTATTTACAAGTGAAAAGAAAATAAGTTTTTAATTTTAATAAGTCTATGTAATTTTGAAACGACCAAAAATGAAAGAACGATAATTAATTAGGAATTTGGGACAACTCGATGCACTAAACTTCTGCTATGTGTGGATTCGAGGAAGGGCCTGACCACAAGAGTAGATAAATATATCCATAAATACAGGAAGGGAGTATGATTAGAAATTTGTAGATAAAGTAGCTCATATTTCAAACTAATAATTAATGGTGCCAATTAGGAAAGTAATAATACATGTGAAAGAAAAATAGAAACTTTCCAAGTATATTAATTGTGTTTGAACCTACAAAAACAATGCTTGTAAGAGTTAAGAAATTATGAACATACCTCGCGCAGAACTAAGTTGCACAGAAGAAGAGATACGTCGCACGAGTTCGATCCTCGCATAAACCTTCTGGTTGAACTTTGGCCAAGTGTGGTTAATCTACGCGGCGTTTGCGCTATTATGCGTACACAGTTTCTGCACTTCACACTGAAAGAAGAATGCATGATTTCGCAAAAAAAAAAAAATTATGAACATAAATATATTCAAACAAGAAATTCCATATTTCACTTAATCATTAAATTAATTTAGCCTTTTTCACACGCTTTAAAAAATATAATAATAACAGTTGTTTGACTGTATTGCTCGTATTCGCTCTCAACTTTTTTAAATAACTCTTAGAACAGTAAGAGTGAAAATGAATATAATTAATTAAATTTTCTTAATTATCTAAAATAATAACTTAAATAATTATTTTTAACAAAAGTGACAAATAAATTGGACTCACGGGATAATATTTGTGGGCAGGCAAGAAATAGAGTCCAAGTTTGCGGCATCCGATGCAACTCCATGTTAGGTTGGCTCAAGTTTCAAAATAACTTCATTTGACTATATTTTATATTAGGGGTGAGGAGGGGTACAGGGTACGAGATATCTGATCGGAACCGACACTAACGGATAGGTTCCTGGTAGATATATTAGAATGACGGGTAGGTTCCGGATAGTAAAATTAATAACCGATTAATGTCGGTTCCGATTTCGGTTTTGGAAAATAGAGACCGGGTATCCGGAACCGATACCCGGACCCTATGGGTAGAAAAACTGAATGTTGAGTCACTTGTAGAAGAATGGATATTTCATCTTTTCTTGCATTTCCTTTGTTGGTTGGTTTGGGGGCTGCTCTTGTTGCTATAAAAGTTGATGTTTAAATGCTAATTTTTTCTTTAATGTTTATTTTAAATTCTATCTATGCAGAGTGCTTACTGAATTTGAGCTAAAGTATTGAGAATCTTCCTAAGGTACTGATGCAAAATACTCGATTCTTTTAGTGTCTAAAGAGTTCTGCAGCTATAGATTTCATTGATGGAAAAAGACATCGGACTTAAAATTCTTCTAGTTTCAGCTATAGATTTGAGTCACGTGTAGAAAAATTGAATGTGTTTTTCGTTACAGAGTACCCGGGAACCTACCCGGTAGGTTCCGGGTAATGATTGCTACGGATAGGTTCCGGGTAGTAAATTTAGGAATCGGTCTTTTATAGGGTAGGGTCTGGGTAATTCAAAAATAGTAGGGTACCTGGACCCGCTTACCCCTAGTTTATATATATTGTGCGGTATTCTCTTAATCAGTGGCAGTTTGTCTAATAATTGAAGTACGAAGAAAGTAACTTAGATTACTTAAACGTTAATTAGAGCTTTATACATCCTGACTCGTTCTTTGTCTCTTCCATGATAGACATGATGAGTGCCAAGGCAAACCCAAGAAGTAAATAAAATCTATTAATAGGGAAGCAAACAATATTTTTTTTTTATGACGGAGAACCCGCAGCCGCTACTTTTTTTATAAGTGCGCACTGGGTAAACCCTCAGACTGACGTAATAGTCTGCAAATCACGTCAGTTAGGTAAACCATACTTAACAAGCCATGTGTGACAGATTCAACCAAAAATGTGTTGGCAGAGGAAATCGAACTCGTGACCTTTCGATCTCGCACTCTTCTACTCCACCAACTTGACTACCCTTCCGGGTAACATTTATTGATATTTAATTTTCCTTTAAAGTAAGTTGCATCAGGGGTTGCAAATTAATCTTCATGTAACTGTTTTCTCTAGTGTTCAAATCAATATTTTTGTAAAATCAGTTTTTGTTTTAAACCAAATAAAACAGAATAAAAAACTTTAAAGGACAAAAATAGATGGAACAGATCTGAGTCCACGAGTTTCTCGTGCGTCCTTAAGAAATCTAATCACATCATAGTTGTCAACGTTGATGAATTAATTTCTCACAGGATAGAACGGAAAATTACTATGCAATAGCGACAATGCAAATTGCAAAACTTCAACGAACTCAAATAAGGGCAGCAAGTCACACTGGACAGTTATGTTTTGCTTTTGAAAAAATGCAAAATGCAGAGAAGAGAGGAGAGTAAAAACGTTAAAATTTTCAGTAATTTTTATGCTTCAGTGAATTAAAATTTCAACTTATATAGCGAACGAATGAGTGTTATTAAAAGATATGATGATTTTATATAAAAATCACATCCTTTGCACCTGATGCCTTTTCCTAAACGTAGCTCAATTTTTCATTCACCCCACCCAAAATCATTTTTCAAGAGATATACCACAAGTTATATGTGGAGTAATTTTCCTCCAATGCCACTTTTGATCTTTGCCACCACATGAATAAATATGATGAATGGAAATATTTAATTAATAATAATAATAATTTAATAGTAATGAACAATGTATGAGAAAACAATATGATAGGATGAAAATGAGTTCCAATTTCTCTGTCTATTTTTCCTTCTCTCCCTTCATACTCTCTATATTTTCATCTACATTCGTGAATGATACGAATTCACAACAAATAATATCAGAGTCAACTTTTCTTTGCTCCAACTCTTGCTCTAGAAGGAATATATGATATAACTTTAATTTCTAAAGAATTATACTCTTAATAAAGTCTAGTTTAAGATGGTACAAATGATTCATCATTTGGATTATGCTATCAAAGTTAGGACAATTTTGTGAAGGTCCGTTATGTAGAGTGGTGTGGCCTTCGCGTTCGCGATAAAATCATCATCATCCATGACACATCGTCATTGACATTGCCGCCGAAGCTCCGGCGAAACCCAATTATCCCTCTTCACTTTGCTAGCAGCGGCACCATGCCTCCCGTCGCCTTTGTAACTCCGGCATCACCAGATTTTCACCGTCGAAAAGCATTGCCTCCCTCCAGCGAAAATTGGAATACAGCCGAATTTTGAATACACTTTACCGTAGCTACAAAATGTAATTATCAAAAGTATAGTTATGCCTAAAAAATTTCCAAAGTATAGTCATTTGTGTAAAAATCAAGACTCTTTTTACTCAAAGTTTACACACTAAAAATTTACTCCCTCCGTCTACTTTTTACTTGCCAACTACATAAAAGAAAAACAATTATTTTTACTCGCCCACTTTAGCATATTAAGAGGAAAAATATATATATATGTTACCTCAGCGTGTATTTATTGTCCAAATTATTTTTCAGGATTTAAGACTATAAACCAATTAATATGAGATTATGATAAAATATACACTTTATTTATTATTTCTTAAAGAGAGTACCAAGGTGGTGTTTGACCAAACTTCTGTAAGTGTTTCTGTTTCTCATGAACACTTCTTTGACCAAACAACCTCTTTCCAGAAGTAGAAACATTTTTTTCAGAAGCCAAAAAGTGTTTTTAAATGGGAAGAAAATTGGTGTTTCTCTAGAAGTGCTTCTCGAGAAGCCCTTTTTGCTCATAAAATAATTTTTTTTGGACCCATTTACCCTTTTCTTGTTGGAAATTTACTAAATGTGAAATAAATTAATCCTATTAATTATGACTCGAACAATTAGAGCCCCACACGTCGAAAAAATGATTTCCACACACGTGCACATAAAGTGTCAAGGATAGTAATTTTCTTGAATGAAAGAGATATTGGTATGTATACGAATTGTTTGAGACGTAAGAAAACAGACGGTTATTGGCCAAATGACAAATGGTTTCACATTGGTAAATGAAAGGAAGAAATGTGTAAAAGATGAAACGAATCAGAAAAATGACCTCGGGAATTTGAAGAGGCACCGCGGTGCCACAAGGACAGGACCGTGGTGTCAGGGGCACCGCGGTGCCTCCACCTAGGACCGCGGTGCTAATAGTGCCCTCCCGAGAGACCGCAGTGCTACGACATTTTTTAGAACCGTTGGAGGCGAATTAAGGCTGAATATTGGGCTGATTTTTGAGCAATTACTCTCCATTATTTGGCTATTGAATTCATCCATTAGTAGGCTGAATTAATCTCAATATCAATGGTCATTACTTGACATTGATGGCCATTCATTTGGTGAATTGAGAAGACTAAATCATCTACCTATAAATAAAGGCCTTTGGCTCATTTACAAAGTACACATTCACTAAGCAATTCTCTAAAAGTTGTCTTCCTCTATTGCAATCACAAAACACTCTAAGATCTTTCTTTCAAAGCAAACACTTGAGTTCCCTTTGCTCATTTGTTTGATTGTTGTTTTATCTTGGGAGATAAGTTGTCATCACAACCGTTGAAAGGATATACGGGGCAATATTATCTTAAAGATAGATCAAACACCTTAACAGATTCTCTAGAAATAGTTTATGCAGAACTATTTTTAAGAAACAGAAACATTTTTTCAGAAGTTTGGCCAAACAAACCCTTAGTCCAATTTTGATTTATAACTTTGATGGAATGATTATAGTGGCAAGAACGCTCCTAGAGATAAATTTGAGGAATCCAACACAAGTCTTAACTGATTTCACGTATTTACTTACTTAGAAAAAGTTCAGGATGTATAGGTTGAACTCATGCAAAAGTGGAGTGTGTAAATAAAAATTCAATTCAAACGCGAAATACTTATTCCTTTTCCCTAAGTTATACCCTAAAGTCATATTTGGATTTCATTATGGATTAATAGGAACCCTATGTTTTGGATTCAAGTAAGATGGGTAATTAGGGTGTTAACTTCCAATATCGGGGAAATTGACAAAATATAAGTTATTCTAATGGGTGGACATCCCAATTTCACAGTAGATTACTGAAGAGATATAGAACTGGTTTGGTTCATGAATCATGAGAGATAGACACACAGAGATATTAATCAAAGCTAAGGGTTGAGTGATGACTTGAACTATAACTTGTATTAATTCGTAAAATTCTATAGTAAATAATTATATATTTTTCTAAATATTCTTCATATATTATGCCGAATATCACTTGGTATTGTCACTTTCATTTTTTTTATTGTATATATGTTAGTTGCCCTTTTCAAACATGTTACACAAACAAGCTGGCCATCCCATGCTGTCTTAGTGCCATATTCAATCACTCACAAATACATGTGGAATTCAAGTCGTCATTATCATCATTGTACCCTAACAACCTCTATCATACATGTGATAGGTCCAAATTTTTTTGAAGATGTGATAGGCCCAATTTGTATGCTTTTTTTTGTACATTATTAATATTCATGTCCAGTCCCTACTTCAATAAATAAAACAAGAAATGCAAACTCTTTTTGCTCTCATTTGTCTCTTTTTTATAGTAAAAGATCAACTCACGTACGAACATCACCTACATATTTATATTTTATACCATTTCAATATTGTTGTCCATAACAATCTTAGTATTATTCCAAATAATTCTGACCAAAATCTTTCCGAAAACTTTAATATTGGTACCTCGATAGATATAGTAGGCATTCGGATCTTTTTGGATTTTGTTGGTACAAATTTGGGCAACACTCTGAATTCAAGAAATGTGGTCCAAGTAGTAAATTATATATAAGCTTTATTGGGAAACCTTAAGTTCAAGGAAACAATAATAAATGTTTTATCTCGTACATTATAAAAGATTGAGAATGACCTTATGTAAGATTTGCTAAACAAACGAGCATCTAGTATTTTTTTTGTAAAACAATTAATGGACGTGGAAGCTAATTAGTTAAACAAAACTATCCTTTTTTTATGCTGATGGAGAACCCATTTTATTGTTCATGCCTAGCGTATACAAAAATAAATTTAACATGAACAAGCAAGTTTAGTGTTGTCCTCGTAAGAATAAAGTTAGTTTGATGTATCATATAATTATAGACTTAAATATCATGAGTCAATTTTGTAAGTAATACCTGATTTTATTCAATGAAGGTGATAAATTGTAAAATTTAAAAAAAAACAATTGATATTTAAACATGTTTGAAATTTGTCTTTGGTGGAGGTTGGGTCCGCCCATCTTCAATGACTTAAACATCATAATTTCACATGTTGGAAACCCTAGCTCTTCACACGTGCATAATCTACTAAGTAAGTAGATGACCGTAGGACCAAGAATCGTCAAATTTCATTGAGAAATGGAAGAGATATTGGTCCGTGAGTAAGGTGTTTGAGACATGAAAGAGTGGTGTGAGACAAATCTACCATATCGATAGAAAAAGGAAGAATTGTTCATAATATAAGCCTCAAAATTGAATAAGAGATTGGGACCCCAAGGGGTAACCCATGTGTTTGAAGGAGGGATGATCTAGGTGTGCTTGTGTTAGAGACTAGGCCCACGCGCGCCACCACCACCACCACCACCCTCTCGGTCCGCGTCGCGGGCTGTTGGGCTTCTTCTGATATTATCTTTTTGGACCCCAGACTTTATTATATTTACAGTTTGGTCTCTGAAGTTTCTGGAAGACAATTTCTACAGGAACCGCGGCGCCTCATGACTAGCACCGCGGTGCTAATTGTCCAGTGAGCTTTCCAGGCAACGATAATAATCAGAATTGATGGCCATTACTTGGTGAAACGTTTTACACTTATGCCACAACGTTTTTGGTCATTATGGTGTCCATTAACAGCCTTCTTAACACCCATTAACACCTCTCCTCATCCTCTAAACTATATAACCCTGTCTTATTTCCAGATTTGAGAGTACACATTAACATAAATATATGAGAACTATACAGAACAGAAAATAGAGGGAAAACACACATAGAATACATATTTCTATAAGTTCTTCCTAGTTCATTGTCACGACCCGACCCCGGATCCGTGACCGGTGCCTTGACCAGGGCACCCTTGTGACACAACATCAGAGAAAACCAGCGGAATATAAACTCAAAATAAAACAACCATAATGGTATAAATAGTCTAGCCCAAAATGGCTACCCCAAAAGTACATCAAACTGAACAGTTATATCCTTAAACAACCCAAGTTATGACAAGACTACATGTGCCTCAAGAATAAGTAACACTATGACGGAGACGGGGCCGTCATGCCCCTGAATGTACAAAATATCACAACACCGGGGAGAACCATACCAAAAGTCGAGCTTCCGAAGAAATGGAGCTCCTGACACCTGAGTAAGAGATCCTAGGAATGAGGATCTACCACCTGCTTTCCCTTACTCGCGTGACGCACGCATTTCTGAAGGAGGTCGACACAACGTACAGTATGTAAATCGGAAAATCGTAGTAATATCATAAGTCAAAGATAGTGAGTCATAGATAAAAATCATTTTCCAGACCGTGCCTTACAAACAATGAGAGTAACAAGTATAAAACTTATAGCATAAAAATAGGAGGCTCACGATCAAAACAGGTACCTCGCGTAGTATCGTTAACGATCCTACTCGCGGGATTATTTCACCCGTGGGTCCCGTGGACCGGCGTGAGGTCATCCGCCTCGTCGTGGGACTATTTCACCGCGTGAGACTATTTCACCCGCATGGATCCCGTGGACCCGCATGAGTACCATCGCCGTACTCGCGTGGGACTATTTCACCCGCGTGGATCACGTGGTGGGATCCGCGTGAGTGCTGCCGCACTCGCGTCATGGGTAGCAAATCCATGGCATAGATAATAACCCGGGTTTACCAGTAATAATACAAATATATAACATAGCTCATCCGCTATCATAAATAACATAAGACTCTACCATATCATATCATACCTAAGCACTACCGCATTATCATAACATAAGCACTACGCTTATCATAACATAAGCAAGTTAAGAAATCCACAACTTTATTAACATTATTAATATATCCTCTCATTTTAGTATCCTAAGGCACTAACATGTCTTTTAATAGAAAATCAGAATTCACCCAAGTACCGTGTACTTAGCTTTTTAAGAAAAACTCTTTTTATACAAAGATTCCAAGATACTAATCACCATAGTATCAAGTTACAATTTCTTTTCAAGACAAGTCACATTTCCTTTTTAGAAATATAATAGGCTTAAATCAAGTGACTCATTTCCTTTAAAACCTTAGGCAACCATGCCTAAAAATCAATTCACCTTTCTTAGTTTCAAATCCTTTTACGCACTTGTTTTAATTAGAGTAAACCTTTCTTTGTGAACCTTTCAAGTAAACTAATATAACCAACTCCCATAAAGTCATTATATTAGTGTTATCCTTTGTCAAAACATTTTCCTCAAACCAAGGACTTATACTTTTGAAATGAAACAAGTATCATATACTTTAGAACAAGTGTGGATTATCAAATCTTGACGATACCGCGTACTACATAGATACAACTATTCATGCTCAAGAGATAGGAAAGCTCTACATACCTCCTTGGTCAATCCACACTAAGTCCAACTACCGCAAGTAATATGTCAACCTATAATAACCATAGTGTGTTTATTAACCTCTAATTTCAATGTAGCAATTCCAAATTCAAGTTATCAATTCCTAAGGAAAATTGGGCAGCATTTCCTTTGTTTACCTCACTTTGCCACCTTTTCAAAGGCCGATTTTTCAACATTCAAACGCCTTATTAAGGCCCAACAACCAAACTAACACAAAGGGATTACACACCTAATCTTGGGTGTGTAAAATTCTGCCCATAAGTTATAATAGCACACTTAACAATTCTAAGGTGGTTTTAGGCTACAACATGCTCATAATATTTCTTTAGCCAAATCCTTCATATTCAACCCACATTTCTAGCATGCTGATGACTCTAAGAGCATTATTTACCACCATAAGTATCTTCTTCATAACATGCGACTCTATAAACTATTAATAGAGGAAGAATCATTACCTTAGAGCTTTAGCCAAATTTTATCCAACAATTTGCTAGCCTTTCTACCAAGAATACCACCACCACCACCTTCACAAGTTAGCCACAAGCTTCCTTGTCTTTTAATTTTTCAGATTTTTCTTAAGGCTAGAATCCTCTTGGATTTTTAGAGAGAAGGAGGAGCTTGAAATATTTAGAGAGAAGGAAGAGGTTTTTCAAAGAGAGATGACAAATGACCAAGTCTTTAAGACTTGGTCAATATATCGCATGTAAAAATCGGATGGGGACACTTGTCCCCACTGTGCCCTTTCAAAATAAAAATCGACTTTTCCTAAGTTTTTCCGCTGATTTCCCTGGCCATGGCCGCTGCTTCCGGGGCTGCGCAAGAATCCCTGTGAACCCTCGGATCATCCGGCCATGGCCTGCTTCCGGCCATGGCTGAAACTTCGACGACCAAGATTTTTCGCGCGCGGCCGACTTCCGGCCGCGGCCACTTGGCTGAGACCCCGATCGCGGTCCAGCCGAACCACGGGTATAACATTCTCCCTTAGAAACATTCGTCCCGAATTCTCCAAACTTACTCAAATTACAATATCGCGATAGACTCAAATAAAGACGCTCACACTACCACAACAAAACTCAAGCATAAATACTAAATTTAAAGACCAACAATTTAACGTGGGTTACACGGAGGTATAGGGAATAAGTGAGGATATTTCTTCTTCATCTCATCCTCCGCTTCCCACGTCATTTCCTCCTGCTCACATTCCGCCATAGACCTCGACGAAGCCACGTCTTTCGTCCGAAGTCGTCTAACCTGACGATCGAGTATCGCTATGGGACTCTCCTCATATGATAATTCCTCTGTTACCTGAACCTCATGAATCGGATGTACTCTAGATGGGTCTTCAATACATTTCCGCAACATAGACACGTGAAACACTGGATGTACTGCCTCTAGATCGGACGGCAGATCCAACTCATGTTGTACCGCCTACCCTTCCGGACAATGCGGTAAGGCCCAATGTACTGGGCTAAGCTTTCCTTCTTTCCAAATCTCATCACGCCTTCACGGGCGATACCTTTAGAAAGACCCAATCGCCTAACTCAAATTCCGTTGTCGACGCGGATGATCTGCGATACGACTTCGCCGACTCGAAGCCGCCAACAACCGCTCTGGATAAACTTCACCTTATCCATCGCCTTGAACTAAGTGCGCCCGACCAATGGACTTCTCCCACCTCGAACCAGCTTTATAGGTGATCTGCACTTCCTCCCGTATAAGGCCTCATGCGCCATCGAATCCGGAATGGTAGCGTTGTTGTAAGCAAACTCCACAAGAGGCAAATGATCCTCCCGCTACCCGAAATCAATAACACAAGCCCGCAGATATCTTGAGTGTGCGGATAGTGGCGCTGTCCGCTTGGCCGTCGAGGATGAAATGCGTCTTGAGACTCACCGTGTCCCTAATCCTTCGGAAGGACCTCGAAGTTAGCCGAGAAGCGGGCTCTCTATCTCGATATAATCGACACCGACACCGTGTAGTCTTACAATCTCTCTAATATATAATCGCATAGTCTCACCGAGAACGTCGTTCGACGGAAGAAAATGGGCTGATTTCGTCACTGTCGACAATCACCCAAATGGAATCATGCTTCCTCCGAGTGGTAGGTAGTCTGTAATAAAATCCATATTTATCACCTTCCACTTCCAAGTCGAATATCAATATCTCGCAATGCTTACCCGGAACTCGTGCTCAATCTTAACTCGCGACAATTCGCACGTGCCACGAACTCTGCAACGTCCCTCTTTAGGCAATCCCACCAATACACGCATCTGAGGTCACGATACATTTTAGTCGATCCGGATGAATAGAATAACGAAGCTGTGTTGCCTCGCTCGAATCTGCCGACGAAGTCTGTCCGCACAACGGAACACACAACCGCCGAATCTTAGCATCTCATCAGCGCTACCTCAAGCAGACTCTTTCTCTCAACAGCGGCATCTGCATGCACCAAAATCGGATCCTCATACTGTCGCCTCTTCACCTCCCCGGCGATGGAAGACTCGGCAACCTCTCGAACCCGAATTCCGTCACCAACAGA
Organism: Przewalskia tangutica; assembly: GCA_029844215.1. Lineage (NCBI taxonomy): Eukaryota > Viridiplantae > Streptophyta > Magnoliopsida > Solanales > Solanaceae > Przewalskia > Przewalskia tangutica. The sequence goes on along the minus strand of CM056731.1, from coordinate 15,889,359 downwards.
ATCAACCAAACGAACCCCAAGGCTCGCTAGCTGATGTAACTCTCGGACCATATCCCTTTTCTTTGGCTGAACAACAGACAGACTACCCATCGATCTGCGACTGGCGGCATACGCCACTACATCGCCTTCTCTGCGGGTGGTGCGAATATCAACATCGTAATCCTTAAGTAGCTCCAACCACCGTCGCCGCAAGTTCGCCTCCTCCGTGAAGATGTACTGGAGACTCTTGTGGTCTGTGTAAATGTCCACGTGAACTCCATATAAATAATGTCTCCAGATCTTTAAGGCATGAATCACAGCTGCCAACTCCAAGTCATGTGTGGGATAGTTCTTTTCATGCTTCCTAAGCTGTCGAGATGCATAAGCTATAACATTGCCGTCCGCATCAAAGACGCACTCCAAGCCCGACACTGACGCGCCACAATAAACCACGTATCCATCTAAACCTGCGGAAGAGTAAGAATGGGCGGTCGTCCAACCTCTCCTTTAGCAATCGGAAACTTTCCTCACTAGTATCCGTCCGGAACATACCGCTTTCCAGTCGACTTAGTCAAAGTCTTTGAAATAGAAGCAAACTTTTCCACAAACCTCAGATAATAGCTGCAGAGGCCCAAAGTCGCAGACTCCGGTCGGTGTAGTGGTGCGGGCAAGTCTTGATCGCCAATCTTAGTTGTATCAACAGAATACCATCGGCCCAGATAACATGCCCTAAGAAAGCCACTGAAGCTAACCAGAACTCGCATTTCGAGAACTTGGCATACAACTGTCGGTCTCGGAGGACTCCCAATACCGTCCTCAAATGATCTGTATGCTCGCTGCGTGCGCGAATACACCAAGATATCATCAATAAACACTATAACGAACATATCCAAGAATGGCACGAACACCCTATTCATCAAATCCATGAATATTCTTTGGGCGTTGTCAACGAAAGACATCACCTGAACTCATAGTGCCCATACCGGGTCTGAATGCGATCTTTGGGATGTCATCTCTCTAACTCGCACTGATGATAACTGCACGCAGTCTATCTTGAAAAACACTTTGCACTCGCAACCGGGTCAAACAAATCGTCAATCACGGGAGGGATACGTTCTTGATAGTAACCTTGTTCACCGCTGTAATCAATACACATACGCGGCGTCCCCATCCTTCTTCTTTACAAACAACATTTGGCGCCCCGAGAAACACTGGCCTAATAAAGCCTTTCTCCAAAGAAATCTTTCGATTGATCCTTCAATTCCTTCAACTCGGTGCCATCTGTATGGCGAGAATAGATATCGGTCGAGTGTGCGGTGCCAAATCGATGCAAAACTCAATCTCCTCTCGGGAGGATACGGAAGCTTCGTGCGGGAATACGTCTGAAACTCTCTAACAACCGAATCGATCAAGGTCCAGATCTCACCTCGATGTCGAATACGAATCAAATGGTAGATATACCCCTTCCGTACCATCTTCCTAGCCTTGAGGTAAGAAATAAACCTACCGCCGGCGACGCAAAGATTCCTTCCACTGAGCAACCGGCCACCAGAAACGGAACCAAACTAACCTCTCTCTGCAGTCCACATTGGCATAGCAAGACGCTAGCTAATCCATACCCATAATCACATCGAAGTCTGTCATATCCAACTCTATCAAGTCAGCTAGAGTCTGACGACCATCTATAGTCACTGGGCAAGCCTTATATACCCGCTCAGCTACCACTGAAGCACCTAACGGCGTAGCCACCTCAAAGGATTCTATGGACTCGGGCTCATCCCTATTCTACCAAAGAATATGAGGAGATATATAGGACAAGGTAGAACACGGATCTATCAAAGCATAAACATCACAAAGAAGAGACCAACAATGTACTGTGGCGACATCGTGACGCCTCGGTCTGGCGGTGGACATAGCATAAATGCGGTTACGAGGACCTGAATCGAACCCCGCCACGACCGCCGCGGCTGTTGGCGTGAACACCCCGCTCCGGGCGCCAACCATCAAGATGAAGACCAAAGAATCGAACTCGCCTGAGCCATGACACTCCCGCCGCTCGACGGACAATCTTCTTCAAATGGCCTGCCGCCACAAGAGTAACAAACTCACGGAGAATACGACACTTCATAATGGCAATCACCACATCGACCACACCGAGGCATAGGCCTCATCTCGACCGGAACTCTGGTCCTCCGAAACCCAAGTCTGGAACCCCGTCCCGCTCTCAATACTCTATACGTCCGAAGATGGTGGAGAGCGCTCGACCGGCCGTGGTGCAAATCCGTTCAGCTTTGGGGTTGTCTACCCTAAAACTACCAGAGGACCTGCTTTGTCGACCTCTACGTTGATACAGCCGATCCGCTTACCGCGTTCTCACACCTGCGTACGTGCTGCACGCGGCAATGCCCATGCCCAGAAGAGCCACCCCGTGCAACTTTCGGCCAAGTGATCATCGAGTCTGTGACATAGCGGCACACTCGCCCTCCATGCTCGCTACCAAAGCGGGCACATACCTAGCCAATGAATCAAACTCCATGTTGTATTCGGATCGTCGCCCATTCTGTCTCGGGCCAAAAATCTATCGGCGAGCCCTCCTCATCTGCGGAGGCAAGAAATGGCCAAGTAACGCCTCTGAGAACTCATCCCAAACAGCTGGAAGCGCATGCTCCCCCCGGGACAGTTCCCATGAATCATACCAATCAACTGCAGTGTCCCGCAGCCGATGTGAATCTAGTACCACCGACTCGGTCTCGGCCCCGATCACCTCACGATCCACGCAGAATCGTTTGATGAACTCCCGAGATCATCCTCGAGCCTCACCCATAAAACTCGCGGTGGGCTTCAACTCAAAAGTCCTCGCCTCAAGCTAGCCGCCTGTCTTTGAACAACGGTACAATGAATCGCTGTCTCACTTATCTCCGTTCGCCACAACTCGCTAGTAATCGTGCATCTCTCAGAGCCTATATCCTTCGCCCTGGCCGCTGGGTGGAGGCTCGTACCGCGGTCTCGATGAGCGCCGCCGCCTCGATTTCTACTGGGGTTGGCGGCGGTAGAACTCGCCGTCCAAACACTCATCTGTAAGGACGGGCTCGTGCCTGTAACCCTCGGTTCCTACTAGTAGTTCCTCCATCGCCGCTTCTTCGGGCGCGGTCGCGCTGCGAGGCATAATTGATATACACAAAGTTTACGTCGGAGGAAATCCAACCTATAACACGGCTACAGTGCGATCTTAGAGTGAAAGAAATGGAAACCAATCTAAATATCTCGTAGCCTCACGATTATAGATGTGGTGCACAACACACCGATAATCAAGACTCTACTAGATACGGCCTGTAGACCCTTTCCGAGGATTAACTGCTCTGATACCACTTTTGTCACGACCCGACCCCGGATCCGTGATCGGTGCCTTGACCCGGGCACTCTTGTGACACAACATCAGAGAAAACCAGCGGAATATAAACTCAAAATAAAACAACCATAATGGTATAAATAGTCTAGCCCAAAATGGCTACCCCAAAAGTACATCAAACTGAACAGCTATATCCTTAAACAACCCAAGTTATGACAAGACTACAGACCTCTAAGAATAAGTAACACTATGACGGGACAGGGCCCCGTCATGCCCCTGAATGTACAAAATATCACAACACCGGGGAGAACCATACCAAAAGTCGAGCTTCCGAAGAAATGGAGCTCCTGACACCTGAGTAAGAGATCCTAGGAATGAGGATCTACCAATGAGAGTAACAAGTATAAAACTTATAGCATAAAAATAGGAGGCTCACGATCAAAACAGGGTACCTCGCCCGTAGTATCGTTAAGCAGTCCTACTCCTGGGACTATTTCACCCGCATGGGTCCTGTGGACCCGCATGAGGTCATCCGCCTCGTCATGGGACTATTTCACCCGCATGGGACTATTTCACCCGCATGGATCCTGTGGACCCGCATGAGTACCATCGCCGTACTCGCATGAGACTATTTCACCCGCATGGATCATGTGGTCCGGATCCGCATGAGTGCAAGCGCCGCACTCGCATCATGGGTAGCAAATCCATGGCATAGATAATAACCCGGGGTTTACCCCGTAATAATACAAATATATAACATAGCTCATCCGGCTATCATAAATAACATAAGCACTACCGGCCTATCATATCATACCTAAGCACTACCGGCTTATCATAACATAAGCACTACCGGCTTATCATAACATAAGCACTACCGGCTTATCATAACATAAGCAAGTTAAGAAATCCCCTAACTTCTTATTAACATTATTAATATATCCTCTCATTTTAGTATCCTAAGGCACTAACATGTCTTTTAATAGAAAATCCGGGAATTCAACCCAAGTACCATGTACTTCTAGCTTTTTAAGAAAAACTCTTTTTATACAAAGATTCCAAGATACTAATCACCATAGTATCAAGTTACGATTTCTTTTCAAGACAAGTCACATTTCCTTTTTAGAAATATAATAGGCTTCTAAATCAAGTGACTCCATTTCCTTTAAAACCTTAGGCAACCAATGCCTAAAAATCAATTCACCTTTCTTAGTTTCAAATCCTTTACCCGTACTTGTTTTAATTAGAGTAAACCTTTCTTTGTGAACCTTTCAAGTAAACTAATATAACCAACTCCCCATAAAGTCATTATATTAGTGTTATCCCTTTGTCAAAACATTTTCCCTCAAACCAAAGGACTTATACTTTTGAAATGAAACAAGTATCATATACTTTAGAATAAGTGTGGATTATCAAATCTTGTACGTATACCGTACTACATAGATACAACTATTCATGCTCAAGAGATAGGAAAGCTCTACATACCTCCTTGGTCAATCCACTTGCTAAGTCCAACTACCGCAAGTAATATGTCAACCTATAATAACCATAGTGTGTTTATTAACCTCTAATTTCAATGTAGCAATTCCAAATTCAAGTTATCAATTCCTAAGGAAAATTGGGCAGCATTTCCTTTGTTTCTACTCACTTTGCCACCTTTTCAAAGGCCGATTTTTCAACATTCAAACGCCTTATTAAGGCCCAACAACCAAACCAACACAAAGGGGATTACACACCTAATCTTGGGTGTGTAAAATTCTGCCCCATAAGTTATAATAGCACACTTAACAATTCTAAGGTGGTTTTTAGGCTACAACATGCTCATAATATTTCTTTAGCCAAATCCTTCATATTCAACCCACATTTCTAGCATGCAATGACTCTAAGAGCATTATTTACCACCATAAGTATCTTCTTCATAACATGCAACTCTATAAACTATTAATAGAGGAAGAATCATTACCTTAGAGCTTTAGCCAAATTTTATCCAACAATTTGCTAGCCTTTCTACCAAGAATAACACCACCACCACCTTCACAAGCTAGCCACAAGCTTCCTTCTTGTCTTTTAATTTTTCAGATTTTTCTTAAGGCTAGAATCCTCTTGGATTTTTAGAGAGAAGGAGGAGCTTGAAATATTTAGAGAGAAGAAAGAGGTTTTTCAAAGAGAGAGATGACAAATGACCAAGTCTTTAAGACTTGGTCAATATATTGCATGTAAAAATCAGATGGTGGGGACACTGTCCCCACTCAGCCCTTTCAAAATAAAAATCTGACTTTTCTAAGTTTTTTTTGATTTCCCGCCGGCGCGCGCCGGCTAACGCGGCCGCATTCTCCTGCGAACCCGGATCTTTCCCGGCCATGGCCACTGAACTCAGCGACCACCGATATCGGCGGCGCGGCCACGACTTCGGCCGCGGCCTACAATCACCGCGCGCTGGCCACGAGACCCACGCATCATGTCGGCCCGAACCACGGGGTATAACATTCATGAACGTTCTTCTTTTCCATTCTTTGCAATCGTTTTGTGTTTGTTTTCTTCGCCAGGATCACGAGTGTTTGCTTTGCACAAGTGATATTTTTGTTGTCTTAAGAAAAGATTGAAGCTTCAATCGACTCAGCAACCCAGATTTAGTATCTATTGGTTTCAGGTTAACAAAGATTCAAGGAGCTTGCTGAAACTGGAACAAAGATCCAAGGCGGAAGATTCAAGACGAATTTGATATAAAGATCAAGACCACCCAACATAATTGTTGCATCAACTCTTGTTGGTATCAACTCTATTGTAACACATAATTGATCATTCTTTCCTAGCACTTGTAATAGTAGTTTACTATTTTCCGTACATCAAAAGGGGTTTAGACTCACAAAACAATCAAAGTATATACGGGGAAAATATATATATAATGAAAGTATATATGTCCTAGAAACAATCATTTTAGGAGCACATGTACTTGAACACATTCATATTATTAATAAGATTAATATATACTTGGCATTTGCAATTATTGAATTATTATTTGATTGTTTATATTAATCATTAATGTGCATCCCTTGAACTTACGTTGTCAATAATAGTGTGAGATATTAATGATAGAGTGTAGTTCTTAAAATAGCCTAGACTAATGATCATTGAGAATGGGATATCAATTATATGTTATAAGTCGACATGTGGTCTGCATCACATTCTTATAGAATGTAGTATATCTCACTTATCGCGATAGTTGCTAGTGATGGACACGTGGATACTCTTGAGAGGAGTATTGGCATACCTGGCGATAAACTATTTGTTATACATGTCTAGAGTATTATCGCGTGTGGGAGATAGAGGTCGCCCAGACTTGAGGTCAATATCACCTTGTTTACGAGCAATGCACTTTGATCCCGTCTAAGCTCAAATGCCTTATAGGTTGAGACGCGCTTGTATTGGGTGCATTACTGAAGTAGATTGAAGGTGGTAGTTGAGCGAAGAATAGATTCATTCCTCGATTGGAATTTCGAGAGAACACTCACCGGAGATGTTAGGTCGACCCAGTCATTGGCGATCAACGAGAGACATATCTAGGATATGGTCAGTTGTCGACTAATATAGATGAGATAAAGTGATCAAGCCATTTGGATAGACACTTGGCAAATCTTAAGCTTGATCGGTGTGTCGCGAATGAAAGGAATTTATCATCTCACATAGAGGTTTGTTTACTTGAGTCTTGTAAGCGTTTCACATATCGAGTGCCACCCGCTACCGTCTGTGAGTTCAGTGTGAACCTTGATTTGATCAAGTGGAGTGTGTGAAGGCCTAAAGGGTCACACTAAGTCGATTGTCCTTTCGGTCTAAGGGTATATTGAGAGAATGTAAAATATCGGATTTTGAATCAAGATATTTTATTTTATAATAAATTATGGGATAATTTTTATTTGATGAAAATTAATTAATTATATTATTTATTCTTTCAAAGCACTAGTAATAGTTGTATACTATTCTTTGTGTAATCCACAATAAATATAGCGTGAATTCAGGTTAATCGAAATTCAAAAGCAAGTATCGAATAATGAACGAGAAATTAAAAATGATATTTTATCTTGTGAGAAAGTGTTCATACCCGCATAAACAGCTGCTTTCTGTTATTCAGCAATCTTGTTTTTATTTACATCATAATTCTCACAGATTATGGTCCATATCGATCTACTCTCTAAATCAGGGTTTTCTTTCCATTATAATCAATCAGCCCTTTAAAGATTCATCCTTTAGTGGACCAAGAACCTCTCATTTGCTCCATCCAAGGTGAGAAGTCAATTATAACAAGTTTAAAAGAGAAACAGAGGAGAATTGAACAAATCATTAAATGATTGAAACTGAGATCTTATCACTTTTTGTGAGTTAGTTAAATAAAAAAAAAACACAAAATGCGTGATAAGAGAGTCGTCACCTAATTAATTTGGTGAATTAGGACACCGAAATGCTGATTAATTAAAGTCAACATTAACTCAATTTTGTATAATTTTTTAATATAAATTTTAATATTAAAATAATATAATCTAATTAATTTACCTTCGAACTTTAATCAAATTAACTCTCGAAAAATAAAATGTGACAACTATTCAGGGACAGAGAGGGCATGTATTATAAAATTCCCGAATTGAATGAGTTACCAAAAGAAGTATATTACTCTATCCGTTCTAAAATACTTGTCATTTTTTTTAGGAGTTAATTTGATTAAATTTCAAAGTTAGATTAGATTAAATTAATTTAATATTTTAAAATTAAAATTTAGATATTCGAAAACTATATGAAAGATATTATAAGTTATAATTTTTTTCAAATTAATATGATTAATAAATATAATTTAAAATATTAATTAAAATTTATATAATTTGACTTTTAAAAAATATAAATAGGAGTACCGGGAAAGTGGATTTTATAGGGCAAAAATAGGTAAGGTAGAAAACGTAGAAAGGAAGTGCAAAGAACCGTACCAAATTCCGTACGCAAAAAAACAAGTGGAAGGTGCTGCGTTGGCACGTTAGCTTTATTTGTCACGGCATCATATATTCAGGCTTTAGCCAAATGCCCGCCAGCGGTGGGTGTTTCTTCTTCAAATAAATGATGTCTTCTTGTGCGCAGCGTGATAGTAATCTAATCTTTAAAGTTGGGATTAACCTTCTTCACAGATTTGTCAGACCGGGGTGTGGGGCTTCTGGAGTGGGAGTTCCACCTTTTTTTTGGAAAAAAAAAAGGCTTTAGCCAAATGCGACTAGGCAACGTTAATTAATAAAAGGTCATGCAATGCAAAATGTCCATTCTGCAAACTCCCCTTGGTCACGCTCGTCCCTTTCCATTTTTCAGTGGGTCCCTTTCTTTTCCTATTTTTTGTTCTTTTTCTTCTTATTTTTATTGGTCAAAATTTAGAGTAGTTTTCTTAATCTTAAGCTGATTTTGTATCATTCTTTTTTACTATAATTGTCTGGTACCTAAAATTTACTGACCTGATTATTCAGATTTGCCTGGTAGATTATAAAATAGTCGATCATTATGAATTTTCAAATTTTATACGTGAAACTTTATGATAATAAGTCCATGTAATTAAAAAAAAAAAAAGCCAATTTGGGATCTTATAGGTGGAAGCTCCGGGACATTGTCATGAAATTTCATCTGTAAAAATTTGAGATTTCATAACAATAGTTAATTTTCAATTACAGAGGCAAAAATGGGCTAGTGTATGTTCTTCCTAATATTCGGTTGTGTATCTCATAAAAGGATTTTTCAATTCTTAAGACTCAAATCTGAATGAAAAGATTCTATTGACTCTACCACATCACTTGGTGGTGATTTGTATTGTTCGTTTTAGCTCGATTGTTAGCAAATACTTTCTTTTTTCATTTTATATAAATAAAAATATTTTACATGTGAGTAGAATTGCGAATTACCAGGAAATCGGAAAATAAAAACAATAACAAATTACAATCTGAAATGAAAAATAAAGAAAGATTGGTTGAGTCGATTGATATTCAATATGTCCTTAAGACAATATTGCCCCGTATTAATTCTTTAACGGCGATTGACAATTCGTCTCCCAAGATAAAACAACCACAAACACTTGAACAAAGGATAACTCAAGAGTTTACTATAAAAGAAGAATCTTTGAGTGTATGAAGGATTACAAGAAATGGAAGAATACTTTCTGAAAATATGTTAAGTATTGAGTGGCAAGTGTGTTTTACAGATGAGCAAAATGCCTCATTTTATAGTTTTGAGAAGAGGACCATCCATTAGCCTAATAATGGTCTTGAATGACCATGTAATGGCCTTGAATATGGAGTTACATTCAGCCAAGCAATGGCTGAATTCATGAGCCAAATAATGGAGAGTTAATGCTCCAAGGTCAGCCCAAAAATCACTTTTAATTTTCTTCCAACGTTAAAGCGTCGCGTGGCCGCCAGCGTAAACTTACGTAGCGTCGCCGCGGATCTGACGAGGTGGCGCCGAGGCAGTTCCTGCGGCGTCGCGACCCGTTTCCGACTAGTTTCGACATTCACACTTTGTGCAATTCTTCCTTCATTTACCAACGTGAAACCAACGTCATTTGACCAATAACAGTCTATCATTTCATGTCCCGAACATATCGTATATGTACCAATATCTCTTTCACTAAGGAAATTTGTGATCCTTGACACAACGTGTACACGTGTCTGGAAACAAGTGTGAGTGGTAATGTGTAGAACGGGAAAATAATAACAACAACTATTTGTTAGAAATCTGAAAATGATCAAATATGAGGGCTTGCTGAGTCGACCAAATTCTTGATCTATCCTTAAGATAACATTGCCCCGTATATCCTTTCAACGGTTGTAATGACAACTTATCTCCCAAGATAAACAACAATCAAACAAATGAGCAAAGAGAACTCAAGTGTTTGCTTTGGAAGAAAGATCTTTGAGTGTTTGTGATTGCAAGAGAGAAAGACAATTTCAGAGAATTGTTTAGTAAATGTCAAGTGTGCTTTGCAAATGAGCCAAAGGCTTCATTTTATAGTGTTGAGAAGAAGACCCTCCAACTAACCAATTTATGGCTTTGAATGACCAACTAGTGACCATTATTATAGAGTTACAATTCAGCCAAGTAATGGCTGAATTCAAGAGCATAATAATGAAGAGTTAATTCTCCAAAGTCAGCTCAAATGTAAGTTTTTATTCTTCTCCAACGGACAAAAAATACCAGTCAGGCATGGCGCCATACACAACTGATGATTTCCCCTTTTTGAAATAGTTTGGTGTTGACATATTTCCCCCCTTTTGGGTCAAAGAGAAGAATAAGAATGGAGAAACTAAGCACAATACTAGTCAGCAAATGGACAATGTCAATTCGACCGTGCATTACAATTTTATAAAAATAAACCATTTAACATTATCGAATAATTATGTTAGTAAAATAATCGACAACAAGATCATATGCTTTTACAAGTACCCTTAATTACTTTAAATATTCATATGTTACTTTGAAAATGTAACATTTACAAATTTCACTTTATGGTTTTACATATAGGGCTCTCAATCTCACAAACCAATCTATGTGCCAGGCCTAATAAAATACTCACTCGCTTCATGAAAAATCGGTAATTGGATTTATCATTTATATATTGTTAATTTTACTAACTTTCACAAATAAGACACTTCATGGGCTGTTGTTTAAGTTTTACCCGTTTAGTAAATTTGCACAAAAGTTCGGCAATACGACACAAACACGTTTTCATAATCTGATAACTTTGTGAATAATTTAATAAGATAGAAGAATACATTTAAAATAAAATTATGACGCATACGTCATAACTTATGAACAATTGAACTCATGCAAGTTTTATCAACCCTGCAAAAATAGTGAATGATTTAACAAGATATATAGAAGAATGAAAATTGTATTAAAGTTATGATGTGTCCATCATAACTTGTGAATAATTGAACACATCCAAAATTTGTCAATCCGGCAAGACGTGCTCGTCACAACTTGTTGAAGCATGATTCTTTCGGATGTGTAGAGCCGAGGTCATTTTGCATTAAGGATCTGTTTGGCTACTACGGAAAGGTATTTACATTCCGAGTAGTTACTGCTTTACGAAAGTTTGGCCTATAATTATAGAAGTGCTTCTAAGAAACATAAACAGTTTTTTGTTTGGCCAACATTTATGCAAATTTACTAGAATATTCTTTTTAATAGATATAAAACTATTTAAAATATTCTTTTCTATCATATGTTTCTAAAAATTTGTATATCTTTACAATTTAATAAAAAAATTTAAAATTATTTAATTGCAACATTAATAAAAAAATAATATTATATTGTACATAAGAAATGTAACGACAATATGATAGTCAATGACTCAAATATGTCCAAACCTAGCCCGCCCTACCCACACATATCCACACCCCATCCTCAAATTTCTATGTCATATTTTTTTACTTTTATAAAAAATATGATTTTTTTTTACCCCTTACCCCCGCCCTACCCCAACACCACCCCATTGCCCTACTCCATCCTCGAATTTCTATTTCATATTTTTTTTACTTTTATAAAAAATGATTGAAAATATGAATTTTTTTTATCCTCCGCCATACCCCCATCCCCACCCCATTGCCCTACCCAATTCTTAAATTTCGATTTCATATTTTTTGTTATTTTTATAAAAAAAAAATATTTAAAAATATGAATTTTTTTCTTACCCCCGCCCTACCCCTTACCCCACCCCATTGCCCTACCCATCCTCAAATTTCTATTTCATATTTTTTGTTATTTTTATAAAAAAAAATTATTAAAAATTTGAATTTTTTTCTTACCCCCGTCCTACCCCGCAACCACCCAATTGTCATACTCATCCTCAAATTTCTATTTCATATTTTTTGTTACTTTTATAAAAAAAATTATTAAAAATTTGAATTTTTTTCTTACCCCCGTCCTACCCCGCAACCACCCAATTGTCATACTCATCCTCAAATTTCTATTTCATATTTTTTGTTACTTTTATAAAAAAAAATATTAAAAAATATGATTTTTTTCTTACCCCCCGCCCTACCCCGCATCCACCCCACTCCATTGCCCTACCGATCCTCAAATTTCTATTTCATATTTTTTGTTACTTTTATAAAAAAAAAAATGAAATTTTTTCTTACCCCGCCCTACTCCTACCCCCACCCCACCCCATTGCCCTACCCATCCTCAAATTTCTATTTCATATTTTTTATTACTTTATAAAAAAAATAAAGATATTATATGAGATTAAAAGGAATTTTGTGAAAAGAAAATGATAAATAGGTCAAAAAAACTCAATGAATGAACAAAAAAGACTTCTCCAAAAACACTAAATTGTTTTTCTTTTCATTTAGAAATACTTTCTAGCTTCTGGAAAAAATGTTTTTACTTCTGGAAAGAGGATGTTTGGCCAAAGAACACCTAATTTCTTAAACGGGACCAAAAGTTAAATAGCGGCATCAAATAATCATATTTATGCATAATCACCTTTTTTTTATGGATATAGAAAGAAATCATAATTATTTACACCCGATATAAATTGGTAATCAAATAATCAATACATTTACTTCAATTTAAACACTTGATATTTTCTTAAAAGGTATTTCATAAATGTACAGTTTTGGTCCTTATCTTATATGTTATTTGTACTTACCATACTTTTTTTTATTAAGAAATACACAGAGCATTCAATTTGTTAGATTAATTTAATCTAATATACTCTTAATTTAAACAAACTAATTGACACTAATATCTCTAGTAAACTTCATATGTCACCATACACTTGATCAAATCTTTGACCATATGACCTCTTTTTTTTCTATTTCCCCTTTTTTGTTCTTTTGTCTTTCTCTTTCTTAGCTTGCTTGCTTTTTGATACAGTTTTACTCTATCCGTCTTACAAAAATTATCTTATTTTAATTTGACATGAAATTTAAAAAATAATAAAAGATTTTTAAAATATGTGATCCAAAATAAGTGTTAGATAAATATAATTATAAATTATCTAATAAAATTAAATTATATCTCAATATAAAAATATATTAATTTTTTTTAAGTGTAAATTAATAAGAAAATTAAAACAAGACGGATTGATTTCTCTTTTGATAAGAAGTAAGAGATACAACACTCATTTCCGTCCCAACGCCACATCATTTTTTCCCTGTTAATTTTCTGTAGATCACGTTTATTGTGGATACCCTTCAAGAAGTGTTGTTTGGGTTTGTGAAAACTTCAATAAACTCACTTTCCCATATATCTCTCTTTCAAGAACAAAAAAGAGTTGTAGCTGCAAACACAGATATATTTTTCATCTGTTTCTTGGTGAATGAACAAAAAAGATACAATCTTTGGAAACTAAATAGAGAAAATTGATTAATTTTATCAAAGCATGAATGGTCTTACACATACAGAACCAGAGTTTTCTGAATTTGTTGAAGTTGATCCAACTGGTAGATATGGCAGAGTATGTCCTCTTTCTCTTTCTCTCTGTGTTTCGGTCCTACCCCCCCCCCCCCCCCAAACAAAAGGAGGAATAATACCCACCGTCACCTTTTTCACTCCATTGAAGTTTTGTTCTTTTGATGCAGTACAATGAAATTCTTGGAAAAGGAGCTTCAAAGACTGTGTATGAATCAAAACTCATCTCCTTTTTTACCTTGTAAAAATGGGTATTTATTAGATCTATTAGACACCCATTTTGATATTTGGTACAATGAAATTCTTGGAAAAGGAGCTTCAAAGACTGTGTATGAATCAAAACTCATCTCCTTTTTTACCTTGTAAAAATGGGTATTTATTAGATCTATTAGACACCCATTTTGATATTTGGTCCAAATGTTGCAGCTTTACTATAGGGTTGTAAAAGTGGGGTGTTTAAAGATTTGGGTTTTTCTCTCTCTAATTTTTTGGATAAAAGATGAATCTTTTTTTTAGGTGGATCATTCTGATTTGATTGGTATCTAATGATTATACAGTTATAGAGCATTTGATGAATATGAAGGGATTGAAGTTGCTTGGAACCAAGTGAAGCTTTATGATTTCTTACAAAGTCCTGAAGATCTTGAAAGGCTCTACTGTGAAATTCATTTGCTTAAGACTTTGAAGAACAAAAGTATCATGACTTTTTATACTTCTTGGGTGGATCCTGCTAATAGGAACATCAATTTTGTCACTGAAATGTTCACTTCTGGAACTCTTAGACAGTGAGTTCTTAATTTTCTTGGCATTTGATTTCTTACTATTGCTAAATCTGGATCTCCTCCACCACCCTCAAATCTTTACTTTTTTGTTTATGGGGTTTGTTAGGTATAGGCAGAAACATAAAAGAGTCAACATTAGAGCGGTAAAGCGTTGGTGTAGACAGATCTTGAATGGGCTTCTCTATCTTCATAGCCATGATCCCCCTGTTATCCATAGAGATCTCAAGTGTGATAACATCTTTATCAATGGAAACCAAGGGGAAGTTAAAATTGGAGATCTTGGCCTTGCTGCTATTCTGCGAAAATCGCACGCTGCTCATTGTGTCGGTATACTTCTTACACTGATTTTACCCCCCTTTAAACTGTTTTCTTGATGTTTGAAATGTATGATCAACTTGTGAGTGTTTGTGCTACAACTTGGAAAGTAGTTTGTGTTGGGTTTTGATATCGGTGAATGGGAAATGATGGGATAAAAAGTGAAGGGAATGTAAAAGGTTCCTTTTGCTTTGGTTAAAACTTTTTGTCCCACATCGGAAAAAGAGAGGTGTATATATTACATTACACCTTCTCTAGTTGCTAAAAGGGTTGAGGGGACAAGGACCCTCGCGCCGTCGTCGCTCGGATTTGGATTGATTGATTATCTTTTTGGACAAACTTTTCTTTACCTTTCTCTTCAAAAACTCTCTTGTTTATTCCGTGTGATACACTGCCGTTGAGTGGTTCGCCGCTACCTGAATTTGGAGTACTATTATTCTGGTAAGATAATCGTTCTATCCTGAGAGGGGATATTCCATCAACCTCGAGTACTGTGGGGGAATAATTTCGTTAAGGACACACTTTGAACTAAGTGGACTCGATTATATTCTGAGAAAAAATATTTTTATTCTTCCAACACTGATTCAGTTCATTTTCCAGTTTCTGTAGTTTACTTGTAAGTATTTTACTGGTAAGTATTTTATACTGTGTAGATTGTGTAGAAACTTTATTTAAACTTATACAGATTATTTTGCGAACAGTTTGCTCAGATGTTTCTATGTTTGTAATGATCAGGAACGCCTGAGTTCATGGCACCGGAAGTATACGAAGAGGAATACAATGAATTAGTTGACATTTATTCTTTTGGGATGTGTATATTAGAAATGGTTACTTTTGAGTACCCATATAGTGAGTGCACCCATCCTGCTCAGATCTACAAGAAAGTGATGTCTGTAAGTACTTATCTTTTGTACTCCCATTGTCCTTCCCTTTTTGTTGTGGTCATCCCAATTGATTTGGTCAATTTTTTAGGGGAAAAAACCAGACGCGTTGTACCTAGTGAAGGATCCTGAGATACGTCAATTCATTGAGAAATGCTTGGCCACCGTGTCTTTAAGGCTATCAGCAAAAGAGCTTCTTGATGACCCTTTTCTCCAAATTGATGATAACGAATCATATTTAAGACCTATAGAGTCCAGGAGAGAACTAGATTATACGAACCCTCTGCTAAGGCAAGGAAAATCTTTTGGTAGTGGCACCTACAATGGATACTGCAACGATTATGGTTATGATGATACAAATGAATGGGCATCTGATCCAAATGAATATGAGCAAACTGGGTTTGAAATTTTCGAGTATAACGATGATGAACACGACGAACATTCCGCGGATTTGGATATAACTATTAAAGGGAAGAGAAGAGAAGATGGTAGCATCTTTTTGAGACTCAGAATTGCAGACAAAGAAGGTAAGCTGCCATATTTTATTTTATTGAACTGATTGTATATGCTTATCATGAGCTGAAAATTGGACTGGGGATTGTGTCTTTTGCAGGCCGTATCAGGAATATCTATTTCCCATTCGATGTTGAATATGATACAGCATTAACTGTTGCAACTGAAATGGTATCCGAATTGGATATAACTGATCAGGATGTTACAAAAATAGGCGATATGATTGATGGTGAGATTTCCAAATTAGAACCCGACTGGAAGCCAGGGCCAGGAATAGAAGAAACCCCTCCCTTTGCGAATTTTAGCTTATGTCGCAACTGTTCGTCTAACAATTCCTCTATTGGTTCATTCATGAATTTCCTGTCTAAAAATCCAGCTGCTCAGAATTTGCAATTCACGGAATGCAATGGATGTGCTGCTACACATGGTCGGTTTGAAGAGGTTACGTATCAATCTAACAGTCCTCGGCCTATTATTTCGACTTATTCTGATGAACCAGCATCATCAAGCCATATTAATGGTGTCCATTACAACTTATTCAAAATGAATGGTTTCCATCACACAGAGATTTGGGATCGACGTGAAAGCTTCGAATGCAGTTCAGTGGGATCCGAGGAGAGTCATTCCCTTGAAGAGGGTGAGAAGTTGGATCACGACCCTCCAACAGAAGGTCAGAAAGAATCAGGTGCAAAATGTTTAGTCAGATCTTTCTCAAATCCCCGTTCTTTAGGTGAAATTCCTGCAATTTCTGAGTATGAGCACTTGATTGAGCAGGAAATGAGATGGCTCAAAGCGAACTACCAGATACAATTAAGGGAGCTAAAAGATCAACACTTGGGACTTCCACCTAAAGCTTCTAAGCCTCCTACAGGTTCTTCTAAAAGGAAAAAGAAGACGAAGAATAGGACTTCATGTCTTGAAACTCTACTAAAATCTTCTGATTGTGGTAAGACCATTAGTTCAGAATCAAATGGACTTGTTGTCAATACTAGCTGCCCCATTTTGGTATCCCAAAGGGCCCGAAAATGTGAGGCGATCAAAGGCTCCCCGAATGTCAAAGACATGGTTAGTACTGCAAAGAGTTTCTTCACCAGAACATTGCTTCCAAACTCACTTCACAGAACAACATCCTTACTAGTTGATGCTGTTGATATATAGCTGTTGTAGCAAACTCCATTTTTCTTTTTTTACAAGTGTTTCATACAATAGTAGAGGCTGTAAAATTGTCTTGTTATCTATGAGGTTAGTTTATGAGTCATCCCATTTACCCTTTTCTTTTTCCCTTGTTAAATTTCCCCACCCCTCCCTTTACCTCTTTTGGAGTTTGCCTATATAATATTCTTGAATAGAAAAAATACGAATGATAGTGAGCTGTGACAGGCAAATTATGAGACAATGTAATTATTGAGGCTTTAGAGGGTTTCTCGAAGTGGGATATCCATCCTTTCTTCATCTGTACATGAATTGGTTCAAATTCTTGAGTTGTATGTACAATAATAACATTATCCTTTTACCTTAAAATTGCCCAATAAGTGCATCTATTTGTCTTGTTCTCATTGGTGCCTTTATTTTAAGTTGAAAGGTCACTGGAAGTGCATTATTTGTGGATGAGCTGACTTGTGATGGCATAGTGCAGGCAATGGACTGACTATTTTTTAGCATGTCAGTTATTTGCTGGCCAATGAGAGCTTTTATTGATAATTCTTATGTCCCACCCTCATCATGCCTCAGCCAACTAAAATCTACTCACAATCTGGCCCTTTTCTTACATGATCCAGAAGGGCTAACTTCAATAAAATTCTGTCCACCATGTTTTCGGTTGACCCTAGTGAAAAGAAATTTTGTAGTATGATATCAATTGATTTTAGATCTACAAGCTGAGGCACCCACAGAAATAAAAAGCAACTAATATAAGAGATAATCCATTGAGATGGTCTAATCAGGTTCTACGTCGACCTTCAGATGCATCCAGCGAAAAGTATGACGCAATATTGTGAAACTTTTTTTTTTTTATATAAGCGATACTAATTATTCGGTTGAGATTATGTTTTTGTCATGGTTGTACAATTACGTTAAGATCAAATGCTCGGTGGGAGCCTTAGCCTTTTCAAATATGTAGATGCCAATTAGAACATATAGGTGAAAGAAACTAAAACTTTCTAATATTAATAAAATAGACTTACATGGAGCGACATTAATAGTGGAAATTCATAGGCGTAGTTATAACAGTATTGGACAAAAAAGGAAACAATCTTTTTTTCTTTGGACAGCAATGATGAGGTTGGACTTCACACTTTCAGAAGGAATCTCAACTTAAAATGTTACATATCTATTGAATTTTTCGAAATTGGACCAATTCTTAAGGTCCGTAAGGCAAAAGCTAAAGAGATTCCATAGCCATATGGACACTAGGCAAAATTTTGATCTATTCAAGATTTCGACCATCTTAAAATTTTATTTTCTATACAACTAACCGTATAGCTCAAACTAGATAGCTAAGTTGGTGTACAGAAGATGAATGCGGGGCCATGGTCGCGAGTTCGATCCTGCATAAACCTTCTTGGTTGGCCATCACATGACTTGTCGAGTGTGGTTAATCGTGGCGTGGTTTGCGGCTATTGCGTCGGCCGGGTTCTTCGCTTGTCGAAGAAAAGAGTAGCGGTTGCGGGTTCCTTCGTCAAAAAAAAAAAAATTACCCATAAGAAAAGTTGTAATTTGCAATTTATTTTTTCCTTATTATACACTGAATTTTCGGGCTAGGTATTTTTGGTTACTAGTTTTCGAACACATGTATCCCATACAAAAATTCTATACAACTTTTAATCTCCTACGTATTCTCATAATACTTTAAAAAACAATTGTGCATCGATTTTGTACCTTTCAATAATAATTCAACGTATGCACGGAGAATTTCATTGCCAACTTCAAGAAATCATTGCAATATGCACGGAGAATTTCATTTCGTAGCTCAGGTATATAAGATAACTTCAACGCATACCCCACAGGACCTAGATATGTGAACTCACCTCTGTGCGTGTAGTTTTCCATATCAAATTGTTTTGTTGTTGTTGAGTCCCGGGGGTTATGTCATAGAACAATAAAAAAAAAAACTGGAAATAAATAAATTCGAATGCTGGAACAGTTTGCGAATGTCAGCGATAATGTGGTCCGACACCAGTGACAACACTTCAGTAAAAACAGAAAAATCTTTGAAGAGTAAAATGCACTAAAGAACACAAAGGTTTAAATTTACATCTGTTATATATTAATATAACTTATGATGGTCAATGATTAAAAGTATTGTATATATATATATATACACAATTGAATATATTCCTTCTTTTACAATATTACAAAATAATACAAAATGAATAAAAAATGGTGAAGTCGCAGATAACTTACATGCCTGAAAAATCTAACTAAGTAGATATAGACAACATCTCATTACAATTGCTTCAATAAAGAACTAATCTAGAATCTAAGCAGCAACTGAAATGTTGGACAGAATGTCATCGAAAAACTCAGGCAACACAGTTGTGATCCAGATTTCTGAGATGAAATCCCGAGAGGTCTCTTAGTATTTTTATATTTTGATGCTGGATATCGATTCACTGATTTTCCCTCTCTATTTATAGTAGAGAGTCTTCCTTGAAAAACTCATCGATTGGTTGTAGGGGTTGAGGGAAAGGTGGGCAGCCGATAAGGTTTGTTGGAGAAGAATGTGGAGCAAGATCCTCTTGGACTTGTTCCCCAAGTCTAGCAACGACTTGGACTTGGTCTTCCCACGTTTTTATCAGCTCCAAAACTCCTTGCCAAGTCACTTTTACCATCGTGGTAAAAATCCCACGAAATCTTCAGTTCTGTGAAGTAAGACAAAACTGTCTCACATAATGTTGGTCCGAATGTCATGACATTTGTTCCAACATTTCTGATTTTAACTTAGAGCTGAAAATGATATGTTGGGCGAAATGTCACAGCATAAAACCCAACATTAACATTCTCTCTCTTTTTGCCTTTCTTCACAAAACCTAATATTTTCAATGCAAGTGACTTAATGGCAATGTCATAGATATTGTCCCAAAATCTATGATTTCAATGTCATAAATGTTTCTAGAGATTATGATACACGTGTTGTTCAAAATGTTGCTAACATTACTGATGACATTCTCAGATACTGATATTTGTTGGGATGTAGTTTGTAACTGATTCTTTAAAATTCAGTTATTTTTCCCTATATGTGTGCCGTTGAGTTTTTTTTTTTTAAAACATGCTCTTGTTGATAATTATAAAATCATGATGTCTATCATTTTATCTCTAAATTTCAGGAAAAAGAATTCGAATAAAATTCAAATTCCTAAAATTTGGGAACAAAAATACTTTGGCAAGTGTATAAATTTATCTTCAACTTTTATTCATTCTTGTCTAAATATTTTTCCGATTTTTTTTTTAAAAAATCACATCATCTCGGTCTAAAAAACAAAATTGATGGATCCCTTCTCTCATACTCCAACTTCCAAAACCCTAGAAAACCCTAAACCTTCCAAGTCTTCTTCATCATTTTCACCCATGGATATATCACCTATGTCAAACCAAATGTCACTAAACATTTCCGAAAGCACTCCCATGAGCACAAGCCTCCCTATTTGCAAAGATATTGTGGTTAGTGCATTTCAAGAACCTCTATAAATTGCATATTCAGGAGAGACCAACAACCCAATTGATCTAGACAACACTACTGATGTCACTGAGTTGCCAAAAAGGGAAGAAAAATCAAAATTTCCCACTCGAAGGTCCACTCGACAATTTGAGAAAGAATTCAGCAGTGCTGAACCAACAGTAAAATGACCAAAGGTCAATACCACTGCCTCAGTCAATCCCACTGACTCTGCAATATCGAGCAGTGAGTGGAGTAGTTCCGACTTCAGTTGGACCAGCGACGATGATGCGGAGAGGACTCCATCAGTCGAACATCCTACAGAGAGCCCAGGATCACCGTCATACTCCAATCTTTTTGTTCCTAACACTAGGAATTCGTGTGAAGAACGGAAAATACCAAATGATACACTACTGAAGAGATTTTGCCCCAGAAAAGTAGTGGAAAACCTAGTGACTGAAGAACCCCAGAAGAGATACCAAATGTTGCCAAAATATCACAACATCTCCTGTGACATCACACCCTGTGACTAAAGAGTCAAGTTCTCCAACCTCATCAAGCAAAACTGCAACAGAATCAGAATCAGAGGATGAGGTAAGTCCTTTCTTATACAAATTTCTGACCCAAGAAAAATCTGTCAACTGGTCGTGGTACAAAAATAGGATAATAAAAACTAAAAATGTTATGGACATCGCATCATGTACGGAATATGGCTTGATGTATTTCTTCATCGAAAGAAATCTACTAGGCTTTGTTAATAACAAATATCCATATATTGAAGAGATTGTGAGGTTATTTTATGCAAATCTAGAAACAAAAATAGAGGAAATCAAGTCAAAGAAATTTGGCAAAGTTTATCTCTATAACAAGTTTTATGAATTCACACCTGCCACAATAAATCAGTGTATGGGTCTGAGTGATGGATTGAATGAAAAAGAAGAACAGGATGTTGTGAACGACAGGGATGAAGTGATATACTATAGCACTGGAGGTGTGTTGACAAAATGGGTCTCAAGGTGTCCAACATCGAAGCTTACATCATTGTTTGCTATTTTACATAAAATTGTTATATACAATTGACTTCCTTCTACGAATGAGTCAATTGTAACCATAAAGCAAACAATCCTTCTCTTTAAGATAGGTAAGGGTCTTCGAGTCAACCTAGGAAAGACAATCTTCCAACAGATTGTAAACTTAGCTGAAAAAGACTCAAACCAAATCTTACCTTTCCTCTCCTTGATCTTTAAAGTCTTTACATCTCAAGAGTTCAAACCACCAAAGAAAGATATGATAAGAAAATAATCTGAGGTGTATATTGTCAATAAAACAGTACTGAAGAGCACAATCAGAATAATTGACCTTCCCTGGAAACTGGTAGGCATTAGTAAAGAAAATATTGACAAAAATGTTCATAATATTTCTGACAACACTAAATCAGGACAATATCCGATGACAGTTGATTGGATTGTGAGACAGATTGCTAAAATCAATGAACAGATGTTTGACATTGATAATGTGAGGCTGACTCTAATTCAAGCAAGGGATCATTTTATGACGTTGCTTTCTTCCCAAAAAGGGGGAGAGAATTCTGGGATACAGAGGGAGACAGAAGCTACCAAGCAGGGGGAGACAAAGGAGACAGTATGGTCGAGACTAGAAAAGGCTGCGGTGCCGTGGCCAATCTGCATCGCAGGGAGATATGCAGTAAGGTGTGTCGACTCAAGTAGAAAGAGGCTGGAATCTACTACTTGTCAACCTTCGCAGACGATTGATCTTTGTCACCGAGCCATCTTTGAGATGTTGTTGGATAAAAAATTGTTATTCATCGACATGTGCTAAAGCCGAAATGTGTAGCATTGGAGATTTAAGACAATGGTTGATTCTATTTAGTTTGGGTTGTAAAATGCTTTAACAGTCTTAGTGTAATGCCATGGATGTTTATCTTTTTCTAATAGTTTTTTCTAATCCTATATATATGGTATATATATGTGTATATTGTATATGTCCTGCTTTTGTATACCATCACAGGTTGAGGAGGAGCAACTGTGTGGATATTGTTGCTGCTGTAGATCACGTGTACTTTTTCAATTAGGTTTTGTGAAGAAAGGCAAAAAGGGGGAGAATGTTAATGTTAGGTTCTGTGTCATGACATTTTCCTAACATATAACTTTTCCTACTAAAGTCCAAAACAGAAAATGTCGGAACAAATGTCTTGACATTCTGGCCGACATTCTGGAAACAATTTTACCTATCTTCACGAGCGCGCTTTTTTTGTAATCGTGATCTTGTTATACCGTGGTTCGCCCGACCGCGGCCATGGTCAGCGTGGCGCGGCGTATGGGAAAAGCGCGCGCGCCAAGGTAGCCGCGAGCGCCGTAAGTCGTGGCCGCGCAAAGTACCGAGGGTCGCTGAGCTGCGCGGCCAGTGAAGTTAGGCGCGCGCAAAAGATCCGAGGTCCGCAGAGTCTGCGCCGCCGGGAAGCAGTGGCACGAGGCGAAATTGGGCGGAAAAACTTAGAAAGTCGATTTTTGTTTTAAAAAGGCATGGGAGGTGATGTTGTCCCCATCCGATTTCTCACATGCATTATATTGACCAAGACTTGGTCATTCTTCCCATCTTTCATCTTCACACTCTCTCTCCTCTCTAAAATCGCCCTCCTTCTCTCTAAGAAAACCCAAGAAAATCGAAAGTTAAGAGCAAGAAAAGGAAGCTTGTAGCTAGCATTGGCATTGTTGTGGTGGTGTTCTTGGCAGGAAGCTAGCAATAGTTGGAATAAGTTTTGGCTAAAACTTTAAGGTAACATTTCTTCCTTTAGAATTAGTTCTAAGTGTTGCATGTTTAGAAGAAAGAACTTGTGGTAGTAAATAATGCTTCTAGAATCTTTGCATGTTAGAAATGTGGTTTGGGTATGAAAGAAATGGCTAAGAAGTGATTATGAGCATGTTGTAGCCTAAAACTACCTTAAGTGATAAGTGAATTGTTGTAACTAGTGGGTAATTTTACACACCCAAGTATGGATGTGTAATCCCCTTTAAAATGTTGGATTGTTGAGCCTTAATTGTGGTGTTTGGATGATAAATTCTACTTGAGAAAAGGTGGCAAAGTAAGTAGAAACAAGGGAAATCGCCAATTTTCCATAGAATTTAGTGACTTAGAACTTGGATTGTTCTACTTTGAGATTAGAGGTTAACAAGCGTATCATGATTATTTTAGGTTGACATACTACGTGCAGAAATCGACTTAGCTTGTGGATTAACCAAGAGGTATGTGGAGCTTTCCTATCTCTTGAGCATGATTAGTCAGACTATGTAGTACGCAGACGACAAGATTTGAAAATCTTCGTTTGTTATAAGCATTTGATACTTGCTTCGCTTTAACAGAAAAGTATAAAAATCCTCGACTTAAGGGAATGTGTTTTACTATTGTTAACTCTAATATAACGGCTTTATGGGGAGTTGGTTATATTAGTTGGTGAAAGTTTAATGGAGAAAGGTTTTGATGTTTTGAACTTGTGGAAGGAAAATGGTTTTAAGGCATGAATTGCCTAAGGTTTTACAAGAAATGAAGTCACTTAATTTAGAAGCTTGAGATAGTTTTAAAAGGGAAATGTGACTTGTTTTGAAAAGAAACCGTAACTTGATACTATGGTGATTAGTATCTTGGAATTTTTGGTATAAAAAGAGTTATTCCTTAAAAGGTTAGAGAGGTACACGATACTGGGTTAAATTCTGATTTTTATTAAAAGACATGATCGTGCCTTAGGTATACTAAAATGAGAGGATGTATTAATACTATTAATAAGTTAGTTAGCGATTCTTAACTCATGTAAGTTATGATAGGCCAGTAGTGCTTATGTTATGATATGATAGCAGGTAGTGCTTATGTTATGATATGATAGCCTAGAGTGCTTGTGTTGATATGATAGCCTAGAAGTGCTTATGTTATGATATGATAGCCAGAGTGCTTGTGTTGATATGATAGGCCAGAAGTGCTTATGTTATGTATGATAGCCTGATGAGCTATGTTATATATATATTGTTACTGTAAACCCCGGGTTATTGTTTATGCCATGGATTTGCTACCCATGACGCGAGCGCGGCCAGTACTACGCGGATCCGACCATGGATCCACGCGTGAAATAGTCCCACGCGAGTACGCGATGGTACTCATGCGGATCCACAGATCCACGCGGTGAAATAGTCCCACGCGTGAAATAGTCCTACGACGAGGCGGATGACCTCACGCGGTCCACAGGACCCACGCGGGTGAAATAGTCCCGTGAGTAGGATTGCTCGATGATACTACAGGCGAGGTACCTGCTTTGATCGTGAGCCTCCTATTTTTACGCTATAAAACTTATACTTATTACTCATTGTTAGTAAGGCACGGCAACATAAATTGATTTTATCTATAACTTCAGATATTTTTGGACTTATGATATTACTACGATTTTCCGCTTTACATACTTGGTACGTTGCATCGACCCCCTTCCTGGTGCGCTCATGCCGCAGGTAAGGAAATGGTGGTAGATCCTCATTCATAGGATCTTTACTCAGTGTCGTGAGCTCCATTTCTTGGAGGCTCGACTTTTGGTACGGTTCTCCCGGTGTTGTTCGCTTTGTACATTCAGGCACGACGGCCCGCCCCGTCCATAGTGTTACTCATTCTTAGAGGCTGTAGTCTTGTCGAACTTGGTTCGTTTAAGGATGTAATCGTCGGCTTTTATGTACTTTTGGGTTAGCCATTTTGGGCTAGACTATTCTATATCTTATGGTTGTTTATCTTGAGTTTATATTCCGTGGTTTTCTCGATGTTGTGTCACTAGGGTGCCCGGTTAGGCACCTGGCCACGATCCGGTTCGGTCGTGACAAAAGTGGTATCGAGCGATTAATCCTGAAAGAGTCTACAGCCGTATCTAGTAGAGTCTTGATTATCGGTGTCAGGCACCACATCTATAATCGTGAGGTCGCAGGATATTTAGGATCGTTCTCTTCTTTACTCTAAGATCGTGCACAGATGTGTTATAGGTTGAATTTCCTCCGACGTATTTTTCCTCAGACGCTTATGTCTCCGCTAGTGCAACCGCAG
The DNA here is from genome assembly GCA_029844215.1 of Przewalskia tangutica. Taxonomy (NCBI): domain Eukaryota; kingdom Viridiplantae; phylum Streptophyta; class Magnoliopsida; order Solanales; family Solanaceae; genus Przewalskia; species Przewalskia tangutica. The sequence goes on along the minus strand of CM056731.1, from coordinate 15,863,367 downwards.
CCGTGGCGGCGCAAAGAGAGGAACTACCAAGCAGGCACCGAGGTCACCAGTGGCACGTGCCCTGGCCCTACCAGACGAGGTATTTCGGACGGCGAAGTTCTACGACGCCGCCAAATTTCAAAGAGAGCCTGGGCGCAGCAAGAATCATCGAGACCGCGATACCGAGCCTCACCCAGCCTGTATGAGGATACGGGCTACGCGAGATAGCCCGCCATCGCCGTGATCGTGGCGCATGCGAGGATAGTCGAGACGGCAGCCCGGCCAGACCAGTAGTTCAAAGACAGCCGCTAGCTCGAGATCGGCGGACTTTTGAGTTGTAACCCACCGTAGTTTTACGGTCGAGACCGAGGATGATCTCGTGAGTTTATCCGATTCAGCTGCCGATCACGGCGGTGATCGGCTTCGAGATCGAGTCGCGCCGAAGTTCGTGACGGCCGCGGATACTGGCAGCTGATCGTACGATTACGGAGATCGCCCGAGGGAGTACGCGCTTCACCGCTTGGGGACGAAGTTCTCGAGGCATTCCTTAGCCATTTCTTGCCTCCGCAGATGGCGAGGCTCGCCGATAGATTTTTGACGCCGAGACAGAACGGGCGACGGTCCGAATACAACGTGGAGTTTGATTCATTGGCTAGGTATGTGCCCGCATTGCAGCGCACATGGAGGACAGTGGTGCACCGCTATGTCACAGACTCGATGATCACTGGCCGAGAGTTGCTCGGTGGCTTCCACCGCACGGACATTGCTCGCACGCAGCACATGCTCGTGTGTGAACGCAGGGCCGACGGATCGGCAGTATCGGCGGAAGAGGCTGTGATACAGGTCCTCTCGTAGTTTTGTGGGTAGCAACCCCAAAGAAGAAACCAGATTTGCACCACGGCCCGCAGAGCGCCTCCACCATCTTCGGACGCATGAGTATTCAGAGCGGACAGTGGTTCCGTGGCTTCGTTTCTGCAGGACCGAGTTCCGGTCCGATGAGGCCACCTATGCCTCGGTGGGTCGATGTGGTGATCGCCATTACGGGGTGTCGTGTTCCTCCGTGAGCTTGTTATTCTCGCGCGCCAGGCCATTTGAGAGATTGTCCGTCCGTGGCGGGAATACGATGGCTCACCGACGGTCGATGGCCGGGTCTTCATCGTCGCGATGCGCCCGAGGCGTGGTGTTCACGACGCATGTGCCGCGCAGGGTCGTGGTAGAGGTTCGAGCCCACGGCCTCAACGCATTTATGCTATGTCCACCGCCAGACCGCGAGGCGCCACCCGATGTCGCCACAGTACATTGTTGGTTTCTTCGTGATGTTTATGCTTTGATAGATCCGTGTTCTACCTTGTCCTATATATCTCCTCATATCACGGTATAGGATAGAGCCCGAGTCCATAGAATCCTTCGGCGCGTGGCTACGCCTGCAGTGCCGGTGTTAGCCGAGCGTATATAAGGCTTGCCCAGGACTATAGACGGTCGCCGACGCCACCGACTTGATAGAGTCGATATGACGACTTCATGTGATTATGGGTATGGATCGCTAGCGTCTCGCTATGCCAACGGACCGCAGAGAGGTTAGTTCGGTTCCGGCTTCCTGAGAGCCTGTTATCGAGTGGAAGGAATACCGTGATCGCCGGCGGGTAGGTTTATTTCTTACCTCAAGGCTGGAAGATGGTACGGAAAGGGTATATTTACCATTCGTTCGGTATTCGACATCGAGGTGAGGTGCCGACCTTCCGGCCCGTGGTTAGAGAGTTTCCGACGTTTTCTGCACGAAGCTTCCGTATCCTCCCGAGAGGAGATTGAGTTTGCATCGATTTGGCACGGACACTCGACCGATATCTATTCCGCCATACGTAACGGCACCGCCGAGTTGAGGAATCGAAAGACCACCAAGGACTTGCTAGAAAAGGCTTTATTAGGCCTAGTGTTTTCCCCGGGAGCGCCGGTGTTGTTTGTAAAGAAGAAAGATGGACGTTGCGTATGTATTGATTACATGTGAATAAGGTAACCATCAAAAATAGATATCCTCCCGGATTGATGATTTGTTTGACCAATCAGGTGCGCGAGATGTTTTTCCAAGATCGACCGCGATCCGTTATCATCAAAGCGAAGTTAGAGAGGCAGATATCCCGGCATCGCATTCAGACCTTGTATGGCACTATGAGTTCGTGGTAATGTCTTTGGTTGACCAACGCCCATGCAGATTCACGGACTTGATGAATAGGGTGTTGAGCCATTCCCGGATATGTTCGTTATAGTTTTCATCGATGATATCTTGGTGTATTCGCACGCAGCGTGAGCGAGATCATCATTCGACAAGGCGTCTTGGAGTCCTCGTGGGCCGCGATTGATGCCAAGTTCTAAACGCGAGTTTTGGCCGGCTTCGCGGGCTTTCTTAGACATGTTATCGAGCCGATGGTATTCGGTTGATACAAAGAAAGATCGAGGCAAGACTGCCTAGACCCACTACACGCAAGCAGTGCGCAGCTTTGGGCCTTGCAGGTTATTATCTGAGGTTTGTGGAGAAGTTTGCTTCTATTTCAAAGACTTTGACTAAGCCGACTCGGAAAGCGGTATGTTCCGCCGACTGATACTTGTGAGGAAAGTTTTCGTTGCTAAAGGAGAAGTTGACGATCGCCTCGCTCTTACTCTTCCGCAGGTTTAGATGGATACGTGGTTTATTGTGACGCCAGTGTCGGACTGGTGCGCATCGACGCAAAGACGGCAGCGTTATAGCTTATGATCTCGATACCAGGCGTAGGAAGAACTATCCCACACATGACTGGAGTTAGCAGCAGTGATTCATGCCTCAAGATCCGGAGGCATTATTTATATGGAGTTCATGGACATTTACACGCACCACAAGAGTCTCCAGACATCTTCACCGTAGGAGCCGAACTTGCAGAGAGCGGTGGTCGAGCTACTTAAGGATTACGATGTTGATATTCGTACCACCCGGGAAAGCGAACGTAGTGGCGTACGCCTTAGTCGCAGATCGACGGGTAGTCTATCCGATGTTGCATGCAGAAAAGCGGATACGGTCCGGAGCTACACCGCCAGCAAGCCTTGGGTTCGTTTGGTTGATTCCGTTAGTAACGACCGGTTCGAGAGGTCGCCAGTCTTCCATCGCCGGCGAGGTGAAGAGGCGCATATGAGGATCCGATTTTGGTACGGCATCGAGACGCAGCTTCCGGGAAGAGAAGAGTCTATTTGAGAGCACCGGACGGGTGCTAAGATTCGAGGGGCCAGGTTGTGTTCCCGATGCGACAGACTTCGCCGCCAGATTTCGTGAGGCACACGGTGCTCGTTATTCGATTCATCCGGTCGACTAAGATGTACCATGACCTCAGTGCGTGTATTGGTGGGATGGTTTGAAGAGGACGCCGCGGGTTTGTTGCCCGGTGTCCTAATTGTCGGTGTTAAGGTTGAGCACCGTTCGGTGGCTATTACAGCTATTGATATTCACGCGTGGAAGTGGGAGGTGGTCAACATGGACTTTATTACGTGGTTACCTCGCACCTGCAGGAGACATGATTCCATTTGGGTTATTGTTGTGGTGTCGAAAATCACCACTTTCTTCCGGGCCAGACGTTTCGCCAGAGGACTATGCCAGTTATATATTAGAGAGATTGTGAGATCGCACGAGTCCCTGGTCGATTATATCGATAGAGAGCCCGGGCCACGCTTAACTTCTGAGGTCCTTCCGTATGGATTAGGGACACAGTGAGTCTCAAAGACGGCGCTTCATCCTCGGACGGACGGACAGCCGAGCGCACTATCCGCACACTCGAGGATATGTCATGGCTTGTGTTATTGATTTCGGGTACCGGAGGATCATTTACCTCTTGTGGAGTTTGCTTATAACAACAGCCTACCATTCTAGTGTTCGACGGGCGCCTACGAGGCCTTATACGAGGAAGCGCAGTCACCCATAGTTGGTTTGAAGTGGGAGAAGGCGCGACCGGCCGATTTGGTTCACAGTGGATAAGGTGAAGCTTATCCAGAGCGTTATCGGCCCTGCAGTCGATGTAAATCATACGCAGATCATCCGGCCGACACTTAGAGTTTGAGGTTAATGATCGGGTCTTTCGAAAGTGTCACCCACGGCGGTGTGATGAGATTTGGGAGGAAAGGAAACTCACCAAGGTACATCGGGCCGATCGATTGTCCAAGAGTGGGCAAGGTTGCACATGAGTTGGATCCGCCGTCCGATCTTGTGGCAGACATCCGCTTTTTCACGTGTCATGTTGCGAAATGTGTTGAGATCCGCCTGAGTACACCCGATTCAGATGTCCAGTGACAGAGAAGTTATCGTATATGAGAGTCCCATAGCGATACTCGATCGTCAAGTTAGACGACTTGGACGAAGGACGTGGCTTCCGCTGGCGTCTTATGGCGAACGAGAACAGGAGGAAATGACGGGAAGCAGAGGATGACACGATGAAGTTAAGTATCTCACTTATTCCCTACACCTCCGGTAACCCACTTTCCCGCCATAGTTTTGATTTAGTTGATTATGCTGAGTAATGTTGTGGCTCGGGAGCATTCTTATTTGCAAAGGAATAGTTAAGAAGATATGTTTATATTGTGTTTTGTGTGAGGTTGAAGGAACATTCGACGAATGTTTCTAAGGGGAGAATGTTATACCGTGGTTCGCCCGACCGGCTGGGTTCCATGCGCCGAGGCCGAAGCCGCGCGCAAGCGCGGTGATTGTAGAGCCGCGGCGGAAGTCGTGGCCGCGACCCAAAGATCGGTGGTCGCTGAGTTCAGTGGCCATGGCCAGTGAAGCAGGGCGCGCTAAAAAGATCCGAGGGTCCGCAGAGCTGCGCGCCGCCATGGCCGGAAGCGGCGCGCGCCGAGGCGGAAATTGGGCGAAAAACTTAGAAAGTCCGATTTTTGTTTTAAAAGGTTACGAGGGTGACAAGTGTCCCCATCCGATTCCGCCACGCATTATATTGACCAAGACTTGGTCATTCTTCCCATCTTTCATCTTCACACTCTCTCTCCTCTCTCTAAAATCGCCTCCTTCTCTCTAAGAAAACCCAAGAAAATCAAAGTTAAGAGCAAGAAAAGGAAGCTCAGAGCTAGCTTTGGCATTGTTGTGGTGGTGTTCTTGGCGAAGCTAGCAATAGTTGGAATAAGTTTTGGCTAAAACTTTAAGGTAACATTTCTTCCTTTAGAATTAGTTCTAAGTGTTGCATGTTTAGAAGAAAGAACTTGTGGTAGTAAATAATGCTTCTAGAATCTTTGCATGTTAGAAATGTGGTTTGGGTATGAAAGAAATGGCTAAGAAGTGATTATGAGCATGTTGTAGCCTAAAAACTACCTTAGAAGTGATAAGTGAATTGTTGTAACTAGTGGGTAATTTTACACACCCAAGTATGGATGTGTAATCCCCTTTAAAATGTTGGATTGTTGAGCCTTAATTGTGGTGTTTGGATGATAAATTCTACTTGAGAAAAGGTGGCAAAGTAAGTAGAAACAAGGAAACGCCGCCAATTTTCCATAGAATTTAGTGACTTAGAACTTGGATTGTTCTACTTTGAGATTAGAGGTTAACAAGTCAGATCATGATTATTTTAGGTTGACATACTACGTATGTAAATCGACTTAGCTTGTGGATTAACCAAGAGGTATGTGGAGCTTTCCTATCTCTCGAGCATGATTAGTTGTACTATGTAAGACGGTAGACGACAAGATTTGAAAATCTTCGCTTGTTATAAGCATTTGATACTTGCTTCGCTTTAACAGAAAGTATAAAAATCCTCGACTTAAGGGAATGTGTTTTACTATTGTTAACTCTAATATAACGGCTTTATGGGAGTTGGTTATATTAGTTGGTGAAAGTTTAATGGAGAAAGGTTTTGATGTTTTGAACTTGTGGAATGAAAATGGTTTTAAGGCATGAATTGCCTAAGGTTTTACAAGAAATGAAGTCACTTAATTTAGAAGCTTGAGATAGTTTTAAAAGGAAATGTGACTTGTTTTGAAAAGAAACCGTAACTTGATACTATGGTGATTAGTATCTTGGAATTTTTGGTATAAAAAGAGTTATTCCTTAAAAGGTTAGAGGTACACGATACTTGGGTTAAATTCTGATTTTTATTAAAAGACATGATCGTGCCTTAGGTATACTAAAATGAGAGGATGTATTAATACTATTAATAAGAAGTTAGCGATTCTTAACTCATGTAAGTTATGATAGGCAGTAGTGCTTATGTTATGATATGATAGCCAGAGTGCTTATGTTATGATATGACAGCCGGTAGTGCTTGTGTTGATATGATAGCTCAGTAGTGCTTATGTTATGATATGATAGCCAGAGTGCTTGTGTTGATATGATAGGCAGAAGTGCTTATGTTATGTATGATAGCGGATGAGCTATGTTATATATATATTGTTACGTAAACCCCGGTTATTGTTTATGCCATGGATTTGCTACCCATGACGCGAGCGCGGCCAGTACTACGCGATCCGACCATAGGATCCACGCGGGTGAAATAGTCCCACGCGAGCACGCGATGGTACTCACGCGATCCACAGGATCCACGCGGTGAAATAGTCCCACGCGGGTGAAATAGTCCTACGACGAGGCGGATGACCTCACGCGGGTCCACAGGACCCACGCGGTGAAATAGTCCTGCGAGTAGGATTGCTCGATGATACTACGGCGAGGTACCTGCTTTGATCGTGAGCCTCCTATTTTTACGCTATAAAACTTATACTTATTACTCCTATCATAGTAAGGCACGGCAACATAAATTGATTTTATCTATAACTTCAAGATATTTTTGGACTTATGATATTACTACTGATTTTCCGCTTTACATACTGGTACGTCAGCATCGACCTTCCTGGGCCGCTCATGCCGCAGTAAGGGAAATGGTGGTAGATCCTCATTCATGGATCTTTACTCAGTGTCGTGAGCTCCATTTCTTCTGAGGCTCGACTTTTGGTACGGTTCTCCCCGTGTTGTTGCCGCTTTGTACATTCAGGCACGACGTGGCCCCGTCCCGTCATAGTGTTACTCATTCTGTGAGGCCTGTAGTCTTGTCGAACTTGGTTCGTTTAAGGATGAATCGTTGGTTTTTATGTACTTTTGGGTTAGCCATTTTGGGCTAGACTATTCTATATCTTATGGTTGTTTATCTTGAGTTTATATTCCGCTGGTTTTCTCTGATGTTGTGTCACTAGGGTGCCCGGGTTAAGGCACCGGTCACGGATCCGGGTTCGGGTCGTGACAGATCTCTTTTATCACATGGCAAATTGACTTGGCAAAGAGTCTTTAAATCAGATTAGGATCGATGAAGACCAAGTCTAAGAGGTTGCATAACTTGAGGAGCAAGAAGAGGAAGAAACAGTCCACGCAGTTAGAGATTTTTCAGCCTTAAGCCACTGCCCACGTGCTCCACATTTGGCTCAACTTACACAACAGATCGAGGAGTCTTTCAATGGAACTCTCTACTATAAATAGAGAGGTCACTTCAAGGATTCGATATCCAGAAAATCACAAGAGAAAAGATCGAGAGAGCTCTCCAGATTTTAATATCGAAAACTGGATCAACAAGTGTTGCATGTATTTGTGACGGCATTCTGTACGACATTACAAGTGCTGCCTATATTCTAGATTTGTTCTTTCATTGAAGCATTTGTAATGAGGTGTTGATCACTTCTATTTAGATAGATTTTTCAGGCATAAATTATCTGCGACTTAACCTTTTTATTCCTTTTGTATCTTCTTGTAACATTGTAAGAAAAGGAATTTATTCAATTGTATATACATATATACAATACATCTGGTCATTGACCATCATGGGTTATATTAATATATAATCTATGAAAATTAAACCTTTGTTACATCACTATTCCCCAAATGATCAGTTTTGATCTGTAAAATTAAGACGAAGCAGCTTTATCCCCCTTTATGTTACAAAACCACACACTTCTACAAAGACTAGCTCCACATATCTAAAAGGAACAACAGGTTCTAGCCTAGCCGAAGAAGCAAAAATCACCGAAGTTAAAATCTAGAAAATCAAATTAATAACAGAAATTGTCAATTAAATACTGAGAAGAAACTGTGATCCCTCAAGACAACAAAAACCTTCACCAGTCATGATGATTATCAACAGAGCAGAGCAAAAGTTTATACTAGCTTAATTCATCCTTACTGTTTTGGTCGTTATAAATTCCCTCTAGTTTTCTCAGACAACTGTGCTGCAGGGCAGAGCGATTACAGAATTTCTCTCTCAAGGTACTGATAAATGCCGATGATTGGACTAGAAGCTATATAGTTCAATATATGTATAGTCCAGTAGTGAAAGTAAAAATGAGATCTTAAAATGATTCATACAGTGGTTACTTCAAGACATTGTAGATCTGCCGAAAATTAACTACAATTTTAAGGTATTATGTTCTCAATCGTGCATTGCTGATGCGCAGGTCAGCATATATGCACTGTAAATAAGAAGTCATGGGCGTTATAAAAACTGTTTCATGTAAGGATTATGATTCTTTTTCACTAGTTATGCAACAAAAGCAAGATATTGCAACTAGAAAAGAGGGATTAAGGTATCATGAAATTTTAAGAAATTTATTACAACTGTACTCAGCAGAAGGATTCTCTGAAGAAACAAAGCACCAATATGATGAAACAAGAAGGATCCAACCATGAATACAAGGTTTCACAAAGATGCGAGAAATGGATACAAGTCAACTTCTGATAGAATCAATGGCAGTAGATGAAATAATTAGGAGCGCTTTCAGACTGTCACGATATCATAATTTCTCCCAAATCTTAGGTTGACTACTGAAATTATCTGACCGGAGACTAACAGGGTAAAGAATTGTGTTCTACCTAGCCAACTAAAGCATACTTCTAACACATTAGTTTATTTATGCATCTTGGCATTGAAGACTCATAACCAGATTTTGGTTGGCCACTCACCCTAGTATCAATCAAAGCTGAGATGCCAGAAGCCCCAAACAGTATCTTCTAGAATCCTGAACGGGCTAATAGTTAACTATTCAAAATCAATTAGAGCACTAAGTTCAATTATAGTATTTGTGTTTGTAGCAAAAAAAAAAAAGCAGTTATATTATAGGAATCAAAGTAAATAAGATAGTAATGGCGCACCGAGCACATTAATAGGCTAAAAGCTCATCTTCCACTCATTTATTGTTGTGACTTGGATATTCTTTGCTGACTTTGCTTCTGATTTGGACTAACATATAGCTGACAGGATTTTGACATTTGCACATTGAAAGTATCTCATGCAAATTAAGGACATGGCTTTAGCAGTTACATGAGTATGACGTTTTTAGTCTCTCTTCCACAGAAAGGAAAGGAGACAAGGACTAGGCAACAGAGATGGCAGAAAGAGATCGGTAAAGGATATCAGTCAAGAAAAGATGGTGCAACAAGTCTTGGTGTTCTTTATCAAATACTGAGCTCCATGAATATAGGACAATATACCAAGGCTTTATTGGACTTGGTAGCACATAACAGAATGCATGACACCATTACTATATGAGGAGTCAAACTTTTTCTTTAATAACAACTTTTCCATATATGTGACATATAGCTTAGTCTCTCGTTTCTAATTGAAGAGAAAATTATTTTTCAGGAATTAATAATTGTTGTCAGAATTAAGACCTATAATTTGACCCTTGCAAATAAAACACACTCATTCATTTTTTAAATGGAGAGAGTATAGAAAAGAAAAGGCAAAGTGAAATCAAACACTTCATTTAAGGACAGTCTTATGGATTTTAGCTGGTTTAAAAGTAAAATTATCATATATTCAAGCTGACTCAATCGAATCAAGAGCAATAATGAGAGAAGAACAAAGAGAACTAATACTATTGCAGATTTGGTATCATGATCTTGGCAAAAATAGACAAAAGTTCAGATTAGCCACTAGGCCCACTACCACAACTTAAAATCACATAATCACACATCAGAAAGCACATAAATGAATTGCCTTCACTTACAGATGAATAAGCTGAGATGCAATAATCAGGGTGTCGAAGCAAAGCTAATGTTGTCTCTGCAATAAAGAAAACCCTAAATCAATAACTTTATGTAAGAAACAAATAATTCCATAGAACAGCCATAGAAAAATATACCCAAATGTTTAGTCTTTAGATTAGTAGGCTTAAGCTATTTCAACAAGAAATTAAAAGGACTTTTTTGTTGTTAAACAAGAAATAAAACGACTGAAGCAAAACATTTCAACTAAGTCCTACGGTTGCAACACCAGCAGATTAAATCTTTAAGGGAGAAAAGGGGCAAGAAAGGTCTTTTCCTGACCCACTAAGAAATTAGCACGAAAATACCAAGATATTCAATGTAGGGAAGTCACTTTCACTAAGATGCTTTGCTACCCACTTTAATAGAGAATTATAAATTCCAGGACTGGTGGAAGCATAAAGAAGGCCCCCCCCCCCACATTTTTGGTGGGTGATAGGAAAGAAAGAAATTCATATCAAATATATTAATGGTATAAAGGATATGTTGAAGGAACCGTCACAAGTATGAGAGAACTGTGGAAGGAGACATAGAGGAGTTTTCCATAATTGTGGGTTTACACCCAAAAGTTTGAGTTATTGTCTATAGAGTAAGGATTGAGGATAAGTAAAAGTAAAAGTAAAATAAAATATACCGAGTTTATCCCGCCTAAAAAGAATGAAGTCAAGGTGAGGTTAGACGGGATTACCGCAAACATACAAATAGTAGATATCTTGTTCTTTCAAGATAATGACATAATAGATGAAGATATAATACAAAAACTTAAGATAGGATGACTTAAATGAAGAACAGCTACGAGATTGTTATGTACAGGAGGATACTTATCGAAGTGAAATGCAAGTTCTATAGAACAATTGGAAACCAATAGTATTATATTTTTTTATTAAGAACAATTGGAAACCAGGAATATTATATTTAAGTGAATATTCAACCTATGAGTCCTAGTATATCCCCGAGATGAGTGCTTTAAAATACAAATTATGAGATAGCTGGACTAGAAGTAATTACAAGTGATACAAGGTGCAAGTAGCACACATAAAGGATACAAACAGAGAATAACAATAAGAAACAAGGATACAAACAGAGAAAATCACTTGAAATGGTTTTGCCGTGCTCTATGTAGACCTCTGAATGCACCAACACAAGGAGTGGCATTAAGATGATTGAAGATGTTAGAATATGGTTGAGTAGACCTAAAATTACATCGGCGGAAGTTATCGCAAAGTACTTGCAATCTCTTGAAATTAATGCACACTCAACAAAGCACAAAACACAATGAAAGCAAAATACCCATATAAATGTTACCAACTAGTCCATATTAAGGTTTAGTTATTGTTTGTCTCTTCCATTAGTTTTTTTTTATTTGCCAAGAGTGTTTTTAATTGAACTAGAGATTTGTATGACAGTTTAGATATAAATGTGAGATTAACGGAATCCCTATTATTGAACCTCTAATTTGTCTTTCAAAAAGTTGTCTGAGTATTCAGATGGAAGTAGAACAGCCCTGAACAAGGTGGAATGGACACAGAATCACATTTAGTGACAGCACTGATTCAAAATTCAAGCACACTTATTATAACAATTGTTTCTTCTCCTTTTCCCCTTTTGGTCAGGGGTGAGGGCAAGGAAGGGGAAGAAAAGCATGGTGAACAACAATTAACAGCAGTAGCAGCGATAACTTCCCTCATGAATAAGAAATTTTTTGATACGATGTTGTTCGTATGAAGATGGGAACTAGTCATCACTCCTATAATTGTGCACATAGTTTAATAGATCAGCACAAACTATTTTTACCTGTCAAGACATAGCTTAAACCCTCCGGTGTGGATGTATCTGCCACTTCTGCAATCCGGTTGATATCCTTTTGAAGTGATCTACCCAAGCCCAACAACCCAACCTTTAGAGAAAAGGCAGTGAAACATTAGAAAAGAAATTGTAAGCACAATGCAAATGCAAGGCAAACAAAATTTCTGAAAATGGAAATAACAGATGACTAATACAAGAGATCAACATACTGAATCATTAGTATTCAATCTTGTTATGAGAACCTATAATACATAAGCCACCATAAGCAATGTCTGAGGAAACTTAACAGTAGATACACTGAATCACATCAGAATGCAGATGTTCCCTGATTCACTTCTTCACACCCAAACCCTTAGACCATCTGGGGGAAAGTCAACCTTGTATGCAGTTTTTTTTTCAGTCCACTACTAAACTTAAAGTGTCCAACATCTAAATTTTGCTTCCCCATTGTTTGTTTATTTCCTCTACCCATTAGAAGGGAATGAGAGGAGGGCATTCAAACGACTTAACTCAACTTAGGGTATTGTAGCGATTGGAACTGAAGATAATGGTCCAACAGCTCCACTATCAATTTCTGAATGCACAATTTCGGCTTATGTGCTGCATGATATTTAGTGTATCAACAACGGCCATGAGTGGGAGGAAGACATTTAGCAAGGAACAATAGATAGCATGACCACACAGAGAAAAATCAAGAAAGGCTACATGAAGTACCGTTCTAAGATGGTTCATTCTAGATTTTATAATTTCATCATATATGAGCACAAACTAGTTGACCATCAATAGTACCATTCATTAGAATATAAAAATTAGACTAGAATCATCCCTGTACTTTTAATATAAGACACAACTTCCAATTTAACATCTACTTATCAAATGGAGTGGAGGGAGAAAGTATCAAAAACCATAAGAGGTTAAAAACTAAGAGGACTTATGGCCAACAGATGAAGCATGCACAAGCAAATTCTAGGAATATTATCAGAGAATGGTGAAGGACAAGCTATGTTACACACCAACGTAGTTTCAGTTGTATGCATTTCAGAAAATAATTTTGATGTTAGGATAATTTGACAATTGCAGGTCCTCTATAAAAACCAAAGCATCTCTAACTATATTATAAAAAGCATTCAAAAATGAGAGATGACGCAAATACTACTATTGAACTTCACAGCAGCATTTAGAACCGATTGGTGATTATCCATAGTTGAACTAATCACAACATTTTAGAAGGAAACAACTAGATGTATATTGAAGGCCATGCAGATGTATCAAAAATTAGGTGCACCAAAATCATGTCCAAGCAGAGATGATACATCCACACACCTGTGGATTTACTTTATTCCCTCTGAAACTGATAGCTGGTAGAACAGGGGACAAATCGCACGGCGATGCTAATGGGAGGGTCTCAACACGTGTAAAAATCTTCAAATTTGATAAACGCCGGCATCCAGCAACAAATGCAGCTATATCATTATATCATTAATAACATTACCAATAACCTTCCAGTGCAGGATTTTTTTGCCTATCGCTAATACCCCAATTTCTACATAGAATTCCAACACACCTTTTTTTTTAAAGGGCAACATATAATTCCAGCACACCTTAAGCTCGAAACAACTTCACCATCCCAATCCAACTTCTTTGGTGAACGAAGTCACTGCACAGAAAAGTATTTGAATCTTGCTATCTATCTCTTGGACTAAAAAAGTAATCCCGTACATGTTCCTTTTGATGCATAAGGTTTGAAGCAATTGTGAATCAATGTATAGATTCCAAATGTCAAGAACTAAACAAACAACTTTGACCACTAACCTAGGCAAGAATTATTACTTAATAACCTCACTAAAGCTATAACCAATCAAAGCAAAGCAAATCTTAAAGTAACCTATGTACAATAATGTTTATCGACACTTGTACATTAAATATGTAGTCTTTGATAATATATCCACTAATAGTAGCAATCATGAAAACAACAATGCATTTATGTATAAGATGATTACCTGCAGCTTGAGAACACTAGTTTTGTCAGTAGCAGTAAGCACGCTGCCCCCCTCAGACCGATCAGACAGAAACCCAGAAACCTAAACAAACGCAGTAAAACCCGCCATAACTAGAAAGGCACTGGACCCAAAACCAACAGCTGGGCCTACATAAACCCCACCCCCACCAAACCCAAAAGGGGAAGGCGCATAATACGGAACTGAATACGAAAAACTAGGCTCTGCTGTCCTCGTAGAATACCCCCTCGACGAAGACGACGAGCTCCTCGACGATGAAAATGACTTGCCACCAATCCTCCCACCAGAAGCAGCCAATGCTGAATTCGGGTCATACATCAACAACAACCCGACTAATAGAGCCGCTACAGCTGGCTTCTGCAAAGCTTTAAGGGCTTTTTTTGACAGTTTTCATAACTATATCTAATGGGTTTTCTTTGTTCTTGATTTCTAACCCGTTTCTATCATTAAAGAACTCATTTTTATGGTTCTTGGTGAAGCATTTAACGGTCAGCTTGGTGGGTTTGGAGAGTTTTGAAGGTGTAAGAAGCTTTGGGTAATGGAATAGATGGGTATATTGAATTGGGTTTGGAGTATACAATAAAGGGTTCCATTTGAGGTTTGATTCAAGAAAGAAGGGGGCAGCAGCCATGATTTAGCTCAAAGGGTGGCAAGTTTTTTTGAATAACTAAGACAGAATTTGTGTTGTTTCAGAGATTGGGGGTGGGCCAAGGAAAGAAGAAAGAATTGGAATTGGAAAAAGGGTAACTTTTACTCTTCAAGGAACAATTTTGGTGGCGGAGAGGAGGATGTAGCTGCAAGAAATGATAGAAAGGAGGGGTTGAAAATGAGTTTGGGCCATGAAGTGGCATGCTTCGAGCAAGTATTTTTTTGTATGAAAGTATACCAATAATAAAAAGAGTTAAAAGGGTATTTTTTATTTCTTACCTCAACTATCACTAATTAAGTAGGAGTTTGAATATGCGAATCCCAAATCATGTCTTTTAAATATAAATGTTGACTCATAAATTTATATTTTATAAAATAGATTTATAAATTCAATTATGTTTATCAATTGTTTATATCAAATATTAAAAAATCTTCAAGTTGGTAATATATTTATAACAAATTTACTCTTACCAACTATGTGGAATAATTATATTAGAAACATAGAGTATTAATTTTGTTATGAACTATAACTTGTTTATCTGGTAATTGTATAAAAATTGAGAACATTTTGATGGTTTCATAATTTCTGTGTTTTTATGTCTATAAAAAAAATTAATAAATTTAAATTGCATGTCCAACAAAACTTCAACTTTAATCATCATGATTTTAAATCATGTTCAAACGATTTCTAAATATATTTTGAGGTGTATTTTTGTTAACTAATCTTATGAATTGAAGAGTTGAAAGGATAATCATTCTTACAATAGGTTGAAAGAATGTTTTCCATGAGCATTAAGCAATAGTTAAAACACTCCAATTTTTTATTTATGATTAGATAATGCATTTTGGAATCAAATTTTTGTCCTATAAAAATTTCTTAATTTACATTTCTCATAATTTTTTATTCTTGGTTATATTGCGTGGAGTAACGCAACAACGTCAGTCAATATACTCAAACATGAGAATTTTACGTGCTAGAAGTCAAAAGATAACACGTAATTATAGGCATTTCAAACCCAATATTGATTTTTTTTTAAAACAATAGGTCGTCCCCACCGTGACGCTCCCATTGAGTTCACGCCATCGAAATAGCTTCTTACATTTATTTATTTTTAATCCGCACATAGCGGCTGCTTAATTTTTTAAATAAAAATGTAGGGTTTTACATCTTCTCCTCTCCTCCGTCTCGCTGCGTATATCGCTACTGCCTCTGTGGGTTCCTTTGTTTTCTGCCTCACTCTTTGCCCTAAGAGAAAGCTAACTAATCATGGCGGACAAGGCAGTCACTATTCGTACCCGCAAGTTCATGACCAACAGGCTTCTCGCCAGGAAGCAATTCGTAAGCCTTAGCCATTTTTCCCGCTTATTTACTAATTTATATTGTTTAGTCCAATTACTTTTAGATCTGATGTTAGGTATTAACCCAGTAATAAAAAGGTCTTGCATTTGTTATCTTTTGGAATCTATGAGTTAATCATCAAATTTTAAGGCAATAGTATTGCTACAAAAAAATCCCTATCTGGTTTAGTCAAGGTTGTACGCTTGCATTGGGTCATGATTTGTATATAACAACAACAACATACTCAGTGTATACCCACAAGTGGGGTCTGAAGAGGTTAAGACGTACGCAAACATTACCCCTTCCTTTGTGGGTCGTGATTTGTATGGCATTAGAAAATGTAGAGAAACTCGAAATGTTGATGTTGGATATTAACTCATTAAAAGAACTAATCTTGCTTTTGTTGTCTTTCGGAATCATTTAGTTAATCATCAAATTTTAAGGGACTAGTATTGCTACAAAAGATCCATATAGCTATACTGACTAGTGGGAATAAGTCTCAGTCAAGTTGGCTTGCAGTAGGTGGAGATATATATTTTATTACATAATGCAGAGGGTTGAATATTAGATAGTAGAACAGAAAGGGTCCAATTTATGTTGCTCCGACTCTTCAAAAATGTCGACGGGTGCTTGTCGGATCCTCCAAAAATAGTGTATTTTAGGAGGATCCAACACGGTTGCGGCAACATTTTTGGAGAGTCTGAGCAACATAGCGTCCCTGCAAAGAAATGGATAGTGAGGATTAGCCGATCCAGCTAGTTTTGGACTGAGACAATGTTGTAGTTAGTATTGCTGCCTTCTAAGGATTAAAAGTGATGATAAATGCTTCTATTTTTGCAGATTATTGATGTACTTCATCCGGGAAGAGCCAACGTCTCAAAGGTAAGCAGTTGATTTTGTTGATGTTTCTTGTGTGTTTTCATAAAACTTCATGGTTTGGGAGGATCTTTTGGGATGTCGCATTAATGTTTATTGCTTATGTGAAGGCTGAGCTGAAGGAGAAGTTGTCTAGGATGTATGAGGTGAAGGACCCAAATGCTATTTTTGTTTTCAAGTTCCGTACACACTTTGGAGGTGGGAAATCAACAGGATTTGGTCTGATTTATGATTCGGTTGAAAATGCCAAGAAGTATGAGCCGAAGTATAGGCTCATCAGGGTAAGTTATTCTTTTATAGTTTTAGCCTTTAGATGCTGTATCCTTGAGATGGTCTGCGCTTCATAATGAATGTTTCATGTCTGCTTTAATGTCATCGATGAACTGCTAACAGAAAGATATTTTGTGTCTCCTTATGTTTTTTTCATTTAGTGGATAAACACTTTGACCAGTTTAATGTACAGAATAAGACTTATCACTAAATCTAATCTAAGGATCCATACTGCGCTTGTCCATGTGCTATGACCATTTTAACCTCTATTTCTCAACTATGTTGATCGATTTTTGCACTTTACTTAAATTCCACATTATCTTTTCTTTGTGTACACTGCAGCTTTCAAGAAAATTCTGCCCCTCAAAGTAGGAAAAGAAAACTTTCTAAATCAATGGCAATATCAAATCAACACTGTATTTTACTGAGTTCAATTCTGAATAGTTGTAATTACTATATTTGGCTTGAAGTTTGAGTAATAGAGTTGCTTCCATGTGAATTAAATATGATGTTGAAATCCTTCATTTAGTGAAACTAATCAGATAGTTTTAAGGTGAGTCAACAGGGACAAAGGATTTGAAGATAACTACATAAATGTTGTGTCCAACTTGTAGAAAACTGAATTGGAAGAAATCATATTTTGTTTACTAAGTTTTTCTCTGCCTTGGATAGTCTACTGTGTTTATCCAGTTCTATCGGGTTCATGTAACTGGGTGCATGGTCTTTTTCTCTAATAAAAGTGGAATGTGGTTTTTACAGCCTGCTAACACGCAAAAGGAATTTTATGGTCTTGCATGTTAGTGCAAGTCCTTGCTGATGCACCTTTGCTACTTGGATTCTCATCATTAGTTCAATGCTTTTGTATTGCAGAATGGACTTGACACTAAGGTTGAGAAGTCTAGGAAACAAATGAAGGAAAGGAAGAACAGAGCCAAGAAGGTCCGCGGTGTAAAGAAGGTGTGTCATCATTACTGTTTTAGTTTTTTGTTCTCTTTTTCTGTATCGTTGTGTTTTTCACCAAATTGGTTTGTTGTTCTTTGTTTCATGCAGACCAAGGCTGGAGATGCTAAGAAGAAATGAGTCTTTTGCAAACAAAAAATCTCATTTTGGGATTGTTTAGGTGGCCTTGTACTTTTCTTTTGGTGTTGTTTGAGCCATTATTTACTGTTGATTTTGTCTGACTTTGGGGCAATTCAGTTTTGTTTTTCCTTGAATATCTCATGCAGGGCTTAGAATACTTGAGAGCTCATTAGTTAGTGTTACCTGTTACTTGTTGCTATTATTCTAGTAGAGTTCTTATCTGCGGTGGAAGTTTGTTTTGATTAACTTTTTGAATGGTAAAGTTATTTCAGTTCAATTGACTTGTTTCAGCCCCTATTTTCAAAGGTTGGGTTCTCTTGTTGGGGTGGGTGGGTGGTTCGGGCCCTCTTACGGAGTTCTATGGTGGTAGTATAACATAGTACCTTAAACAAGTTCTTTGTATCCTTTTATGAGTACAAGAAATATTCTGATTCTAATCTAGTGAGTGTTATCATCTATTTTGCTGAACTCATTATTGCTTGAACAATTTTATGAAAGTATTTGTGAACCATTTTCGAAGAATATTGGAATCTTCTCTTAAAGACCACAAAACGCTTGTTGCGTCCTATGCTGGATATATTGCTATATTCTGTTTGATAGATATATGAAAGCTATCTATTATGAGCCATTAATTATGTCTCAAGTGTTGACAAAACCACACACGTGCTTCAAGAGACCTGCACATTTAGTGCCCGTTTGGTTGGGCCAAAAGCACTTTTGGCCTTTAAATAGAGTGTTTGGTTGATAAATGAATAAGTGCTTTTGGGTTCCAAAAGCACAAGCTCAAAATTTGGGCTTCTTGAGTAGAACTTATTTTGGCTTTTTATTTTTTTGTTTTTTATATAAAAACATTTTTTTATTATGATCAAACATAATTTTTTTTTAAAAAATTTCTTTCCTTAAAGCTCTACTCCTATAAGCTCTTTTTAATAAGTTGTACCAAACGGGCCTTTACTCTATTCATTGTCTTGTTATGTATTTGTTAAATGCACAATGCATAGAGTTGATTGCTCATAAATAGCTTACATGTATCTGCTGTAGATATCAATATTTTTAACTATTATAGACATAACTAAAGTCTCGTGGTTATTAAGAATTGTTGTCAAACGGTTTACAAATACATTCACAAGGTTCTTGCAGCAAAAAATAAGTTTGCAAAAGACATGATAGCACATACATTGCTCAATTGGAATATGAATATTCCTTACACTTATCAAATGATACGCAACGTTCTCAAGATGTTAGTTGTTACTATCATTGTAGAGCAATAGGCGCACTTGATGATAAAAATGTGCCCATGCAGCGATTCTTGTGCTAATATTTAAAAAATGTCTATTATTTTTGTGCTATTTGACCCATAGCAAAAGAATTAGCCACCGTCGAATAATGTGACGGAGAGATAGAGATTCTTTCATCCTTAACCATTAGGTTTGGAGTACCCTTTATAGTAGACTCTCTAATCAGTAAATAGGCGACAAGAAAATAATTAGCTGTTCAGCAAGATACTCACCTTATTTTAATCGTGAAAAACATTGTTTTCTATGTATTTCTAGGTGTAGATTGTGTTATACGAATAACTCCAATGTAATTACGCGTCTTTTATTTCATAGCTCAACGTGCATACATAAGTCAACGTGCAGCAACATAGGCCGATCAACGACATAGGCCAATGTCCTAGGCCGACGTCCTAGCCCGACGTGCAGCGACGACATGGGCTGACGACCAGCGACATAGGCCAATGTCCTAGGCCACGTGCAGCGACGTAGGCCGACGTCCTAGCCCGACGTGTAGCGATGTAGTCCGACGTCCTAGCCCAACGTGCAGCGACATAGACTGACATTCTAGGCCAACATGCAGCGACATAGGATGACGGGCAATAACACCTACGCCCTAGCCCGACGTGCAGCGACATAGACCGACGTCCTAGGCCGATGTGTAGCGACCTAGGCCGACATGCAACGACATAGGTCGACGAGCACCAACATAGGCCAATATCCTAGGCCGACGTGCAGCGACATAGACCGACGTGGACAGACCTAGGCCAACTAAAAGCAAGATGTGAGGCCCGGACGGAGCTTATCCATCTATATTCTAAAGGTGTAAATTTGATCCTGTGCTCCTTCTCATTTGGTCTTCATCTAACAACTAACCAAAATAATGTATTGGGAAATTAATGATGGAGGTCCAAATTTGCTCATATACCTATTCGAAATTGTTTATTTTTTTCTCCTTAATTTATATTTGGTCAATTCATAGTATTGCAGATTATCTTGCATTTGTTCTTGTCATTAGTAGAGCTTCAGCAAAAAGCATATGGATTCATTTGTCTTTTTTTTAAAAAAAAAAGTGGTCTACATTATCTCTTATTGTTTTATTATATAATTTAAAAGTACTTCAAAATTAAAGTTCCGTCAAAGGTAAAAGAAAGAAAAAATTCAAACGACAAATATAATATTAGATTAAAGTTAAATAAATGCTAAAACTATTCAATTTAAAATAATTGTAGATGCTAACGGG
Source organism: Przewalskia tangutica (assembly GCA_029844215.1). Lineage (NCBI taxonomy): Eukaryota > Viridiplantae > Streptophyta > Magnoliopsida > Solanales > Solanaceae > Przewalskia > Przewalskia tangutica. Next base: position 15,842,798 of record CM056731.1, on the reverse strand, counting down.
GCGAGAAGGGAAACACAAAATAAAAAGAACAAGAAGAACCAATAGCTAAAAGGAGTTATTTTTTTTATTAAAGAACGTTTTACCTTTTACCATAACAAATTCACAAATAGGATATGAGGAAGGTAGAGTATAATATTATTTCTACTTTAAAAGGTGGAGAGTGTTTTTGAGAGATCCCGACTCAAGAGAACTCATAATAAAGAAAATTGACGAATATTTATCTTTTAATTAAAAAATCGGCATGAATTAAATTTTAGTTGGGCACAATATTATGTCATATACAGAACTAGAAATAAAAAATAAGAGAAGAGCATGTTCCCCACGTAATTTTCAGTTGTATGTATTGTATACACATAATCCAATCAATTTGAGATTCCTATTTCGTCTTCTCTATTTTCCAACCCTTTTTGCCTTTTGTTTTTTCTTCAACCAATCACAAGGTCTCGTTCTCCCTAAATCTCTCTCTCTCTTTTTCCTTTTGCAGTCTTTATTCACTAAGCGCAGACCAATTGTATGCACTCACCATTACTGTTCACGCCTTGAACCCACGTAAAAAATAAATACGTGGTTCATTTTTTACTTTGGGTACTTCCACGTTTAATCCCATCTCTGTTATACATCTACTGTCTACCTATATCTCTCTCTCGTCCTCTTCCCTTCCCCAACTAACCCATTTTTTACCTTTTTCGGTGAGTACCCATTTGCCCAAATTGTTTTTCTTTGCATCTGAAATTGGATTCATCATGGATGAAGCAAATGGTAAGTGATATTTACATTTTCTTTGAAAATTCTGGACTTGGGAATTCATTGTGATCATGGGTGTTGGGTAGAATTTTGATTCATGTGGGGACTTGTTTTATTTTCCCATTGTATCTCTTATTCTGTTTTTTTTGGGTCAATGTTGGATCTTGAATCTATTTTTGTTAATGGGGTTTGGTTATTTCTTTCAATGGTTGGTATTTGGGCAATGATATGGTCTTTGGGGATGTGGGTTGACTGAATAAAACTTCGCCGTTTTGGAATTGGGACTTGGGACCAGTTGAATTTTGATCTGTGCCTTTTGTTTTTATTGTGACCGACAAATTTACAGAATTCTTACTGTTTGACTTCCTAATTATATTCATGGGATCATGGTGTATTTGCTTTGAACTTGTTTTGCTACCATGTTGTTTGCAATGGTGTATTCCTAGTGCATTACTGAGTTGTGTTACATGTGTTCGCTCTATGGGCTATACGGATGCATGATTAGTCTTTTTAATTTATTTGTTGTACTTGTCTTTCTTATCTAAATTTGGAAAATTGTTAAAATCCCATCGTGCTGCAGTCTTATTTTGGTGTTTGGAATTTTCAGTTTTACAAAAAAAATCAGTTTTACAAATTTGTTATCAAGTTGTATCAGTTTTTTTTTTTCTTATTTCTTGTCTTCATTGATCAGTTGTTGAAGCTAAGGATGGAACTATCTCAGTAGCCACTGCATTTGCTGGTCACCAAGAAGGTAATCTGAAATTTCCCAATTCCTGTATAGTCTTTGCTCTCAGTATCTTACACATTAAACTAGCATGAAACTAATCAAAATGTCTGTCTACTGTTCCCTACACGCATTGAAATGACCTTGATTCTAATTAGTAAATGCTATTGAGATATGTCTTTTTCAATGTTCATCATCTCTACCTTTCTGTATCTTAAACAGTGGCGGAGCCAGCAAGAAAATTCTAGTGGTGCAGAGATGTTTTTGTGCACCCAAAAAAAAAAATTCAATCGAAGAAAATTAAAACGCACAGTTTCATCCAAAACGTCGATTTGATCGAAAATTTCCAAAAAACTGTCACGTGGCTCCGCCACTGATCTTAAATAGCATTTGCATTAAGTGAAATGTCTCTTTTTTGCACTCCCTTTAGCTATTTACTTATAATCAGATGGGCATGCATCTTACCAGATGGCCCTTTGAATTAACTTATTTGATTTCTTGCTTATATGTTTTACTGTCCTGGAAGTCTTGTTGTTGCTATTGATTCAGTTGTAGCAGGAAGAATGTGATGATCTAATATTTGCCTCTTTTGGAAAAAAACATATCAACAATATATATTTGAGTAAATGTTAAATTCTTTATTAAAAAGAAAAAGAATAAATGTTAAACTTCTCTTCGTCCTCCGGGATATCCACCAGCTGTGCGGGATAGAGACCACAAATTCTTGACACTAGCAGTCGAAGAAGCTTACAAAGGTGTAGAAAGTGGAGATGGAGGCCCATTTGGTGCAGTTGTTGTTTGCAATGATGAAGTAGTTGTTAGCTGCCACAACATGGTTCATAAGCATACTGACCCTACAGCCCATGCAGAGGTTACAGCAGTGAGAGAGGTCAGTGTTCTTACTCCGTGATTTGTTCTACTCTATGAGATTCTTGCTAATTCATGTGGATTTAAAAGATGATATTTTTGCAATAATATGCTGGAGGCAGCATGTTGTTGGTATTTACTACTGTCATATTTCTCTTTGAGTTGTTTCTCCAATCCATTCTTCATACCTAATTGTCTGATGAGTCTGTTTGCTGTTTCTGTAGTTCTGAGTCGTAGTCGAAGTAGTTTATGAGGTAGTGTAACTTTATACCATGATTTCCCATTTTCCGGAACAGTATGGCCTTATAATCCTTGAGCATGTAGAATCAATTGGCGCTCGTGCCAATATTGTGACCCTCTGTCATATCAAGCTATTCTGTGATACTGGCACAAGAAGTATTGTTATGCTCTTTGTTTTTGATAACCATGGTCTATGTGCTCGGACTCTCCAAAAATGCACTACTTTTGGAGGATCCGACACTCGGCGATATTATTGAAGATACGAGCAATATAGACCGTGGTATTGTCCAACTTGTGTGCACCTCAACTAATTCCATGGGATACCTGCTGCCTCCCCAGGGATTGGACAAATAGGAAGAAACCATCTTAGTGATTTTGCCTCCGCTGGAATTTGAACTTGAGACCTCGTTGTTTTCAACCCATTTCATAGACCACTATGACACACCGTTGGGTTCACAATTATGCTCTTTTTATGCCCAACTTCTTTTGATTCCTCATTTGTATTGCTACAATATGACATTGTATGCAAGTTTTATCTCATTACAGCTAAGAATCTGTTTAACAGACGTGTTTTAGCTGTCAATATCTTCTCTCATTGAGGAATTTTTATCCCTCATTCTATATTGCTACGATATGACAATTTATCCAAGGTTTATCTTCCTACAGTGAAGAATATATTTAACAGACATGTGTTTACCTGTCAATTCTTCTTCCATTTAGGAATTCAAATTTAGCTTGGGATGATTAGCTTCTGTAGCTTACCATCCTCGCTGCAACAAAATATTATATCTTCATCCCATGTTTTGATAACCTAATGGATTGGACGGGGACTCTTACTAGTCCAGTTGGTTGGCTAAAGTGGAGACCCGAGACCGAAGGTGAAGAAAAAGTCGATCTTTTTGGGTCTTATGGTACTTTTCTTATTGTGAAACACTGGAGGAGAAGTTGAGGTATGCAGGAAGCTTCACAGACCCTTTTATTAAAGCAGACACAATACTGGGATAAACCAAAACAGAAAGCAGGTTAGTAAGTTGTGACAGAGGGATTATATTGTATGTCTCATGCATCATTTCTATAATGCATGTCCACAATTTGATCTTCTCAAGCTTTTGCGGCACTTTTCCAACTCCTTGAACTGGATGTTTGTTCAGAGAAATCACTCCTTAACCCATTGGTGGAAGCGGATAAAAGGCCCAAGGATTTTGTGTGCTATTTTGGTGCCGGAGATTACTGGACGACAGAATTGCAATTGAAAGAGCAATTTCCTCACCAATACCTGCTGTTAGACATTATTATTGCAGGGTAGGTCTACCATATCCTCCCCAGACATCACTTGAATCATTTCTCCCTTATGGTATGACACTTAACACATTAAGTCTAGGATGTTGCAAGAAGGAGCAGCAATATTGTAGCACGAAGTGAGCAAAGTGATAGCTACTTTGGATTGGCCAGCTCTCACAAAGAAATTCAATAAAACAACTGCCACTTAACACCAAACAAAGTTGGGGTCGACTATATGAGTCCTCTAAAATCATTCCTCTCTATCGGGGCCTAACAATGAATTCATTGCCATGAGGATTCGTCAGAAATTGACTATCTTTATGCTTTTGTCAACCTACCGATTCCTTCTCCTTTATTAGGATTTTTTTGTCTTTTAGTTGGAGGTGGTGGAGGGGATTCTCATGGTGAGGATTCCCATCTTACTACTCATCCTTTATAGCATGTTAAGCATAGTAGGATGTGGAGGGATTGGGTGAAATTTCCCCACCTCACCCCCTTCTTTTATGGCATGAGCTATGTCAATATGTCGTGGCTTTACAGCTGCTAACATTTTTTTTGTTGTTTAGATAATGGTGGCAGGGCAGCTTGCGACTCTTAAAGTTCATGGCTTCTCATTATTTTGCACTTATGTTTCACAGGTTGATACGTCAGGTTTAAGTAGCAGTTCATGAAAAAAAGTAGTTGGAGAAGAAAATGAATATAAGTCCTGTGATAGGGTTACTATAGAGCCCAAACTTCTCCAATGGTGGCTGTATGGGTGCTGGGTACGAACACACATAACGGAACCGTGAAATGACTTTGGGATGAGATATCCTCGTCATTATTATTTCTCTTTCTTCAAGCACATTTCATACCTTTCAATGGAACTCTGGGACCCAAGGATGTGAAATTTTGTCAGTTTGCCCGTCTAAGTAGGCGTTTGGCCATCGATACCAATTATTTTTCACTTTATATGGGATTTATGGATTTATGGAGTTGGAGTTGAAGATGGACTTGTGTTTGATTATACTTTTTGCAAATATTTGGAACAATATTCATATTTGAATGTACTTATATACAACTTCAGAAGTGAAATGTGAGTTGGAGAACATGTTATAAGTTGTTTTCCAAATTTGAAATACAACTTCAAGTTGGATTTGAAATTTTCATGGCCACACTGATTTTCAAATAAAGTGAAAAAATATTCCGGGAAAAAAGTGAATAATTTTTATGGTCAAACGGATCCAAATTCTGAATGACTAAGTGAGCTTCCCTGCTGATTTTTATTTGGAGTGTGAGCAATGAAGCGGGGATGTCTTTCTATGCTGGGATTTGCTACTTCTCACGAGCTTTGTTTTGTTGTCTTGACTTTGCTGTCCTTTTATGATGCTCTCTCCATTAGGCAAGTTTTCTGTCGAAAATTAAATAGTGACTGCTTTAAGTAGCAAAAGAGTGATAAATCAACTGACATCTCCACTTAGTAAGCAGTGGAATGATGTCAAGAAGTTTTCATCTTAAACCTTTAAACATGCATTGATTGAAAAATAAGTGCAATAATTTGATGCATCAGATCTCTCTGATCAACTAACGGGAAATTTTTGAGGTTAGAATAAAGTTAGTTGAGTAATTATAAGTACCTGTTGAACTATGAGGTAGCTCTGTGTTATCAGGGTCAATTATGAAAATGCATTAGTAAACAAAGAAGGTATGGTCAAGTATCGCTTGTCATGTAATATGTACATAATTCTCCTCATCTGTTTTCTGGAACTACAAGTTTTGTGCTAAAGTATTTTTCTCAACCCCCTGTTCGCAAGTTGTGTTGATGTATTTTTCTCACCCCTGCTCTCTTGCTCATCGTTTTCAACACATCTTCAGGCATGTAAGAAGCTCAATCGAATTGAGCTTGCAGATTGTGAGATATATGCTTCTTGTGAGCCCTGTCCGATGTGCTTTGGTGCTATCCATCTATCACGCATCAAGGTTTATATTTGCGCCTTCGACTCTTTACCATTATGTTATTCTTTTAAACTGAAGAGTCTCCTCCTCGTCATTTTGACAATGCTGATGCTTCTACCATCTGTTCTTTGCACAGAGGTTGGTATATGGAGCCAAAGCTGAAGCTGCAATTGCTATTGGCTTCGATGATTTCATTGCAGATGCTCTCAGAGGTACTGGATTTTATCAAAAGGCTCAGTTAGAGATCAAGCAGGCTGATGGTAGGGGAGCCCTTATAGCCGAGCAAGTATTTGAGAAGACCAAAGAAAAGTTCCCCATCTATTAAGAGAAGAAGCAAATCGTACATGAAGAAAACTACAGCTGTCTGATTTCATTACTGATCCTGATGTTGATAAACTAATTATGCTTTTCTCTGAATAATATTTCTAAGACACAATTTCTCAAATTGTATGTATATGTTGAACTTAACACGTGGATATCAGTCAAATCTACAAGTTTCTTTCTTAATTTCTTTTTGTTAATGCTTGAAGGAGAGGTACTCTCTGATAGGTAGCCCAGGAAAGGACTTGAGGGCCTGTTCTTCGACGGACGTGGGTTTTTTGGTGTCAACTGGTATAACTAGAATTCCCTGCAGGTGCTATCCCATTTCACTTGCGTGTGAGATTATATATTAGAATTTGATGGGAATAGGTCTAGATTTAATGGAGTTAACACGGGGGTAACGTCTCTTCTGGGCAGTGAAACCTATAACAAAGGATTTAATGTGAGTACTACTTTTGAATTGGGAACAGAGATCACAGCCAATAATACTATCACTCTATTCCATGATGATGATGGATGCAAAGCAGAAAGCAATTGATTACAACCCAAGGTAAAAATAAAGGAATCAGGGAAGTCATAGCTTGTCCAAGCATAGGCAAAGGAAATTCAAATATGTTCCTGCAAACCACACATATCATTTCACTGCATGTTGTGTATAGAAGAAGAAAGGAGGAAGAAAAGAAAGTAAGGAAGAAAAATAGAGACCGTGTAGAACATCTGAGATAACTCCTTTAATATTTCGTTGATAAAAACTTAGGTGTCGATGTTTACATTACATGACATGTATTCGCAAGTACACTTTTGTTACTTTGGAAGCATAGTTCTCTTCCTGCGGCGAATAAAGGTGCGGAGCAAGCTACTTACCCAAATCAATGATTAACTAAAATATATTTCCATCTCATTAGATCACTTAACTATGGTAAGTTAATACAATAGTTTTGTGTAAACATCCGGTGCAAATAAGTTTTTATCCATCTCGTTTATCATGTATTAGCGGCTTTTGGAAAGCATCTATTTAATTGGAAATTCGCAATAACTAGTGATTTTACTCCTCCAAAGAACACTCACTTGTGAGTTTCTTGAGTTACTTTATCTATACTCTCTTTCACACATTATATGTTAGACTATGTAGTACAGTAGTAGATTTTGTTGAATCTGCGAATCCATGGTTGAATCAACCACAAGTTACATGGTTCCCTTGTCGCCAGTCACGACTGAACATAAAGTTCTTAAACAGACATAAAGTTCAAATCAGAGAGATCAAGAACTGACATTAAACTCAACAGTTGGCTTCTATCATTTCATCTCATTTCATTTCATTTCTATATACAAACAAGACAAAGCATCTATGTTGCAACCAACAGTCTGCAAACAAGCAGCTGTAAACAATTAGAACTCATTATTCCAGCAACCAAAAGCTAAAAGCTAAATACCTAAACCAGCCATTGTCATCAACAACCTGGTAAAATTATCAACTACTCCAATTATTTGAAAAATGTATACATTAGAAAAGCAACCTTTTCGATTGTTGTGATCAGCAACTAACTTTAACTTCCCGTTGATCTCAGCTCCTCCAATTGTGCTTTTACCTGATCTTGAATCAGTTCTAATCTCTTCGAATACACTTCCAACTCTAACATCTGTTGCTTCCTCCATTTCTCATCCCCCATCATTTCCATGCTGATTACACCTCCCCCAAACCCTAACGGGATGGGACTCATCCCCATTCCTCCAAACCCGAACCCAAGACCCCTAGTAGGCCCATTCAAATTTGCCACACTGTTCAACAACTCCTTGAAAATTGGCGACACACATTTCCTCACCGTTTCCTCAATTAAACTAGGCACCGCAGCTGGGGCTGCAACCCCGGCCATGGGCGTAACTGGAATTGAGGCCGAGTTTGTGGTCGGCATTGGCACATTAGTGCTGTCAGCCGATGGTTGAAACTCAACTTTAACTGATTCTGTATGTACTGGTGGGGATCGTTTTTGTGATTTCGGAGTTTTGATGTCAATTCCATTAGGATTAGAGTTAAGGTTAAATTTGGGGCTATGATAAATGACAATAGCATCGGGGTTAGGGTTAGGGTTAGGGTTAAGGTGAGTATCCTCATCATCCAATCCACCATCTTCCGGCGGGGCAGAGAAACCAACAGAGCCACCAGGGTTATTTCGAACATAGGATCCGCCATTACTCCAGATCTTACGCGAGATCTCGAAAGTGGTCTGATCGTGAGCACTTTTAAAGACAAAATCCTTGCCGGATCCCATCTTGTTCATCACAGTCCTGTACTTCTTCTTCAGGCGCCGGAGCTTCTCCACCAGCTGATTCTTGTTGAAATCCAGCTGGAATTTGCACTTGATCTGGTCGTAAAACGCGGTCGTATCATAATGGTGCTGCTGCGACGAACTGTTCAACCCACGCTGCGTCGTGTAGTCGAGAAACCCTTGTAACAGTTCGACCTCGTCCTCGTCAGTCCACAGCCGCTGAAACAGCTTGCGAGACTCGTCGAAAGCGGCTGATGGCTTCTTCATCCCTGGGAGAATAACGGGAACGGCGAAATCATCAATACGTGGTCGTTTTCGATCTGGCTGGTGAATGGAAGGAGCAGGAGAATCGCTGGTGGAGACTCTGACGCCGGCGACGGAGGAGTCGTCATCACCGTCGACATCGACATCATCGTCGAGGTTGTCGTCGTGGTAGGCTGGTTGTTGGTGGTGATGTTGTAGAGAAGCCATGGGAAGAAAGGTCATAGAGCGGTTTGATAGGCTAGGTGGGTTCAGTGGGCTAAGGTAAAAGTATAGTAAAGTGGTTAGGCCGAAAGTAAAGAGGGAGTTGGTTAAGTTTGAGTTTGTTTCGTGCAAGACTGGGTTTGGTTGAATGGTTCACTAGATCCGCGCGTGCTCATTAACTGGTTCCCTGCTAAGCCGGTGCTCGGTACGCATTTTCTCACCTACTTCACCTCCCATATTTGACCCAATATAAGATGTTTAGATTTTTAAATAATTACTCCCTCTGTTCCATAATACATAATTGTCTAGAAATAAAGTGATTTATTAAGGAATTGTGATAATTTACTAATATATCCTACAATCATTAAAAGCAAATTAATTATTATATATTTATCTCATAAAAAATACTTTCAAAGTACTATAAATTAGGGGTAAAATGGAGAAAATAAAATTAAAACTATATTGAAATTGCAAACAATCGACTATTGTGAAAAAGTAAAATTTTTCCAGACAATCATGTATTTTGAAACGGAGGGTGTATATTATTATATAAAGTATCTTATTAAAAATAAATTATTTTAAATATATAAACTTTTGAAATATATTAAAATAAGATATCTCACATAAATTGAGAAAAAATAAATGTTAGTATGCAATGGAATCAAGTCTTTGTTCTTAGTAAAAGTTGCTAAGGGATAGAATCAATAATGACGTAAAACCATTTTCGCAGTTAAATTACTATAAGTCTAATACACAGGTAAAATTGTATGATAATCACTAATTCATACTATGGTATGATCACTAGGTTACTGGTCAATGTCAAACTAAACTTAATTACTAAGAAAATCTTAGCATTATTATCATCTCAAGTCAAACCGGATACTACTTATTTTTAGGGGTAATTTCACTTTTGGTCCCTTTATTAATGATTAATTATAATTTTAGTTCTTATAATATTAATTAAGTATATTTTTTTTGAATAATTAAAATATGTATGCTTGGTCTTTTTATATAGGAAATATATGATACTTAAACTATTTCTATAATTATATTATCTTTAAATTTGGAGTGATAATACAAGTGTAATATTTTTACCCCTCCCTGGGAGAGAGTGCTTACACTTGAGCAATCCCTTTTGTCCATACAAAATTAATATAATATATTTATAATTGAATAATATAGCAATTAATAATTAGTTAAATTTATGAAAATTTACAATTAAAAGAATCAAAATACAAATATCACTAATTTAAAAGTTAAATGTGCTTACTCAGAAACTATAAGGATTCGTCTATATTTGCGAGGGTATGGAAATCACGGATTAAGGTAGAATTAGTAGGTAATTGAGTGTTTTTTCGCTTTTAAGATGAGATAAATGTGGTGGTAGTCTAACGCCCTTTTGGTATCTATTTTTTTATTGCTGCTATCGCATTATTTACCCGTGTTACTATTCTTTTTATGTATATTATGTATGTTTTTCTTATTAATTGTCATGTTTTCTTCACTGGTATATTTTTTCCATAACTGTTTTGATTTGATGCATTTGAGCACGATTTTTCAGAAACAGTCTCTCTACCTTCGAGAGGTACGGGTAAAATTTACATACACTCTACCCTCATTTTGTGGAATTACACTAAATTTATTATTATTGATATTGAAGAGATTAAAAGTATTAATTCCCCTACTTTTGGGGGTTGAAAAGAAACAAAAAAAAAATCACAAAATAAAATAAAGTTTTGAGAAATAGAGAAAGTAGATACTTCCTCCATCTCAAATAATTTTTCTCATTTCTTTACGGGTCGCTTAACAATATATTTATAAATATAGCATTTTGACTATCTTACCCTCTTAATATATTTTATTATATAATTTCTCCTCAATAAATATTTATTTCATTAATGATGAGAACTTTTGAGATGTTAATTAATATAATGGTGACATGAAAAAGCTATTTAATTTTAATGAGTAAGACAGTATTTTTTTAAGATGGATGACTAATAGAATTAGTTTATTTATACCTTAATCCAATTCCCCACAATTTGAAAGGGCATATGCTTTTTCCATAGATCCTTGTTCGTTGGTTTCTCTACATCCACATGTTCCCTCCGCACAGCAAACCCAACAACTCAAACACCACTGATCCATTTTCAACCTTTACCAAAAAACATAATCATTGATTCATCCAAAGGAGCTCTAACAAGAAAAATAATCCATTTTTAATGGCTTCAGCAACTACAAAAGCTTCCTTCATATTCAACCTCTCTTCACCTTCCCTCCCATCCACTCCAAAACCCAAACCCCACATCACATTCCCACCATTTCACCTCAAATCTCACTCAATTTCATATTTTTACAGACACCCAAGAACCCAATTCAACTCCATTGATGTCTCCAAAGAAGACAAACCCATTTCAGAACAACCTATTTCCGAGACATCCATTTCAGAATATCAAGAACCCGAGCAAGAAGAAGAAGAAGAGAAATTTGACAAGAGAAGACTTGAGGAGAAGTTTGCTATGTTGAATACTGGGATATATGAGTGTAGGTCTTGTGGGTACAAGTATAATCAATCTGTTGGTGACCCAACTTATCCTATTCCTCCAGGGTTGCCATTTGATAAGCTTCCAGAGGATTGGAGGTGCGCCACTTGTGGCGCTGCGAAGAGCTTTTTCGATAACAAGAGTGTGGAGATTGCGGGGTTTGCTGAGAATCAGCAGTATGGTTTAGGTGGTAATACTCTTACTTCTGGCCAAAAGGCACTGCTTATATATGGTGGATTGCTTTTAGGCTTTGTGTTCTTCTTGTCTGGTTATTTCCTTCAATAATTGAGATTATGTTGAGAAAGTTTTGGAGTTAGTATAAATGCGTGTGTGTGTGTACATGTATAATAATTGTACATGGTTTAGAATGGAAATTTTTCTTTTTAACATTGATCGAAAGTTTATATGTGTTAACATTCGTTTAGAGGTGTAAGTTCAGCTGAGGCAAGTTTGTAATTGCTTATTCTAGCTTGGTATAATTTCTAAACAAGCTAAGTGTTTTCTCAAAGATGTGTAATTTTTTATGATATGAATCAAGCTCAAGTAAGGTTTAATCCAGTTGATCATTAGTACTAACCGGAATATTCCAAGCTTCACGAGTGATTCATGTATCTCTTTATCAAGTATGATTCTTCTTGATCGTGTTGACAGAGGTAACTAAAACAAAACTTTAAGACATTTGAAAAATGGCATAGCAATTATAGGTAAATATGACGCTAACGTCCTAATCCAATGCACCACCTCTGTTTAAACAACATTTGTAATCTATTCGAAGCACTAAAATTTTCTCCCTTTGTTTGCTATTTAGCATTTGATTCATTTATGTTTTTATCGTCACTTTGGATCTCTTGCATAGGTTCTTAGATGATGTATTATCCTTAATAATATATTAATGCACATTAACACAAAATATGAGCTCAAAAGTGTACTATTTCGTCTCACTTAGACACCAAAAATAGACGTTAAGGTATGCTATGAAAGCAAGGTATTTTATTCAATCTCTGTACAGTTACATCTTAAGCTCTTTGTGCCTTTTTTAGTTTTTTCTACCATTTTCAGCTTAGCATGTGCTAGGTCTTGGTATGTTCCTCCAGCATCTCAATTCAGTTTCAGTCTAAAAATCATTGCCAGTGGATCTTTTTGATTGGTAAAGAATAAGGAGGTGCATGAGTTACATGTACAAAAAGGAAGAAGCACCAACACTAGGGAGTGCCTAGGCTCTTCAAGAGAGACTAAACAAAATGAGAAACTGGACTCATGATAACCCTCAACCATGGATAGATTAGTCGTTATGTACCAAAAAGACGGATAGATTTGTCGTTTACCAAGTAAACCTTTTTGATGGATTCAAAATGTTGATAGCTTTTCACATGAGAGTTCTTAACTCCTTCAGTATCGTGCTATCTTGGCAAACAGCCATACATCTTGCATGACTATGCTCGTTATTCTGTATCCCTCTTTGAGTATGATGTGGAGCACAATCAGGGCTTTCTCACTATGAGCTCCTTGATCAAGTTAATAACAATGAGTATATTTGGTTCTGTTCCATTGATTTCTCCAACAGATTTCTTCATGCTGCTGTCATTACTCTTGTGTATCTTTTGTTAAATGAGAATCTAGCTTCCCTCTCAGATATTATCTCTTGTTTGGTGAAATCCGCTTCTGTGTTTTGCCTTCCCTAGTATGCACCATGCCTTCTTAAGGATGAGGTTTAATCGTCAAGAAGAAGTAAACTGGGAGCTCTTTTCTTGCATGTGTTTGTTTGAATTTTTGAAACTGAAAATTTAAATTAAGAAAGAGCTAGTTGGTTTGAACTTTGTTTCAAGGGAAAATTGCACTGTATAACTGTTTTCTGGGTTTTATGATTTTTTATCTTCATTTTTGGCATAGACACTTAAGTTTGTCATCCGTTAAAAGTTAACAACAAAAATAGCTCGCAGTTTTCCTTTAGTTTCATATTTGCCATCTTTTCCAGCTTAACAAACAGGTTTTTCGTTGGCTTTCACACCATACGTGTAAGCTAATCCTCTGATTAGGCACAACCAAATATAGGATTAACAGTGGTAATTTGGCCCTTGAAATTCATCTTCATCCGTCATAATTGTAATTATGTAACAGAAAACACAAAATCCTTCAATAATGTAAAAGAAACTAAGGTGCAATCATAAATACTGCATATATACCACGTGGTTAAACTTTTTCATTCAAATAATAATAGTATAGTTTAGCTAAACATTGTTTCATTCCAGTCGACTTTTATATGCAGATCCTCATGAGATGGATTTAGATTCTCTTTCACAATCCACAGACAGAGACCATCTTCATAAATCATAGTTAGTTGCACTTGCACATGGAAGTTCATTGTTGAATACATGCTGTTTTGAACCCCAATAAAAGTGAGAATAGAACTGAGAGGTACCCAAAAAAAATTCCAATGAAAGGAGAAACTAAATTCCTTATTCACATCCAGAGGACGAAGGCCAAAGTCATTATTTCCAGATTGAACACGAAATTCCAATTTATCAGAGTTTTCTGGGAGGTTATTACGAATGACAACAATTATTTTTCGATAACAAAAAGAGTGTGAAAAAGAGTCATGAGGAGAACTCATTCTTGTAAGAGTATTATAACTTGTAAATATTTTATTTAATTATTCTGGAAAACGAGACTTATATATACAAATCAATATTCCAGCTAACCTTCTAAGGTACCAACCTGCATGTGTCCCCAACTAACTTTTTAGTTATAATAGTTATATACACTGGTTGTGTGAATAAATTTAGATTATAGAATGTTTTTAGATAATACTGTAGGTTATTTGCTTTGTTAGTTTTGTGGATTATTACGAGAATAGTATACAACTACTACTAGTGATTCGAAAGTATAAACAATAATGAATTACAATACAACATGCTTGTGACAACAACAATGAGTTTTGTGATCTTGATCTTCTGTCTTGTATCAATCTTGGATTTGTTCTTCGTTCCTATTGCAACAAGCTCCTTGATCTTGATAGTCTGAAACCAAGAAACACTAAATCTCTACTTGTTACAACTGTGCTGAGTCGAGTGTTATCACTATGTCCTTAATTGTAAATTGACCTCTATACCATATATAGGAGTATCATAGTTTCATAACATGAGAAAGAAAAAGCTGAGTAAACTTTCAAAAAAAAAAAACACCTCAACCATTGATCTATTTTAATATACATTTGTATGATCTTGTCTCCATCCCCTAAATTCATACCAGTACATAAATAATTGCTAGTGCACAATATTTCCTCAACAAATTATTGTACATTACTAAGAAACTTACCATAAAGAGACCAAAAGGAAGAAAATATGTAACTTCTTCTGCTTCAGCCTTCACAATTCCTGCATACCCTGGTCTAAAATTGGGACACCTTTGGGAATTTAACATAAAGCTAAACTCTTTAAATAACCAATAAGAATTAGAAGTAAGTTTTTTGTATATGTCTGCCACTTGCACAACGCAAATACGTAATTGCTTGCGTTTGCTCCTATTTCTCTTTGTATCCTTTCACCGGATTACCTTATTACTTTACTGAACTCTAAAAGATTAAAGAAACTAACTTCTTGTAATTTGAATAATTAGATTAAGCATCCACGAGATATTGTTTTCTTCCCCATAACCAGAAAGAACCAAATGTGTTCTTCAATTATTCTCAAATATAAATAATATTAATAACAAGTTACATTTTAAAAAAATATATATATATGAAGCATTACTTTTTATTCATAGTAATTATTCTAATTTAAAATATTTAAGAATATAAAATTGTAATTAAAAAACTGTTTTAAACTCTCAAATAATTAATTAATGTATCATAAAAAATGACACAAGGGATTAAATGTTTGAAATGTTTTAATTTAGTTATATGTTTGGTAAACACCAAAGTACTTATAAATCAAGTGTTTATAAGCCAAAAGCACTATTTTACGAACATAACACTTCTATCCAATCACACAATTATTTGTTTATATAATTAAGTTAACACTTGAAAATAATTTTCAGTATTTAAAACCTATCAATACTATTTACAATCAATAAATCCAAACGAGGCATAAGTATTCAATTTAATTAGACATCTATATCGAGAGTATTAGGATAACTCTTTCGTCTTCAACTCTCAGTAAAGCTATTTGTAAGTTGTAACTAAAGCAATATGTTCTATGCCTTTTCATTGAATTATTGTGTACAATAATATAGTGTTACATGATTATTTACATAGCTACAAACTAGGTAACTAATCTTCATAAATACAATAAGAATATAAATTAACCAAATATAAAAGATATACAATGATAGGGGAAGAAACATGAAGGACATGAACTTGTCTATGATCAATGTACGAAGTGAATATTCATTTCAATGTGTTTAGTGTGTTGATGTTGAAATAGATTGCCGGAAAGATATATCGCACTTACATTATCGCAATAGACCAATGTAGCCTTGCGTATTGAGCAGTGAAGTTCCAGCAGAAGGTTGTGTATCCAACAAGATTCAGAAACAACATTCGCTACTCATCTGTACTCGGCTTCGGCACTGGATCAAGACAGGGTAGGTTGTCTTTTAGAAGACCAAGAAATCAAGTTATCTCCGAGGAATACACAATAACTCGAATGGAAATGCCTTGTCCACTACCAACAATAATATTACGATTTAAATTGCTCATATTGAAATAAGACGATATAGTACATTGGGATGTCGTCAGTGTGGTGCCAGTATTCATGTACCAACTATCGTCTGGAACGTTGAGAGACAATGTGTTCATAACCGCCTCAATATTCGTCGGTGTGTAGGTTGAATGAGGAGACACATGTGCACTACATGATTGTTATGGACGTGCGCTGAGAATGTCGGGCTGGAATTATCAGACCGGAGGTTGGGTCTAAGATTTCGTCGGGTAGGGGCAAGGTAGAGCTGTCCTTGGGGGTACGCAACCCACGACAAAGGATGCTGCCACTGCGGGTGGTTGCATGCCGGCGGGGGCTATTATTTGTCGCCGCTGCTACTGCTTCCGCTGCGGCCATTGTAGTTTCTGCCGGATTTTCTACATTTGTTCTTATTCCAGGGATTTGAACCATGTTTCAGATAGTTGGTTTGTCTGTGTGATGGGCCAGAAATCGAGCCCCTCATATCGACTGGTGGGCTGCCGGTGGTTACGAGGGCGACATCAACGGTGCTTGCGTTAGCCGCTGTCCGCTTGGTTTTTCAGGTTTCTTCAAGGATAAGTCTCGAACGAGCCTCATAGAATGGAGGTAATATGTGCTTTGTGGAAAGATGATAGCGACGCCGTCATAGTTTTCATTCAAATCCGCAATGAGTTGCATCACCAATCGTTGATTTGTGACCGGTGCACCGACGTTTGAGAGTTAATCGGCAATCATCTTAAGTTCTTGACAATAAACTGACGCATTAGGAAAATCATCTTGATGAATGTCCTTAAATTGATTTTCCAAATACAAGAATATCATGAAAAATACTATTCAATCGCTCCCACGTTTGTCGTGCAGTGGTGTCGGTTTCAATGATCGTATGTAGTAGATCGTTCAAGACTGTTTCGTAGATCCATTGTAGAACAACCGCATCTATTCGTGATCAAAGTTCGTCATCAGAACCATCATGTTTCTCCAGGGGGTCGACAGTGGGCTTTGATTCATAAGGGATAATGTGATTGTAACACCCCATTTTAAACCGGAGTCGAAAACGGGATTCTAGCGAGCCCTTCTCGAAAAAATAAAAAAAAATGTTAGAAAGTAAATAAAAGCATTAAATGTTAAAATAATACTAAAATTTAAAAGGGTTGCTGAAGGTGCTAATGCTAAGGGTTCGCGGAGTCGCCACCTAATTAATTGGGTGAATTAGGACACCTAAATGTTTAACTAGTTTAAAGTGAAACATTAACTCCATTTTAATGGTCTGCTAAACTTAATGAGATTCTGGGTAAGGGTTCTTTATTAATCTAGAGGGAAGGGGTTAGGCACCCTCTAAGATCCGCTAATTTGTTGTTGTCCTGCCAAACCTAGGGTTAATTATTATGTTAGAGAAATGCATGTTTTAGAAAATATTTAAAAGAAAGTATTTAAAACATGCAAGATGTATTTTGACCAAAAGAAAATGCAAGGTTTTGTTTCAATATATATAAAGTTAGTTTTGATGGAAAACATGCATTCATAAGGTATTTATATGAATTTATTCGATTGTATAGCATAACATAGAAGTAGTAATGCAAAATCAATTATGGCAAAATATGCATTATAAAATAATCATAGCATGCAAAGTGTCTATTTAGTAAACAAAAATAGTTTTCATATATGAATGATAATGAATTTTGAAAATGGGTTAGGAATTTGATCACAAATAATATCCTAGTTACATGATTGATTATGCAAGTGAAGATTATTGAGTGGTTTATTATAAATGTTAAACAATGTATGGCGTACCTAAAGTAGTTAACTTAAGGGAAGCAAAATTAAATTAATTTCTACTTATGGATTCAAGGTTTAACTATTATAAGTGCTAATTAATTAGTATAGCGTTAGACAATTAATTACGATAAATAAACGGGGCGGGGTAGGAAATAAAAGAAGATGACTCGACGAATGACGATGTCTTTTCGCCGGTGGTTTTGAAATTCCGATGCGGATGGAGAAATGCACATAGATGCGGGTATTAATTTGCCACGATGAGTCTTGCCATGAGACTCTTTGTTTTGATCCGGTGCGTGCCATGTAAAAAGAAGGAAGATAAAGATTAGTACAAGCCCAAATTTATTTAACCATGCAAGTAGATAGAATACTCATATAATCTTTAGATATATGGGATATAGTCAGCGTTAGCAAGTGATTTATTGAGAGATATGTATGCCTTTGTTGGGCGGGAAATAGCAAGCGATAAAGGCAAGCAGGGGACAACTATCTGGCCCAAAATATAGTAATTTATCAAGAGAGGCAACATTCGGAGAAAACAAATGAATAAGCGCAGAAAGTATGCGGGCGATAGGCGATGAAGCGGAAATAAGCCTCAAACGTAACATTTTGAGTTTTAAAGGAAGACCAAATATAGGATAATATCGATGGGGTAAGTAGCTAGACAGGATAGGAATATGACAAGACATGTTTAAATATACAAAGTATACCTAAATTGGGCACGTATATCGGTGTATTTAGAACAAAACAAATGCCTGAATCATGTTTAAGTTCATAACAAGCCAACAATATCGGGCATCTGCAGACGATACATGGTCTCAAATTCTCTTATATTCCAGTTCTATTTATCACCTTGATGTGTCTAATTTAAGAGGAAAGAAGGCAAATGAGGCAAACACTTAACAAAGATCGGGTTATCGTCCACAATCTATCTAAGTTAGTGTTATCCCATAGAGTTATTGATAAAAAATGGGTTGCTTTCTAATGACACAAGAGTATTTACATACAGGGGGTTCATACAATATAGAGACTAAAACAGAGATAACCAATATGCTACAGGTCTAATTTTCAATAGATGAGGCTATTATACAAAATCATTTAAACAACTAATCATTTTTTATCCTTGTTCTATCATGAAGAAAATAACAAACTAGTCTTATGCTCTATGTTCGTCTAGACTGAACATCTAAACTTAGCATGTGACATTTTAAGTTTAAGCTAATAAGACATGCATTTTCCTAATTAATCACACAAATGGCCATAAGAAATTAACAATGACTTAAAAGATGTTACATGATATCAGTAAGACATAATCGTCAAGACAGACAGAGTATACATGTAATCATTTGAAGGAAATGCAGGCGGATATGAACCAATCTGCAATCAATATAATAAACACCTATCACATAGTCTGGACATGAACCCAACATAGCATATCCCAATATTAATGACCCGATAAGACAAGCAAACAAGCCATTAGACATTATGAGCATTAATGGAAACATTGCATTATCAATATCGTATTCCCTCCAGCAAATAAATACCATAATCATGAGTCTGTTTGGGGATTTAACTGAGCATATACAGCTTTGATAGTGAATCAATAATAATGTCTACTTTAATGAAACATGCTTAATACCTCCATATAATGATCTTGGCGATCGTAATATGACCATTACGTTTAATGACTAATCTAATTGATTCCAACGATAAGTAATGGAAATATAAACATATAATCTGATTATATGAGACACATTAAGCGAAAATTAAAGGAGAGGAATTACCTTCTAGGACGGCCAGGCGTATCAAGTCGTCGGTCACTCGGCGGGTTATTGCGATGCGATGGAAAGAGCGAGTTTTGTTTCTTGATTTTGGTTTGGAACTAAAAGAAAGGATTCGAACTTTGGTTCTATGATCTTATAGCCTAGGTCTTGAGCAGAACTCCGCCGTATATGCTCATGTTCGACTCATCTCCTTGTTTGATCTTTATGGGTATCTGCCTCTTGTGCTCTCTTGTGGTGGTTCTTGGCTAACGCTAAGGGTCCCCTCTCGATGCCTTTGCATGTGCCTTATATGGCCTCGTTGGGTTCTAATGTTGGTAAGTAGACGAGTTGATTACGGGCTTGATATGTGTATGATTCGTATTGATTTGCTCACGATTTGAAGGGATTTGGTTTGGTTATGGTAAGAAATCGTTGGTGGGTGTGTGTGGGTAAGGAAGGGTTCGGTCACGGATTTTCAGGCGAGAATCCTGGCGAGGAAAGCGCGGCGATTGAAGCTATAGGCTGCAGGTTTTGTTCTTGTTCGTCGTTATGAGCGATGGGGATGGCGGTGAGGGCGTGCGGGTAGGAGTAAAGTAAAGCGCGGGTGTGGGTAAAGGAAAATAAAAATTTCTTTGGTGGTGGGCCTGATAAGGGAATGGGGTTTGGGCCACGCGGGTTAGGGAAATAAACGTGGCTTCTGGGCTGAGGGGGAAAATAAAGGGTAAGGCGTGGCCGGGTCGCGGGTTGGGGGTAGAGGGCGACGTGGGCTCGCGGGTTGGGCTGCGTTTGGGCTGGGTAGTTAGGTTAGTATTAAGTGTTAGGTTAGTTAATTAAGTGTTAGTTTTAGGTGTTATTAGTGTTTAATTAAATTAATAAATTGTGATTAGATTATTTAGGTGTTTTATTAGTTTAAGCTATTATTAATAATAAATACGGGTGTGCTAATTAATTAGTTCTTAATGTTTATAATGTGATGTCGTTATTGAGACTTATTAAATAAAATTAGGACTTCTTAATTCTTAAAACGCGTGTGTTAGATTATTTATGTATTTATTATTTATTATTAGGAATTATGACAAGGCTCTAAGTGTGTAATTTCTACGTAAGACGCGGTGCCGTTATTAAATTGTTTATTTATGTCTGTATTAATGTTTTATTGCTGCATTTTATTATAAAAATCATAAAAATTATTGTTGTATTATTAGTCTAATTTTATAGCTAATGACTGGACGGGAGGGTCAAAATTGGGTGTCAACAGTGATCGATGACTTTGTACACACGAAAATGAATCTTAAACAATTCCGCCCAAGATGAATACTGATTTTTTTCATCTCAAGAGTTATGTGAATGAAAATTCTTGATGTTTGTTAACTGCAAAAGCAGGATGAAATTTAGGTTGTTCAGCCATTGAAAATTGGGGAAGAAGAGAGGAAGAGGTTTGCCAAGAAGAAAAAAAGGGGGAGAGGACGATGGATGGGGAGGGTGTAGCCGACGACTAAGGTAAGAAGTTTTAGGTTTGGCTGATGATACCATAAATGAATATGTTCGCTGCATTTTTATTAAATTATTGTGTACAATATATAGTGTTACATGATTATTTACATAACTACAAATTAGATAACTAATATTACTAATTACAATCGAAATATAAAATTAATCAAATATAAAAGATATATACAATAATACGGAATATTTATGTAATATTGTCACAAACATCATCAATAGCTTACCCGCCATTTTATTTTATGATATTTATTTACTCAAAGACGACAACTTCTCTCGGAAAATTAGTAAAAAAAAAACGGAGTATAAACTTAGCTTTCTCTACTTTAATATGGACAACTTGCACATCACATAATACGAAGTTGTTTGTGTATGCTGCAGATATTAATACCAACCATTTTTTGGTCTTTTTTCATATGAGTTTTTGCGGAATCGCAAGATAAGGAAGCTAGCAACCGTCAAAGCATCCACACGGTATTGTTTTCTCTTCCCATAACCATAAATTAAGAAAAGACACTGTTTGTTTGGGTTCTTGAATTATTTCTAAATTTATGATTAACTTGTTGACTTCGTTAGGAAAGGCAATGTTTGATTTATTTTTGTAAGTGGGTATCTGAAAAATCGGTTCTATTCCAAGTTATAGAAGCAATTACTAGTATATATCTGTTTATTTGAAGCTAATATGGAAGATTATGTAGTCAATTACCTAAGGTGAACAATGAGCTGAGCTGAACTTGCTCTTTTTTTAAAAAAAATCTAAAATTGATATGGGTTTTTCATTTTGTGGCAGTTTATCAGCTCCTAGTTGTAATTTATCTTAATTTTATGCTGATTGCTGTGGAAAATATCTGGGGTTCTTCCTTAGTTTCAAGCTAGCCTAGTTGCACTTGATGTAAATTTTATGTTAGTTTCCTTCTGTTATTACCAGTTTTGAGAAGTTCAACAACAACATACCCAGTGAAATCCCACACGGTGGGGTCTATAGAGGGTAGAGTGTACACAGACCTTACCTCCACCTTGGTAGGTAGAGCGGCTGTTTCCGGGAGACACTCGGCTCAAGACAAAGCATAATCACATGCAAGGCAATCAAAACAGAGTAAAACAAGAGTAAAGAGTAAATCAAGAGAAACAGTCAGACTCAAATAAGGAATTAAAGCAGTATAAAGTGCAT
Organism: Przewalskia tangutica; assembly: GCA_029844215.1. Classification (NCBI taxonomy): domain Eukaryota; kingdom Viridiplantae; phylum Streptophyta; class Magnoliopsida; order Solanales; family Solanaceae; genus Przewalskia; species Przewalskia tangutica. Next base: position 15,820,525 of record CM056731.1, on the reverse strand, counting down.
TTGAACAAAATAACACAACTAAATAAGCTAAACAAAATACACTAAAGAACACGTAGCAGCAAAAATGAACTACAGTGGATTATAAAACAATAATGTGCCTATAAGTGTGGTAGGTTAATCGGGCCTACAGTAATAACACTACAATTATCAATTTGTAAGCATAAGTAGGATTACGCTCGAGTATCTACTAATCTTCTACCCTAATCTGTGTCCTACACAACCCCCTATCTAAGGTCATGTCCTCAGTAAGTTGCACCTGCGTCATATCCCATATAATCACCTCTCCCCAATACTTCTTCGACCTACCTCTACCCCTCCTGAACCCGTCCATAGCCAACCTCTCACACCTCCGCACTGGGTCATTTGTGTCTCTCCTCTGCGCATGCCCGAACAATCTCAACCTCTCTTCCCGCATCTTATCATTGAGAAGTTCATGGTTTTCATTTCAATGAACAGAACAAGCTATTTCTTTTTAGTGTAATTGGTTGTACTCTTCTATGATAACTCATTTGGTCTCCACAGAAGTTAAATTTATTGCATTTGACAGTGGCAAAGTCAGAATTTTCACTAAAGGGACAAAAAATGAAAAAGTAAAACATACGAATAACTCAAGGGTCCAATATTGACTATATATACATAAAAAATAATGTTGACCTTGTACATACTATGTAATTTTCCGGCGAATGGGGTTTGGATGAAACCCCTTGCCCCCTAGCTCCGCCACTGTAGTTTGGTTTCGGGTAAACATTTGTTGTTCCTTGTCTATTTTCGTAGTTACTTGTCATTTGTCTCTAGTTTTGGGATTTATTTCTGGTAAATCCCTTCTGATGTTGTTCTTAAACTACTAATTGCTTCTCCTATGAGTTGGTTCTCACTTGAAGAAATGAGTTCTTTGAACAAATACTGGAGCTATAGTTTTTCATTGCTTTTTGCTTGGGGTTGCCTTCTGCATTTCATTTGTTTGCGGGTTGTACCGTTCGCAATCCCCATTTTTCCTCACAGTTTTTCCCTAGGTATCTCTTTAGCTTGTCCACTTCTTTTATTGAAATAGGTTTTTTGACTTGGTATTTGCTGTGTATTACCTATCTGCACAATGTAATTTTCCAGCTAACGGGTGTCAGTTGGACAAGGGTTGCTACGCTCACTGCCTATACTAAGAGACTAATAATATATCCTCTGGGAACTTATCTAACTGGCTTTGTTTTGCTGAGTGCGTCCTCTCTCAGTTGATTCACTTCTTTTTCATTCTTGTTCTCATCTTTATACCTGGTCAGCTTCTTCATTTGTGTTGGTTAATATCATATTCTTCTTCTAACTTCTTCATCTTATTCCTAGTTATAACTTGTAAACTTGATGATTTTCTTGTTGCTTCTTCCAAGATAGTGTCAAAGATCGAGTAGGGTTTTTCTTGTATGGTTGCTAGATATAGTGCATTCGTTATCTGGCTCATCGTACTTTGTGGTTTCACTTCCATGAGAGTGCAGTAGGTTAAGTAGGTTCTCTTCTTCCTAACTATGTGTCGATTTTTGCTTATCTAGCTCTTGTTTCTTGTTGCAGTCAGTCAGCAAGAAATTATGGAGGAGAAGAGTGAGATTGCGAAAGATGTCACGGAAGTAGTTCCCTTTCTGAGATCTTTCTTGGTACCCTTTACATCTTCTCATCTCATTTTGCTGTCTTCACAATGTAGCTTATTGGAAACACCCCTATGGTATATCTCAACAAAGTCGTGGAAGGTTGTGCTGCCCAAATTGCAGCCAAATTGGAGTCAATGGAACCGTGCTCAAGTGTGAAAGACAGGTGTTTTACCTTCAATCCCCTGATCCAGTTTCTTCTTGGGACTTTTCTTTCTTAATGTCATAGTGTGTACTCATTCTTATCTAAAGTTCAAAAATCTTGAATTAACTGAATTTTTCACCTCAATTACTGATATGTAGGATTGCATACAGTATGATCAAAGATGCAGAAGATAAAGGCCTAATTACCCCTGGAAAGGTTTGTGAAATTCGCGTGAGAATATATATTAGGAGGAAAAAGTATTAACGATAACAGAGGTTATATGATTCCCAAGTACTTCACAAATTTTGATGTGATGATAAAATAAGCTTAACATAATTTTTCATTTATGCCCATCTCTTAATACCAGGTTATTTGAATTCTCTCCTAAGAGAGATGGAAACATTTACTATTAGTTCTTTGTGCTCTTAATGGTTATTTGCCTGAAAGGCTGAACTGAAATAATTTCCTTGTTTTTTCAAATGTTGAAATAATGGCGGCTGAAGACTGTACTCCTTGAGGTAACCAGTGGTAATACCGGCATTGGTCTTGCATTTATTGCTGCAGCTCGTGGCTACAAACTTGTGACAGTGATGCCAGCATCATATAGTCTTGAGAGAAGGATTGTTCTCAAAGCTTTGGGGGCTGAGTTGTACATCACAGATCCTGCCAAAGGTTTAGATGGTGTGCTTCAGAAGGCCGAAGAGATACTAGATAGGACGCCAAACTGTCATTTTTTTCGTCAGTTTGAGAATCCTGCCAATCCGAAGGTGTCTCCTTTACAAATAATTTGTTCATTTGCTATAAAAATGTCATACTTATCAATTATCAATCTATAGATCCATTATGAAACAACTGGACCAGAAATATGGAAGTCTACAGGAGGAACAGTTGATATATTTATTGCCGGGATTGGAACTGGAGGCACAGTGACGGGAGCAGGAAGGTTCCTTAAGGAGAAGAATCCAGAAATAAAGGTTAGGTTGATTTTGAGTGTAAAGATGGAAAAAGAAGTGGTATCAGGAGGGTTGACATCAGAGGGATGACAAGTGGTATTGTTCTTTTTCATTTTTGTAATGGTATCTCATTTTCTTTCCTTCCTTGGTTTTGAGGTCGGACCAGGTGTATGGAATAGAACCAGCCGAAAATGCAATTCTAAATGGAGGAAAACTAGGTCAGTCATGTTTTTTTCCCCAGTCTAGTTGTCTCATCAAATTGATTGGAACTGTACTATTATTTTCATAATCGCAGTCTTGCAGATACTAGTTGGGGAAAATTAGCTAGACTCTTTATTCTTTCTTAATGATAAATCTTTTTGGCAACACGAAACACTAGCACATCTCACTATCTCGCCATAAAGCAGCACCTTCCACCGTATTTGTATTGTTTTAGTTGGGTAGCATTTTTAAACCAGCATTGCCTCATTCAAGTTATTTGAATATTAGTACTACTACCCTCTTATATTTTGGTGTCCAGGTATCTCGGCATTCATAGTGTCAGCACTGAATGGGCAATTTTGCTGCGTAATAAAGCTATTTTTACTAAGACTAATTACTTCATTCCTTTTGCAAAGCAAATGTGCTTTTCAACCAAAGTTTTCTGCTGCAAAGAAGTTTCATCTTTCTGTGTCTTCTTGGAATATCCATAGAAACTAATATGTCATTGCCTTAGTTCTATACTGTCATTGAATAAAGAATTTTGCCAGCTCATCTATCACACACTGCGTTTTCATCTCTGCTTCTGCGAACTATTATTTATCATATACTGATGTGTAATTTAATGTACTACCGTTAAAGGGCCGCATAAAATCCAAGGAATTGGTGCTGGTTTTATCCCAGCCGTTCTCGATCTCAGCATCCTGGATGAAGTTCTTCAAGTAAGGCTGTATACCATTTAAATAGCTGTCAGATTTTACAAATATTTAAATTTCTGCTCAATGTGTACACGATTTTGCTATAAAACCTGAATATCTTACGAATAGCTCTCTAATCAGGATTATGATCTGACTGACACCAGTTTGGTTAATATAAAACTAATGCATTTATGACTCATAGAAGCAGCGATATGACGCATGGGAACATAGGCTAGATCTTTATGTAGGATAAAGTTAGAAATGTCCTTCCGTTGACAGAATTTTCTGAATATCCAGAATATTGGTAAATTTTCAATGTACAATTTTCCAGCTTACTGTATCTCTGAACCATATCCAACTGATTTAGTTCATTAACAGATCAAAGTAAATTCATTAATTCGTCTTCCCTTATGTTTCTAATAATGTTGTTGGTTTTTTGGCTTCCGCTGGGGCTGCTTGCTATATTTCCTGGTATGATGACAACTACTGCTTTTATTTATGTTCAGGTATCTAGTGATGAAGCTATTGAAATGACAAAGCTTCTTGCTTTGGAAGAAGGTCTGCTGGTAAATTCATCAGAGTATAAACTATAAAGATCACGTCTGAGTCCACAGATTGTCCTTTGCTTCATTTGTGATGCGCTTTCTGATATCAGCATGACTATACTTCCTTTTTCTCCTGGAATACTTTCAGGTAGGAATATCATCAGGAGCTGCAGCTGCAGCTGCAGTAAAAGTAGCAAAAAAGCCAGAAAATGCTGGGAAACTTATTGCGGTAAATTAGATCTATTTCAGTAAGCTGATAGCACTCTTTCTGTGTCTCTTTGGCACTGTCTAATTAATAGCTGCAGTAAAAGTAGTAAAAAAGCCAGAAAATGCTGAGAAACTTATTGCGGTAAATTAGATCTATTTCAGTAAGCTGATAGCACTCTTTCTGTGTCTCTTTGGCACTGTCTAATTAATTCATTTAATGGGGTGAATGTGTATTACTTGTTTCTATTTTCTTTTCTTTCTGTTTTCTCCCCCTATGCTGATACAGTCAGTCATCCATGGACTGTTATATTCTAGCAAGAGTATTTGTACTTCATACTCCTGGTTCATTCCATATGCGACGTAGTATGTATGAAGGTTAATGCTGGAGGGCTTTTCAAGTAATTGCTCTGCTACTGTTAATGAAAAAAAGTAATGTTTTACTCGTTGAATTGAAGTGATACCACCATTATGTATGTCAGTCATATGGTGCTCCAGTGTCCCTAGTCTCTTCGTATTATCTTAGTAAAAAATGCATTCCCATGATTCGAGGAACTAACTTGATCTGACTTCAAGTTCCTGCATATGACGTGTATCGATGGAAGCATGGGAACTTTGCATCATACACGGGTCACTTGGAGCTCACCATTATATCATTAACCAAACTGATAATGTGATCTCTTCTGTAAATGATAACTATCACCTACTACTCTACTAGGTGCTGTTTATGGTGAGAAAATTCCACCAATCATTACCATGAGTTGCGCCACACTTTTCTGATAAGAACTTCACCACCATAGTACCAATAATCACTAATCTTTTTAACATTGTTATGTCAATATTTCAATCTTTTCCTATCGTCTACTTTGCAGAATTATGAGCTGATAGTTGCTACTTTGCAGCTACCATCACTCCTTTGTTTATATCTCTATGGTTGAAGCAAATGAACAGTGGCCTAAAATTCTCTATTTTAATTCTCTATGCAGGTCATCTTCCCTAGTTTTGGGGAGCGTTATCTTTCCACCGTGCTGTTTGATTCTATTCGAGAAGAAGTGGCGAACATGACTTTTGAGTAACTTTATGCTTCTTTTGACTGAGAGATAGAAGTTATTTGTTGTAACTTGAGATAGAATAGGAAAGGCGACTAAAGTGTAACCTCCTAAATGGGTGAACTATTGTTCACAAATACAAACATTCTTACATTTGAATGGTACGAAGAGCAACTATTTGTTCCCCTGCAGATATTAACCTCTCTTGTGCTAAGTGGTCTGTTTTTGCTCGTTCCTTTATAATTTACATGAGAATTAGTTTGTAAGCTCTTTTTTCTTAGTGACAACTCCCCTGGAATTAGCTATTAGCAAATATTCTTCAAATATTCACAATATATATTGTATTTATTAGTATCATGTATATGTATTTAAGGTAACTTAGGATTCTTACTGTATTAAGAATCACCTTTGTACAACTATATATATTGTGATTAATGAAAGAAATTCCTAAGGAAAATTATTCCAATATCTTACATGGTATCAATAGCCTAAACTCCCAAAACCCTAGAAATTCCCTCTCAAAAAGCCGCCCCCCTTCCTCTCGGCCGCGGTGCCTTTCTTTGAATTTCTAACCCTGTGGCTACCATGTCTCCTCCTAATTCCCCTAAAACCACTGGTTCTACCTCCGGATTGATTGACACCCCCTCCCTTCCTCAAAGTCTTCTTTTCATCCGGCGTTTGCTGTCACAAACATCAAGAATTTTGTTCCTATTATTCTAGATCAAGAAGAATGTCAATATTCTATGTGGGTAGAACTCTTTTATATCCATGCCTGCGCGTATAACGTGCTTGACCACATTGATGATTCAATCCCTCGCCCCTCTGAGATTGATGACTCGACATGGTGTCGTCTTGACGTCATTGTCAAACAATGAATTTATGGTACCATCTCAAAGGACTTGTTGTGTACTATCCTGAAAACAGGTGCTTCGGCGCGCGAACTTTGGGTACGCTTGGAGAATATATTTCAGGATAAAAAAAATACTCGGGCGGTGTATTTAGAGGAGCAGTTCAACAATACACGTCTTGAGAATTTTAACATGTCTGACTATTGCAAACAACAGAAACTTGTCGCTGATCAACTTTGTCATGTTGGGACAACTGTTTCTGAGACCACAATGGTACTACAACTCATTGCATGATTACCAAAAGGGGAATATGATACTCTTGCAACAATGATTCAACAAGACGATCCACTCAACTTTCAACAAGACACGTTCACAATTGTTGTTGGAAGAAACAAGACGTGCTAAACAGGATGAGCACAATAAAAAAACATTAGCCGTTGAAAACCTGCAGTCGCCGATCATCACCACCGCTCCACCACCGCCGGACAACCAGCAGCAGCAGAGTCGCGGCGGAGGTCGAGGAGGCAGAGGTCGCGGGCAAGGAAATAAAGGAAAGGGTCGTGGCAAAGGCAAGGCTTAGCGACGGCGCCAAGATTTCCGATGGCGATCCGGCCCACGCTCGCCCAACATCGCGAATCAGGACTCGCCGCTTGCCCATTTCCGGCGAGGGCCAGATTCAAAGAAGAGCAGCCCAGTGTTCTTGTCCAGCACCAACATGCCCATCTGATGTCGGCCCAACAGTTTCCTTCAGCCAACAGATGCCACCCACTGATTTAGGCGAAGCTTTCAACACTCTCACTCTGCAACAACCCGACAATAATTGGTATATTGACTCCGGAGCCACATCACACCTGACCAACTCTTCAGGTAATTTTTCTCAACTGCTTCAGTTAAAGTATCCTCAATATATTACTGTTGGCAAAGGTCACCGCATTCCGATTACAAGTTATGGTAACACACACATAAAACATCCACATCCACCCTTCTCCCTTAACCATGTCCTCTACGCACCTCAAATTATTAAAAAGTTGATATTTGTTAGGAAATTCACTCGCAATAATTGAGTGTCTGTAGATTTTGACCCTTTTGATTTCTCTGTGAAGGATCTCAATATGGGGAGAATTCTTACGCGCTGCAATAGTGTGGGAGACCTCTGACCTTTCACTCACTCTTCCGCTGTCAGAACTCAACAACCAGTCCTCTTTGCTGCATTGTCTCCATCCACATGGCACAATAGGATCGACCATCCAGGAGATCATGTTTTTTCTTTTCATAGAAAAAATTTGCGTATTCAATGTAATAATGGGAAACTTGCCCAAAACAGTGTTTCTTGCCCGCATGGCAAACATACTCGTCTTCCGTTTATGTCTTCAATGAGTATTACAGTTTCACCATTTGACATTGTTTATGCTGACTTGTGGACATCTCATGTTGTTAGCTCACTAGGTCACAAATTCTATCTTGTTATTAGATGATTTTTCACACTTTTTATGGATTATCTACTCAAATTCAAATCTGAGGTTTTTGCTAAATTTCTTGAGTTTCACAAATTTATTAAAACTCAATTTGAAAAGTCCATAAAATCCTTTCAGGGTGATAACGGACGTGAATTTAATAATTCGACATTCCATAATTTTTGCTCCCAACAGGGCATGGTGTTCCGCTTTTCTTGTCCTCACACCTCTCTTCAAAATGAAAAAGCTGAACGAATTATTCGTACTATTAATAACATGGTCTGTACTCTCCTCTTTCATGCATGTATGTCATCATCTTTCTGGGTGTATGCTGTTAAAATGGTAGAATACCTCCTAAATATTTTACCTACTAGCACCCTACAAAACATGACCCACACCGACATTCTATATTGTAGGACTCCATCATATGAACACCTACGAATCTTCAGTTGTCTGTGCTATCCCAATCTCACATCCACCACCCCTCATAAGGTGGCTCCTCGAACTACACCATGTGTATTCCTCAGTTTCCCACCCAACCATAGGGGTTATCTGTGCTATGACTTGTCCACTCGTCAGATTCACATTTCCCGTCACGTCACGTTCGACGAGATGATATTCTCGTTTTCAAATCCTCAGAAATACCGAAAAATGGACTACTCCTTTCTTGATGAACCCGTCATATCTCCCATCATTATCAGTCAACTCACTCATGGCACCACCGAAACATCCCTCTCGGCCCTCCAAATGAGCTCATCGCCTGCCTCGCCTGCGCACGCGGCTGATTCCGATGAGCAAGTTGATTTTTCACCGTCATTAGCTGACACGCCCCGACTTTTCCTAAGTCTTTACTTAGGGCGTGATGGCACCTGGACAATTATTTTCCACCAGGAGCACCATTTAATTCTCTTTATTTAAAAATTTAAACTTATATTCAAATACGGAGCTATTAATAAAAATAACAATAAAGAAATTTATTTATGACTTTATTGAAAATATAACGCAAGCCCATGCTCGTGCAAATATTGTTTCTACATAGACATACTGACAAATATTATTCTAAGTTGGAAGTGAGACCATTCCACACGGGCATTTCCCGAGACATTGGAACTGACATTCGAACTCGACGAGTACCAAGCCCAAACAATGGACTTGGTATGACAAGAGGCTGCGAACGATCGCTAGCCTCGCGTGGAGTCTTTCCTCTATCACGCTTTCTGAAACATGTTAAATAAAGAGTCACCTACCATCCGAGTGGTGAGAACCTTACCCTGCAATTCAAAGTAACACCACAATATTCCAAGCGCAATCACATTATAACGTAATAAGCATATTGCAAAAACATATCAGGTTACAACATTTTTAAATATGCAACAACTCCTCATGGGAAATTCTCGGTTTAGCTAACACTTCATTTTATCTCGAATTATACGTTAAGACATTCCCCTGCATTTCCACATGTTTATTACATTTATATATTTGTGAACGCGTATTCACTTTTCATATTTATATAAAGGTGAACATGTATTCATCTTTCATATTTGTTGCGGCGTGCAACCCGATCCATTATATTTACGTATTTGTGAACACGTATTCACTTTATGTTTTCTTGCGGCGTGCAACCCGATCCATTATGTTTACGTATTCGTGAACGCGTATTCACTTTACGTTTTGTTGCGGCGTGCAACCCGACCCATTATATTTACGTATTTGTGAACGCGTATTCACTTTACGTTTTGTTGCGGCGTGCAACCCGACCCATTATATTTACGTATTTGTGAACACGTATTCACTTTACGTTTTGTTGCGGCGTGCAATCCGATCCATTATGTTTACGTATTTGTGAACACGTATTCACTTTACGTTTTGTTGCGGCGTGCAACCCGGTCCATTATGTTTATATTTATATATTTATGTGAACACGTATTCACTTTTCATATTTTTCAGAAGATCGAATAAATAATATTCTATTTCCCAACATTCTGTCATTCATACTTGTAACGATTATAACTTTTTAACCATAACTCCAACTAAGGTGTTTCTCAAGCGGAAACTAAGGTAAGACGGGGATCTTTCACTGTACCAAATTTCATTTAAAACTACTTTGGGTAACTAACACAAATTTATCCTCAAAACAGCCACATAAAATTTGTTTCGGCAGAATTTTTATTAAACAGAACCCAATCGTAGAATAGTCATAACTCCTAATCTGTAAACCCGTTCAAGCCCCATAAAATCTCAAAACGACGAGAACAGAGATCTACACGTCTCCATGTGAACCATCCTTTCATATTCTGTACCATTTGGTACAGTTTTACACTTTTATTCGCTGCCCTTCCTGGATCTTGATAGATCCGAGGCAGAAACTTTAAATAGCGATAACTCCCAATCCGTAAGTCGGATAGACCCCCGTAAGGTCTCAAAATGTCCAAAACAGAGATATATAGAACTTTAATTTAACAACAATTTTCATATTCCCCACATATTAGTACAGTTTTACGTTACAACGTCCTGCCCTTCTGGATTCCGATGAATCCGAGGCAGCAACTTCAAACTACAATAACTCTCAACTCGTAAGTCCGTTTTAATAAATCTTTATCTATATCTGTCCTTAACAGAGAGATTTACAACCATGTAAATTTTCATATAATTCTAATAAGTAAAACTCAATAAAAACAGTCTGTAATTATGCCTTTCCGAATTTCGGCCAAATCTAAGGCAGGAACTTTGAACTATGATAACTTTCAAACAGTATGTCCATTTTACCTCATTTTTGGTTCTATATGATCATATTATAGAGTTGTACCACTCTTACGAATTTCATCAAATTCTAACAATTATAACTCAGTGAGAACAGTTCGTAAAGTTCATGACGCAACTAGTTGTCTAAACAATCAAAAGTTCAATATTTCTTTTCAACACTCAATTCTTATTCTAACATGTATTGAACTTAAAATAAAGGATGTTACCAAGAATTTCTGAGTGAGAAAACTCACCTTGTAAGTGTGAAGATTATTGTTGTGTGGTTGCTAAAATTATCCTTACTCTCTAGTATTTTGCTTCTTATTCTTCTTGCCCTCCTGGTATTTTTTTCCTCTTCTTTTCACTTGTTTTTTTCTGATTTTCTAACCTTTATGTTATGTACTTTGTTTGTGTGTAAATACAATGTATAAGTGGAGAGTTTTCTATAACCTATGGGAGGTGGAATGACAAGAGTTGGAGGGGAAATGAAAAGGGGGGAAGGGGTGAAGGAAATGGACGTGCTGCATGTTTCTTCTCTTTTTTTTTTTTTTTTTTTGTTTCTCTTTTGTTTTTTTTGTTTTTCTTATTTTCATTTTTATCCATCTATTTATCCAACTTTAACACTAACTCTATCTCATGCAATTTATTCTTTGTTTTCTTATATATATGTATTTTTATTAACCTAACCACAACTATATATTATTATTATTTTTTCCGGATTTTACATTAGCGCCGCGGCCCCTCGGGGATGCGCCCTGACGCCTAAACTTCAGAGAGGTCTGTCACTCAGGCAGCGCCGCGACCCTTGGTCACGGCGCCGCGGCGCCTCTGACGGAAATTCTTCCAGCTTCCCCACCTTCGACCACACCATCTGTCTCGGATCCTGCTACTCAGCAAATGCAGCCACCCACTGTTCTCAGTCACCAAATGGAAACTCGTGCCAAACACGAGATTTTCAAACCCAAAATTCAGTTTAACTTGTCTGTCCAAACCATTTCTCCACTTCCAAAGAACCCCAAATTGGCTAAACTTGACCCTAATTGGAATGCGGCTATGTCTGAGGAATATAATACTTTAACTAAGCAGCATACTTGTGATCTAGTACCTAGACCAGAGGGGGTAATGTGATGAGATGTTTGTGGCTTTTTCGTCACAAATTCAGAGATAGTGATGTTTTGGAGCGCTACAAGTCAAGACTTGTGGCAAATGACACTAATCAACAGAAGGGCATTGACTGTGGTGACACTTTTTGCCCGGTTATTAAACCGGCTACAGTTCGTACTGTTCTTAGTATTGCTATGGGCAAAAAGTGGTTGATTCATCTGTTGGATGTCAAGAATGTATTTCTTCATGGGGATTTGAAAGAAACTGGGTATATGCATCAGCCACCTGGTTTTGTTCATCCTGCAGTCCCTCAGTATGTTTGTCATCTCAGGAAGTCACTCTATGGCCTAAAACAGGCACCTCGTGCTTGGTATGACCGTTTTGCCAGGTATATTATGCAAATTGGGTTTATTTGCAGCAGGTGTGACACATCTCTGTTCATTTTTCATCATGATAGTGACATTGCTTACTTATTATTATATGTGGATGACATTGTTCTCACTATCTCCTCTAAAAAATTGAAAAATGACATTATTGCACTTCTCAAAACTGAATTTGCTATGACTGATTTGGGCAAGCTGAGTTACTTCTTGGGTATATCAGTTACTAGATCTGCAGATACTATGTTCCTGAGTCAGCGTAAGTATGCATAAGAAATTGTGTTCAGAGCTAAGATGTCTAATTGCAAGGCTATGCCTACTCCGGTTGATTCGAAATCCAAACTCAGTACTTCTGAGGGTGATCCAGTGTCCCCGAAAACCAGGGCTGAAATATTAGACTTGTCTGATCCTACTCTCTATCGGAGTCTTGCAGGTGCTTTTCACTACCTCACTTTTACCAGGCCCGACATTACATATGTCGTTCAGCAGGTGTCTGTTCATGCATGTCCCGAGGGAACCTCATTTTTTTGCTCTTAAGTGTATTATCAGATACATTAAGGGTACTCATGACTATGGGTTGCATCTCTACCCTCCGCTCTGACCAAGTTGTTGTCTTACACAGATGCTGATTGGGCAGGATGTCCGGACACGCGACGCTCTACTTCTGGCTATTGTGTGTTTTTAGGGGATAATCTTATTTCTTGGTATGCCAAGAGACAAGCCACGTTATCCCGCTCCAGTGCTGCTGGGATCTGTTGGCTCCGAAATCTTCTCTTAGAGCTCAGTTGTCCGTTGCGTAAAGCGTCTATAGTCTATTGTGATAACATATCTGTTATTTATATGTCTCATAATCCGGTTCCAGCATCAGCGGACCAAACATATTGAGATGGATATTCATTTTGTCCGTGAGAAGGTTGCACTTGGTCTAGTCAAAATACTACATGTGCCCTCCTCCTATCAGTATGCAGACATCTTCACCAAGGGACTACCCAGACAGCTGTTCACAGACTTCAGATCCAGCCTGAGCGTTCGGCCTCCTCCCGCTCCGTCTGAGGAGGAGTATTAGCGAATATTCTTCAAATATTCACAGTATATATTGTATTTATTGGTATCATGTATTTAAGGTAACTTAAGATTTTTACTGTATTAAGAATCACATTTGTACAACTATATATATTGTGATTAATGAAAGAAATCTGTAAATGAAATTATTCCAATATCTTACCTTAGCTTTTTAACCTCTTTTTTCCCTCTAGGTTACAATTTCCCCTCAAACTGTTTTTTGCAGGTATCTAATTAATTTAACTTCTTAACTTAAAACTTACAAATTGGTAACAGCACAGAAATTTGCAACATTGTTTATTTGAACAGTGTAATCACTGTCACTAGTCAGTGTTCCGTCAACAAAGAAGTCATTCTTGATAATTCCCAATTGCATACTTTATTAGTTTGTTTTTTAATAATTGTAATTTGATATATCTAGTTACAAATATATCTCTTGTAAGTGTGGTATTTTTTATATTATTAGGTGTAAGCGTTTGATTTTAAACTACATGGAGTGTATTCACAACTGAGTCATATTGTAGGTGTTTTAGTGTAATTAACCCTAAAATCGCCAAATCGGACGATAAAGTTTGTAGTTTGTTACCCGCCATATTATTTTAGTCAAAGAGGACATTTTGAATTGACAATTACTATTAGTAAAGAAACTCTAACATGGAACATGCAAATTACATCATAGTACGTAGTTGTTTGCAGATATTAACGTATTATTAATATCACCCATATTTTGGTCTTTTTCATATGGTTTTTTACGGAGTCAGCTAGCAAACGTCAAAGTATCCACAATGTATTATTTTTTTCTCCCTATAACCACAAAGAACCAAATTGGGTTCTTGAATTAGTTCTAAACTTCTGAGTAACTCGTTGACGTCGTCAGAAAAGGATCTGTTTGATTGGTTTTTGCAAGTGAGTATCTGAAAAATCAGTTCCATTCTAATTTAAATCGAAGCAATTACTAGTACATGTCTGTTTATTTGATGCTCTCAAATGGAAGATTATGTAGTCAATTAGCAAACAATATGCTGATTTTTTTTGTTCTTTTCCTTATCTTAAGTTACTTTTGGTTTTTCATTTTGTGTCAGTTTGTTATAAGCTCCTAGTGTAATTTATCTTAATTCTATGCTGATTGTTGTGGAAAACATCTGAGGTTCTTTGTCAGTTTCATGTTATACTAGTTGCACTTGATGTAAATTTTATGTTAGTTGTCAGTATCATGATTTCTTCAAAATATTCCAATATGTTATTACCAGTCTTGAGAAGTTCATGGTTTTCATTTCAATGAACGGAACAAACTATTTCCTTTGTTGTATAATTGGTTGTACTCTACTCTGATATCTCATTTGGTCTCTGGAGAAGTTTATTCATGGCGTTTGATTTCAAGTAAACATTTGCAATTTCTCGTCTATTTTCCAAGTTACTTGTCATTTGTCAGCTTTTTCATTTGTGTTGGTTAATATCATATTCTTCTTCATCCTATTCCTACTTTAGTATAACTCGTAAAATTTATGTTTTTTTTTTTGTAATTTCACTTCCAAGAGATTGTCGAAGATCGAGTAAGTTTTTTCTTGCATGGTTGCCACATATAATGCATTCCTTATCGGGTTGTCATACATTGTGGTTTCACTTCCAGGAGATTGTAGAAGGTCACATAGGTTATCTTCTTCATGCTATTAACTATCGGTAGCTCTTCTTGTTGCAGTAAGTCAGCAAGAAAATATGGAAGAGAAGAGTGAGATTGCGAAAGATGTCACGGAAGTAGTTTCCATTCTGAGATCTTTCTTGGCACTCTTTACATCTTCCTTTTTCAGCATTAAATAATCTCGTTTTGTTGTCTGCACAATGTAGTTTATTGGAAACACACCTATGGTATATCTCAACAAAATCGTCGAAGGCTGTGCTGCCCATATTGCAGCCAAATTGGAGACAATGGAGCCATGCTCAAGTATAAAAGATAGGTGTTTATCCTTCACTCCCCTCATCCAGTTTCTTCTTGAGAAGTTTTTTCTTCCTGTTTCTAGTGTGCGCTTCGCTCTTCACTCAATTTGCAAAATCTTGAATTTACAGAAAATTTTCACCTCTTATTTATAACTTCCAGTTCTTAATTTGTAGGGTTGCATGGAGTATGATCAAGATGCAGAAGAGAGGGGCCTGATTACCCCTGGAAAGGTTGGTGAAGTTTGTGTGAGAATAAATATCAGGAGGAAAAAGTAATACATTGAAGAGATATTATATGATTCCAAGTACTTTGTCACAATTTTTTATGCATATGCTTAAAATGGGGTTTAAATGACTTACCATGTATGCTCATTTCTCTTGATAGTAATGTGAATTCTCTCTTGATAGAGGTGGAAAATTTACCTGTAGTCTATGATCATTTGTCTGAAAGGCTGAACTGAAATGATTTTCTTGGTTTTCAAATGTTGAAACAATGATGGCTGAAGATGGTCCTCATTGAGGTATCCAGTGGAAATACCGGCATTGGTCTTGCGTTTATTGCAGCAGCTCGTGGCTATAAACTCGTGATAGTGATGCCAGCATCATTTAGTTTTGAGAGAAGGATTGTTCTTAGAGCTTTGGGGGCTGAGTTATACATCACAGATCGTGCCAAAGGTTTCGATGGTGTGCTTCATAAGGCCCAAGAAATAATAGATAGGACACCCAACTGTCATTTTCTTCGTCAGGGCAAGAACCCTGCCAATCCAAAGGTGTCTTTACAAATCACACTTATCAAGTATCCATGTGTAGATCCATTATGAAGCAACTGGACCAGAAATATGGAATTGTACCGGAGGGAAGGTTGATATTTTTATTGCTGGGACTGGGACTGGAGGCACAGTGACAGGAGCTGGAAGGTTTCTCAAGGAGAAGAATCCAGAAATAAAGGTTAGGTTATTTGTGAGTGGCAAGATGGAAAAAGAAGTGGTATCAGGAATGTTGACAAAAGAGAGAAGATAAGTGGTATTGTTCTTCTTTCTTTTTGTCTTGATTTCTTATTTTCTTTCCTTCCTTTGTCTTGTGGGAAAATCAGGTATATGGTATAGAACCAGCTGAAAATGCATTTCTAAATGGAGGACAACTAGGTCAGTCAAGTTTTTCCCCCATTCGATCTGTCTCATCAAATTGATTGGAGATGTGCTATTATTTTCGTTGGAGAAATTAAGAACAGACTCTGTTGGTTCTTTCTTAAAGATGCATGTTTTCCTGAAAATATTCTTTCTTAAATATGCATCTAATCGTTAACATGAAGCACTAGCACATCTCACTATGTCTTGATAAAGTTGCACTTTCTATCATATTTGTTTTGTTTTGCTTGGGTAGCATTTTCAAACTGAATACTACCTCACTCAAGTTATTTGAATATTAGCACTAGCATCTTATGTTCTGGTATCCAGGTATCTCCGTCACACATTGTGTTGTGGCACTAAATGAACTATTATGCTGCTTAATAGAGCTATTTGCTAAAGACGAAGGACTACATTCCTTTTGCAGAGAAAATGTGCTTTTCATCCAAACTTTTCTAGTGCAAAAAGTTTCCATCTTTCTGTTTCTTCTCAGAATATCCAGCTCCGTATAGAAACTAACATGTCATTGCATTAGTTCTATATAAAGAGTTTTTCCAGCTCATCTTTCACACTTTTTTCATCACTACTTTCTGTGAATTAATTTTTTATCATGGACTGATCTGTTAAATGTTACCGTTAAAGGGCCGCATAAGATCCAAGGAATTGGCTGGTTTTATCCCACCTGTTCTTGATCTTAGCATCCTGGATGAAGTTCTTCAGGTAAGGCTGTAAAACACAATAGCTGTCAGATTGTAAACAATTAAATTTCTGCTCAGTGTGTATATATATTTTTTTCTATCAACCCTGCTTATCTTACAAATAATTCTCCAATTAGATGATGTATCTGCTATGATCTGATTGACAATATCAATTTGGTTAATATAAACTAATGTATTTACAACTCACAGAAGCAGAGATACAAAATATGTGATCATAGACCAGATCTCTATGTAGGATAAAGTTAGATATATCCTTCTATTGACAGAATTGTTTTCAGAATTGTGAGAAAATATGGGAGAAAATATTATTATTGAATTGTGTATCTACATTATTACATTGAGCTCTATTTATAGACACTACATCCAATCCTTTTCCATGTAGGATACTATATACAAATCTTATTCCTATTCCTATTCTAACAAGAATATTCGTGAGTTTCAATGTGAAAGTATTCCAGCTTAATCTATTTCTGTAACATGTCCATCTGGTTTAGTTCATTAACAGATCAAAGTAAATTCATTATTGTGTCCTCTCTTATGTTTCTAGTGCTGTTGATTTTTTTTATTTCCACTGGGGTTACTTGCTATATTTCCTGGTATGATGTCAGCTTCTGTTTTTATTTGTGTAGGTATCTAGTGATGAAGCTATTGAAATGACAAAGCTTCTTGCACTGAAAGGTCTGCTGGTAAATTCACCAGTCTATAAAAATCACTTCTGAGTCCACAGTTTGTCTGTGTCCGCCGCTTCATTTGTGATGTATGCTCTGCTATCATCACGACATACTTCCTTTTTCTTTTGGAATATTTTCAGGTAGGAATATCATCAGGGGCTGCAGCTGCTGCTGCAGTAAAAGTAGCAAAAAATCCAGAAAATGATGGGAAACTTATTGTGGTAAGCTATCTATTCAGTAAGCTGATAACATTCTTTCTGTCTCCTTAAAACTTTTGGGGTTCATGTGTATTACTTGTTTCTGTTTTCTTTTATTTTCTGTTTCTCCCTCTTTTTTCCTATAGTCATTTATTTGTAGACTGTTATAATCAGGAGCGGACCTATATTGTGGGGTGGGGGACACGTGCCCCGTTAACTTCGGGAAAATTTTGTATATATATGTGTATACATTGAAGAACTATCATATATTATAAGAGAACCCCTCAAACATATCTGTTGAAGTTGTTAGTTGATCAGTGTGCCCCTTAGCTCCTTGAGTGTAAGCGCGGGACCCAAATTTGAGTCTGGACTACAACTTTTTATTTAAGCTGACAGTTAAAAAAGGAACAAAACGTGTTGCTAGGAGGTTGCGAAAAGGGAACGTAACGTGTATAACTTGAGACCAAACCACCAGTTCAGAGTTCAGCGAGCGAGCTCTAAATAATTATGTCATTTCATTTATATTTATTTTACATCGATTCTATGGGTGTTTTAACAAAATCTTCAAATGATGCGATGTTGTATGACATTGTGATTAGAGACGGACTCAGAATTTAAAGTCGATGCTGCAACTAACGTGCATCTTTCTTTGATGGTGCCCCGTCGTCTTAAAATCCTGGGTCCGCCTCTGCTTATATTCTAAGCAAGAATATTTTAGTACTTTGTACTCCCTCTGGTTCATTTCATATGCGACATAGTATTTAGTATGAAGGTTAATGCTGGAATATTCTAGTAATTGCTCTGCTACTGTTGGTGGAAAAAAAGGGAGTAACTTTTTACCTGTTGAATTGAAGTATGAGCTATAGCGAACACAAGGAAGAATCTATTTTGGGTGAATTAGAATGCTGGATATTTGATTTGTAGTGTATTCTTCAACTCTGGTTGGACATTAAGACACCGCCTACAGAAGAAATAAACAAGCTGAATGTATTCAACACAAAAAAGATGATAAAGAAATGTATGCTTAGACACACCACTGCAGATGTCTTTCCACTAGATAAGAATATGCAAGTAATAGAACTATTTTTTACTGTTATATAAATCTTTTTGTTACCCCTTTGTAATTACCTAACGAGAAAGAGTCTATGCAAACGTAGTCCTTTACGCGAGGAAACGCCGGATCTATGCTGACTACTTTTTATATAGACCGGAAGCTAGAGAGATACTAATGTATAGTGCTGCGGTGTTTTACTGGGAAGGATCGAACCATGGGAACAAACTCGTCATACAATGAGTATGATAGAGTTAACGAACATCAAACATAGTATGCGTTCATGCTTTCAACGAGACTTTCTTAGCTTGTCAAACTTTCTCGCCTTCACGAGGAAAGTTATTGGATGAGCAAGATCTTTGATTGATGTGCCCGAATAAGTCAAATCAATAAAGTGAACAACCCGATCCGACAATTGATTCTAATTTACTTAATTACATGTTTTTGCAGTTACGATGGTAAAAACGACTGCTTTTGAACGCTTATACGCAGAATTAGAGGAAAAAGACAGAGACAAGAAGTTGTACAAGCTAGCCAAGGTGAGGCAGGTGATTTGGACCAAGTGAAGATCGAACCGCCGAATCGGAAAAATTGGGTGCTATCCTAAAGCTTTGTATCGGCTAAGTTCACGAGTTGGAGATAAGCGGACTTGAACCGCTGACATCTTTCTGGTATCTAGCGAAATGGCAGCTGGATTCCCTAGTTTCAATGTTCTTTTGATTGCTAAATTGTACTTGGGCAGAAGGAAGGGTCTTATTCGCCAAAAGGCGAGACTGAATGGCCTGGACGCTATCCCCCCTCTCATGCATCAAGGACGATGACGGTAAGGTTCTGGTGGAGAAAGCTCCCATTAGACGAAGATGACATTCATACTTCCATAAACTCCTAAATGAGGAGGGGGACAAAGTCATTGTGTTGGGAGAGCGAAGCACTCCGAGAGGTGTCACGATTTTGGGTTTTGTAGGTGAATTAAGGTTGAGGAGGTTAAGGGGTTGTTCGTAGGATGCGAAAAGGGAAGAGCGACGGGGCCTGACTAGATCCGGTGAAATTTTGGAAATATGCGGGTAGAGCGAGTATGAAGTGGTTGACTGGGTTGTTTGATGTCATTTTTAGGAATGGAGATTTAGTACAATGATCCATTTCTACAAGATAAGGGTGATATCTAGAATTGCAATAATTATAGGGGTATTAATTTGCTATGCAATACTATGAAAGTTTGGAAGAGGATGGTGGAGATGAGGCTTATGAGGGTCGTGTCTATTTCGAAGAACCAATTTGGATTCATGTCGGGCCGCTCGACTACAGAGATCATTCATCTGGTAAGGAGACTAGTGGAGCAGTATAGGGAAATGAAGGACTTACATATGGTGTTTATCGACCTACAAAAGACATACGATAAAGTTCTGCGAGAGATTCTATGGAGATGTTTGGAGGCTAGTGGGGTACCCATGGCACACATGAGGGCGATCAAGACATGTATGCTGAAGCCAAGACTAGGGTAGGACAGTGGGAGGTGACTCATAGCACTTCCATATTGTGATGGGGTTGCACCATAGGTCAATTTTTAGCCTATTTTTATTTGCCCTAGTGATGGATGTTTTGACGCGACAAATTTAGGGAGAGGTGCTATGATGTATGTTATTCGCAGATGACATAGTTTTAGTTGATGAGACTCGCGGTGGAGTTAATGCTAAGCTGGAGGTGTGGAGACAAACCCTGGAATCTAAAGAGTTCAGGTTGAGCAGGACCAAGACAGAATACCTGGAGTGCAAGTTCAGTGAAACAACCTCATATCAGCGCGTGAGGATGGTTTGGAAGTGAGGCTTGATACACATGTCATTCAAAAGAGAGAAAGTTTCAAGTACCTTGGGTCTATTATTCAAGGTAATGGGGAGATTGACGAAGATTCCACACATCGTATTGGTGCAGGGTGGATGAAATGGAGGCTTGATACTAGGAGTGAAAAAATTAGAAATGAAGATGTCTGAGACAAGGTGGGGGTGGCCTCGGTGGAGGACAAGATGCGGGAAGCGAGACTGAGATGGTTCGGGCATGTGAATAAGAGATGTGTGGATGCCTCAGTGTGAGTGCGAAGGTGTGAGAGGTTGGTTATGTATGGTGTAGAGGTAGACCGAAGAAGTATTGGAGAGAAATGATTAGAAAAGACATGACGCAGTTACATATACCGACGACATGACCTTAGATATGAGGTTGTGAGGACACAAATTATGATAGAAGGTTAATAGATAATAGAGTATTGTCTCGCATTCCTTTCCATACTAGTAGTTGTAGTGTTTGTCTTGTAGTTTCTTATTCTTTTCTTTCTGGTACTGTTTATTATCTTTTGTTATTTTCTTAGCATACTGTTTTGTTGTAGTTACTGTTTCCTTTTCCTTTTTGACCTACTTTGTTTTTTGCTTTATCTTGAGTCGAGGGTCTATCGGAAACAGTCTCTTGGGAAATGATGCAGATCATCTTTGCTAGTTCTGGGGAGTGTTATCTTTCCACCGTGCAGTTTGATTCTATTCGAGAAGAGGTGGTGAACATGACTTAGATTGTGAAATAGGTCATTGAAGGAAGTTATATGTTGTAACTTGAGCTAGAATAGTAAAGACCACTGAAGTGTAACCTCCTAAATGGGTGAACTATTGTTCACAAATACAAAAATTCTTACCATTTGGATAATATAAAGAACAACTATTTGCTCATTGGAACAAATCGATTAAGGCACGGATGAAAAGTATAGATATATTTTTCCTCCATCCCTCTTCCTGGTTCCAAAACCCTGCAAGATCATATTCCCTCGTATCCTTCCTCTGAATGTAAGAGAAAGTGAAAGCTTTCCAGCAAACGCGTAGAACTAGACTGAAGAAAATTCAAGAGATAATTACTCCTATACAGTGTAAAGCATACATTTTATGATCTTAATTGGCAAACTTCTCTAACTTCCTGGACATGCAAAAGAGCAGTAATGAAAAAATACACATTCTTGAAATACTCTTGAACCCTTGCACAGAGCTGGGAAGGGAAAAGAAACTCACTGCACAGGTTCTAAGTATTATTCTTTTTCTATTTTTCTTCAAAAGAGAAAAAGAAAACAAGAACAGAAAGATTTAAAGACAACTGAAAGACAGTACAGGCTTGAAGGATTAGATATAACAGTAGTTTACTCTCATCCTAGTTCAGTTTTTGTTTCGTGAGATTGGTGTTGTTTTTATCATTATTCTCGGTGCCACTAGTGGTGTTACTTTGGTTGAGCCTTGCAGCAGCAGCAATAGAAGCAGCGACACCACCAGGACGGGTGCACAAGTTTGGATCATTCCTCAGTTCTGCACTGATCACTCCCTCTGCATCTTTGCGTGTCACTGCCTTATCTAACGGTAACTTTGAACTCGCATCCTGCCAAACTCCAATGTAATGTCTTAGTTATACATACAAATATACAATTTAACTTATATATACTGACAAGGTCAGCCCGGTGCACTAAGCCTCTGGTATGCACTGGTCCAGGTAAGGACCGGACCACAAGGGTCTATTGTAAGCCTGCAAGAAGTTGTTTCCACGGCTCGAACCCGGACCACAAGGGTCTATTGTAAGCCTGCAAGAGGTTGTTTCCACGGCTCGAACCCGTGACCTCCTGATCACATGAGGACAATTTTACCAGTAACTTATATACTGACAGTATAAAGAATTCTTACTGCAAGGATTTCAGCTAGTTTTGTTTTTTCTTCATCTTTGGTAAGTCGAGCATTGCGAGTAGCAGCTGACTGAGCAGCAGCAGCAACTCCACCAGGGATAATGTTGGTACGTCCGGTGGCTCTCACTTCTGCTGCCTGTATCGCTGCTGCGTCGCTGTAATCCACTGGCCTGTTTCCAGCTGTGATAACGGTGGCTTCGAGGGCTTCACCAATGGTAATATTTGCTCTTGCTGAAGCTGATTCTGAGCTCACTGAAGCTTGCTTTCTGTCTTTTCCAAGTACCTTCAAGTAGAGGTCACATTACACAAAAATACGAGAAATGTTGATCGATCTTATGTCGAGTTTATAACTACAAGGAACTGTACAATACAATGACATCACCATTTTCTTTTAAAACTTGCTGGCTAACTTTTTGGCGATGCAAATAAATAGTCAAAATATAAATGGATCCACCTTGGAAATTTGACTGGATAGAATTAGATGGCTAAGATTTTTGACATTGGACTATTCTTTCCTCCTTTCTATTTCTAAAGGCTACATAACAAATAGTAACAGTTACGCCTCAATTCCAAACAAGTTGGGGGTTGACGCTTTATTTCTTTCTGTAATATTCTCTTTTTAGCATCTTTAGACTTAGATACTTGTAACGTTTAGGGAGTTAGGCTCAAAGACCCGTTCTTTACATTTAAGACCAGAAAGGAAAAAATTTAAAACAGTAGCGGTCAAAATTAATATCTAATGGAATTTAAATTTTCAGTACATACGCAACTTCATTTGAGCTTTTGGGTGTATTGACATACAGATTTGGACACTTAAGATGATAGATCACATGATACCTAAGGAAGAAACATTACCAAATTATGGTCGTGAGCATCATTCAATTGTTCGAGTTTTAGAACATGGTCATCCTCTTTTATTCAAATTGTAAAAGATTATCGCGAATGTGTTTTGTATTTTTAAAGGAAAATGGTGTATCAAATATGAGTTCACCATTCTCAAAATAAGAAGAAAAAACTATATATAACCATAAACAAAAAAGTTGAAAAATTGTTTAGAACCTGTCCACCAATAGACTCAGCAACAGCTCTCTTCCTAGCAAGTGATCCTTGGACATCATCATGTTTAATGGATTCATGCTCTTGCTCAGCTTCTTCCCTCCTTGGTTGTTCTTGGCTCATTTTTACTATCTCAAGTATAGGAATAGGAAATTAAAGATAGTAACATCTCTTGTATATGGTGTTATAAGTTTGCATGGAGAAGATTGTGTCGAGAAAAGGGGAAAGTGTGAAAGCTAAACACGTGTTGGGTGACTATTTTTGTTTCGTTTAATTTGGAATGGATTTGTTTAGGAGTTAGCTATTTTGGTGGAGATGGCAAGCCCTAAAGTATTGGAAACTCCTTGTGACTTTTTCTTTTGGATGTACTTGTATCATGAGTTTGTTCGGATCAAGTATTATAATGCCAAATACTTTATCAAAGGCAAAATCTTAACCATTTCGAATAGTACAACTGACTATTTTCTTAGTAAAAAGACTTACTTGTATCGTCGGTCAATAAAAATAAATGTAACCTACTTTTGTAACAACAAGGATAAATTTGATATCAACTATTACTAATGAAGGAAACATGGACTATTGCAAAGTTAAAATGTGTAAAAAAAAAATCCTGTTTTTTATTGCAGTGCAACGGAGACGAAAGTGCCTGCTAGGGGAAAAGCTCTAGTACCCACAGATATTAGGGCTTGGTACAACTTATTAAAAAGAGTTTATAAGAGTAGAACTTTTATCAAAAAGTTGTTAGGTGTTTGATTGCCAATAAAAAAAGTGTTTTTGATCCTTGTATCGGGGTGCCGACGGTAATCACTTATCACATGATCCTTGTATAGTCTATACAACAGTGGCTAAGTTGCCCCTTACAATGAATATATGAATCGCCTTCAAACTGTACCATGTCTCACATATTATGCCAATTCCACCTCCCTTTGGTAAGTCTGCACTATGTCTTGTATTCATATCAGTTGGTCAAGTGTGAGTTTGAGCGATTTCTCCAACAACGCCACAATTTACTTGGAAAGCTGAAAAGAGCTTCAGGTGGCCTGCTTGTGTGATCAAACTTCTTGTGTTTGATAACAATAATAAGATGTGGCATGGTTTAGTTATTGATCTGATCTTACCTATATATCAATTTAACCATGTGGAATTTATCTTTACATCAACAGCAAGACCTAGAAGAATCTTGGCAAATGCTAACCACCAATACAGGTCAGTCAACTAAGTTGATTGACATAGATGGTAGGGACACTAAATAACTTTTCTTGGTACAATATCGTAGCTTTCTCTATGTCAATCGTTATTAAGTAGAGATATTTTTTCATTTCACTATATCTTCCGTCAATTATCTTAACAAGATATAGCTTCTACTTTAGATTCACCGGCTAAGATAGTTTTATGTTACTATGAAAGATCACTATGTTCTTTCACTCTTTTCAAAGTTTCATTGTGTTTTATAAGTTTAATACTCCATAATATTTCGTACAACCTTGAATATCTCTTTTGTTTTATATCTAAACCATGAATACTATATTCACTCATTTGACATCTTTCTACTAAAAATAAAATTGAATACTCGGATTTTCATTCTACTTTAACCTCTCTTAAGGCACTTTCAAACCAGTATAAACTATAAAGGTATCATCTGGCCCAATTTTTTTTTATTTTTTTTGCCTTGTTTCTCATAGCATTTTTTATCACATTACACCTCATTCTATGATCTTAGTTAAGACTACTAAACAATTTATGTCAATTGTAAAACATAGAATCAAACAAACAAATATAGTGGCGATTCTGAACTGTATTATTTGTTTCACATTAAACTTAAACTTAGTTGATACTATAATTTTTTTTATTTCAAGAGTAAAATTCTACTGAGTTCTACTCAATACATAAAGATTTCTACCTAGAAAGTAGTTATAGCGCAACTAACCGCTTTTCAGCTATGTAATTGAAAAATAGTCACTTTTCTGAAATTCCAACTTCTACAAGTGATAGCTAATTTTTCCTGTCTTCTGAAATTTCTGAAATTCCAATTTCTGAAATTCCAACTTCTGAAATTACATGATAGTATCCTGAAGCTTGACTTGTAGAAATTGAAACTCCGCGACAATAGCTAATTTTCAATTATATGGATAAAAAGAGTGGTTTTATTCCTGGGAAAAAGTGGGTGGTGGAAATTCATGGGCCTGAGGGAATGGTATCAGTAGACTCACTGGATAAGAGACTGTACATAACAAGATCCACGATTTTCCCCTTGTGGTATCCATATTTTCTCAATATGCCGTCCTTGATGAACCCAGCCTTCTCCAATACCCTTTGGGAAGCCTTATTCTCAACATCAGCAAATGCCTGCAGCCTTATTACTTCAGGAAAGTCACTGTACACTTGAGGGATTGCCATTTTAACAGCCTTAGTAGCAATCCCCTGACCCCAATATTCAACTGCAATAGCATATCCTATATCCGCTCGACTTCTATCATCACCTGATTCAGGGAATTCGGATTAGTCGAGCCATTTAGTTTAGATACTGAAACACGAAGTAAAAAAAAAGTACCTGATCCGGGAAATACTGATACAAACCCAATCGAGCGGTCATCGATGCATATTGATCGACGCCAAGGGTGGGGTATGCACACTTCCTTGATAAAGGTCAATGCTTCTTCTTTTGCGGTCAAAGTCTTCCATCGAATGGTCCGAGTTACTCGATCATCACCTACCCATAACATCATATCATCGACATCCGTTAACTTAAACGGACGCAGACCAATTCTTGTGGAGTCCATATTTCTTTCCACTATAGCAGAACTCTCTGTAACAATAATTGAAGCTTTAATGGACTGGTGGTTGCTCAACTAATAAATTTAGAATGTAGTACCGACCTTTAACAAATTGTTAGTCAAAGACTAGGGATTTTTAAAACGTGACAATGGGCAGTGGGGCATCATTTGTTTTTTGCATATAAAGTTTATGGTGGCCACCTAAACCACACTATCAGCTAAAAGTTGAATCACAAGTTTGATATAGTCTATTTTTATAAAAGTTGGAACCTCTGGTACTATTCTTTGGAAGTTACTTCAATTTTAGACATTTTTATTGGACAAATCGATGTAATATTAGACTTTCCCATAACTTCATTCGACAAATGATTCTTGGATGCTGAACAATATGGTAGCAGTTGGTCTTTACTTTGTTAGGCAAAAGCTTTCACGTTTCCCATTGTTGACAAGAAATATGTATTACAACTTACAAGACAAGAAATATTCAAAAGAGATAACAACGAAATGAATATGGAAACCAATATGCACATGAGTCCGTTTTCTTGCTCGCTTCTAATTTCTTTGGAGATTCTCAATGCATTCCGAAACTCAAGCTTCAAATAGACTACCGAAGAAGATCAGGAAGAAGGGTAGCGGCTGCGGTTCGCTATGGAAGCCAATACATGCAATACATTCAAAAAATGAAAGCTGTTGTGACTAGAAATATGCGTCAAATAAACAATAAGTTCCTACATGATCAACAACCAAAATCCTATTTTCCATTATCATCATTGTGGTTATGGTTCTCTACTTTGAATTCATCAATTATGTGTAACTAGATTCCCACAAATGCTTGTCAATTGTCATCTTGAACCAATATCATTGACATGAACAGCAATTGTTTAAAACGCAAGTCTCCATCTGTTACACATCACAAATTTGTTTGCATTAGAGATGACCACTCTTTCGCTTCAGCAGGATTTTCGCCATCTCAAACAAATATGTAGATACATAGGAAAGAGGTGAGTGAGTTATATCTGTCTGTAACATACTCGTTCGTCCCATAAACCAAAAGAGCCAAAAGAACATATTGTAGATGCTAAAATCTACCAGGATCAGGGATAGTGCATCAACAGCGAAGACTATAAGTAGATGAAAGAAAATAACAGAAAGTGGATAACTCAAAGAGACTAGAGAGAAAGGTTTTATTATTAATCCCGTTTTCCAATCCTTAACTCAAAGAGATTAGAGAGAGCTTGATCTAGAACGAGCTAGTTGTTCGTGTTGACAACCTTTTACATGGAAGTAGCAAGTACCTTTTAGTAAATAGTAGTACATAAAAAATGCTGAACTTGCTCACATCATAGAGTTACATTGTTTTGAAATTCATGAATTTGGAGGAATTATGTCTGTGGACAGTAACCTGTAAATTACCAAATCAACCGCAGTTAAATTTCCCTTGACGTTGCCGTGCCATGTGAGTGAACGTTGATTGACAAACCCAGCCTTCTCCAAAACCCTATGGGAAGCCTTGTTCTCCAAAACAGCATAAGCTTGAAGCTTTACTATTCCAGGAAAGTCATTGAACACTTTAGGTATTGCCATTTTGAGTGCCTTAGTAGCAATACCCTGCCCCCAATACTCAACTGAAAGCATAACCTATATCTGCTCGACTCTTGTCATCACCCAATCCTGGATAATTTACCCATAAGAATCCGATGGATCGATCGTCGATGCATATCGATACATGCCAAGGGTAAGGTATACACACTTCGTTGATGAAGTTCGATGCTTCTTTTGAATTCAAAATTTCCCATCGGATGTTCCTGAAAGTATGTAGACAAATGTACTTGAACACATTCGTATTATTAATAAGATTAATATTTATGACATTTGCAATTATTAAATTATTGTTTGATTGTTTGCAATTATTCATATATATACATCTATTGAGCTTACATTGTCATTAATAGAGTAAGATATTAATGATAGAACGTAACTCTCAAAATAGCATCGAGAATGAGATATCGATGATATTCTATAAGTCGACATGTGGTCTGCATCACATTCTTGGAGAATGTAGTATGTCTCACAGCTACGAGTAATGGTTACTCGTGATGGACACATGGATACTTTGGAGAAGTATTGGTATACCCTGCCGATAAACTATTTGTTATACATGTCTATAGTGTTATCGCGTGTGGAATATAAAAGTCCTTTCACTTAAGGTCAATGCACCTTATTTACAGAAAGATGTACTTTGATCAAGTTCTAAGCTTAAACTCTTTCTGGATAAGATACGACTTGTGTTGATGTAAATCAATGTGGTAGTTGAGCTAAGAATAAGATTCATTCCTCGATTGGAAATTCGAGAGAGCACTCAACTTCTCAATGTTATTAGGTTGACTAAAGTCAGGCGGTCTGAGAACGATTTAGAATATGGTCTAGTTGTCAACTAATAAATGTGAGATAAAATGATTAAGTCATTTGGATAGACACTTGTCAAATCCTAAGCTTAATCAAGTGTGGCGAATGAAAGGAATTTACAGTTCCGCATAAAGGTTAAGTTTGTTGGATTCATGTAAACATATTTCACACATTGAGTTCGTCATACGACGCATTCTAAAAGTTTCGTATGGACCTTAATTAGATTAATGTCGATGGCCTATAGGTCACACTATATGCGATTGTTTCTTCGATCTAAGAGTGTATTGAGAAAGTATTAAATATTCGATTAAGAATCGAGGAGATGTTTAATTTATAATAATTCTGGAATATTTCTATTTGATAGAAATTATTTAATTGTGTCGAATTGAATTTCAGATTTAATTAAATGTGTTGGATATATTATATGAGTACTCGGACAAATACATGAAAGAAATTGGGCCAGAAATTACTGGTCCAAGTTGTAGCCTTGCCCGTCCACTTGGACGTTTGAAGTGGACCAGCTGGGCTGGGATGTTAAGCTAGAGGACAAAAAATAAACAAAGTAAAAAACAAATCTCCAAATTGGCTATGCATAGTAGCAGCGTTTGTATTCGAACTTTTAATAGTTGCTCCATAAATGTTTTGCTTTCATTGTTTTTATTGAAGATCTTGTATTTTATTATTCATTATAAAATACAGATTCAAATCCAGATCCATCAGATCCACCAGGTCCATGGATCAGATCTGGATCCACATCATAGAAAAATAAAATTACAAGGGCCTAACTTCTTATAGAGTTCATCACATGAAAACTGATTAGATTCCAGTACTTGAACTTTGAATGTCTTAAAACTCTAGCAATACATTGCATTACAATCCAAATCAAGTTTCTTTCTTGGTGAATCTGCAGCCTAATACATTTGTATATAAGACTATACTATCTACCCGAATTCGCGCTCTATAGGACCAATCTAATCTAAGTTAATATAATCATACAAACATACTGAAATTACTATAATAGAGAAACTATACATTTAACTTGTTGATATACAAACATACTGGAATCTAATCTAAATTTACTGATTTTATGGATGTATAAATGTATAATGTATTTAATAAAAAATGTATTCACGGGTCGGATCTGGACCGGATACGGATCTCAAAGACAAGATTAATATCCAGATCTGATCCATCATAAACGGATCCGGGTCCGACCCGGATCTGTCAGGTCCAAAATTTGAAGATCCATATCCTATAAAATGGATCTGGATCCACCGGATCCGGACCGGGTCCGGGATCCTTTGCCATCTCTAGTTCCGGGCCACCATCGACAGAACCGGGTGGGCAATGTGTCCCGGACTGTTCGAGGTGGGGGCGGATGTCGGGGTCTGGGACAACGGAATATGTAAATGATGAATTAGAAGAGAGTTTGGGCAATCATCTAGAAAGTTGTAGGAATACTGAGGTGGAGATTTTAGGAAGGCAAAGGGGGATTGAGACTCATCAAATAGGACATGACGTGATAATAATTTTACAGCTCGACAAGTTATAGCACGAGTAACCACAATGATTGTCAGGGTAACATAAAAATACATACGGGGAAGTCCGTGGTTGGAGTTTGCGAGTGGTCGGATGGAGAGAATAACAAAGACATCCAAAAATACACTAGTGTTGGTAGGAAGGGTTCCTACGAAACAAAACTTGGGTGGGCGGCCGTTGAGCTAGAGACTTATTTGGGATTATGTTTAGAAGATAGGTGTCCATTGAGAGTGTGTAATGCCATAATTGTGGGGGAATTGAGGCGTGAGCAAGTAGGTCACGAATGAGGATATTTATAGTTCGAATTTTTCGTTCGGCTTTACCATTTTGGGAGGATGTGTGAGGGCAGGAAAAATGAAGGTAATATCGTTTTTGGAGCAAAATTATTTGAATTAGTTATAGTCGAATTTCCTGCCATTGTCACATTGAAATTATTTAATGCTATTTTCAAATTGTGTTTTTACGAAAACACTAAATGAAGAAAAAATGGGATAGACATGAGATTTATTTCCAATTGGAAAAGTCCATAGAAAGTTGCAATAATCGTCCAAAAATAACACATAATATCGATGGTCAGCCGTACTCAAAGTAGGGAATGTCCACAAATCACTATGTTTGATATCGAAAGACATTAAAGTATAGTTTATGGATGCATAAAATGATAATTTGATATGTTTCTCAAAAATGCAAGATTCACATATAAGATTCCTAGAAATACGGTTGCAATTAATAAAATTAATTTTCTAAAGGAGTGTAAAACAGAGTCTCCCAGAAGTCTTAATCTAGAATGCCATAAGAAAGACGAAAGAACATCAAATGTTGATGGAACTGAGGCTGGATTGTTGACGACGTCTGACATAAGGTAGAGATCTCCGGTACTGTCGCAACTCATCATTCGTCTTCCTGTCGTAAAATTCTTCACAGAAAAACTAAAATGATCAAAGTTAAGAGAAACTTTATTATCAATTGTGAAACATCTAAAAGAGATCAAATTTTTAATAGTTGTGGTGCATGTAAGACATTTTTAAGTGTAAATGTGGGTGGGGAGATGGTAGTGTTACCTGACCAATACCACGAATTGGAATTTTCTGCCCACTGTCGATAATAATATTTTTAAAATAAGATGAAAAATTATCTTGAGATGTCGTCATGTGTGACGTAGCCCCTGTATTCATGTACCACGATTCATTTAGAATATTTAAATTCATGTGACTCATGACTTGTTCAATATCCGTGGGTGCATATCCGACAGAAGCTGGTGCCTGAGCTGCAAATACATGTTGTGGACGAGATCCAAGAATACCGGGTTGATGATTTGAAGAAGGAGGAGGTCGGGCCCATAAAGATATCGGGAATGGGTATGGTGGGGCAACCATTTGTGGGGCTCGAGCTCGCGGTAAGTCCGCCCATTATCTGCCGTTCTTTGCCGATGAAATGTCCATTGCCCGCCACTGCTCGGGCTGGCTATTGCCGTCGGCTGGTTGGCTCCCGCTTCTTCCACGTCCCTTTTCACCATTATTTTTTCCTTTATTATTTCGACTTGAACCCCATTTTTTCCATTATTAGAACGATTATCGTGTCCCCTTGAACCATAATTTTGTGGCGCCAAATCAGTGAAAGAAGAGTTGGTGGAGACAAGAGTGGTTCCGACGGTGGTTGCTCCCGATGATGTCTGCTTTGATTTCCTTGTTTCCTCAAGAATTAATCTTGAACGAGCTTCGTAAAAGGGAGGCAATGGATTCCTTTGCAGAATGAACGTAGCAACACCATCATATTGCTCATTCAACCCCGCAATCAATTGAAGTACCAACCTTTGATCCGTCACGGGCGAACCAATATTGGACAGTTGGTCCGCAACTACTTTCAATTTTTGACAATAGGCTGAGATGTTGGAAAAATCATCCAATTTAATATTCGTAAATTGATGTTCAATATAAATGGCCCTAGACATTTTGTTATCTTGAAAAATATTTTCTAATCTTTCCAACGTCTTTTGAACCGTATAAATTGGGTTGTAATATGGTATGAAGAAGATCAGTTGAAATAGTGTCATAAATCCATTGAAGGACAATAGTGTCTAATCGAGACCATAACTTCGTGTCCACCGTAGTGGAATCAGACGGTGACTCGTACGGAAGAATATGGTCAATCACCTCATAAACACATCAATGAATTTTGAATAGTTCTACCCATGAGGTATACTACCATTTCTCCATTTCAAAAGTTATGAAGATGAAGTTCTTGACGTTATTAACGGCAAGAGCAGGATGAAAGATTTTATCTTCGGCCATAGGTTCCACTTAGAATCAAAGGAAGAGGATAATGAAGTGATGTTTTTATGAAAGTGGATGAAAGAAGCCTAAACTTTGAGAAAGTCTAAGCAGGGTAGGGGTAAGGGATGAAGTAGTCGGCTAGGGTTTAGTTGTGTGTTTAGGTTTTGAGGGAGTATTTAGGTCTAGGATTTTGGTTACTAAACTTTAGAAGGTGACAGAAAAAACACTAGAAAAGAGGGAGAATTTCTAGTAGGGTAAGAGGAGAAGAGAGAATTTTAGAACAAAAGATCTTTGGCAATTGATATCACGTAGGAAATGATTCCTTGATCAATCATATCCAAAAGATACAAAATATATATATATATATATATATATATATATATATATATATATATATAAAATAAACCTAGACTTGAATCATAAAAGACTAATTTATCTCACCTAATATAAGAGGTACTAATTACAATCATACTAATAATAATTTATTACAAATCAATTATAATAATTGAGAGACCCATAATTATTCTAAGACCATAATTACTCTAAGACTTTGGACCTTTTCTCTCTGATAATATAACTATAATGAGATTTTAAGAGAGAAATTCACTTATTTTTTACCATCACTAAAAGCGTTTCAAATTGAATCAAGTTATGAGCCTATAGCAATTTATAGGCTCATGACTTGATTCAATGGGTTGTACGTTGTAGCTACAACTTAACAAAGTCGGTTTGCGTATAACTAGAAATTAGACAGTATTTTAGTTTTCATATATTGTTGCTAATGGTTTTACTGAAATGTTAAGTTCAATATGAATTCCCAGTAAAGGAAATACAAATTGAGTTTCTAATTCTAAAACCACTTTTATATAATTAACAATACTTTAATTCGGAAAACATGTACCATCTGCCCAAAATGCAAACTGT
This sequence comes from Przewalskia tangutica, assembly GCA_029844215.1. NCBI lineage: Eukaryota > Viridiplantae > Streptophyta > Magnoliopsida > Solanales > Solanaceae > Przewalskia > Przewalskia tangutica. The sequence continues at coordinate 15,787,143 of CM056731.1, read as the reverse complement.
ACAATCTGTTAAACACATGGTATAATAGATGCAAAGCTTATAAAAATCTACAAATACAGAAACGCAGAGATATAATCTCAATGGCTCTGCTATCGTCATCAAAGGGAGTGGTAATATCTCTGCCGGTGTTAGTCCTCTCCGGCGCCGCCTTTTCCTTCGTATTCCTCTTCTTTCTATTTTCGTCACCACCACCGTGTAATTGCCCTGTCACTCCAACAACCGCCGCCGTCGGTGGTGGTGGGTCCAGATCCGGGACTAGAGAAGGGATATCAACGTCATCAGAGGATATAGAGTGGGTGAAGAAACAGATCGAAGGTAATGGACTACATATGGCAGATAATGTGCTACGCAAAGGGATCAATCCACGTACTCGCCAACAACAGCTCCAGGATCTTCTTCAGTATGTTACTTTCTTAATCTATGTTTAACACTTTGGATTAATGTGATGTTGTGAGTATGGCGAAGTATTGATTTAGCAGTAAAAAAAGATCTCGCCTTTCTTTTGATTGGTTATAAATTCAGTACAATAACAACATACCTAGTGTAATTTCACTTGTGGTCTGGGAGGGTCGATTGTAAGCGGATGGCTGTTTCCGATAGACCCTCGGGCTCAAGTAAAGCAAAAATAACACCGGAATAACCAGAAAGCAAAAGGGGAAGAGACAACGAGTAGTAATAGAAAACTAAGAATAAGAAATATGAGAATACTAAAATAAGAAATGACATAAGTAATATTGATCCTACAGGAAAGGAAAATAATACTAATCCTACTACTAGCCTTCTACCCTAATACTCGACCTCCACATCCTCCTATCTAGGGTCACATCATTGGTAAGATGAAGGCTTGTCATATCCTCGACTTTCCATATTACTGGTTATGAATTCAGTAATTTGTAGAAATTCTTGGCAATTGTTTGGTTGTACTTGAATTTGTTTTTTCTCTTGGAGTACTAGGTGACACTGGTTAAGGTAGAAACATAGCGAGTTGAAGCACTTCTAAGTTCGTGCTGTTTTAGTAATACTCGTGATTTTTGTTTCTGGGGTTCTGGATTTGTATGAATTTTATGAGTAGGTTTCCTATTATCTACTTAGTTTAATAAGATGTATAATCTAGACAGGAATTAATGTATAATCTAAATGATGACTTAATCTTTGATCAATAATCAAAGAAAGATAATAAATGACTTCTATGGTAATAAGAATTTGTGTTCTTTCACAGGAGGCTGGTTGTTGATTAGTAGAAGGAAATATAGATGATTAAGAAATTGGTATTGTTCATAAATAAAACAACAATAACAACAACATACCCACAGTGTAATCCCAGATGTGGGGTTTGGGGAAAATAGAGCGTACGCAGACCTTACCCCTACCTCGTGGAGGTAGCGATGCTGATTTCCGAAAGACCCCTTGGCTCAAATAGCGCCTGTTCATAAATAAATTACCTCATTTTATCAAAATAAGAGACATTGTGCTTTGGCAAGTGTTAGTAATAAACAATGAGAAACAAGTATACTTATTATAGTTGAATTTTCTCTCTTTTATGGTTTCACCACCCTCTCCCTTTATATTCTTTTCCTTGAAAAGAAAGAAAATGTGCTTTTAATACTCTCAGTAATAAACATGCAACTAGGTTCTAACGAGAAATAAATATTTATGGTTCTGAATTGCTTCTCTCATGATTTCATCACCCTTTTTTCCCCCCTGTTTCTGTTTCCTTATGGAAAGATAATGCATTAACCCCAACTAGCTTGGGAAAGAGACATGGTAGTTGTTTTAGTTATTATAAAAATAGTGCATAGACATGTTTGGTTCAGAGCATGACCAGGAACTGGAAATTGTTACTAGGTGTTTTCCTCTCGTATGCATCTGAAGTGTTGATCAATTGCTAGTGTTAGTAGCTCGGCTTGTATATTATAACTTCTCTGTCTTTTTTCAGGTTCAAGGGCATATCACATTATGAAGGAGAACAACCAAGTAATCACACTGCCCTTCCTTGTCCTGGTGAACTCCTCGTAGAAGAGCACCATAGCAATTATGGAGAACCATGGGCAGGAGGGAGGGATGTTTTTGAATTCCTTGCAGAGTCAGCCCATCTAACCCCAAATTCCCAAGTTCTTGAGATTGGATGTGGGACTCTCCGTGTTGGATTACATTTCATCCGCTATTTGAACCCAGAACACTTCCACTGTCTTGAGAGAGATGAGCTTTCTTTAATGGCTGCATTCAGATATGAGCTTCCATCCCAAGGGCTATTACACAAACGTCCCCTTATCGTTAGAGGTGAAGACATGGATTTCAGTAAATTTGGGTCCGGAACTATGTATGATCTGATATATGCAAGTGCCGTTTTTCTTCATATGCCTGATAAACTTGTTTGGGTTGGTTTGGAGAGGTTAGCTGGTAAATTGAAACCTTTAGAAGGTCGAATCTTTGTGTCACATAACATTAAGTTCTGTTCACGTTTGAGAGGAGAAGAATGCACAAAAAGGCTGAATGATTTAGGGCTAGACTACATTGGCAAGTTTACGCATGATAGTTTGCTATTCAATCACTATGAAATTTGGTTTGGATTTAGGAGATTTAGAGCTTGAAGTCGCGTAGCAACTTGTTTGAAGACCTAGTATTCTCATTGTCTAAAGCTATCGTGGAGCTGCAGTTGAAATCATGCTCTTGCCTATACATTCTTTTGTTGCAATTCTTTGCTCGCAGTCTGGCACGAAAAAATCTTTGTAGCACTTGTGTGTCAGAGATACTACATTTTGCCATATGGAGGTAGATCGTCATTTACATAAAGGGTAGCTCCTATACTTGAAGAATCGAGCATTAGCTACAGAGGCTGGTCAAGTGAAGAGGAAACAATTTCTTGCAGAGAAAAGCTGGTAATATGGAACAAGGTTTATCTGTATCATACCTGAGTTTGTAACTTTTGCTGTATCTTGAACTTCTAGTTGTAGCAGGCTTTTTTAATATCTGCTATTTGTGAATTATTTCAGATTTTCAGTGACCACTTATGAATCAAGTAGGCTAATTTTTATTCTTGCTTCTAGATTTTGAATCATCCTACTCTAGTAGGAGACTATTTTGAAAGTATAAGTTCGTTCTTTCACTTGTTTATAGAAACCTCTCTCCCACTAAATGCTTGCAGGAATAGTGCTCCATGTGCTCCTTGAACTCATGCTAGTTCCCTCTCTGTACCAGCATTGCAAAAGATCTTTAGTGGTTCTTGTCATGTGGCATTTGCAACTCAAGTAACTTCATCATTATGCTCCATAACTGGCTCATAAACTTGCAGTGAATGAAAAAGTGATCTGTATCCTTGTATCCCTCCTCACAAAATAAACATCTGTTACAACTAAATAATCCCCTACTTTGTAAATTATGTTGGGTCGAACATGCTTCATAAGCTACTAATCAAGTCATTCTACTTGGTACAGATTAGCTTCCATGGCCAATTGGACTGTGGTTTACTGGACCTCTCTACCCTTTATACAACTTTTTCGTAAAATGAACTGGTTATCAAACACTGCAAGGTATTAGCCTTGGTTGACCTGATTAATTTTCCATCTCCTAATATGAGTCACATGATTAATTTTCACTCTAACATTGGACTTTTTTGAAAATCAAAATTACAGATTCAAAAACTATGTAAAATACAACTACACCTCAGCTACAAGTTTTTGTGTTGAAGAGTAATGAAACTAATTTAAAATGTCTGTAATCTGAGAGGAAGATCTTTTATAAGTGACAATTAAGTTGGCTAGCCAGTTTGTGCCCTTGCACAGTCCTTACGTTTTGAGCAGAGCAAAACATTCGGTTATCATTTTGCTTGTTTTCCCCTTGGTAGAGGGTTAATATGAGAGATCTTAACTCGACAAAACTGAGAAGGGAGTTTATTAGCTATATAATAGAACGCAATATTATAATATAACAATTTGTAGGTTTAAACTCTAAATTGGTTGGATTTGGGAACATGGGTGACAAAATAATTGCTTGGCACTTTCTTAATATAAATTTAAAGTTATTTTTCTCTATTTTTTTCTTTTAAGTTGATAATGAGATGATTCATACAACCAACCTCAGTTAAATTGGGACAAGGACTAATGCATAATTGATTAGTCGACTAACAACGAGAAGGAGATGTTTCCTACATTTTGGCAACTATTCTACATCATTTTTCCTGGATTAGTTGATCAATTCTATGGTTTAAGTACTTGAGGAACATAATTTAAGGTAACAGTAGGGACCAATGAAATCACAACTTCCAAAAAGCAAACAAAAATGAATTTCCTTGTAAAGAAAATATTCAGCATGTTGAACGAATGAAAAGAAAGCAAATTATGATTGTATATAGTTGCAAGAAATTAGGCTATACAATAATCATGTAATTAAAAAGTAAAGTTGCAAGAAGTTTGGCCTCCCCAAAGGGAAGAGTGAAATCATTATTTCCAGAAGCGTGGTACAAGTATCGTGAGGTTAAGACAGCTCTGTGATGGTAGGCTATCTATTTCATTACATCAGAGTATTAAGTAAATCCGAACAATTCCTAAGCACTAAGAAAGGTACCAGAAATCATCTTCAAATTATTGAAAACTGAGATGTCTACTCTCATTATCAATGGAGAACCTTAAAACAAAACTACCTATGTCACAATTTAAAAAATTAAAATCTCCTTCACAGAAACCAAGTACTCAGTATTTCTATTTTCTAGTAAACAAACTTGTACTGCAATACTTCCGAGTCATCTGCACATAGTGCTGCTGTTTAAGCACATCTATCTCACCGTCAATATTGAAGACATTTTTTGGGAATGAAGTGATCTATTTGTAATGCTGAGAAACCTCTATTACAGCCTTGTCCATGAACTGACATTTTTTGTCAAATCCCCACCCCGGGTTGCTCTGTAAGATAGAGAACTGTGAGATACTGCGACACAGTGGAAACATAAGAAGCAAATGTCCAGGTAACAGATGAAACAGTCGCAAGATATCTTTATCTTTTCGATACATGATTACTTTAAGGGGAAAACATCTAATTATAAGAACTAAAATTAGGATTTCCAAAGGAGCCAAATATCTTTGATATATGAACGAAAAAAAGAAAGATGATAATGACTGATAATATTCAAATTCAACACCATAAAGAAGGTAAGTAGTCCCACAACATCCCAGAATATACTTCCTCCACAAGAGCAAACTGTCCATAAAACATAATCAAGTATATCAGAAAACAAGGGTAATATCCAGAACTTCAATAACTATAGGGGTACCAACTACCAAGATTCTAAGCCACACGATAAAAATCTGGGAGAGGGTGGTCGAGTTGAGGATAAGGAAGGGTGTGTCTATCTCCGAAAACCAATTTGGATTCATGGGCGATCGACTAAAAAAGATATCCATATTGTAAGGAGACTAGTGGAGCAATATAGGGACAAGAAGAGAGGCCTACACATATTCATTGACTTAGAAAAGGCGTATGATAAAGTCCTGATGGAGGTTCTTTGGAGATGTATGGAGTCTAGAGGTGTGCATGTAGCTTACATTAGAGCTATTAAAGACATGTACGGTGGAGCCAAGACTCGGGTTAGGACAGTGGGAGGTGACTCTGAACATTTTCCGGTCATGATGGGGTTGGGTTGTATCAGGGATCAGTCATTAGCACGTTCCTTTTTGCCTTAGTGATAGACGAATTGACAGGACATATTCAATGGGAGGTACCATGGTGTATGTTATTCGCATATGATATAGTTTTGATCGACGAGACGCGCGATGGAGTTAAAATATTATTGCTTTGGATACACATGTTGTACTAATTATTATGGGATATCCGTGCAATACACGTAATAGAGACTAGTAACTAAATAAGAAGATATTTGATTTCCTTGTCTTATAAGTTAGTTGTTAATGCTGGCTGCTCAGTGAGGTCTTTCATTTTACTTATAAAAAAAAGATGTCTTTCATTCTTAGACCAGTTTGCTATGTCTCAACATTCAAGTTATGAGGTTTCATATTGTTTCATTCTTATTAGGCTATAATAAAAGCAAATAACTGTTTGATAATACTTGACCTGTAGAGACAGAACAGCACGCTCTGTGAACCGCTTTACTGAATTAGGTGCACTTTCTGGAAGAGTTTTTGCCACTCTTTCCAGCTCTTGTTGCTGTTGCTTTGCGGTTACTCTGTCGGGCCCACTGTAGTAATCAACAGTCTATTTCATAAGTGGGACTGTTTCCATAGTTTCTTTGATGACTTCCTGCGAGAGAAGATGGATGTAAAGTCAGCCAAAGAAGATGATCAACAAAGAAAAAGCTACCAAGACAATACTGCTTCACAAGAAGCAATAAGACCATTATGTCAACAATCTCTTTCCTAAGTGGGACTATGTCCATAGTTTCTTTGGTAAGTGGGACAGTGTCCAGACTGACTACAAGGAAAAAAGAATTGGGTGATTCCGCCAGGTCTGGAGCTTACTGTATTATTAAGGGGAAAAGGTAATTTACTGTTGTTAAAAGGCATTATTTTGTCACTTAAGGGATGCAAAGGGAGGGTTATCATTTCATGGGTGAAGACATGTGCTCATTCCCCTCATCACGACGATAACCTCTTCCCCTACTCCCTCTGCCTCTCACCGCACCACGACCACCCCTCCCTCTAAACTTTCCTTCTCCCATTCCCCTCCCACCACCACCATCATCACTTCTCGACAATATCCCTACCGCCATTTTTACCGCATCCTCCCTACTCAACCTCTGGGTAGGTGGACTGCTCGCTCTTTCCCGTGAATCGCAGCAGCTTTCTGCTGCAGAACCCGGATATGGTGATTCTCTTCCTTAGACTTGTCAAATACACGAGAGGCTGTTGGCAGAGGCTTCCCTCGCCCCGCACCGGACAAAACTTATTATACTAGAAGGGAGATTAGGATCTTCTCTATGTTTCGGTGCATCAGAAGAAATAGAATTTGAATAAACTGTTTCTTCTTCTTTAGTGAAGAAAATCGGTGGTGGAGTAAATGAGCCGATCCCACCTCTTCCACGGCCAGCAGGGAAATTAGGGTTAGAATTAAATGAGGGAATAATTGGGGAAGAAGGGAATGGTTTACCTCGACCTCGTCCATGTCCAATTCCAGGATTGGAATCATCGGGTTGGGGGTTTCCCGGACTGAATCTGAAATTAGGGAAATCGGAACCTCTTCCCTGAAATTTAAAGGCTGATTTTAAAACCTTTTAAATTTTCAGGGACCAAATTGCAATTCCAGAAAATTTTAAAATTCGAAAACCCTAATTTAATTGCAAATAGGTCCTTGAACTATTTTAATGTTTCAAAATCAATTCCAACTCCAAATCAAATTTGGAATTCAGATTTCGGAGCGAAATTGACGGAATTGAACACCATCGGTCGGCCCACGTTGGGCCGAACACACCGGTGGTTGAACTCGGTGTGGTGGCCCACAACGACATAAAATCGAGCCGCCACCGGCTGTTTCCAAAACAGTCGGCGGTGGCCCCTTGTTTTCGCCGTGAAACACCACCACCGTTCGATTCCTCTCGTCGAGACGATCACAATGGTGGTATTACTTTAGCATTTCGACGGCCGAGTCGACCAAAAACAAGCCTGCCGTCGGCGGTCTTTCGACGTTTACGCCGTGTCCCGTCACCTCTCAACACCTTTATCAACCATCTTATAAAGTGGATTTCTCGATAGTAGTGGAAACGGTGGTAGAACAACGTCGAATCACCGGAAAAGCCTGCCGGAAAACCACCGATGCGGTGGAACAGTGGATGTCCGTCAGCGGAACTGTTCCAATTTCTAATTATTATTTTTTTGAAAACTAATTTAATAAATCAAACAATTAATTTTCCCACGTAATCATTATTATGGATTATCATATAATCATTTAAACGAGCATGTGCTTTGATACCACTGAATGGATCTGTTGGCTTCGTAAGCACATCAGAAACATTACGGGATGGCATGAGGGCGGGACAAACTTTGACCTGTCCCATTTAGTTTTGTCCAAAAAAATGTTCTGCCTTGCCCCGCTAAGCCATGTCTGTCTTGTTTGTTCAATTGAGATCTATCTTTTGTGGGGTTTTAGATATTCAATACAGTATTTTCTGTGTCTGCTAGTATAGGGATTGGATTATACGTACGTTGGATAAGGGGGATTCCTTAATTGAGAATTTGGCTTGCATTATTCTTGGAAAATATTGCTTATTCAAAGAAAATTTCGTTATTCAGGAAATACTGCATGAATAGGCATCACTAAATACATTCGTCATCTATCAAATATTTTGCCATCTCCGTTATTTTTTAAAGCTTAATCACACAAAGAAAAAAAAATGAGATAAGAGTTATAATTGACCTTTCATTGCTCAAGTATCATGCTATTGCATCACTGATGTTCCAATTTTCCTCAGTTTGAAAAATAACTTCTTTGTTTATGTTCACTATAGGACAACAAGTGGAGAACTACAAAAATCAGAACAAAAAAGGAGAAAAAAATTGACAAGGAAATTTAGCTACACAATTGGAATGCTAAGTTTCTTTATCCATTTTGACGAGAAATATTCTCTGTTATTTTATTTTCCAGTTTTAAGGTCTTCTTCTTCTCAAAGTTTAATTGAATATGATTTCATGGGAAGTAGGCACACTATTTTTGTGGGCTTGGACCTGAATTTCTTCAAAATCCACTACCTGCCATGCCTCATTTTAATTTTAAATAAAATTAATTTTGCTCTGCCCTGCCCTGCACTACCCCGTTTAAAGTCTTCCCTGCCCTTAAGAGTTTGTCTTGCCTTGTCTTGCCCCCATTGTCATCCCTACTGGCATGACTTATATGATAATCAACTATGTTCAAAACATAATAATAGAAAACTTACAAGTTTTCGAATGCAGGATTCAACACTAAGGTATCCACGCGATTTGATTCCTCGACTGCAAGATCTAACTCCAGTGTATCTCCTAATCAAGAAAACTAGGAAATCTTGCTTTAGGAACTGAGAAATTATTTTTTTAACCTTATAATTATGAGGTATGTGTTGTATATAGAGGAGTTCAGGACAAAATCTAAACAGATATAAAAAAGGAAAAATGTGGGGCACATATGCTCAAGAGGATAGGAAGAATCACATACCTCTTCGGCTTAATCCACTAGCCAAGTCGAGTATGCCACGCGTAGAATATCCACCTATAACAACCATAACACATCTATCAACTTCTAGTTTTCTTCGTAGAATATTTGTAAGTATAAGGTCTCTTATTCTACGGAAAATTGGGAAGCACTTCCCCTGTTTTTACGTACTTTTTCACTTTTTTCAAGGCCCGAAATTCAATAACCAACATGCCACATTTAAGGCGCAATAAATCAACAACTCAAAGGGGATTACACGCCTAACTGGACGTGTAAAATTCTGTCCCACAATATACAAATAGTCCATTAGCCCAAAGTAAAAATAGTCCAATGTAAATGCGATCGATGTAAATCTGATCCATTAAGTCCACTAATACCATTCATTAGTTGATCCTTTAGTTTGTGTTTTTGGTCAACTACTACAATAAAAATGTCGATTTTATTTAACGTACGATACTTGTTTTATTACTTCTTTAATAATCCTCCAACTTATATTCCAATCCTTATATAAGTTATGTTAACTTGTTTATTACTGTCAACAAGTAATAGGTAATGTTTTAACAGCTTTTATGGCTAGCATGCCAATTCTCGATTTTTAACAACTTTATTAAGGTCCAATTCTTTTCAATCTTCCTTCCACATATCATATACTCAATTATATACTACTACAACATGTAATCTCCAATTCTGATAAGGACAAAGATCATTACCTCGATAAGCCCAAAATGTTCCAATGATTAAAAGTCGATCCTTAGGAATCTTAGCTCATATTCCTCACGTTCCAATCCACTCCAAGCAACCCTTAGAAGTTCCTAATCAACTTCTCTTAACACTTTATCCAAAAATATGAAGATCAACTTAGGGTTTCACTTTGTGACTAACGGATTAACGTAGTATTTCCGGGATTTTTGTGTTGGGATATCTTTAGAACACTACAAGGGACACTTGGTTTAAGTATTGGGATTTATCAACAACAATTGAAGAATTTCTATGCCTAAAGGGTTGTTTGGACGAGAGCTCAACATAAGGGAGGGAGTATTTTTGCCTTGGAAAATATTCTAAGTGTTGATGAAGTCTTGCTACAAGGGTGTATTTATAAGACAACCAAGGGCTAGGATCAAAACAAGTGTGTGGATGAGATTGGGGACAAGTGTGTATGGGTCCCACAAGCCACTTGTCCAACACAAGACTTGTGACACTTGACTTGCCACTTGTCACAAGATTTCGGCCAACATGGGCCACATGGGGTGACACGTGTCGCCCTCCTATTCCGTTTGCTTCACCGAATTTCTCCAAAAACGTCCATCTTGCCCCTCAATTTCTCTTTTCCCCCAAATCGTTACGTTTTTCCCATTTTCAAATCTAAATATCTCGCGATGTACAATAGATTTCAACGTAAAATTTTGTGGCACCGCGTCCGAGAATGTCAATTTCAGTATTGGTAATTCAATTTTTTTTTTTAAAAACGAGCCCCGGAACCCGACCCGGAATTATATAATATTATATATTAGAAATTTAGAAAATTAGAAATTATATATATTAGGAATTTAGAAAATTATAAATTATATATATTATATATATTATGAATTATATATATTATATATATTATAAAAATAAAAAATAAAAAAATAATTAGTCAGGATAGGATAACCGAATACGAAAACGAGGACCAGAAAATAGGACCAAATTTCTCGATCCGGTTTGGTCGTCCAATTTTGTGCAACCTGTCAGAAGGACTAAAAATGCGCACTTTTAACAAATATTAAAAAAAACTACTCAAGTAATACAGGAGACTATTTTAAACCTACTAGAACAAATAAGGGAGTATTTTTGTCATTTTCTCACAAAGAAGCGGCAAAGTCTAAAACCCGGCAAAGACAAAGTCCTGTTTCGCTTGTTTCATCTTTTTCCTTTCGGTTTGCGGTAATAATAACAACACATCAAAGTGTTGATGCTGAACACTAATTTTTACGTTTATTTCCGAACAGGTGAATGGCGCGTCGAGAAGTGTCATTTCTCATCTTCAGATCGTCCTCTCCTTGATCGGTCTGAAGCTTGAGTAGCCAAGTGGAGCGGATTATAGAAGGAAACACGGAATCATGACACCAAACTCGAAGCGTCTGGGAAGCGATAGCCATCAAATGTGGAATGGCGACTACATGGGACAAATGGGAACGTGTTCTCATCTCCATCCTTTGGTTAGACGATAACATTGTTTCCCGTGTCAAAACCCCGAAAAGAAGGCATCACCTCCTACAGTTACGAATTTACTATCATATCTTCTTAAACACTGAATCTTTATCCTATAAAAATATAAGGCTCTCTAAAACTGACTTGATCCCCCAGAAAACTAAGTCTTTTGTTAGTGTAAGATATGCTAATCTTCAATCATCACTGTGCTGGATGGCTCTAGTTAATTTATTCGCACCCGTAATTCACAAGTATCACTGGTGTGAGGACCATGTGAATGTCTTTTTAAGCCTGAAATGGAAAATCTTGTGGCTTTTACACCTGATATTGGTTGAATAAGTTCTTTAATAAATGACTTTGATGACTCGATGAATTACTCCTTGTGCTGTGGTGTGGTTTAATTGATCTTTATTATGGTGGTAGTTAGATTGGATGTGCTTACAAAAAAAGAGAAGCATTTGACAAAGCCTGAAGTAGGTCATTTTAGAGCACAAGGTGTGCCCATGAAGAGAAAGTTGAAGGAGTTTCCTGTTACCGAAGATGCACTTCTTCCTGTTGGAACGAGCATCAGTGTTCGCCATTTTGTTCCGGGCCAGTATGTGGTTGTCGCTGGAATTACAATAGGGAAAGGTTTTCAGGTGTGGAGTAATTGTCACGACCCGATCCCGGGCCCGTGACTGGTGCCTTACCCCGGGCACCCTAGTGATACAACATCAGAGAAAACCAGCGGAAATAAAACATAAACATGAAACAAGATATATGATCATAAAGCAAAGCTGACCAAAAGCGGTTGTCTTACGTATATACATAAAACCGACAGTTTAATCCTTTTACAAACTACGCCACAACGATACTACGGACCTAAGATTTACAACAACCATGACGGGGCGGGGCCGCCATACCACGAATGTACAAGAACCTGACTCGGGAGCACATACAAAGAATAAGCCTCGGAGAAAGCGGAGCTTCCCAATCTGTTGAGCGTGATCCCATGGCGAGGATCCACTACCGATGTACTCTACTGCGGCGTGAGCGCGGCCCGAAGGAGGTCGATCTAACAGTACCAAGTATGTGGCCCGAAAATCTGCGGTTAAATCATAACGATCTACATAAAGCGAGAGCGTATATGATAACAAAAATCTGATGCCAACATAAGCGGTCAAGTCGTGGACTCACGCCTCAGCGTCATCGCATGATATAACTATGGGTCTCACGCGCGCATCAATCATGTTCGCATCGGCGCGTGCCGGAGTGCATCGGTGTAGACGTGTCCATGATGCAACAATAATAACAATGCCCGGCCACATACCCCGAGTGCGCCGGTGTAGACCGTCCGTGTGACATTAACAAAAATAATATTGGGTGATCAACCCGCGCGTAACGCGCGCTCGGATTGCGCATCGGTGTAGACGTGTCCATGTAACCACATAACAATATATCGGTGTCAACCACGCGCGTACCACATGCCGGAGTCTGCGTCGGTGTAGACACGTCCGTGTGACATCAACAACAATATACCGCATGACAGGCTATCACAAACAAGCTCAAGCAAATTACCATACTTACAGACTTTTATAAAAGATCCACTCCTTCCCGAAGTCACGATATCAACACTTGCACAACAAAGGCTATCACAACAAGCATAGGCGAGTTACACAACAACAAGCATAGGCAAGTTACACACACTCGAGGTACTTCCATTTCGTATCAAAGTGCGGGTTTTAACCCTAAAGTACTACGTCACATTAACTCTTTTAAAGGATCCGTTTCTTTCACAAAAGTCACATAATACGTAGCATAAAATAGAGTGACTATCTTTTTAAGTAAACCAAAATACTTCCCTTTGTAAAATCAAGTAACAACATTATTTTTCAAGCGTTCAAGTTGCCTAATTTCAAATGCTCAAGTTTCTCATTTTAGAAAGGTTCCATAACTCATAGTCTTAATCTCTTTTAAAACAATTGAGTAACATATATGTCTTGTCGTGAGCCGTTTATTCTTGTTTACAACAATCTTGTTACAATGACCATGATCTAGGAAATGTAATACAATTTTGTCTTATCTTAGCTTCATGCGGATGGAGGTTTCTCTTGGTTTTAATAATAATTTGTTATTTGTCAATACACTTTCCTTTATTAAGCTTCTTTGTGGTTTGTTCGACACTTATTCTCATTTCCAAATCAATAAAACATTATTCTTTTTAAAACCGTGTACTCATTACTCGCGAATGAGGTTTCACAACACTTTTAACAAAATGTTAATTACGAAGTAAAACAAGTTAAGTCTCTTATCTTTCAAGATCAAGTCTCTTAACTTCTACAATCAATAAACGATCTTTTACCTACGTAGAGTCATTATAACTAACTTCCCATAAAGCTATTATAACACCTATGTTTTAAACCAACCAACTCATTTAGCACACGTATGCGTCACCGCTACATAGTTTACAAAGCATCATGCTAGAAGGATAGGAAGAGGTTCACATACCTCGCGACGATTATCGACGATAAGCAAAACGCTCCACGATCAGTAACGGCTAGCCTTTTCCACTCCTCAAGTAGAATACGCTACTCGTAGTACTTCCACCTATAAGGCCACAAACGCCTATTAACTTCTAAACGCGCGGTTCCATATTCTACGAAAATTCGGCGATCTCCCCGCATGGCAGTAAATCTCCTCTCTATCGAGGCTACCAAGCCAACCACGGGGTTTATACGTCTAACGGACGTACAATTCTACTACACGAATCTGCACAAGTCTCATGTCTGATACCCTATGTAATTACTGATTCACTTCTTCTTTATATTGAGCTTAAGTCCAAAGACATTGCCGCAAGCTATGTTCAGATCTATATATAGTATACTTCTACTATATAATCCTACAACATGTAATTTCCAATTACAATAAGGGACAAGAATATTTACCTCGATAAGCCCAAAATTATCCAAGTTATAAAAGTCGATCTGAGCAAGGTTTAGCTCCTACTCATGGCTCCAATCCGCTCCAAACAACCCTTAGAAGTTCTAACCAACTTCTACTTAAATACTTCAACCAACTATGAAGATTTCCTTAGGGTTTCGGTTTGAGACTAAAAGGACAAAAGGTAGTATTTCCTGCTCTACGTATAGAGGTAACTTTTGGAATACTACAAGGTAAAGGCTAAGGTATTTTGGACATTATAACAATCTTGAAGAAGTATTTCAAAACCACGAGGAGGGTATATTTGAAACAACTAGGTTAGGGGGGTACCCAGGCTAGAACACTACGAGGGGAGGGTACCCTCTCGCCACAAGGCCACTCGAGAAGGGGAGAGGCTTGGGCGAGAACAACACAAAGGGGAGAGTTTTCAAGGCTTAGACAAAGTGAGGAATGGATGAATAAGTTCATCACAAGGGGTATTTATAGGGACACCAACGGACAAGATCAAGCCGTGTGGGGGCAAGTGGATGGCCAAGATTGGCACAAGTGCACCCTAACCTACTCCTTAAATCCTCACAAAACAAAGACCCATGAAAAGGGCCTCAAAACCCTCTGGTGGCCCTCTTTCGTCGATGAGGGTGACAAGTGTCACCCTCCCGTTGGTCCAAAAATGTTCCGTCGCTCGGAAAAATCCGCAAAAATACAAAATGACATAGCCGGAATTTTCCCTTCGTAAGCTTAGTAAAACGTTTCGTCGAAAAACGACTTTAATCGGGTGTTGTGCACAAAATTTCGAAACATGCCTAACTTTAAGTCTCAAACTTTCGTACGTACGTCTCCACGTACATACTCTGGAAATACGGGGTATAACATTCTCCCCTCCTTAGAAACATTCGTCCCGAATGTTCCTTCTCAAGTCGGATAACGATAAAGTTCCTCTAACAAGTTGCCAACGCCACAATTTGGCCACGAAATAACACACGTTCTCTTCCTACCTTACTCGTCGTGCGATACCACTTTTGTCACTTTGCCGCGAGGTTCTAGTGTCACTCCGGCGACCCAACAAATGGTGCCGGCTGCGTCGATCCCCGAGGTTCTAGTGTCTCTCGGGGCGTGCCATACTTGATCACGCTTGATTCTCAAAGCGTGAGTCACTACCTCTAAACTTGGTCATCTTACTAGCTTCACTTTTCCGCGAGGCCATTCCGGCCTTCACGAACCGATCGGTCGAGCGTATCCACGAACTCATACGATGGTTAACTAAACTCGGGCCTAGCATCCTCGTGACCTACCACCGCTGGCGGGACCACCTCGGCCCGACCCACAACCGGGCTGCGGGTTGACGCGAATGGTCCTCAACCCGACCATCGCGCCACGCTCTTGTTCCTCGATCCGAACAATCGTACCTATTCAAGTCATGAAAGCTACCACTTTCATTTTACACAACCCAAGGAATTCCCGCAATAACTCGCGTAAACTACGCGCTCGATAAAGGTCAAACATAGAATAAATCTTTTACACAGCGACGCTTACCTCTAAGGTCTCAATCGTGAAATAGTCTAAGGTTCACACTTACCATGCCCCGAGCTTACCGCCTACACTGACCGTTTCTAAATCACATTTTAGCACAAAGCTATCCGAACATAACACTAAACACATCATCATAACAAGCATACAAAACTCTGAGGGTTAAGGATATACGTCTCTATCGCTTTCTAATCACGGTCACGCCTGCAGTGCGCGTAGTGAAGGTGATGAACGACCATCGATCTGAAGGTGAGTCGTAACATCCGTGCTACCGCCTTGGTCGGACGGTTCCTCGCAAAATGGCCTGCCGCAAAAATAACAAGCTCCTGGCACCACGACACTCCCGAAATGCGGTCTACCACATCGACCACCGAGGTAGGGGTGATCGTCGGCAACACCGCACTTCCGCGGAAACACGAACCGCGGAGCCACGACCGCTCTCGAATACTCTGGATGCTCTGAAGGTTGTGGAGGACCACTCTGCATTGGCGAGGTACAAAACTAGTATCTTCTTTGAGGCGGTCCGCTCGAAAGTCACCAGGACCGTTGTTACGCCTCTTCTGCTGATCTTGGTCATTCGTCGACCTCTCCGTGCCTCACATCCCGGTCGTGAGCTGCGTGCGGGCAATGTTCATGCGGTGAAGAGCTACACCGAACAAGCCTCTGTCAGTAATCATCTAGCGGTGGCGTGGCGGTGCACTCTATCCTCCATGGTTGCCACTAAAGCGGGGACATACCGAGCCAACGAGTCAAACTCCACGTTGTACTCGAACCGTCACGCCTCTGTCTAAGCATCATAAATCTGCCGGTCGGTGCCCTCGCCATCTGCGGAGGCAAGAAGTGAGTGAGGAATGCCTCGAGAACTCGTCCATATCTTCTGAGCGCATGCTCTCCCAGGACAACTCCGTGAATCAAACCCGATCATTGCGGTATCACGCGGCCGATGCGAACCTAAGACCACCGACTCCGTCTCGAAGCCTTGATCACTCTCGCGACCAGAATCGCCGGATGAACTCCTGCGGATCATCCTCGTGCCTCGATCCATAAAACTCTGGCGGGCTCTGACTCGAGAAAGTCCGTAGCCTCAAACTATACGCTCGGGGTGAACGGCTGGTGCTCTGGGCCCAGGCTGCTGCGTCGGCCTATCTCCGTATGCCCGCGATCACGGCGGCAAGCGGGCCATCTCGCGTACCACAACTCCTGCGCCCGGTGTGGGGTGGAGGCTCAGTCTTGACGGCTGCGCGCTCGTACTCTCTGTATCTCGCTAGCGACTCTGCCGCGCGCCTTGCCGCCGGGCTCTGGTTTGCCTTGCGGAGGCATAAGCGGTAAAAGCGAGATACGTCGGAGGGTCCAACTTACAACACGGCTCTAAGGCACGATCTCAAATGAGAAAAATGGAAACGATCCTAAATGTCCTATAGCCTCACGATTATAGATGTGGTGCACAACACATCGATAATCAAACTTCTAGACACGATGCGTAGACACTTTTCGAGGATTAAGCGCTCGATACCACTTTTGTCACATTCGCGCACGGCCTGACCCAACAAATGGTACCGGATTGCGTGCGATCCACGAGGCATGAACCTACCGGGGCGTGCCATACGGAGAGCCACGGTTGGTCCGTTCGTGGTAGAGCTCGGCCTCTTTATACGCTCGATCCGAAGGAGAGTCGATCTAACAGTACTAAGTATGTGGCGAAAATCTGCGGTTAAATCATAACGATCTACATAAAGCGGGGACATATATGATAACAAAAATACGATACTTAACATAAGCGATCAAGTCGGGGACTCACGCCTCAACGTCATCACGCATATAACTATGGGTCTCACGCCGCATCAATCATGTTCGCATCGGCGCGTGCCGGAATTCTGCGCCGGTGTAGACATGTCCATGATGCAACAATAATAACAATGCCCGGCGCATGCCGGAGTGCGCCGGTGTAGACCGTCCGTATGGCATTAACAACAATATCTTGGGTGATCAACCCCGCCGCGTACGCGCGCCGAGTGCGCCGGTGTAGGCGTGTCCATGTAACCACAATAACAATATATCGGTAATCAACCCCGCGTGACGCCACATGCCCGTCTGCGTCGGTGTGAACGCGTCCGTGTGACATCAACAACAATATACCGCACAACCAGGCTATCACAAACAAGCTCAAGCAAATTACCATACTTACAGACTTTTATAAAAGATCCACTCCTTCCGAAGTCACCCGATATCAACACTTGCACAACAAAGGCTATCACAACAAGCATAGGCGAGTTACACAACAAGCATAGGCAAGTTACACACAACTGACTCGAGTACTTCCATTTCGTATCAAAGTGCGGGTTTTAACCCTACAGTACTACGTACATTAACTCTATTTAAAGGATCCGTTTCTTTCACAAAAGTAACATAATACACGTAGCATAAAATAGAGTGACTATCTTTTTAAGTAAACCAAAATACTTCCCTTTGTAAAATCAAGTAACAACATTATTTTCCAAGCGTTCAAGTTTGCCTAATTTCAAATGCTCAAGTTTCTCATTTTAGAAAGGTTCCATAACTCATAGTCTTAATCTCTTTTAAAACAATTGAGTAACATATGTCTTGACGTGAGTAGTTTATTCTTGTTTACAACAATCTTATTCTGTGACCATGATCTAGGAAATGTAATACAATTTTGTATTATCTTAGCTTATCTGAGATGGAGGTTTCTCTTGGTTTTAATAATAATTTGTTATTTGTCAATACACTTTCCTTTATTAGCGGCTGTGGTTTGTTCGACACTTATTCTCATTTCAAATCAATAAAACATTATTCTTTTAAAACCAGTACTCATTACTCGCGAATGAGGTTTCACAACACTTTTAACAAAATGTTAATTACGAGTAAAACAAGTTAAGTCTCTTATCTTTCAAGATCAAGTCTCTTAACTTCTACAATCAATAAACGATCTTTTACCTACATAGAGTCATTATAACTAACTTCCCATAAAGCTATTATAACACCCATGTTTTAAACCAACCAACTCATTTAGCACGTACGCGTCACCGTACTACATAGTTTACAAAGCATCATGCTGAAGGATAGGAAGAGGTTCACATACCTCGCGGCGATTATCGATAAGCAAAACGCGCTCGCGATCGTAACGGCTAGCCTTTTCCACTCGCCAGTAGAATACGCTACTCGTAGTACTTCCACCTATAAGGCCAAACGGCGTCATTAACTTCTAAACGCGGTTCCATATTCTACGAGAAAATTCAAGATCTTCCACATGGCAGCGTAAATCTCCTCCTCTAACGATGCCGGCTACCAAGCCAACCAGGGGGGGGGGAGTTTATACGTCTAACCGGACGTATACAATTCTACTACACAGTAATACTACAAAAGTCTACTGTAATACAGTCCTATGTAATTACAGTTCACTTCTCTTCTTTATATTCAGGCTTAAGTCCAAAGACATTGCCGCAAAGCTATGCTCAGATCTATATATAGTATACTTCTACTATATAATCCTACAACATGTAATTTCCAATTACAATAAGGGGACAAGAATATTTACCTCGATAAGCCCAAAATTATCCAAGTTATAAAAGTCGATCTGCGAGTTTAGCTCTACTCATGCTCCCAATCCGCTCCAAACAACCCTTGAAGTTCTAACCAACTTCTACTTAAATACTTCAACCAACTATGAAGATTTCCTTAGGGTTTCGGTTTGAGACTAAAAGGACAAAAGGTAGTATTTAGACTCTACGTATAGAGGTAACTTTTGGAATACTACTGAGTAAAGGCTAAGGTATTTTGGACATTATAACAATACTTGAAGAAGTATTTCAAAACCATGAGGAGGGTATATTTCAAACAACTAGGCTAGGGGTACCTCGGCTAGAACACTACCAAGGGGAGGGTACCCTCTCGACCTGAAGGCCACTCAAAGGGAAGGAGAGGCTTGGGCGAGAAACAACACAAAGGGGAGAGTTTTCAGGCTTAGACAAAGTGAGGAATGGATGAATAAGTTCATCACGAGGGGTATTTATAGGGACACCAACGGACAAGATCAAGCCGTGTGGGGGCAAGTGGATGGCCAAGATTGGCACAAGTGCACCCTAACCTACTCCTTAAATCCTCACAAAACAAAGACCCATGAAAAGGGCCTCAAAACCTCCTGCGGTGGCCTCTTTCGTCCGATGAGGGTGACAAGTGTCGCCTCCCGTTGGTCCAAAATGTTCCGCTCGGAAAAATCCGCAAAAATACAAAGCGACATAGCGGAATTTTCCGCCCGTGAAAGCTTAGTAAAGCGTTTACGTCGAAAAACGACTTTAATCGGGTGTTGTGCACAAAATTTGAAACATGCCTAACTTTAAGTCTCGAACTTTAAATGCGTCGTCTCCACGCATACTACGGAAATACGGGTATAACTTGAATCTTGTCGTGTTTATTCTTTGATTAGTTTATGATTGCTCTTTGTACTGTTATGTACTTACTCACCACGCTATAAGATATTAAAGGAAAATTAGGTTAACACTCTAATAAGCTTGCCCTCATGAAATATTTTCTCCCCGATCTCGATTAAGTTCTCTCTTGTATTGACTAAAAGGTTTCAGACGTGGCATTTTGACCCGAACGTTGAGAAATTTTGTTATATTTACATATGCTAATAGGAGTTTAGTATATAAAAGGACGCGATCACGAAATAATTGACATAACAAGTGTGAAGATTGGGATTAATAAGAATAGTTGTAAATCTCCAAAAGAGGTGATGGACTAATGTCATATTACAAATTGAAAGAAACAATCCCTTGATTATTTTCATTAATTGATAGAAAATATATACAATTTATATAGGAAAATCTTTTTCCTATTCTACTTCTAAAACCCTATTCTATTTGGAGATTAACTATACAATTATGGTAAGAATACAAGACTAATTATACTACAATATTACATCAATATACACTAACCATATATGTCTTATACAAACATCACAGATTGGGCCAGCCCGAGATGGTCTTCTGTCGTCTTCAATTGTCCACAAGTCTCGTGATATACACTACGTATAACAAATGTATATCACGGGATATTACCTTCTTTAACACACCCCACAATCATAGCGGGCGGTCTTCGAACGACATCGCCCTAAAATCTTCAAAAGGCCAGGAAGACCCTTTGTAAAGATGTCTGCAATTTGATACCTGGAAGGGACATGATAGACTCGTACTTGTCCATGAACTACCTTTTCTCGAATAAAGTGAATGTCCATCTCGATATGTTTAGTGCGCTGATGCTGAACCAGATTGCCAGAAAGGTAGATGGCACTAACTGTCACGACGACGACCTGGGGCAATGGCGGTGCCTTACCCCCGGGCACCCTAGTGATAATACATCAGAGAAAACCAGCGGAATAAAACTCATAGACATGGAAAAGTATAAAATAAGAAACAGGCTAACCAATAAGGTCACCTTTCTGCATATATATACCAAAAAGCCCGAACAGTTACATCCTTTACAAACCTACCACAATGGACTACAGACCTCTAAGAGTTTTGACATAACAACTATGACGGGACAAGGCCCCGCCTTTCCCTGAATGTACCTGTACCTACTGACAGGGAACCATACCAAAAGATAAGCCTCCGGAGAAACAGAGCTTCCCAAATCGCAGAATCGTGATCCCATGGCGAGATCAACAACCGGTACTTACCGCTGCATTTAACGCGGCCGGCGAGGTCAAGATAACAGCACGAAATATGTGAAATCGAAAATCAGAATGAAATCATAATACTATATAAAGCAGAGACATGTATGATAACCAAACTACAAGACACAATATATAAACAAGCCATGTCAAGTCGACGCGTGCCTCAAAGTCATTACTCAAATATAACCGTGGTCTCACGCCCATAATATCGGTCATTCGTGGAATTACTTCCCATCACGGCGATCCATGATATAATATAACACCAATATGCATCATGAACACGTGTCCCACGCTGTCATAAAATCAGACGCAAGTAGAAAGCCAACCACCGGGATCCACTGCATCATAAAACCGACGGGCAAGTACGAAAACTAGCTACCGATTCACTGCGCAACAATCGACCGGGGCAAGTAAAGCTAGCTACGATCCACTGTGTCACGAGATATGGCCGGGCAAGCACGGTTATCTACCGAGTTCGCTGCACCAAACTATGCTATAGAATCGATCGGCAAGTACGAAGTCAACTACGGATCCGGCCATACAAGAATCGACGGCAAGTACGGAAGCTAGATACCGATTCCGCTGCCTACTAAACCTAATGGAGAGCTAGTCCATGGAATAACAATATCATCCGGGAATTGCACCCGCATCCTGGCCGCATGCCCCCGGAATTCCTTCATCGGTGCAGGCATGTCCATGGATCAATAATAGTGGAAGCATATCCGTGGGCCACCCAACGTGTCAGTATGTCCAAGGAAATAGTGAGATGACCGGCCCTCCATCGAGAGACACGGTACCATAAAAATATAACACTTGCACAACAAGGCTATCACAAGCAAACATAGGCAAGTTATCATACTTCTAGACTTCCATTAACATGTAAACTGATTCACCATTTTATAACTCAAGGTACTTTCATTTTATGCCAACAATCCGGGTTTTAAACCCAAAGTACTACGTACTTCAACTCTTTTAAAAAGATCCATTTTCATGTAAAAGCCATACGATACTAATACCCGTAGTATCAAGACACGTCTACTTTTCAAACCAAGTTACTACACCTTCATAAATCATTTTTTACTATCATTACAATAGAATGAACAACCATTATTTTAGACAACCAAGACAATGTCATGCCTTCCTTTTTATAATGACCAAGACACTACCATGCCTTCCTTTTAACCTAACCAAGACAATACCATGCCTTCTTTTTAAGAAACTTTCATGTTTAAATCAAGTACTTTATACTTTTAAAACCAAGTGGCTTACACTTTTAAAACCGTTATACTTTTAAAACCCAAGTAACTCACTCTTTTAAGATCAAGGCACTCACACCTTTTAAAAACAAGCCACTTATACTTTTCCAATCAAGCCAAGTTCAATATTTAAAGACAAGTTACTTACACTTTTAAACTCAAGTAACTTACTCTTTTCAAAACAAGTAACCTATACTTTTAAATCAAATTACTTCTCCTTTCCCAAAATCAAGTCGTTTATAAATCAAGTTCTTATCTTTCAAGATCAAGTCTCTTAACTTTTAAAATCAAGTCTCATATATTTTAAAATAATCAAGCCATTCTTTTATCTTCATAAAGTCTCTATAACTAACTTCCCATAAAACCATTATAACACTTTATGTTTTAAACCAACCAAAGGCAGCCATACTTATTTATGAAATTAAGAGAACTTTATTCTTTTAAAGTATCAATTTCCTTCCGAATAATGATTCATAACTTTTTAGAATAATTCAAGGTTCTTAACATTTAGGACTCAAGTCAAGGACATCAAAGTGAAACCAAATTCATTTAACACACGTACGTCTACCGTACTATATATTTCACAACAATCATGCTCAAGAGGATAGGAAGAATCACATACCTCTTCGGCTTAATCCACTAGCCAAGTCGAGTATGCCAGGCGTAGAATATCCACCTATAACAACCATAACACATCTATCAACTTCTAGTTTTTTTCGTAGAATATTTGTAAGTATAAGGTCTCTTATTCTACGGAAAATTGGGAAGCACTTCCCCTGTTTTTACGTACTTTTTCACCTTTTTCAAGGCCCGAAATTCAATAACCAACATGCCACATTTAAGGCGCAATAAATCAACAACTCAAAGGGGATTACACGCCTAACTGGACGTGTAAAATTCTGCCCCACAATATACAAATAGTCCATTAGCCCAAAGTAAAAATAGTCCAATGTAAATACAGTCCAATGTATTACTCTCAACAAGTAATAGGTAATGTTTTAACAACTTTTATGGCTAGCATGCCAATTCCCGATTTTTAACAACTTTATTAAGGTCCAATTCTTTTCAATCTTCCTTCCACATATCATATACTCAATTATATACTACTACAACATGTAATCTCCAATTCTGATAAGGACAAAGATCATTACCTCGATAAGCCCAAAATTTTCCAATGATTAAAAGTCGATCCTTAGGAATCTTAGCTCCTATTCCTCGCCCAATCCACCTAAGCAACCCAGAAGTTCCTAACCAACTTCTCTTAACACTTTATCCAAAAATATGAAGATCACCTTAGGGTTTCACTGCGACTATCGGATTAACGTAGTATTTCCGGATTTTGTGTTGGGATATCTATAGAACACTACAAGGGACACTTGGTTTAAATATTGGGATTTATCAACAACAATTGAAGAATTTCTATGCCTAAAGGGTTGTTTGGACGAGAGCTCAACATAAGGGAGGGAGTATTTTTGCCTTGGAAAATATTCTAAGTGTTGATGAAGTCTTGCTACAAGGGTGTATTTATAAGACAACCAAGGGCTATGATCAAAACAAGTGTGTGGATGAGATTGGGGACAAGTGTGTGTGGGTCCCACAAGCCACTTGTCCAACACAAGCTCTGACACTGGCTTGCCACTTGTCACAAGATTTCGACCAACATGGGCCACATGGTGTGACACGTGTCGCCCTCCTATTCCGTTTGCTTCACCGGATTTCTCCAAAAACGTCCATCTTGCCCCTCAATTTCTCTTTTCCCCCAAATCGTTACGTTTTTCCCATTTTCAAATCTAAATATCTCGCGATGTACAATAGATTTCAACGTAAAAATTTCATGGCACCGCGTCCGAGAATGTTAATTTCTGTATTGATAATTCATTTTTAAAAACGCCCTAACCCGAATTCTAATTATATAATATTTTATATTAGAAATTTAGAAAATTAGGAATTATATATATTAGGAATTTAGAAAATTATAAATTATATATATTATATATATTATAAAAAAAAAAAAATCGGTCCGGACCGGACCGAAAACCGAATTCTGAAAAAACAGGGACCGAAGACCGGACCGAATTTCTCGGTCCGGTTCGGTCCGGTCCGATTTTTCGGTCCGGACCGAATTTTGTGCAGCCCTAATCCGAAGGACTAAAAATGCGCACTTTTAACAAATATTAAAAAAAAACTACTCAAGTAATACCTAGGAGACTATTTTAAACCTACTAGGACAAATAAGGGAGTATTTTTTGTCATTTTCTCTCACAAAAGGAGCAACAGCGTCTAAAACCCTACGGCAGCAAAGTCCTGTTCGTCCTTGTTTCATCTTTTTCCTTTCCAGTTTGCAGTAATAATAACAACACATCAAAGTGTTGGTACTGAACATTAATTTTTACGTTTATTTCCGGAACAGGTGAATGGCGGCCGCATCGAGAAGTGTCATTTCTCATCTTCGTATCGTCCTCTCCTTCAGTCAGTGCAGAAGCTTGAGTAGCCAAGTGGAGCGGATTATAGAAGGGAAACCTGGAATCATGACACCAAACTCGAAGCGTACAGGAGCAATAGCCATCAAATGTGGAATGACAGCTCTATGGGACAAATGGGGGGAACGCGTTCCCATCTCCATCCTTTGGTTAGACGATAACATTGTTTCCCAGGTCAAAACCCCCGAAAAAGAAGGCATCACCTCCCTACAGGTTCTGAATTTATTATCATATCTTCTTAAACACTGAATCTTTATCCTATAAAAATATAAGGCTCTCTAAAACTGACTTGATCCCCCAGAAAACTAAGTCTTTTGTTAGTGTAAGATATGCTAATCTTCAATCATCACTGTGCTGGATGGCTCTAGTTAATTTATTCGCACCCGTAATTCACAAGCATCACTGGAAGAGTTTTGTATTTTTCTGTAATTATTGCTTGATAGTAATAGTTGTGAGGACCATGTGAATGTCTTTTTAAGCCTGAAATGGAAAATCTTGTGGCTTTTACACCTGATATTGGTTGAATAAGTTCTTTAATAAATGACTTTGATGACTCGATGAATTACTCCTTGTGTTGTGGTGTGGTTTAATTGATCTTTATTATGGTGGTAGTTAGATTGGATGTGCTCACAAAAAAGAGAAGCATTTGACAAAGCCTGAAGTAGGTCATTTTAGAGCACAAGGTGTGCCCATGAAGAGAAAGTTGAAGGAGTTTCCTGTTACCGAAGATGCACTTCTTCCTGTTGGAACGAGCATCAGTGTTCGCCATTTTGTTCCGGGCCAGTATGTGGATGTCGCTGGAATTACAAGAGGGAAAGGTTTTCAGGTGTGGAGTAATCTTGTCGTGTTTATTCTTTGATTAGTTTACTGATTGCTCTTTGTACCTGTTATGTACTTACTCACCACGCTATAAGATATTAAAGGAAAATTAGGTTAACACTCTATATAAGAAGCTTGCCCCTTACTGAAATATTTTCTCCCCTGATCTTGACTGTTAAGTTCTCTACTGTATTGACTAAAAGGTTTCTTGTACGTGGCATTTTGGAAGTCCCTTCATCCCTTTGCTGCTAGTATAATGTTAAGGTTTCATGTCATTGGTTCTTAACGGTCCATCTGCTTCTGTATCCAGATATCTATTGAAAGAAATAGGTAGAACTGGTAATTGTTTTTTGGACTCAAGAACATAGTAGGGCATAATTATCAAAACAAACTGAAGTTTTCACTGAGAAGTGCCTACAATTCATCAATAGAAGGCAACAAGGAGGTGTCACTCTCATGTTCAATACCAATATATACGAGCTTCCCTAGAAAAAAACTGCAGTGGCTTCTAACTACTCAGCACTAATCTCATCCAGAAGATACTCCAAGTTTTCTATGGACCACAACTACGTCTCTGAAACTAGTTGAAATTTGAACTTATCTAGAGTCATATGTACTCCTTGAAATCAGTCTAGCCAAGTAGTCCAATGAAGATCTCTGCAAAGTTCGGATAGAGATAATTTATGAAGAGTATGACGAAATGGGTTTGCCAAAAAAAATGTTGAAAGGGAAAGTATTAACCAGAGAGTTCTTAGATAATTTGTTTACGTAGCTACCTTTATTAAATAATAACAAGTTTAGATCAATACAAGTAAAAATACATGTGGGAAATGCATATGAAAGTACTCATCTGTCCGTAACTAATTGACTGGCTTTGAACAAATATTATTATGTCTTCGGAAAGTTCATCAAGATGTGTAGCTTCAGACAGATTAAGTTACTTTCTAAATTAACCTTTCAATTTTCTTGCTTATTGAACATTTCCTTATCTTCTTGGCAGTTTGTCATGAAGTAGTATCGCTTGCTGTCATTATATATATTGGATATGAACTCTCTAAGCCTTGGCTAATGGTAGAAAGATTGTTTTATTTGTGGAATAAAATTGCACCACCTTTCTACTTTCTGTTCCACCTCTTATTATGCAAAATGAACTCTCAGGATTAACTCACCCTCAAAGGGTATATCTAATTTTATGAACTGTACTAAAGATGGGGAATTTCACGCGTGTAGGGCGGGATGAAAAGATGGGGGTTTAAAGGTATGCCTGCATCACACGGTGCTTCATTATCCCACAGAAGTATTGGTTCTACAGGTCAAAGAGATGCTCCAGGAAAGGTAGGTATTGCCTCCTCTTTTTCCTTTTTTTTTTCCAGTAAATTATAGTGCATGAGTTTTATTCTTACAATTAAATATGTTGGCACTTGCTACACCCCCCTTTGGTCTACCTTATAACTAATTGTATGCTAATAGCATGCTTGGTATATCATATTTTATTTTAAACATGATACATAAGTGAATCTGTTATCTAATTGCAATTGGTGGTACTTACTTGAAGGAAAAGTAAATCTTGTCAACACTGAATGACGTTTCAATGGAAGTGTTTCAAAAATCTTCTAGCAATAACTTGTGGTCATTTGGCACAATGAAATTGAGCAAAACATGTTGAACATTGCTTAATTGTGTTCCCCTTCTATTGTTTTCTCCACAATGTAAAATAAAGTACATTGTTGTAAATGTTTTTTGGGCTGCTTACAATTATAAATATTGAATAAAGTGCAAATAGATCTAGATAATATGGGGATTGGTGGGTTTTTCTTAGGGATATGAAGATGAGGGATATGATTTTAAAAAAAATAAACGAGGGATATGAAATTGGTGGTGTCTCTGGAGTATGTTCTTCAGAAGCTTATGCATTAATTGGAGCATGCCACTAGAGTTTATCAGTAGCTGGAACGTAGAGGATTCAGGAGGAACAGCATGGCTATACGGTCTTCCATACTAGTAGATCCTTGGTGGCCGATCAGGAAGGAAAGAAATCAGAGAATGTTTGGTGGCCGACTGCAATTGTGCTCACTAGTTCATAACTCAGGGGAATCCTGGCTATCTCCTAATTTAAATAGATAAAATCCCTGGAATTCTCTTATGCTGGGGATTTATGTTTGAAAAGTACGTATCGTGATCTTCATTGACAATCGATCTTTTCTTTTCATATGATCTATTTGGGATAGAGCATGTTCTAATTAGCAACTGCCAACTGAATCAAAAGCCCATTTAGAACAAGGAACCAGTTATTCAGTCTAAAGAGAACTCTTAGTTGTAGAGGTTGTTTACATATTATTTTGAGGTGGACCTTTCTCAAATTATAATTCAATTTTGAACTGATTTTTTATTATAGATAAGGAGAATTTTGAAATGAGTTTTGATTATAGATAAGGATTCCTACAGATGGACTCGTCACCTCCTCGATTCTGTTCCTTTTGAGTTTGATTTTTGCAGCTTTTGATGTACATAATTGAATATGGTAGCATCCTCTTATATGTCTAGTTTTATGTGATTTTCTTAACCTCTTGATTTTTGATTGATGGACGAGGAGGAAAGCTGAACGGTTTGATTTCCTTAGTTACATGACCTTTCGCCTAACTCCAACAGTGGAAGCAAGCTAACACCTTATGGTTGTTTATAAAGAGAAATAGTTGCCACATAGAAGGTTGGGAAGTACAAAATGAAGTAAACTTGGAGATGTAGACTGATGGAAACAGTAATCTTGGAGCTAGTTTATAAACAACTCGCTCTTTCCCAACACCAGCGCCATTGAAAATACTACTTCTTGCACCTACTATTTGGAAATAGTAATTTAGGGGTGTGTTCGGTATGAAGGAAAATGTTTTCTAGGAAAATAAGTGAATTTCTTATTTTTTTGTGTTCGGTACATTAGCAAAAAATATTATCTTCTAAACATTTGTATATAGGATGGGGTGAGGTGAATATGAGGTGCGTTCGAGGGTGGAGAAGAGACAATCAATGTGGAATGCCACTTGTGGGACTTATTTTCCCTAACTTCCATTAGGGAAGTCATTTTCCTCATTTTTAAGGAACTTGTTTTCCTAGAGAAAATGTTTTCCAAAAATTTGGACCAACCGAACATGAGAAAATTGGATAAGTGTTCTGAATATTACCCCATAATAGTATCTGCAAAACATTTTATATTTTTCGTGGGGTTAGTATGATTGTGCTTTCAAATCTTAACTGGTGTGAGTGAATGCCAACTCTAGTTTTGAGTCCTCTCTAATTAATTATATATTGTCAAGACTTGAAATCATTAAAAGGAAGAAAACGTTATCCTTTTCTTATATGGACATCTGAATCAGACAGATTAAAAATAAGTAACTTTACAAGACACCATACATTTGTGCTTCATAAAATCTTCATTTACGAAAAGGTTGTGGTCCTCTCCAATTAATTATATATTGTCAAGACTTGAAATCATCCAAAGGAAAACATCATCCTTTTCAAATATGACATCTGAATCAGACAGATTAAATGAAGTAACTTTACAGACACCATACGTTTGTGCTTCATAAATTCTTAATTTTTGAGAAGGTCGAGGCCCATTATACGTGTACACTGCATGATGGACTTTTTAAGTACATTATCTTTTTTTTAGTATAATTCTTTCAGCTTGAAGATTGGGAAAGTACACAAGTTACCCTCTAAACTTGTCCCCGAAAGTCGTTACACTCTAAATTTACGGGCATCGCCTTACCTCCCTATACTTGTTTGGAGTGTATCGATTACCCCCTAAGACATACATGTGTCATTCCCTATTTGGATTTTATTAGACGGTCCGAGGTGGGTTTGGGCGGGATCGGGTTGGGGCGGGATGGGGCTTGGGGCGGGATCGGGCTGGGGTGGGATCGGGCGGCGGGCTTGGCCGATGTCCCGCCCAGACGTCCGTCGGGGAAAAGGTCAAGTCGGGTAGGGATCGTCAGTCATTTTTGTGCACTTATTTAAAAGAATAACATATATTAAATATATGAACAACTCAATAATTTAACAAGATAGTGTAATAAAAATATCTCAAGGCTATTGACATTCAACACTATAATGGGTAATCCATATATTAAAAACATATATTAATATATATTTAGATCTAAAATAATAAATAAAAATGCTCGCACTCAATAAGATTTGTAGATCTAAAATAATTAATATAAAATAGTTACCTAACGATTTAAGTAAAATCAAGTTATCGTCCGTTTGCAAAGATATTCACCCATGTGTAATTCAAGAGTAAGCACGAATAACACGTTATCGATCCGAATCTAAAATTAATATTAATTCTGTAATAAAGGATTCAACATTACCAGTTCTTCAATTTGATTAGGATGAAGAATAATCTTGTAGAAGGAAGTGCTACTCATTTTCACCGTTTTCTCTGCCAAATATTTTCTAGTGAATGTTAACAATGAAGCCTTGTATATATATTCCTCCAATGGGATTAACACAATTTGCTATTTTAACAACTAAATTAAATAACTTGACAAATTAAATGGTCCAGATTTCATTATTTAGTTACCTTTTGGCCATAGATTTTCAAAAAAAAGATTTGAAAATTTTGATTTGGGTGAAGTTTTTCATGTGTTTGACCATAGATTTTCTCTACCGTATATTCGAAACATGACTTATACCCATAAATTTTAAAAACTATCAAGATTAAATAATCATACCAAACAAATATACTTGCTAAGCTCAAATTATGCCTATTTATTTTAATTTTGTTGTTAAATTTGCTTTCAACTTTCTTGTTTTACTAATTTTGGAATTAATTTGAATTTGTGTAATTTTACTGCTGGATCGTACTATTTTCTGCATTTCAATAATGGACAATCCAACATATAAAGTTACATTCTCGTAGTCATATTTTTAAATTACACCCGCATAACCATTTTTTTACGATATATAATATTATACAATAATATTAAACTTTATACACTTAATGTAATAATGTATCCATTGTATAAAGGTGTATAATAATGTGTAAAAGGTATTTATACACACTTTTACACTGATATATTATACTGCACAAACTTATACAAAAATTGTTTATACACACTTCTACCATGTATAAAATTATATAATAATGGAGATACAGGGGACTTGGTAGGCTATGGACTATGGTTATCCTAATCCTAATCTTAATCTTGTACTTCAAAAAATTGAAATCTATAAACTCGAGGCAGTAGTAAATAGGTCCTTACACTTTTATCACATGAAAATAATTTCCCTTGGGGGTCCAGAAATTTTAATCTATAAATAGTTTCTTTCATCTGCTAATAAATTGGTTGCAAAAATAATTTCCCTTGGGGTCCACCCCACCCCCTCCCCCCACTCCCACACCATCACCACCCCTACCAACCCATCCCCACAACTACCCACCCTCCTCCATCACACCCAAACCACTACCCTCTACCACCCACCCCACTACCACTCACCATCACCACCCCCACCCCCCCCAACCAACAACCCCACACTGCACCCTCACACGCGTAGTGTTTCTCGTTCGAGTGGTGGCCAGATTTCCCCAAGGCATGACCCTCACCACCACTCACCCCACCCACCACCTACTATTTTTTAATATTTCAATTTTATCCTCTATCACACCCAAATCCACTCAACCCCATCCTTTCCCCACCACTAACCCTACCACCCACCCCTACTAACCCGACCCCCACACAAATATCCACCCCCTCCATCATACCCAAACTCACCAACCCCCACCCTCTACCACTCACCCCCACACTATCACTCACCACCCACCTCACCAACCACCGCCCCCACCACCGCCTATGACCCCCACCACCACCCGCCCTTACCCCACCACCACTCAAGACCTCTCACCACCACTTACTTATTTTTAAATTTTTCATTTTATCATTTACCTTAATTTTATTAATATTTAAAAATTAGTTTGTAATTAAGAGTATTTTAGTAAGCTTACACGTTATTATACAATAACATACAGTCAAACCAAATAATAAAAATATTATTAAATCACAGCAAACGATATAGTCTATCCAAATATTATATTAATTAATACAGTACAATACAATACAATACCATATTATATCATATCATACTATACATTATGAACCACGGGAAACAACCATCCAAACAGAGGGCTAAGGAATAGAGTAGGGGAATACCTCTACCCAAGTAGGTAACTATTTATTTATAGAATCAATTTCAACACTATTTTCTATCCCCCGATAGAAAACTGACTCATTGTTACTTTACACAATTCAAAGAGTAAAATATTTATATAAGTTCAATTTTATTTATTATCAAATAAAAATAATAATTAATAGTTACATTTTAATTAATTTTAAAATCTAAAATATCAAATATAATTAAATAAAACTTCAATCAACATTTTGTATAGAGCTTCGTGCTTTATAGTTTATATTAGAGTATAGATTTATGTGAGCGTCAAAAAAATAATCAAACCCGTTACTTTAAAATAGAGATGGATATAAATTATCGAAAATCGAATTATCGAGCCGAATTGAAATGTACCGTAGTGAAGTTTGATTATCGTAGCAGACCAAACTTAAAAAAGTTGATATTTGATACTCCATCTATTTTCAATTACGGATTATCAAAATCGTAATTTTAGAAAACCAAACTGGATAACCAACACCCATCGTACTTCAAACTAAAAGAAAAAGAAAAAAATAAATAAGTCCCCGGGGCACAGTCCAATGACAAAAGACGGGGACTTAAGGCGCTCTGGACACTTGCATCATGTGATCGTTTTCCAATGGGAGCATTCTCTCTTCTGGGGTTGATCTCAAACTCTGTTATCGGAGCACATCACCCGATATAAAAAAAAAAAGAAATAACCCGTATGGTTATCGGGTATTACTCATGAAATGTCGGGCAAAGCCCTCCTTTTTTGTAGTTCTAGGTTTTCCACCTTCTACTCCTTTCTGGGTCGATACCACTGCCTCTCCCTTCAGGTAAAAAAATTTTGTTTCTTCGAATTCACCTTAGTGTTTAACTTTCACATATTTTGTTGAAAATAAAACGAATTTTAATCTTCAATATCTCATTTCCACCTTTTTATGTAAATTTCGCAAAATATAGACGGGTTTAAACCCGAATAATGAAAACCCGATCGAAAATAGTCTTGAACTATGATGAAATGATGCAGAGTATTTGTATAGCCGACCCGACTAATTTGGGATTGAGATGTAGTTGATTAATTAATTGAATAGCTTTTTGCTAATTTGGGGTTGTATATTTTCTGTTTTTGTGGGGGATAGTTTTTACAACAACATACCCAATATAATCAAACAAGTGAGGTATGGGATGGTAGAGTGTACACACACCTTACCCCGAGAGAGAGGCTGTTTACCTTAGACCTGAATAAGGCAAAACAAATCAAGTGAACAAGGAAAAGGAGGGAGTATGATTTTTTATTGAAAAGAAAGGGTATTTTTTTTATTTCCGACGTGTTATCAAACACATGACATTTGTTTCATCTTTCAAGAAACCTATTGTTTTTTTTAATCAAAGTTTATAGTTCTTAGACCCGTATAATTATGATTTTGCGATAGGTTAAAGACCAGACCCGAAAATTGTTTAACTATGATGAAGTGATGCAGAAATTTGTATTACTCATCATCATCATATCCATTGAAGTCCCACAACGTGGGGTTGGGGTCTGGGAAGTCCCACAACACAGACCTTACCTCTACCTTGGTCAGTAGAGAAGCTATTTCCGAAAGACCCTTGGCTCAAGACAAAACACAAGCACAAGAAAAACAAGAGAAACAATCAGACCTGGACAAGAAATTTAAAGTAGAATGAAAATGAGAGTAACAAAAGCGAATTAGCCACGACAAAACATTCTGAAAAAAGAAGCAGTAACTAACACAAGTAAATAAAGTATTTGTATTGCTGACCCGATTAATTTGGGATTGAGATGTAGTGGATTGATTGATTAATTAAAGATCTAAGCTTTTGTAGAGGAAGTTGTTTTTTTGGCTAATTTGGGGTTGTATATTTTTTGTTTTTATTGAGGAAGGAGGGTTATTTTTTACAACAACATACCCAGTATAGTCCACAAGTGGGGTATGGAGAGCTTAGAGTTTACGCACACCTTACCCCTACCTTGGGAGATAGAGAGACTGTTTCCGATAGATCCTCGGCTCAGAACAAAACAAAACAAAGCAAGTGAACAAGGAAAAGGAGGGAGTAGAAGTTTTTTTAATTTCTGTTGAGATGTCTGGTGGAGGTGTTATCAAACACATGACATTTGTTTCAACTTTCAAGAAACCTATTGTTTTTTTTAGTCAAAGTTAGCTTACAAAGTTTATAGCTCCTAGACCCGGATAATTATGATTTTACGGTAGGTTAAAGACCAGACGCAAAAGTTGTTTAACTATGATGAAGTGATCGACTAATTTGGGATTGAGGTGTAGTTGATTGTTTGATTGATCAATTAAAGATCTTAGCTTTTGTAGAGGAATTTTTTTACTAATTTGGGGTTGTATATTGGGATAATTACACTTTTGGACCGCTCAAAAAAATAATAGCTAGCAAATGTATAGGTTTTGTATATTAAGTATAAATATACACAATCTGTGTATAGATTTTGTATATTTTGGCTAGTCCCATAATTAATTTCGGCCGTCCGTCCAAAAATGAAAAAACCCCATGTATATTTTCTGTTTTTGTTGAGGAAGGTGGGTGATTTTTTGTGGAAAAGAAAGTTTTTTTAGTGTTGAGATGTCGGGTGGAGCGACTCTTAACGAGGATGTTGAGACTGTTCGAAAAAATAAAAGATTTTTTGGCAACATCCGCCTCAAGGTGTTATCAAACACATTACATTTGTTTCAACTTTCAAGAAACCTATTGAATTTTTATCAAAGTTAGTTTACAAAGTTTATAGCTCGACTTCTTTAGTTATTGAGGTCTACCTTTGTAGCAGGAAGTTATTTTTTTGCTAATTTGGAGTTGTATATTGGGATAATTAAACTTTTGGACCGCTCAAAAAATAATAGCTAGCAAATGTATAGATTTTGTATATTAAGTATAAATATACACAATCAGTTTTCAAACAACAACATACCCGGTTCAATCCACCTATAACACGCGTAGAATATCCACCTATAACAACCATAACACATCTATCAACTTCTAGTTTTCTTCGTAGAATATTTGTAAGTATAAGGTCTCTTATTCTACGGAAAATTGGGAAGCACTTCCCCTGTTTTTACGTACTTTTCCACCTTTTTCAAGGCCCGAAATTCAATAACCAACATGCCACATTTAAGGCGCAATAAATCAACAACTCAAAGGGGATTACACGCCTAACTGGACGTGTAAAATTCTGCCCCACAATATACAAATAGTCCATTAGCCCAAAGTAAATACATTCCAATGTAAATACAGTCCAATGTAAATACAGTCCATTAAGTCCACTAATACCATTCATTATTTCAGTCCTTTAGTTGGTGTTCTTGGTCAACTACTACAATAAAAGATGTCCAGTTTTCGGCTAACATGCCAATACTTGTTTTATTACTTCTTTAATAATCCTCCAACTTATATTCCAATCCTTATATAAGTTATGTTAACTTGTTTATTACTGTCAACAAGTAATAGGTAATGTTTTAACAACTTTTATGGCTAGCATGCCAATTCCCGATTTTTAACAACTTTATTAAGGTCCAATTCTTTTCAATCTTCCTTCCACATATCATATACTCAATTATATACTACTACAACATGTAATCTCCAATTACAATAGAAGGACAAAGATCATTACCTCGATAAGCCCAAAATTTTCCAATGATTAAAAGTCGATCCTTAGGAATCTTAGCTCCTATTCCTCACGTTCCAATCCACTCCAAGCAACCCTTAGAAGTTCCTAACCAACTTCTCTTAACACTTTATCCAAAAATATGAAGATCACCTTAGGGTTTCACTTTGCGACTATCGGATTAACGTAGTATTTCCGGGATTTTTGTGTTGGGATATCTTTAGAACACTACAAGGGACACTTGGTTTAAATATTGGGATTTATCAACAACAATTGAAGAATTTCTATGCCTAAAGGGTTGTTTGGACGAGAGCTCAACATAAGGGAGGGAGTATTTTTGCCTTGGAAAATATTCTAAGTGTTGATGAAGTCTTGCTACAAGGGTGTATTTATAAGACAACCAAGGGCTAGGATCAAAACAAGTGTGTGGATGAGATTGGGGACAAGTGTGTGTGGGTCCCACAAGCCACTTGTCCAACACAAGACTTGTGACACTTGGCTTGCCACTTGTCACAAGATTTCGGCCAACATGGGCCACATGGGGTGACACGTGTCGCCCTCCTATTCCGTTTGCTTCACCGGATTTCTCCAAAAACGTCCATCTTGCCCCTCAATTTCTCTTTTCCCCCAAATCGTTACGTTTTTCCCATTTTCAAATCTAAATATCTCGCGATGTACAATAGATTTCAACGTAAAAATTTCGTGGCACCGCGTCCGAGAATGTCAATTTCAGTATTGATAATTCAATTTTAAAAAAAAAACGGGCCCCGGAACCCGACCCGGAATTATATAATATTATATATTAGAAATTTAGAAAATTAGAAATTATATATATTAGGAATTTAGAAAATTATAAATTATATATATTATATATATTAGGAATTATATATATTATAAAAAATAAAAATAAAAAATAAAAATTCGGTCCGGACCGGACCGAAAACCGAATTCTGAAAAAACAGGGACCGAAGACCGGACCGAATTTCTCGGTCCGGTTCGGTCCGGACCGAATTTTGTGCAGCCCTAATCCGAAGGACTAAAAATGCGCACTTTTAACAAATATTAAAAAAAAACTACTCAAGTAATACCTAGGAGACTATTTTAAACCTACTAGGACAAATAAGGGAGTATTTTTTGTCATTTTCTCTCACAAAAGGAGCAACAGCGTCTAAAACCCTACGGCAGCAAAGTCCTGTTCGTCCTTGTTTCATCTTTTTCCTTTCCAGTTTGCAGTAATAATAACAACACATCAAAGTGTTGGTACTGAACATTAATTTTTACGTTTATTTCCGGAACAGGTGAATGGCGGCCGCATCGAGAAGTGTCATTTCTCATCTTCGTATCGTCCTCTCCTTGATCGGTCTGAAGCTTGAGTAGCCAAGTGGAGCGGATTATAGAAGGGAAACCTGGAATCATGACACCAAACTCGAAGCGTACAGGAGCAATAGCCATCAAATGTGGAATGACAGCTCTATGGGACAAATGGGGGGAACGTGTTCTCATCTCCATCCTTTGGTTAGACGATAACATTGTTTCCCAGGTCAAAACCCCCGAAAAAGAAGGCATCACCTCCCTACAGGTTCTGAATTTATTATCATATCTTCTTAAACACTGAATCTTTATCCTATAAAAATATAAGGCTCTCTAAAACTGACTTGATCCCCCAGAAAACTAAGTCTTTTGTTATTGTAAGATATGCTAATCTTCAATCATCACTGTGCTGGATGGCTCTAGTTAATTTATTCGCACCCGTAATTCACAAGCATCACTGGAAGAGTTTTGTATTTTTCTGTAATTATTGCTTGATAGTAATAGTTGTGAGGACCATGTGAATGTCTTTTTAAGCCTGAAATGGAAAATCTTGTGGCTTTTACACCTGATATTGGTTGAATAAGTTCTTTAATAAATGACTTTGATGACTCGATGAATTACTCCTTGTGCTGTGGTGTGGTTTAATTGATCTTTATTATGGTGGTAGTTAGATTGGATGTGCTCACAAAAAAGAGAAGCATTTGACAAAGCCTGAAGTAGGTCATTTTAGAGCACAAGGTGTGCCCATGAAGAGAAAGTTGAAGGAGTTTCCTGTTACCGAAGATGCACTTCTTCCTGTTGGAACGAGCATCAGTGTTCGCCATTTTGTTCCGGGCCAGTATGTGGATGTCGCTGGAATTACAAGAGGGAAAGGTTTTCAGGTGTGGAGTAATCTTGTCGTGTTTATTCTTTGATTAGTTTACTGATTGCTCTTTGTACCTGTTATGTACTTACTCACCACGCTATAAGATATTAAAGGAAAATTAGGTTAACACTCTATATAAGAAGCTTGCCCCTTACTGAAATATTTTCTCCCCTGATCTTGACTGTTAAGTTCTCTACTGTATTGACTAAAAGGTTTCTTGTACGTGGCATTTTGGAAGTCCCTTCATCCCTTTGCTGCTAGTATAATGTTAAGGTTTCATGTCATTGGTTCTTAACGGTCCATCTGCTTCTGTATCCAGATATCTATTGAAAGAAATAGGTAGAACTGGTAATTGTTTTTTGGACTCCAGAACATAGTAGGGCATAATTATCAAAACAAACTGAAGTTTTCACTGAGAAGTGCCTACAATTCATCAATAGAAGGCAACAAGGAGGTGTCACTCTCATGTTCAATACCAATATATACGAGCTTCCCTAGAAAAAACTGCAGTGGCTTCTAACTACTCAGCACTAATCTCATCCAGAAGATACTCCAAGTTTTCTATGGACCACAACTACGTTTCTGAAACTAGTTGAAATTTGAACTTATCTAGAGTCATATGTACTCCTTGAAATCAGTCTAGCCAAGTAGTCCAATGAAGATCTCTACAAAGTTCGGATAGAGATAATTTATGAAGAGTATGACGAAATGGGTTTGCCAAAAAAAATGCTGAAAGGGAAAGTATTAACCAGAGAGTTCTTAGATAATTTGTTTACGTAGCTACCTTTATTAAATAATAACAAGTTTAGATCAATACAAGTAAAAATACATGTGGGAAATGCATATGAAAGTACTCATCTGTCCGTAACTAATTGACTGGCTTTGAACAAATATTATTATGTCTTCGGACAGTTCATCAAGATGTGTAGCTTCAGACAGTTTAAGTTACTTTCTAAATTAATATTATAAACGGCTGATTTTGATTAAAAGATATTTTAGAGAATCATGGTTTAATAGTAATTAGGTTATAAAAAAAGTAATTAAGTTAGACAAAATGGTGAGAAGTAGCATGTATGTTATGTTTGTGAAACTGTGATGAATGTTTTTTCATGTAGAGTTATGCAATTTTGGACAAAACCGGTAATATTTCAAACAACACTAATAAGATATCCATGTCTTAGCACTTTGTTGAATTTTTCATAAACCAACCTTTCAATTTTCTTGCTTATTGAACATTTCCTTATCTTCTTGGCAGTTTGTCATGAAGTAGTATCGCTTGCTGTCATTATATATATTGGATATGAACTCTCTAAGCCTTGGCTAATGGTAGAAAGATTGTTTTATTTGTGGAATAAAATTGCACCACCTTTCTACTTTCTGTTCCACCTCTTATTATGCAAAATGAACTCTCAGGATTAACTCACCCTCAAAGGGTATATCTAATTTTATGAACTGTACTAAAGATGGGGAATTTCACGTGTGTAGGGCGGGATGAAAAGATGGGGGTTTAAAGGTATGCCTGCATCACACGGTGCTTCATTATCCCACAGAAGTATTGGTTCTACAGGTCAAAGAGATGCTCCAGGAAAGGTAGGTATTGCCTCCTCTTTTTCCTTTTTTTTTCCAGTAAATTATAGTGCATGAGTTTTATTCTTACAATTAAATATGTTGGCACTTGCTACACCCCCCTTTGGTCTACCTTATAACTAATTGTATGCTAATAGCATGCTTGGTATATCATATTTTATTTTAAACATGATACATAAGTGAATCTGTTATCTAATTGCAATTGGTGGTACTTACTTGAAGGAAAAGTAAATCTTGTCAACACTGAATGACGTTTCAATGGAAGTGTTTCAAAAATCTTCTAGCAATAACTTGTGGTCATTTGGCACAATGAAATTGAGCAAAACATGTTGAACATTGCTTAATTGTGTTCCCCTTCTATTGTTTTCTCCACAATGTAAAATAAAGTACATTGTTGTAAATGTTTTTTGGGCTGCTTACAATTATAAATATTGAATAAAGTGCAAATAGATCTAGATAATATGGGGATTGGTGGGTTTTTCTTAGGGATATGAAGATGAGGGATATGATTTTAAAAAAAAAATAAATGAGGGATATGAAATTGGTGGTGTCTCTGGAGTATGTTCTTCAGAAGCTTATGCATTAATTGGAGCATGCCACTAGAGTTTATCAGTAGCTGGAACGTAGAGGATTCAGGAGGAACAGCATGGCTATACGGTCTTCCATACTAGTAGATCCTTGGTGGCCGATCAGGAAGGAAAGAAATCAGAGAATTTTTGGTGGCCGACTGCAATTGTGCTCACTAGTTCATAACTCAGGGGAATCCTGGCTATCTCCTAATTTAAATAGATAAAATCCCTGGAATTCTCTTATGCTGGGGATTTATGTTTGAAAAGTACGTATCGTGATCTTCATTGACAATCGATCTTTTCTTTTCATATGATCTATTTTTGGGATAGAGCATGTTCTAATTAGCAACTGCCAACTGAATCAAAAGCCCATTTAGAACAAGGAACCAGTTATTCAGTCTAAAGAGAACTCTTAGTTCTAGAGGTTGTTTACATATTATTTTGAGGTGGACCTTGGACCTTTCTCAAATTATAATTCAATTTTGAACTGATTTTTTATTATAGATAAGGAGAATTTTGAAATGAGTTTTGATTATAGATAAGGATTCCTACAGATGGACTCGTCACCTCCTCGGTTCTGTTCCTTTTGAGTTTGATTTTTGCAGCTTTTGATGTACATAATTGAATATGGTAGCATCCTCTTATATGCCTAGTTTTATGTGATTTTCTTAACCTCTTGATTTTTGATTGATGGACGAGGAGGAAAGCTGAACGGTTTGATTTCCTTAGTTACATGACTTTTCGCCTAACTCCAACAGTGGAAGCAAGCTAACACCTTATGGTTGTTTATAAAGAGAAATAGTTGTCACATAGAAGGTTGGGAAGTACAAAATGAAGTAAACTTGTCTTTCTGCTAAACAGGATAGATTGAACTCATAATTCTTTTTATCAATATGTATGGTCTTGGATCATCAATAATGATTTTTCTTTAGATGAGATGTAGACTGATGGAAACAGTAATCTTGGAGCTAGTTTATAAACAACTCGCTCTTTCCCAACACCAGCGCCATTGAAAATACTACTTCTTGCACCTACTATTTGGAAATAGTAATTTAGGGGTGTGTTCGGTATGAAGGAAAATGTTTTCTAGGAAAATAAGTGAATTTCTTATTTTTTTGTGTTCGGTACATTAGCAAAAAATATTATCTTCTAAACATTTGTATATAGGATGGGGTGAGGTGAATATGAGGTGCGTTCGAGGGTGGAGAAGAGACAATCAATGTGGAATGCCACTTGTGGGACTTATTTTCCCTAACTTCCATTAGGGAAGTCATTTTCCTCATTTTTAAGGAACTTGTTTTCCTAGAGAAAATGTTTTCCAAAAATTTGGACCAACCGAACATGAGAAAATTGATAAGTGTTCTGAATATTACCCATAATAGTATCGCAAAACATTTTATATTTTTCAAGGTTAGTATGATTGTGCTTTCAAATCTTAACTGGTGTGAGTGAATGCCAGCTCTAGTTTTGAGTCCTCTCTAATTAATTATATATTGTCAAGACTTGAAATCATTAAAAGGAAGAAAACGTTATCCTTTTCATATATGGACATCTGAATCAGACAGATTAAAAATAAGTAACTTTACAAGACACCATACATTTGTGCTTCATAAACTCTTCATTTACGAAAAGGTTGTGGTCCTCTCCAATTAATTATATATTGTCAAGACTTGAAATCATCCAAAGGAAAACATCATCCTTTTCAAATATGACATCTGAATCAGACATATTAAATGAAGTAACTTTACAGACACCATACGTTTGTGCTTCATAAATTCTTAATTTTTGAGAAGGTCGAGGCCCATTATACGTGTACACTGCATGATGGACTTTTTAAGTACATTATCTTTTTTTTTAGTATAATTCTTTCAGCTTGAAGATTGGGAAAGTACACAAGTTACCCTCTAAACTTGTCCCCGAAAGTCGTTACACTCTAAATTTACGCACGCCTTACCTCCTATACTTGTTTGGAGTGTATCGATTACCCCTAAGACATACGTGTCATTCCTATTTGGATTTTATTAGACGGTCCGAGGTGGGTTTGGGCGGGATCGGGTTAGGGCGGGATGGGGCTTGGGGCGGGATCGGCCGGGCGAATCAAGCGCTTGACCGATGTCCGTCCCGCCCGTCCCGTCGAAAAAAGGTACCGGGCCGTCAAGCGTCAGTCATTTTTTTGTGCACTTATTTAAAAGAATAACATATATTAAATATATGAACAACTCAATAATTTAACAAGATAGTGTAATAAAAATATCTCAAGGCTATTTTGTGCCTCTTATATTATTTCATTGAAATATGTTTTTTGGTAATACATAATTACATATTAACATATACAATTGTCAAAATTACAACTTTGTGGTGTTGTTCAAAAGTTGCAAATGACATAGTAAAATTGCAATTAAATAAATTATCAATTTGAAAACACTTTTTCTAGTTTCTTCACAATGTCGTGTGGTTCTTTGGTTGGAATTGATATTTGTTGGTCAAATTGATCCACGTCGCTACTCATGCCTTCAGATAAGATGTCGTTGTAGTTTTCGTCTTCTTTGTTGATCTCCGGTTCAGACCTTCTCATTCCGCTCGTATCTAATCTCTTAATAGTATTGCAATCTCCAAGCTATCTCCGGCTAATGAGTGTCTGTGCTCTCCTATTTGAAATCTGTCGGCAGAAAAAGTACTTTCTGAAGCCGTTGATGACGCTTGAATGTTCAAAACATCTCGGACCATCATTGAAAGTGTCTGAAATGTCTTCTCATTCCCCATCCAGTATTTCAACAAGTCTTCCTTTCCTTTTTCATTGACAACTGCTTGGTACGGTAAAGTATCCTGTAAAACAAAAACATCAAACTCGCTAATTTGGTTAGTAGTGCTACCACCACACATTCTATTTCTAAGGCTTTCAATACTAGCCGCAGAAACAACATGTCTTTTTAGAGGTTGTGTTGAAGAAGAAGATGGTATGAAAGCCGGTTGGTTGCTAGCACTTTCTTGTTGGTAGTACATATATATTTTTTGCATTCGTCTTCTATGCTAGACAACACTTCTTCTTTCATTTGTTCAATTTCAATAGGTGGTGGG
Source organism: Przewalskia tangutica (assembly GCA_029844215.1). NCBI lineage: Eukaryota > Viridiplantae > Streptophyta > Magnoliopsida > Solanales > Solanaceae > Przewalskia > Przewalskia tangutica. The sequence goes on along the minus strand of CM056731.1, from coordinate 15,743,898 downwards.
ACAACTTCTATACAGTTATAAATATTTTCAATAATTGATTTACAACCGTTTATTTTAATAGTCAGATTTAATACAACGCTAATAATATAAATAGGGGGCATAGGAATAAAATATTTCTTTATTTTCATAAACATTTTTTTAATAGCTTGCTTATAAGCTGGTTTTTTCATATATTTTCTAAGCAGTAAAAATATTATAGCTATATAAAACAACATAGTTGAAATAGTAGGATAATATCCACCGGAAAATTCTTTTGTTGCTTGAAAAAATTTCTCTAGAAATACAATAAGTTCTTTAATTTTTTCCCAATCGTTATCTACAATCATATCAGTTGGATTTTGATTATGGGCGTTAAAAAATAAAGTTATAGGTTTTCTATAATCATAAGCAACAAGTAGTTGTTCATATAAAGAATTCCACCTAGTGGGTACTTCTTCGGAAATTTTTCTATAAGGTAGTTGGCAATCGTGACAAGTTTTTTATAATCTTTTTTTCGTTTTATTTTATTATTTTTAAAATGAAAGTTTATAGCAAATTGTATTTTTTCAAGAATATCTTGAAGAAGTAATAGGCCATCCTTTATAACTAAGTTATAAATATGGCACACACATTTTATATGAAAACTATTTGGAAAAGACGGAGTTAAAGCATCTTTTAAAACTGTAATAGCAACATTATTAGAAGATGCATTATCTAATGTAATAATCATAATTTTATCAGTTATTCCGTAATAATCGCAAACTAAATAAATATTTTCTGAAATAAAATCATCAGTGTGCCTACTATCTATATATCTATACGCTAAAATACGTTTTCGCATAGACCATTTATAATCTATCCAATGACAAAGTTCTCGTTAAATAATCATAAAGTAGTACTACGACCTATATCAGAAGTTAGAGCGACTTTGCCATTAAAATGATATAATGCATAACGTAATATTATTGATATTCATGTGCAAATTTAAATACATCTCTCTTAACAGTTGATCTAAGAAAACTTTATAAGCAGGATTATATATATCTCTAATATAATGAATAAAATCAGGAGATGAAGGAAATGAAAAAGACGAACCTTCCATAACAACTAATTTTGATAATGCTTCCCTATCTCTATGTTTATCGTATTTAGGGCCTACAATTCCCCCCGTCGTACGATTATTTGACCCTGTACTTGGTCCGGAACAATATATGAACCTTGTCCCGATGGAGAGGGCGCTTGCGCACCATTTTTTTCAGCCTTGTATTGGGCATACCTAGCTTTGTGTTTCTGTTTCATGTGTTGCATTAAAGACCCCGTCCCACCATGACCTTGTCCAGTTTTAAAACTATAAACATTTTACAAGTTTTACATATAGCTACTTGATTCTGTACGTCCCTATCAAAAAAATTTCATGCATCTGATTTTAATGGTCGTTTTGTTGGACCTCGTCTCATATTAGGGGAATAGAAGGCGTTCCAGTTGGATGTTCACTAGTGGGTGTTTCATCTACATTAGTGGGTGTATCATCATCTAGAGCATCTTCTAAATTAAAGTCTTGTTCATTTTGAGAAAATATCTGATCGTCTAAATCATATTGTATTTCAGGAAAATGTTCAGTATCAATAAAATCATCATGTCTAGGAGTAGGACTAGAAATACTAGAAGAAGTACCCCTGCCCTTGTTACCCTACTAGAAGAGGCCTTACCCTTACCCAAAATACTTCTTAATCCTTTCATTTTAATTATGCTAATAAATAGTTAAAGATTTAAAGATAATGAAATTAAGTGCGCTAAAAAAAATAAAGACACAATAATAATTTAATGAAAGAATGAATGTACCAAATGCCGACGTAACGTCGACATGTAATCGAGATGTTGAAAATTGAAACTTTGCTCGATAGATGATTCTCAAGCTAGTTGCCAACTTCACTCCCAAATGAATAAATAAAATTGAATATTTAGTAGACAATGTAGACTTGTAGAGAGATTGATTGAGAGATTGTAGGAAGATTTGTGAGAAAGATGAAGAGAAAGATGAAGAGAAAATGAGGTATTTATAATTGGAAAATTGGGTTAAAGTGTAAATATAATAACTTAGGGGTTAAAAATAAATATAAAGGGGGTTGGGGAGGCCAAAAATGACCGTTGCACAATGGCCAAAATGTAAAATGGCCGTTGGTGCAATGGTTATATTTGCAAAGAGGGGGGGGGGGGTGTTTCGGGCGGGACCATGTCCCGGTTCGAGTCCCGGTACTGTTTTTTTCTTTATTTTTTAAATAATTTTGGGTCGGGGCGGGACCGGGTCGTCCCGGCCCACTGGCCAGGCCTACTAATTACAAGAACATTTTTGGGCCTGTTTTCTTTTTATTTCTTGTTCTTCACTTTTCTTTGTTTTTTCCTTTTCTTCTCCTCTTTCATCGTGCTCCTCACCGGATAATCACCCTACTAACCACCACGACACCACCACTTGCTCTTTCACCATCTCCACCCGCACTGCAACAAAAGTCTACCACCACCTCCTCCACCTCTACCCCTCCCACCACATAAATCTCTCCTTAAATCTTGATACTTTTCACTATCCCAAATAGCCTTCACCATTTATGAGGTCCATCGGTGGAAACTCTTCCACCAGATTGGATGTCGAGAATAGTGCCTGACGCATTCCAACATAAATGTGTTTTTGGTGGTTTTGGGGTTTATGTGCTAAAAAATATCTGGTCATCTTGCAGCCACTAAAGCAATAATCTTTGAGGCATACAAGACTTTTAACACTTTCAGAAACCAGATTGATCACTGGCCATGGAATTGATATGGAAAGCTAAGATCCCTTACAAAGTTTCTTGTTTTGTTTGGCTGCTAGCTAAGCAGGCGGTACCGACTCAGGAAAATCTCATGAAAAGGGGTTTTAATTTTTGTCCAAGGTGTTTCTTTTGTGGAGAAGAATCAGACTGTTAGTCACCTCTTTATTCATTGCAAGATTACCTTCCAGATATGGAGGTTATTCATCAATTTGAAAGGGTTATCATGGATAATGCCTGAGAAAATTGTACAAGTCCTGGAGATATGAAATAGCTATGGCAGCCTTTTTGGCCACAAAGAGAGATGTAGAATTATACCAGCTTGCATCTGGTGGTATGTGTGGAATGAAATGAACCTTAGATGTTTTAAAAATAAGTGTAATTCTTTACCGAAGATGAAAATGAACTGTCTTGCTTTATTCTACTTTTGGTGTAAACAGGAGTATATGGAAGATCTAGAATCATTTATGGAGGTCTTAGGTTCTATATAAGTTTTTGTTATAGGATTGAAGATCTTCTGAATACTCCTCTGTAACTGTTTGTGGCAGGTCTGATTTTTGGATGAATATACAAGTGTTACCTTTTCAAACAAATAAAAAAAGAACACCCACAAAGTTAGTGTGCAAGTAACTTTTCAGGACAGATTTAGAGAGTAACTTATGTATTTACCCCTTGAAGATTGATATTCTTTTTGTATCTTATTTTTATTAACATAATTAGCAGTTTTTTTGCTCCTGTTTATATAGGGTATGAGGGTGGATGGTCAATGCTTAAGTTGATGGCATTTCCATTTTGTTTCTCTTCTAGACTTTTGTTTTTGTCATGCTCCCCTGGTTCATAATTTGTATTTTACAACAGACTCTTGCAGAAATGCAAGCTAAGGCTGCGTACAATAGACCCTTGTGGTCCGGCTCTTTCTCGGACCCCGCGCATAGCGTGAGCTTGGTGCACCGGGCTGCCCTTTTTGACCTCCTAGCCACATCTTGTTTATTCAAATGGATTGGATCAAATTGTGTCTATTGACTGTATAAATTGGTCAGTAGTGGATGTAATGTCTACCCAATGTAATATCCTTTAACTCCTGTCAAAAAGGATCTTCAAGCAGGTTATGTGGCTTATCTCGCTGAGGCCAGATGAACTCATGTTAATTGCACAAAAATGAAATTTGAGACTTCTCCTCCGCTTATTCTCTTGAGAGCTATTAAATCCTTTATCTCCTCTTTGTCATTTTGATCTCACCCTTCCGATCCTGAATTCTTTCCAGCTATAAAATTATGGAGAAATAGAGAAACAACCAAGAAGAAACTAAATATACCGCTTACAGTGTCAAAACATGCTCATCCACAATGTCATGGAAAAAGTTCCTTTTGCTGAGAGTTTCTGTGTGGACTATTGGAACTTCCATGTAAATAGCTGTGTGACGAGTTGTTAATACAGATATGTGCTCATTGTTTTAATCAAAAGTTGAGTTTTATACATCAAGGGTGTGTGATGTAACTTCCAGAATTTTGAAACCCCCACCCCTATTTTTGGGGAAGATCTAAAAGCAGCTATTCTTATAGCAATTATTTCGTCTCTTATGAGCTTCTTTGCCAGGTTACTTCTAATACACTATGGACCACTTGTAGAAGTATGCTCTCCATCATGTCGTTGAGTTTGACCATCATGTGGTCTATAGTATACTCAAGGGCCTGTGACATTCTAAATTAGTTGGGAGCTTTAACCTCTCATCTGGCACATAACTTGCATTACTGAAGTTGCATTTGGTACCGTCACCCAAAGTTTCTATTATTTACTGATTTGGCTGAGCATGTGATTTGAAGTAAACAAACAGTTGCTTTTGGAAAATGCGGTCATGTAATCTAGTTAATATTACAAGCTTCTGCTTTACATTTGTAGTTTTTTCTTTAATAGGTATTTAAAGGGAAAAAGATGCCTGGACGAATGGGTGGAGTGCAACGAACTGTTAAAAATGTTTGGGTTTACAAGATTGATCCTGCCAGAAACTTGATGTGGGTCAAAGGCCAGGCAAGACTTTGATATCCTCTTTGCTCTTTTTAAACTTGAAACAAGTGAATATGAAAGTTATCAGTGTGTTTATTTAAATATAATTCTCTTTCTTGTGCAATCTTTCAGATGAAAGTCTATAGGTTCAAACTCATCTTGACTAAAAGAGAATTGTAACTTAACAAAAAAGGGGAGAGAGAAAGAGTGAGTTGATAATGTACCGTCGGTAATCAACATGATTAACCTCTCCCCTGTGCTGTAGTTTGTATATTTTGAGTACCTCCTGGGTACTTTATCAATGAAATTTACCTCACCTTATAAAAAAAATTAACCTCCCCCATGTGTTTTCTAATGAATATATGCTTATAACAGTCTGCAATTATATGGGAACTAGGGTGGTTCACTTTACCTTCTTGGAAGTAAATGTGAATTTGAAGAAAGGCGTCATTTAGATCTCTTTACATGGAAACTGTAACAAAACTGTATCTTGTAAAGAAGGTGGATTCTTCAGTATGATCCCAGTTCTTTGGGTTGATTACTAAGCCAGTTATTTAAATGTTCCTTTACAGGTTCCAGGAGCCGAAGGTAACTTTGTGTTCATCAAAGATTCTGTGTACAAGAAACCAGATATATCAATGCTTCCATTTCCCACTTACTTAGCCCAAGAAGATGAAGATGTAGCAGAGTTGGAACCATTAACGGCTGATCTGGGCGATACAGACCCTTTTATGGCTGCTGATTAGTTGTAGGCAACACTATGGACTATGTCGTTTTCTTTTTACATTTTTAGTTTTCTTGAAAAGCAGCAGCGAAGTGGCTTAGGGCTGGGGTTTGTTGTGAAGGAATTTATTTGTAGTTGTGTTTTGGTGTTTTCTCTAGCTCATATAAATGGCTGATGTCAATTTGTTGGTGGTTCTCGGTGCTCAAATAGTAACTACTTTGAATTGTACTACAAAATTTAGCTAGAATGAGATGTTAGACCATGTTTCTAGACCTCATTCAAGGATGTTAGTGACACAATCTGATTATGTTATGGCTGTATGACGAGCTAATTAAAGAAATGTGACCGGAGAATTTTAAACATAGTTTTCCATTTTATATGTATTCCGATTAAAAGCAGTGTTTTTTTTTTGTCTCAGAGGAAGTGTTTTTGAGAAGGTGGTCCCAAGAGCAATAGGCTTGGGTTGTAGCTTTAACCTAATCTTTGTGTGCTATGTTGAATGCAACAATTGCAGAAAATTCAAATCCTTAAAACAAAGCTAAAGATGAAATTCAGAGCTAGTGCAATTATGGAAGCACAAGAAAAGTTGGTACCTGCTACTGTACTGCTGCGCCTATTCTAAAAAGACATACTAATGCGTTGGGTTCTAGTAATAAATAAATATTCACACAAAGATAAGTGGAAATATATAGAAATAAGAGAGTGCAGATTACAGGAAAAAGTTTCTCTGTAAAAAAGGAAATCTATTTCAATGAGTCAGTCATAAATGTATGGAGAGTCAGAGAACATAAGATGCTTAGGATCTAGACAATTTTCCTATATGAGTCCTCCGTATAAATAAATGTGATGGGCCACAGGGATTCCAAAATTGTTTGTTGTGATGCTGCAGCACGATGAGCCCTATGAAGGTGTTTCCGGGTGCCGATGCGCGGTTTGCGGCGCCAGTCGGCCCTTCATCCTCCACCTTATTCCCTTCAGAGGTGTCCACCGCCATCTTTGCACCTCCTGCGTGCTGGACTCCCACCCGGGTTCTTTCTGTCCCATATGCTTCGATGTGTTCTTAGACAACCCTCCTCCCCCTCCCCTCCGTCTCCTATGCTTAAAATGCCCCTCTATCTCCCACCTCTCTTGCGTCCCTCATACTGCTTCCTCCTCTCCCGGTTACTTATGCCCTCTTTGTTCTAACCCTAATTTCACTTTCTTCCATGTCACTCCTAATCATGCCAATAAGTTCATTGAAATCAACCTCCATTTGGCTAAACAGTTGGTTGCCGCTGCTACCATTGCTTTTGAGTCTATCCACAATGCCGCCGTTATAGCCAGGGTAACGCCGACATTAGGGTCAAGGAAGCTCTCTCAGCTAAGGCCGAAGCTGCCCAAGTTTTGGATAGGCTAAAGAATCTGCTGGAAAATCAAGTTGGTTCCAAATTCTTGCCCACACTTGTTTCTGATACACGGGAAAACAGGATACATGAAACAAATGGATGCTCCTCTCAATCTTCAGATGCAGATGATTAGCCTAACCAGTTGCAATTTTAAAACAATGCTATATAACTGGTTTATAAAGTTTTTCTTTTTCTTTTTCTCTTTCTGGTTTTGTGGCTGCAGACCTCTTGCAACTTCACTCTTTTTTTGAGTGTTCCGGCTATTTCTGGGACTGTTTTTTTTGGCTAATAGAGGAACTGGAATTATTCGTTCAACTGTATTTAATGCCTCTCTTTCATTTTACATTTTTATTGTCGAGTTTTATTATAATCTTTGCTTTTCAATAGGCTCTCCTCAAATTAAATGTTTGAGCATGGGTGTCCAGCAGTAAACACTTGGGTTTTTCAGCAACATAATTTTGATCCCTGATTATTGGAATAACTAGCAGTAAATGGTATTGAAGTTTGTTGGGGCATCTTTGGGAAATCTCCTTAGTTATGAAATGGTGTTGAAATCAATTTTTACATGCTTATTTATTAGGGTACAATTTTATCTGTTGATTACTGCACTGTGATGGAACATTCCTGGCCATTGATTGGCCTCTTAGGAGTGATGATTTGTTTGGAAACAATTTGACAGCATTTTGCACTATCATGCTTGATTCAAACTTCAAAGAAAACCAGAAATGACAGTGTTTGACATATATAAACAAATATGGATACTGTGAAAGTCCTGGAAATAGTAGATAAATTCTTCTTTTATAAATTATAAGATACAATAGATTGATTCCTGAACCGATCAAGTTCAACTAAAAGGTAGGGATGGCAGTTTAGGTCCATCCTCTCACCCTCATAGCTACCCTAACTTCAGAAAGCAGGAAACTTACATACTACTAATTTAGAACCTTCCATATCTACGAGTTTATTGGTGCTGTGGTTACTTATTTCTACTGCTCTGCTCCATATATACTTGCTTGTCACTGTCACTTAGTTGTTCAAGCCAAGGATGTATGGGGCACCAGTGGTTCCCAACCACTGATTTCCTTGAATAAATGGAGCTGTTGTAAACTGAAGGACTTCGTTCCTGTCTGTGATCACTTTGAATCCCTTCCATTTGACCCTATTGTTGGTATTGGCTCCCGGACCACGGTTTGCATCTTCGGCACAGGTTCCAGTAATTGCTCAGGAACAATACAGCAATTCTGGATTACTAACCCTGTGGTCTCCCAAATATTAGTTCTTCCTTGAGCTGTCACTGTATTTTGTTGATTGTCCATTGGCTTCCTTGCAATAATTAAGCAGTTTTGGAGGATCGCTGCTGCATCACCAAAGATGAAATCAACTGTGCCTGAGACCACACAATTGCGGTAAAATTGACGATGTGAAGGCAGCCATATCAGATTACACGCGGAGGGCTACCGCCTGGTGCCCCTCAGGTCCTGCTGTGTTTTGAAAACCCATGGAATTGACTATAAATCCATTTCCAACAGCACCTGAAAATATTTAATGTTTTTAAATTTCAGCCAGTTCCATTATAAGAAAAACTGTTGTCCTTGCCTGAAATCAACTCTGGTCGGTATTTCTGTTTTTTTCTGAATTATATTTGTTTTTCTTTAGCAATCTCTAGATGTTTACTCTGTAACTAAATTTATTTTTACGTTTTATGGGGAAAGGGAGAGGGGATGAGAAAATAAAATGAAGCACTCACTGAAGGAAGCACTCTGGTAAGTAGAGACACCATCACAGTTGCATTTTTGTCCTGTAACTATCATCTTTCGGGGTCCATGTACATGAATATGTTAACTTGATCTTTTGTGACAGTTATGTATTCATCATAAATTCCAGCCTTCACATATATAATATACCTGCCTTTTAGGTTCTTAGGGTACGCAGCCACAGCTGCTGCGATGGTGTTGTACTGTCCAGAGCCATCCTTAGCTACCACAGCGTTTGGTGGTGGTTGTGCATTGTTGCTTCTTGCAGCCAGCAGTTTCCTATCACTACTAGAAAGCCAGGATATCCGTTCTCTGTATTATAGACTGCCTCCTTGTCATTGTCATTAGCTTCTAACAATCATCGAGATGCTGCTGTTCCTGCTGATTTAGTATTAGTTGTGTTCCCAATGGGGATATTAAATGCGGGAAGGATATCACTGATTGCTGCAACAATGGCAAGAGCATTGTCTGGGAGCTGTGTGGCATTTAAGAGGGAGGTAGAAATGGCATTCTGAAGTTCTGGTTGAGTGAAACCATCCATGCAGGTTTGCTGGTAAGAGATGACAACACTAAGCCAGTCTTTGAGCTCTGTTTCCCTGTCAGGGATAGTGTGGAGGTTGATATCACCCACAGAGGAGAAGGATGCTTGAAACTCATCTAAAGTCTATATCTTGATACTATTCAAAAAACCCATACATGTATCATATTTCCTACCAGAGAACTGCATTTATATTGGAAACATTATTTTTAAGAAAAATTATCTCAAACTCAATAAGATATATGCAATGGCCAAGTGCATTAACCCCTACTTAAAATCACGTTCTTTAACACCTAGATGTGAATTCATTTTAAATTGACAAGTTTTTTGTGAATAATATTTGAATCTACATATATAGACTTTTAATATTTCCTTTTTCATATTATATTTTAAAGAAGCTTATGGGACTCATGAATTTACTTGTCAAATAATACACTAGCCTCACATTAATAATATTTGGTTACAACATGAACTGAAAATCTTTTACATGTTTTTCATGCACTTCCTTGCAAAAGTATAAAATTAATCCTACCACAAGAAATACTATAACACATAAACCCCAAAAGAATTCTCTGGTAGTCTTGAAGCACTTCCGGACCAAAAGAAAAATGAAAACAATGGCAGTGGCCAAATAATAGTCAAAACACCAAGAGGGAAAAAAAATTAAAGCACCTTTGATCAACTCTTGTAATAGCTAGAGCAGATCAGACATCCTTCTTCTGTGGTGAGCTAGTGGTCTTTTAGGCTTTGGATCCGAGGGAGCGATAACTTTGCTTTGTGGTAAGACGGATGGACACTTAATATCCCCTGCTATGGTATGAGTCTCACTAGATCGTGATCTTTTATTTGAAGTTCGTAGCTGAGCACTGAAACGACGATCAAAGCTGTTTGATTGTGAACCAGAAATTTGCATAGAGCTCCTAGCCCATGATCTCAAACTTTTTGGTCTGCTATGGATTTCCTTTTCTGCTGTAGTCTCCCTTATTCGACTGGCAACCGTGGAACTCATGAATCGAGGCACTGAGTTAGTGACATTCGTTTTTAGTCCCTTCTCGGAATGTCTTGGAGTTACTGTGACTTCAGCGACGTTTTCCTTTGGGGTTATAGGAAAGGTTTCTTCATCTTCAAGTGGCTGATATTTCTTCATGAAAAGCCTTTTGTTCTCACTCAATAGAAATTCAGCTTTCTGTATTTGAGTGTTTAGTTCTGTACATCCTGCTTCAGCTTCCTTCCTCTGCTCCTCAAGCTCAGCAATCCTCTTTTCTCTTTGCTTCTTTGATTCCTAAAAGTGATGCAAAACAATAAATAAGGATAAGTCACAAGGTCATCAGAGGCAGTAGAAAAAAGGAAACACGGGATTATTACTTCTGAGAGTTCTCTGTTGCATTCCGCTGCTCTTGCTCTCTTTGCAAAGGTACAGGAGCATGTTGTCTCTCCAACATCTTCTTCGTACGGGCTAACATGGACTACCATCAAAACTTTTGATCTATCACCTAAAGCAGTAAGTTCAAAGAAATAAGCATCAACAACTTAACACCTAAAGCAGTAAATTCAACGATTCCTTAAAACTCCAAACAAAACCGAGTGGATGCTATAAAATATTTTACTACTGCAATCACAAAATTATCATTGTCCAAAACGTGAAAAAGCGTAATAGTTCTGACATGCATACTAGGAAATGGCTCTTCAGGAATGAGCGAATTTACCTAAAGAATCCTTGAGAACTTGTGTCAATTTGCTATTTCTGCAATCAAAAGTTGTAAGTTCATTAGTTATCCGAAATCACACTTCCAAATATTTAGACTCATAGCTCCTCAAACTTTTTCTGTTGGGCAGTGTAATAGTAACACAATAAAACTCAAGCAAGAAGAACATTAAGAAAGTACTACCTAATGCAGAAAGAATACCAGATTTTTTGAAGTCAGAAACTTGTATATATTCACTTACCTATAAGGAACATGGCCTCTCTTTCTTCTAAGAGCTGCGATAACATCACCTAGTGCAGAAAGAGAGAGATTTATCGCCCTCCCCTCGTCAAGGGTTTGTCCAGTAGCTCCCGTTTTGAGTAGGCGCTCACTCCCTCCAAGGTCAACCATCCACAATTTGCTTGCTTCTCCTTTACCTCCCAAAGCATCCCCATAGCGATATATACTAATCCTCGTCAAGCTAAATACAAAGAAGTAAAACAGATGACATAACTGTCGAACCAAAGTAATCCAATTGAAGATGGGAACGGCTTATACACAAACTGGATACTCACCAATGTGATCTGCTGGATGTTTCATTTACATTCGTCCACGATGTGGATCTAACTCGCCTCCCCTTATGATACCACCATTTTGCTTTAGTAAAGTTTGAGATTTCCACCTCAGTTAAACCATCGATTTCAATTGAACCTTTTGGATCTGTTTGGATATTTAGATTGCTGTAATAGAGTTAGCCAAACTATACCAGGAAATTCATAGTAAATTACATCCTCCTTTATAGGGACAGGACAAGGTATTGGAAATTACCATCTTGATGTGGTGTATTTCCGATTGGAAGGTCTTGGAACAAGCAAATCCCTTATACTGCCCAAATAAACTTCGAGCATGCTAATCGAAAATGTAAATGAAATCGAACTATCTAAAGAGGAAAGGTGAAAAAGCTCCTGAAGAACACGAGGAATGATCCCTGGAGACTGAGTGCTTCCCTCCTAAAGAACACAAGAAAAGCACCTAGTTCATTTCTATAACATTCTTCATGAAAATGTAACCATACAATAACAATAAGATAACTAACCATACTATATGTCTTGCCAGTTCCAGTTTGTCCATAAGCTAATATACATACATTGTGCCCATCAAGTGCAGATCCGATAATTGGCTCAACCTCAGCAAAAACATTTTCTACAGATGTTCAAGCATAACAAATGCCTTTGACTAAATTTCTTTAGAAATAAGACAAGTCAATTTTTAGCACATAAATATGTTACCAACCTTGGATTGATTCCTGAGGGAAAACCTTGTCAAATTCAAATTTTTTCCTGCTTCCACCAGATCTTACCACAATCTTCTCCAATTCAACTGAAATTGGTTGATGAGTTCTCCGTTTATCTGTTGGTAAAAATGGTCTAACTCGGGAAAACACCCGAATACAACCTATATTTGGAAATATTAATGTCTCATTCAGAATACATAAATGAATGAGGACAAAAATGAGGTCAATTTAGAAGATCTCAAATAAATTAAATGTCCAAACTAGAAATCACCTTTAATGTCTAGTATCTTATTCAATGCTTCTCTTCTTTTTTCATCCAAAGATCTCTCTTTATGCCTCAAACTTGCAATTTTCCCTGCAAGGGTATAAGAGGAAAGAAAAGAAAGTTCAGATCAAGAAATTTTTGCAACTCATTCAAATTACAAACAAATCCCAAGAAAAAACACCTTCTAAATTCAAAATCCTCTGTTCAAGCTGAAACTTTTCATCTTCTTGAACCACATTGACATCTGTGAAAATTGAAGGAATTTCTTGGGAAGACTTATCATCATTGGAATCTGGATTTGATCCCATTGGAGAAGAACTCTCCAAAACTTTCCCATTTGCCAAAGGCAATGACATATTTTCATCTTCAGTAGAAATAAACATTGCTCAAGCCCTTGAAGAATACATAAAAGAATGGCCTTTTTTCTCAAGAAATTCACAAACTTGCGATAAAAATCCAATCTTTTTCAAGTAAAAGGTCAAATCTTTGAGGTTAAAAGAACCCCAAATAATCAAAATCCAATCTTCTTCAAGAAAAAGGCCAAATATTTGAGGTTAAAAGAACCCCAGATAATCAAAATTCAAAATCCTTCACCACAATGTTGATTCTTGCTGAAATGACACTACAGCAGAAACTGAGCTGAGTAGCTGACCCACAAGAAGATGCTGCTAGATCGACCAACCAAACAACCCCTCTGGGAATAAAATATAACAACTGTTGTTATGGTTCAAATCCTATTTATAGTAAAATATACAAAGAAGTAAGCTTGAAGCTACATCTGTTAAATAAACAAAGAAAAAAATAACAAGAATCCAAGAATAAATGCAGGAAGAAAATAAGGAAATGAGGTTAGTTTTTTCCTGACATCCTAGAAGTTGGAACCATGAAAGAAATACAAGTCCAAGAATATGAATAGCAAAATCCTAAAATCAATCTCTATATACTTAAAAGGTTGACATAATTATGAGTATGTGTTTTCTCACGGCAAAAGAACAGGATGAATGAAGAGTCAAGCATTTTTATGTACTGTATTAAAAGGGCTTTTTACCTTGATCAATAGGTTGTCAATTTTGTTAAGTATAGTATCTTTTCTTGTTTTTTTTCCTTCTTCAATGATTGATCACTCCATGAGACCCCTGATAAAGTGAGAGAAAAACTTTTCGGACAGTTGGACGGTTAATTTGACAAGGTACCTTACTTCCTATGTAGATAAAATGAGATGTTTGAAAGAAAAAGAAAAGATTAAAATGAGACCATTAAAGAAAAGTTGGTTTTGGAAGAGGAACGTGAGGAGCGGAGAGAACACTAATAAAGTACTAATTTGAAATTTTATTCTATTTTTATATATTGGTTTGTCGTGAATGATGCTAACACTATCCTAACTTGAATTCTGGGAACTTTGACAAAACCAAAGTGCTGAAGTGTTCTCCACCTACGAAAATTAGAACCCCACTACTACAAAAATGGGAAAGAAAATATGTAGTTTAACTAAAACCTAACCCAACTTAAATAGATTTTCCATTTCTTACTCTTGTTTTACTAGTCCGTTTGGTCATGAGATTTTTTCATTTTTTCATTTTATTTGAAAATCATGGTATCGCTATGAAAATTTTAAAGACAATTTCAGGAATTTGAAAAACACTTAAAATGTTATTTTCACTTATATCACTTTCTATACATTCAAACAACCAATGTTCTTTGAAAAACTAGTCAAACACAATTTTATCTTCAACTCCAACTTCAAAATTCAAATAAGTGAAAAATATTTGATTTTCATGATGACAAAACATGACACGGAGGAAGTGAAGTGAAGGCATGACACGGAGGAACATTTGGTTTAACAAAGCTAAGGGAAAGGTTAGAACTTGGGGAAGTCTTGGCGGAGCTATGCAAAAGGGTAAAATACATACAAAAGGATGCAACACAATACGACTAAGTGCGAGCATTAGTGAAGGATGTCTGAGAGGTGTAACACGTGTTCGAGGAGCATGTGCAAGGAACGGGATGTTCAGACATGTGCGGAGCACATGACATGGTATTAATACTCACATTAATGCATATTACAAGTCTAGATAAAAGATGCAACAACTAGTTTGACGTTATCTAAGAGGATGAACCGAAGGTCGAGAAAAGGGGCATATGTTAATGCTTGAAATGAAGTTACGGGTTAAGGCGTGAGTGCAGGATGCGAGGGAGGTGTTCCGAGACCTTCTATGATTCACAAGGGTCAGTTAGATCACAAGGGTTGGTTATGCAAAGAACTTGACCGAGTCATATACACGTGGCAAGCTGAAATGCAAGATTGACTAAGTCAGAGAGGCAATATGGTTCAGTCCGGATCACGGTGGTGCACCAGGTGGCTAGGGGTTGGTTCTAGGAGCTCCCTCCAAGTCAGCGGGACACGTGGGAAGTGGTTTGAGCTAATTTGGTTGAGTATTGAAGTGTGTGGACTTCAATGACTCAAACCGGGCAGAAAGGCTCGAACTGAATTTTGGATTTTGTGCAAACTTGGTGTATGGTGATCTAGATGAATTGGTGATAGTGGGGGTGAGGTGTTGAGTATTGCGGGACTTGACTAAGACCTTACGGGACCAGTATGAGCCTTTGAAAGAGATTGAATTGGTCAACAAAGATGTTGCTTGAAGAAGAGAAGAAAACGTGTCGAATTGACCAAGTCTTGAAGATGTGTTGATCGTGCAAGTGTATGTGTGTGTGAAGTGGACAATAACTTGCGGATGTGAGTTACTACATCTACTCCCGTAACAAGTCCCCATTTGTAAGGCATGATAAGCCACTCCTCTCCCCTACAAATAGAATAAGCTAGGATAACTTATTCATCAACTCATTCAATAAACCTAAAACCCGAGAGAGCTAAGTGTTAAGCCAAAATGTTTGAGCTAAAAGCAAATTTTGTTCTTGTGAGTGCAATCCCGAGAGTCTAAACTAATTAATGAGTGAGACTAGATTAGTTTGAGGTTTCAAGTGTTAGACGTTTAGTTCTATCACTACTTTGTAAAGCCGAGAGGCTATCTCCTTTGTTTATTTGTGTATAAATAAAAGAAAGGTTGGATTGTTTTGCTCGTAACTCTTGGTGTGTTGTGTTAAATCTTGTCCTTATAAACCTCATTTAGTGTGTTTGATTGTTTCTGCGTTATTAAGTTCTTTTGATCTTGAAAGGACTTAGTGTTTGGCTAAAGTTAGCAAAGGGCGTTGCCAACTGCCTTCACGCCTTTGTGTGCGAAAAATTTATAGTTGCATACCGGGGGTGTGACACCTAACACCAATGAAAATCCATAATTGGTTACAAATATAAAAATATATTAATGTCACAAATGCATATTGTGACATGAATTAGTAATTTTACTTTTAAGTCCCTTAAGTTTAATTATGTATTTTTTAGTATTTGCAGTTTTAGTCCTTGCCTATATATATGGCAATGTAATTGAAAACCTATCTTTTATTCAGAAATATAAAAGAACTTATCCTTCTATGCTCTTTCTCTTCTCGTTCCCTTTCCTTTCTTCTTCTGCAACTGTGTAACAGCCCGAGTCTGTTACAAATGGTATCAAAGCTCAGTCCGACGACGGGAGCGGGCATCTCACCGGAGATGCAAATCATCCGAGACATCTCACCGGAGATGCAAAACATCCAAGACGAAACTCAGAGGCTCAATCGAGAAATAAATCGAAAATTCGAGCTCATTATGGCAAGATTGAACATCCTCCAGGCGAGGAGGTCAGCACCGGCGACTCTAGCAACGACGATGAACTCAAACCCTAGTTTTCCGGCGACACCAGCGGCGAACATCACACTCGGTTCTATTCCAACTCACGCGTCAGTTCTACAACCAAGCTACGATGCCGACCAATTTTCAGGTAGCAAAACACTTAAATCTGCTGCCATGTTCAACGTATCATCGGGAATGAAGCATTTGTTCACTCCGCTGGACGTCCAGCAGTTGCTTGGTTCGTATGAAGCACAAGGAGGGTACGGTGATCAGCAATTTGCTTATCATCATTCTTACGCCCATCAATTTTATAGTATCGATTCCAATTTCAGTCCACATCTGTATGGTTTAGGGTATTACTATGTCGCTGCTCGTTCTCCTGCACACAGAGATGAGCATACAGTGACGACAAGATTTAAGAAGAACAAAAAGAAGAAAGGGTACGTCAATGCTTGCCAGGACTGAATCGAAAATCATCCTCGAGGTAGAGGAAACGTCGACATAAGGTACCATCGCAGAATCCCCTTTAATATATACCATCGAGGTTACTTTGGGAAAGTGGGTATGAGATGTTTTGATATGGTTGATAGTGATGAAAGCGTAGTCACGGAAGAAATGAAAAATTAGGGTGCAAATGTTGTTCTTCATACTGACAAAGCTTTCTATAATCTATAATAATTCTATAATAAGGTAAAAGGTATGTGCCACAAACGCTCATCTTCTCTTTCTGGATCATGTGTTCGGTAAATTTCTCGAGAAGAACAATGCTGAAATGCCAAATGAAAGGCATTCATTGTTGGACGAAGAAGTACCAAGGAAAATCGAAGTTGAAGCTGCTACAACTTCAGAAAACTATGGAATCGGGGTGGTCGATAAGGAACAAGTTTTCAGAATTGATCCAACTGATGAGAAACCAGAGAAATTGCACAAGGAGTTACCAATTGGGATAGAGAGTGAAAATGAGGAAAATTCTGAAAACGAAGGGAGCCAAGTGCTTGATAATTCTTCCAATGGAGTTAAAGTTGAATCTCTCACCTCTATACCAACATTAATTGATGGTATTCTTACGGATGCTCAAAATGAACTCGGTTGTGAAAATTTTGTATTAGATGGGCTAGTGAATTGTTTGACAACTTAGCTCGTGTATCTGAAAATCTAATAGACACTGGCCAATGGGAGAGGATGAAAATGTCAGGCCCTTATTCTACAGCTTCTATGAATGTGTATGTTTGTATTTTCAGTAATCCTAAAAAGGTGAGAAAGATGTCCCATAATTGTCTTCGCGATGTCCTACAAAACTTTCAGTCATCACCTATGGTTGCTCCTCTATTGGCACATGCAAGCGAAGCCATCACAAATCTCTTTGAAAGGTCCCTTCTACTTGCAGGAGGAACAACTGGAAATGCCTCTGAAAGACCCAAAGGAGCACAAGAAGTCTTACACGTCTTTGGATGCTCAAAGCGTGTCTTCCTTTTATGTCTTCAAAGTACTTGAATAACACTTTGAAGTACTTCAAATCCTTATTGGAATTACATCAGCCTCTTGTTAATAGTCGCATTACAGATGGTTTGAATGCTCTTTGTATCCATCCAACAGCAGAAGTGTCCTCAGAAGTTCTTCTGGACCTCTTGGGTTCATTTGCTACTAATCTATAGTTCTCAAATTTTCATGGGCCGGAGGGGTTTAGTTTAAAAAAAGGAAGTCTTTCGGTTTATGCAAATGAGTCATCTGGTGATACTTTGACATTCACAACTCGCTTGCTTGGCATTGGGATGAGAAGGGTATATTCAATTAGTATGTAATTATGTATGGTTAAGCTCCCTGTGGTATTCAACTCTCTTAGTGATGTACTGGGTTCTGAAAACGAGGAAGCTATAAGGGTTGTACTTGAGGCACTCAAGAGCTTAATACATGGATGAAAACTTGATCAAACAGGGTGTGGATAACGTAATTAGTTCTAATACGGATATGAGAAAATCAGGACCAACTATCATTGAGAAAATCTATGAATGTGTTGGATCAACTGTTGGTGCAATGGGACCTGAATCTTTTCTAACTCTTCTTCCTCTTAAATTGGACGCACAAGATTTATCAGAGTCCAACATCTGGCTTTTCCCAATTCGAAGGCAAAACGTTGTTGGTGCACATTTAAGTTTCTTTAACAACTCAATTTTGTCTATGGTTGGAGCTATGAAGCAGAGATCTGCAATGCTTGAGCGCGAGGGAAAGATATATTCAGCGAGAACTATTGATGGAATTGTGTACTCATTGTGGTCACTGTTACCCTCATTTTGCAATTACCATGTGGACACTGCTGGAAGCTTCAAGGATTTGGAGAAGGTATTCCGCAAAGCGCTATATGAAGAGCCTGATGTTTGTGGGATAATATGCTCCAGTTTGCAGATTCTCATTCAGCAGAATGATAACATTTTAAAAGGGAAAATGGATTCGTCCGAGACTGAAATAAGCATACCCATAGAACGAGCCATTGCACGTTACAATCAGCAAGTTGCAGATGATAACTTGAAAACATTGAGCCTTTCTGCTGAGAATTTGATGTCTGTTCTCTATGACGTCTTCTTGAAATCCTCTAAAGATACTGGTGGATTTTTGCAGAGAACAATTGGTATATTGGTATATTGCTGCCTGCAGATTGATGACTCACCCAGTAAAAGTTCTTTGTCAGAGAGGGCACGGTTATTTGATCTGGCAGTTTCATTCGTGTCTGGTTTAGATTCTGAATGTATTGGTACACTGTTTAAAGTGATAAAGCTTGCTTTAAAGGACGAGGAAGGCTTGATCCAGAAAAAGGCATATAAAGTTCTCTCCATGATACTTCAGGACCGTGCTGAATTTATTTCAAGGAAAATCGAAAAGTTGCTTAATTTGATGGTTGAAGCACTACCTGCACTTCATTTTCAGCCAAGCGTTACAGACTTGACTACCTATACTTTTTAATTGTCCATCATATTAAAGGATGAATCAGAACAGAGGAGGCGTGACATTATTACTTCTTTTATGACTGAAATTTTGCTTGCACTCAAAGAGGCTAACAAGAAAACAAGGAACTAAGCATACGAGAGTCTTATCAAGATTGGTCATGCTTATGCAGATGAAGAAAGAGGTGGCAGAAAGGAGAACCTGCAACAGTATTTCAATATGATTGCTGGGGGTCTTGTTGGGGAAACACCTCATATGATCAGTGCACCGGTTAAAGGCTTAGCTCACCTGGCTTATGAATTTACAGATCTTGTTTCTGCTGCTTACAGTGTCCTACCATCAACATTTTTTCTTCTTAAGAGAGGGAACAAAGAAATAGTTAAGGCTAATTTAGGGTTGTCAAAGGTACTGGTCACAAAGTCGTCGGCTGAGGGATTGCAAACACATTTAAGGAGCATGGTAGAGGCCTTTCTTGGTTGGCAAGATAATACCAAGAACCATTTCAAAGCCAAGGTTAAGTTGATTATTGAAATGCTTATCAAGAAGTATGGATTGGATGCTGTAAAAGAGGTGATGCCTGAAGAGCACATGAAACTCCTTACCAACATAAGAAAGATAAAGGAGCGAAGAGATAGGAACCCTGCCTCAAATTCTGAAGAAAGTAGATCTCGTATGACAAAAGCAACAACATCAAGGCTAAGCAGATGGAATCATACAAAAATCTTTTCCGAGTTCGATGATGGAGAATTTGAGAATATCGATGAAGAATATATGGACACAAAAACTACTGTTGGTCGTAGGAGCAAGTCTACATTAGTATCAGACTCCAAAACATCTTTATTACGATCCAAGAAAACACGCAAAACAGCCAAGAGTTTGCAAGAGGATCTGTTTGATCAATTAGATGATGAGTATTTGAAAATGATATTCAAGACTGCTGGAGAAGGAGGAAAAATAGCAACATCCAGCTGGTGACACCCCCTCATCAGCCAGATTGTTTGATGCAATTGTCAGTGGTTGCATTCCTGTCATAGTCAGTGACGAACTAGAGCTTCATTTTGAAATGATTTTGATTATTGGAAGATTGCTCTGTTTGTCTCTTCTAGTGATGCTTCTGAAACCTGGTGCAACTCCAACAACTTACTGGAAGGTGAGATTGCAAGTGCTACAACTAGTTATGTACATTGTGTTGATCCGCGGCCTGAAGAAGCTACTTGGGAAGATTATCAGTTCATTAAGTTACAGTTTCCAGAAATTGCTGAATTCTGAAGCATCAAGCATATTTTCAAGGAGAGTGAAATGTCACAAATGCATATTGTGACATGAATTAGTAATTTTACTTTTAAGTCCCTTAAGTTTAATTATGTATTTTTCAGTATTTGCAGTTTTAGTCTTTGCCTATATATATGGCAATGTAATGGAAACCCTATCTTTTATTCAGAAATATAAAAGAACTTCTCCTTCTCTGCTCTTTCTCTTCTCATTCCCTTCCCTTTATTCTTCTGCAACTGTGTAACAACCCGAGTCTGTTACAATTAAATGTGATTGTGCGTTAAATGGCGAAATACAAATAGGCTCCCGTGAAATTAATATATTATAATAGCAAAGTTATAAAATTACTTTCTGATATTAAATATTTCTACCCACTATAAATTACAAACTTGTGTACCTAATGTAATATTGAAGGGTCGACCCATCGTAACCTATGATTAAGGATCTTTTAAACATTGTTGTAAAAATAACCTTACTCTAATGATTTTTGGGGTGGTACCTCGTTCGTAATCACGGGCACTTTTACATATTTAAAATTAGGGTTAAAGTATCATTGACAATAAGTAGGGATGTCAGTGGGGCAGGTAAATGCGGGTACCGCTGATCGGTGTATTTTATATACACCTTTTGAGTCATTTTAGTTAGTCTTTTGTCCGTTTTTGTACAAATACGTGTCGTCTTAGGATAAATTTTCTTTCTTTTGAGTCATATTGATTTAAAGTGGCTCATTGGCGGAAAAAAAGCAAAAAGAGGGCAGAAACGGAGGTTCCAGAGCTCGAAAAGCGAGAAAGTGGCGAATCGGGCACAACAAAGCAGGCGCGCTTCAACCAGCAGGCAGGCGCCTAATCTTGAGTGCCAGAGTTCCGCGGCCAGCGAGGCGCATGGCCGAGGCGGAAAAAATCAAATTGAAGTCGATGGGCCAGCACGAAGGAAAACCTGCATCACGTTTTGGAGACTATAAAAAGAGGACTTTAGGTCAGATGCAAGGGTTCCTCTTCTTGCAAAATCACACCACTTTTGGGAGATCAAGATTGGAGACCTTTTCTTAGTAAATTCTTGTTCTTGTTTTACTTTCTTTGTAGTTTATGTTGGATATTAATTTAGTTCTTGTCATATCTATGGCTAGGAACTAAATCAACTTAGGGCTTTCCATGTCAATTCACTTGAACTTTATCTTTATGAATTAATGCATGTTTTTGGTTCTTCTTCTTGTTGTTGAGATTTATTCAATAATTGTCTTGATTGCTTGGTAATTACTTGATCACTAATTATCATAATTCATATGATTTCTAACCGAAAGCCGAAAGGGGAGGTTGTGAATATGCTGTAGTTGGATAAACATAGGTTAAATCGTGGACGAAAGTACCCTGATACTTGTGTAGTATTAATAGGTTATTGGTCTTAATCCTCCTCTATAGTCAATCTTATCACCGAAAGGTAGAAAAGTTCTATAATGGGGTTGAGTGTTTATATAACCTTAACAGGAGTATAAAACAGCTTAGTTAACCTGCTATCTCAAAATAGAAGAAGAATCATAATTAATTGCATTAATAAGTAAATTAAGCGGATAGTTGAGGAGATTTGGAAGCCCTATTTCCACATTACTGAAGTAAAACAACGTAGTTTAATTAGTTTTCATAATTATAGTCATAAACAACATATCAATCATCGGTTACCAAATAGATAACATAGAATAGAATTTGGTACTTGAACACTAATCCCTGAGGACGATAACTCGGTCTTCTAAGACTATATTACTTGACACGACACGTGCACTTGCGTAAGTATGTGCATAAATCACGCATCAATCGCCCCGCACCCGCTCCAGTTGGGGTGGGTATGGGGGATGGTTTGGTGGGTGGTGGGGGCGGGTATGAGTATCAAAAGTGCTACCCGCCATGGGTAGTGGGGCGGAGGTGGATTTCATATAAGACCCGCCCCGCACTTACCGCACGTACACCGACTGCATTCCGCACCGCCCATATATGTATCGTCTATTAATTTAATTAGGTTATTTACGAATTCATTTGACCCTTTATTGATTTAAAATGTGACTTGAGCCAACCCGCACCGTGTCCTGCTTGTTAAACACAAATGCACCACGTTTCTTTTTCTCATTCTCTTTGTTCTCCTTTTTTTGTTAAGTATTTTCATCTTTACTGTTTTTTAATATTCATAATATTTTGGCAATGTTTCAAACTTTGATATTCGATACACCATAGTGAAAAGGT
This sequence comes from Przewalskia tangutica, assembly GCA_029844215.1. Taxonomy (NCBI): domain Eukaryota; kingdom Viridiplantae; phylum Streptophyta; class Magnoliopsida; order Solanales; family Solanaceae; genus Przewalskia; species Przewalskia tangutica. Next base: position 15,721,299 of record CM056731.1, on the reverse strand, counting down.
TAATTTTTTTCCTTTTTCTTATATAACTTTCATTTTGGTGACTAAAAAAATTGTCAGACATTATTTGAGCATTTTATTATTAATGGGTACCCGCCGAGTAAGTGAGTACCCACGCGGAGTAAGTGGGGCGGGTGGAGGAATTACTATCCGTGATGGGTGATGGAGCGGAGGTGAAGGTGTGTTTTAGGTGGTAAGTACGGGTATGTGATATCCTTCCCCCGTCCCTCCCCATTGACATCCCTAACAATAAGGTTTGAGAACCCCCAATTGAGGATAGCCAGCCCAATGAATTCAAAAGATTAGTCATTCGCACAAATGCCACTATTTGGGGTGATTTTTAATTACCCCTCAAATTGTTGTTATTCACCTAAAAAAAATGAACAAAAATATCCTTGAGGTTCTGGTTTCGAATTCCTGCAAAGTAAAAAAAAAAATCGCAAGACAAAGTTTCAAAGTAAACTATGTCTATTCGGACAAGTTATACAGAAGTTATGTATGTCTTAAGACATTGTCTTGCGAAATATTTTTTTAACTGAGATGAGTTCGAATCCAGAACTATAGAACTTATGCCTTAAGGCATAACTTATACTACATAAGTTATGCGCGAAACCTTTGGCTTGCGATTTGTTTTTATTGAGTTTGGGTTCGAACCTGAATTTATGATTTTGAAGACGGTCGAAATGATGTTTTGGCCCACAAATTCATTAAATGAGAAGTAAGAGCAAAAATTAAAGACCACTGATTTGAGGGGCAAAAATTAAAGACCAGTCCATATTTATAAATTTATTTTTACTTTTAGTTTTTTCTTTTTTATAAGAGATCTAAATAACACATGAGTGATCATTGTAAAATTATTTTTTTCTATCCAAATCGTAAAGAATCCACTTGATCCATAATAAAGTTTGATTATGCTCTCTTTAAATTTTGGAAGAAATTACTATGCTTTATCTATTTCATATCTATTCATTTTTTTATTATCCTCCGGTGTCATTGACACTGATGGGTGGAGAGCAAAATGAAAACTATATAATATTATGAGGATATCGGTTCGTTGATTAAATATTAAAAAAGAGATTGTAATAGTGACGATTATAGTTTAGTTAACACTAGCACTTATCCACTTATAGAAATATATTCCTTATTGATGAAAATAATAGCGTCTCAAGATACACATAAAATGTGAGTTATATGACACATTATTCTATAACTCTCAAGATTTACACAAAGCAAACAATTGCTACTATTAATCTTCTATTATTCATAAATCATACGATTTATTATTCAAAGTGCGCATAAACAAGCTAAATTAGATAATTAATTTTTTAAAATCATGAACACGACCTCCGATGTGGTGCCCCCTATAACGTTGAAAGAATAATGTTATAACTTCAGTCCCCCGGTATAGTTGGGTGACAAAGGAGAAACTTAAAATTCAGCTAGAGATGTGCGGCGTATGTTCGAATCCTGATGAGAGCAATTTACTCTTTTATGAGGTAAAACATTGTATGTGATATCACTTGATTTATTCTCAAATCAACAAATCCCGCAATTTACTATATTGTTAATATCGATCTGCTATAATATGGATGTAGAAAAAGTAGTTCATATCTTTGTTTAGTGTGTTCCCTGGAAGAATTCAATATCCAAATACCACCTAAATAACTACTGGCAGAGTGCCAGAGAGTCAAACAGGTCGGGAAGAAAGAGTGAATGGTCTAAAAATAATAAGTGACCGAAAAGAAAAAAAATTTGGAAGCTCTGAAGGAAGATCAGTTCATCCCAAGCACTAAACAAACACCTCTCAACAGAGACTAGCACACCCATATTTATCACTCTCAACAGCGGAGAGCCGAAGAAGAGTACCCCTAATTGAAATCCAATTTGTATCGAAAACCGAGTTAAAACGGGTCGGAAAGGTTCAGTTTTTGTGCAGATTTTAATGAAGTAGGTTGGTTTTCCTATCTCTATAATCTTCATGTATTTGTTTTTCCCAAATCCGAACAGTCCCCACAACGTTATTCGTTTTTGGGGGTATCTGAATTTAGATACGTATATGATTTTTAAGTCTTTGACTTGTCTATAAATGGAAAATTTCATGTTATTTGATCCGATTATGTTCTATTTCAAATTGAGTAAACAATTGCTTTCTTGATTGATCATGATATTTCTTGAATTGGGTTTTCTTGTAATGAGTTGTTGAACTAGTTCAACAACAACATACCCAGTGTCCCACAAGTTGGGGTCTGGGAAGGTTAGGATGTAAGCTGACCGTGTAGACCCTTGGCTCGAAAGAAAAGGCAGGGGGGGGGGGGGACAACTAGCATGATAAAATGCATGGTATCAAGAAAATATGACAACAAATATTTTGGATTTTCATGGTTAATTACTTTGGGTGTTTATGGAAACTGATAGAAGTTCTTTTTTTTCCTTCCTTGTGGAGAAAATTTGAGGATGAGCTTAAATGCTAAGGCTAGAATATTCTTTGAACAGAGTTGTTGTGAGTTGTGGGTTAGTTCTTGATGAGAATTTTGGATATTTTTTACTGTCTGAATTAAAGATTTCCCTTTTTGGGTTTGAGAGTGATTGGAGATTTCTCCCCCTCTAACAGAATATTGATATGTCCACATTTTTCTTGGTTAGGGATTTCTGCAATGCACCGTGTAGCAAGTGCAGGAAACACGTCCAATTCTGTTCGGCCTAGGAAGGAGAAGAGGTTGACTTATGTTTTGAATGATGCCGATGACACTACGGTGATTGACTGATTGTTGGAAAGCTGTCCTCTTTTGTGTATAAACTAGGGTTCCGTTACTTTTGTTCTTCTCTTTATATGTGCATTATGTTTTATTTATCTGTTCTCAATAGCCCAAAAGCTGGACCTAGCGGAGTGGAAATTATGATTGTTTGAAGTGTGAGTGTGTTGTTTCCGATACACTTTTCTGAACACATCTCTAAATTATTTCCTTCACTTTGTGGATCTTTTGATTGCTCTGTATACGATGAGCTACGGCAGTAGCAGGGAGAATAATTTTGTTGAGATATCATGTGCCAAAATACTGTCCGCAAAAGAACTTAATGTTGGTTTCACAGTAATCATGGAAAGAAATTACATCACTAACTTAGAAAAGAATTGAATAAGAGTAATGGTGCAGTGCATAAGATTAATTTATTTTAATAGAAAGAAGCGGAAACTTGTGAAGCCAGGTCACTTTTAGCTTAGGTTGAAGAAGTCCCAATACATAGTGTCTTGAGACCTTGTTAGTGGTCGTGAAGTTTATGCTGCTCTTTACAAGTCTTCTGAATTAGGCTTGCGTTCTCAAGTTTAAACTTGACTAATATGGCAGACATTGTTATTGGACTTAATGTGTATTTTGCATCTAATGGTACGTTTGGACAAGTTAATAAGTACAAAGTAAGTTGAAGTCATTAGAAGAACAGGGAAGTTGTGTTCTGGACTGACAATTCTCTCCTTTTGTGATATGTACATCCACTGGAGGCTCTTTAGTGATAATTCACTTCATAAAAAAATGAACAGGGAAGTTGTGGCTTATTTTTCCCCTGAAATTGAAGTTTGTCTTTTTATGCTCCCTCTGTTTTACTCCAGTAAATGAACTTCCTTTTGACCTTAAGATGTTTTGATGCATTTTTTCTTTAGGATGCTCCTCAAGAACAGTTGCTGTGAGGCTTGAATTTCACCCTTTGCTTTCTCCTCCTACACCATCTTTCTTGCCCTACTTCTTGTTACAGTTTATGCACTAACAACAACAATAACTAACCCAGTGTAATCCCACAAGTGGTGTCTGGGGAGAGTAGTGTGTACGCAGACCTTACCCTACCTTGAGAAGGTAGAGAGGTTGTTTCCAAGAGACCCTTGGCTCAACAAAAAAGGACAGCCCGGTACACAAAGCATCCCGTGTTAGCAGGGTCCTGAGAAGGGCTGCACCGCAGGGTGTGTGATGTAGACAGTCTAACCTAATGCAAGCATTAGTGGTTGCTTCCACGGCTCGAATACGTGACCTATAGGTCACACGGAGACAACTTTACCGTTGTTCCAAGGCTCCCCTTCAGACACTCGGCTCAAAGACAGATGAAAAAGAGGAAGTTACAGTTTATGCACTCATAACTTAATAAATAGTAGACCTGATTGCTCATCGTTTCACTGCATGTTTGTAAAGGTCTCAGTTATGTGCAATCCTAACCTCTGTACTACTCCGGTTATTACAATTCGTAAATCAGAAGCACTTTAACAAGTAACTTAGAAAAAGAAAATACAGAGTATAAAGACATTACAAGGATGATAGGAAGCCAATTTAAATTTCTGCCCAGTAGATCTATGAAAAGGACATAGTTTTGGTTAAGAAGATTGATAGGAATTTGTAAGAAAACCTAGATGAACATCAATGTAATATTCATTTGCATATGGCAAAGCATATGATAGAGTGGCAAGAAAAGTCTTTTGGTGGGTGCTTGAAAAGTACATGAATTCATATAAATATGTAGATGTAATAAATGATATGTATGAAGGAACAATTGCAAGTGTGAGAGCAATGAAAGGATACACAAAGGAATTTACCCAACTAGTTTTGAGTAACCAATAATATGTATAGGATGAGGTCCTATGATGCATCCAATGATGTTGTGTTAATTTATGGAATTAGCAAGGGAATCAACCAAAAGATACAACTACCAAGAAGCACCCCGAAGAGCAAAGGTTTTATGATAATTAGTAGTAATACAAGAGTATGCATTGCACGCGCAATGCAAAAAAATTAAGGTGATATGTGATTAGACGGGATTATAGTGCCTAAAGACAAATAAATTTAAATATCTAGGTTTACTCTTCTAGGAGAATGGAATGATAGATGAAGATGTACTACATATTTAATATAAGGTGGTTGAAATAGAGGAGTTTCAGTTACATTTCATATCTATTAAATGATTTCTAACCCTTGGTTCACTACATTTTTCTCTTTACAGCATTGTGCAGGTGTAAATTCCTTGGCCGTATTGAAGTCATCAGAAACTGATGGATGTGACTACCTATTTACTGGCAGTAGAGATGGCACGTTAAAAAGATGGGCATTAGCTGAAGATGGTGCTACCTGCTCTGCTACATTCGAGTCACATGTCGATTGGGTACTGCTCCTGTCTGCCTTGCTAATTGTATTTCCCTGGGCTCCTGCTGAGGCTTAATTACATCTACTTTCTAAAAAAATTACTCAATAAGAACATTTGTATTGGCCAGATTTATTCGTCTTCAGGTACGATCACCAAGTATTAGTTCCTAGTGTCCGCAGTTGCTCCATTTTGGCATGGAGTTCTGTGGTTTAGATGAGCAAACCTTCCAACCTGGTGCACATACCAGGATGTGTTGTTGACTTGTCCTTTAAATGCCTAAATTAATACTTGGTGATGCAACTATACCCTTTATATCACATTTATTATGAATATCACTAGCGTTAAGTTGTTTTTGGTGCTCAATATTTCTGCAGGTAAATGATGCAGTTCTTACAGGTAGTAACACATTAGTGTCATGCTCCTCAGACACCACTGTCAAGGTTTTACTTCTCTTCTGAATCTCTTATTGTATAAAGTGCAAGTTTTACAGTTTCTATATAAAGTAATTTGGGAATTTCTTTTGTTCTGAAAAAATTGTGTGGATCATTAGGTGTGGAATGGCTTATCTGAGGGATCTTGTATTAAGACACTTCGGCAGCACTCTGATTACGTCACCACCCTTGCTTCAGCAGAAAAAAATGTACAACTTTTCTGCGAAATCTTTTAGTATTTTAAATCATTTAATGAATCAAAGTTATGCTGAAACTCTGGTTGAATCTTTCGGGTTTAATGTAAGTTTAATTGCCTGTAATTTCTGATGTTGTTACCATTATAATAGAGCAATGTTATTGCATCTGCTGGTCTTGGTGGTGAGGTTTTCATATGGGATCTTGAAGCTGCACTTACTCCAACATCCAAGTCCGGTGATTCCACCGAAGAAGATTGTTCAAATGGTGTCAATGGTTCAGGAAGTTCATTGCCCATGTCAAGCATCCGTCCTATCGGTTCGAGCAATAACATTTCTTTGCAGAGCCAGTCTCAAGCATATATTCCCGTGACTGCAAAAGGCCATAAGGAGTCAGTATATGCATTGGCAATGAATGATAGTGGATCCCTTCTTGTTTCTGGTGGTACTGAGAAGGTATATTTCTGCTTGTTAGGTTAGTTTTTAATATTTTGGAATGCGCAGTTAGCCTACTAGCAAAGAATCTGTGTATGACAATGTTCTGATTTTCTTCTAGGTTGTGCGCGTTTGGGACGCAAGAAGTGGTTCCAAGACCATGAAGCTAAAAGGTCATACAGATAATATTAGGACTCTACTGCTAGATTCCACTGGCAGGTATGTTGAATAAACCAATGATGCTATGAAGGTGTTTTGACTAGGTTATTAGCTCAAGGTGCATTTTTCTTTGTTCATCTAAGATACCATTGCTTCCAGCTGATCTGAAGTTAATACACTTTGGTTAAGCATTGCTGAGGATAGATTTTAATAGAAGTTTTGAAAAGGCGGGGGGTGGGGTTGGGTGTTTTACCTATCATGGGAAGGGTGTAAGCCTCACAAAGTTTTAATATGGTAAAAACTAAAATAACAATTAAGTATAGATAGAATATGGAAAATTTTGTACTTCAAAAAGAAAAATAATTGCAAACGCTGATTTAATTGTCTAGGCATAATAATCGCAAATCCTTAAATCATAGAACAAGATACTATATAATTTATAATCAAGTACTTGAAATAAAATTTAAAGTAATTTTTTCTAAGGCATACATGATGGACAATCTATTGCGAAAGCATGTACAAGATATTTTTAGGGCATATTTTTGGCGAATACACTGAGGCGTAAAGTGTTAAGGGGCAAACACCCTAAGGATACTGCATGAGTCCCACTGCTTCTTATGAAAAAACATTACTTTAAGTCAGGAAATTGTATTTTGTCTCATCACTTCAATGCTCCCACTTGGGTCACAAGCCCATGCTACTGATTATAATAGATTTGTTTAACCTAGTATTGGTTGCAGTATGTTAGTTGAAAACTCGAGAACATAAAGCAGAGATCTCCTCCAAACTGACATAAGTGGAGAAGGGTAGAGGGTGGGCCCATTATCCCCGAGTTTCGAATGCCGCGCTTGGTCCTAAGGGTTGGTCCCAGACGGATTTCTCGGTCATAAAAAAAAAACTAAAAACTAAAAGTAGAGACATTTTCAAACATTTGAGCAAATATTGTTCTTTTTCCCCAGCATAAAGTTACATTATTGGTCGATGTTCTATGTAACTGTAGAGAAATACATTTGTAACCATATCTAGATGTTTTGTTTTTGGCTTGAGTTCCTGTACTAGTTGGGTCGGTCTTTACTGCCTTCAGTGTATGGTTAGTGCGACCTATTGAGTTCTTTTGAATAATGGTCTTATCCTCCATCTTTGTAATTCTTTTGAATAAGGGTCTAATCCTCCATTTTTGTAGGTTCTGCATATCTGGATCTTCTGATTCCATGATTAGGTAAATATTGGTAATTCCATTACTTTGTTTCCATATACAATGGCTCCCTTGGCGTGGTAGGTGGTTTGGGGTTGAATCCTTAGATTCTGTCAAGTTCATGTTAGTGTAGTAGACAGCTTGGTTCCATCATTTACATTGTTCTGTGATAAGAGGTTATCCATTTTTTTCAAATCACATATTCTGTTCACGCTTGTTTTTTTCCCCATCTGATTAAGAAACTTCACTTCACCTCCAACATTTCAGACTATGGGATCTAGGTCAGCAGCGATGTGTGCATTCTTATGCTGTGCATACGGATTCTGTATGGTCACTTGCTAGCACACCTACATTTAATCATGTTTATAGTGGTGGGAGAGACCTCTCTGTAAGTGAGCTTAATACAACTTATCCCATATGGTTTTGTCTCTCTCTCTTCCCCCTCCCTGGACTTCTGTTCTTCATAGCCACTGTTTCCTTGCTAAATCTTGTTTGCACTTGCAGTTGTACATGACAGATTTGTCAACAAGGGAGAGTGTATTGCTCTGCACAAAGGAACACCCCATTTTGCAGTTAGCATTGCATGATGACAGCATTTGGGTGGCCACAACTGATTCATCTGTACATAGGTGGCCCGCAGAAGTGCGTAATCCCCAGAAAGTTTTCCAAAGAGGGGGCTCATTCTTGGCTGGAAACTTGTCCTTTTCCAGGGCAAGGGTCTCTCTAGAAGGATCTACACCTGTGAGTTTCAATCCCTTTATATCCTTTGCTGATGTTACCGCTAAGATTCTTGGAACATATTTCTAATTGATCTATGGGGTTCCAAGATAGCTGTTATTTCTGGCTTCCTCTTGTGAAAGGATGCATTTTAACGATGAGCTGCTTATGAGAATTGGAAACTGGTTTCTGTTTGACGAGTGAACACATGAAGGATATGTCTGGATTTTGAGTTTTTATATACTAAGTTTCTAACTCTATATCCCTAATCATTACAACGTTCACCCACAAATACAGCATAGCAATTTAGTGTTGAGAATTAGGGAGGTTTCCTTGTCAGAAAATTGTTGGTACATTGCAAGAGCCTATTGTAATGGAAAATGTCTTGAATCCCTATGATTATGTAATTAGGAACTGGAATTACTTTCTTTTTTTCTTTAGGATTACTTGTAAACACTATTTAAACTCCAACATGCTTGATGGAATATTCAAGCAATTCATCCCTAATCCTCCCTTTTTTTTTGGGAAATGGCAAGTATCATTGAGGTCAAAAACTAGCACTAAGAAAGTGCTGTGATTACATCCAAAAAGGGAGGGAAAAGCAAAAAAATAAACTAAAAAACGATCGAAACCCCAGAAAAATTAAGCTACACAAAAGATTTGATGCTGCAATAGGGGTTCGACATATTTATCGACTCCACTTACACAAAAAGGAAATCAAAAATTCAAAAGCATACAATGAGACCTCATCTTCAATACAGAGCTGTTGTTTCCTTCAAAACATCTTGTATTCCTTTCCTTCCAAATACATGCAGGTATGGAGCTCCAAGCCTTCTTCAGTTTCTTAGATAGGCCCTTTTTGTGCCAGCATAGTAACAGATTAGCAGGTGAATTAGGCATGACCCTTTTCAGGTTCAAAAAATTGAAGAACATATGCCAAATCTGAGAAGTGAAAGGACAATGCAAAAGAAGATGTTTGTTTGATTCGGATTCTCCTCCACGTAGAAAGCATTTGCTGACTAGTTTTATGCCCCTCTTTTGCAAGTTGTCTTGAGTTAGACAAGCTTCTCTAATAACTAGCCAAGCAAAGCACATTACATCCACTGGTGCCTTAGAGTTCCAAACTTTCTTCCACGACTTATAAACTTTTTTTCCCCATGACTTATAAGTTTCTTGGTTGGCTTCTTTACTAGCATGCAGGAACATGACTTCACTGAGTAGGAACCATCTATCTGCCCCTTCCAAATTAAATTCTCTTTCTTTCATTACATATTTAAATCTTGAAAACTCACAATTGGCCAATAATGTAGGTGCCTGTTTATAAAGAACCATCTCTTAGCATTCCTGGAACTCCAGGAATGGTGCAGCATGAGATTTTAAACAACAGAAGACATGTCCTGACTAAGGTAAGTTTGTTTTGCTTTTATACCCGTGTGGCTTATGACTTATTTTTCTTAATGAGGTTAAACTGTCTTTAAAGCTTATGATTCTGTACCTGATAATGGATTATGTCTTTAAAGGATACTGCTGGTACAGTGAAGTTGTGGGAGATCACTAGAGGCACTGTGATTCAGAACTATGGAGAGGTTAGAATGTAATGTTTCAAGAGGCGTGCTATGTTACAATGGCATGTTTTGAGCGAACACTTTTACTTAATTTTCTTTGAGTTATGACAATTTTCACCTTCTGCCTCTTAATGTTTTCTCTTATTGTGTCCTCTTAACTTCTTTTCACCGTTTATTTTTCAAATGTAGGTTTCATTTGAGAAGAAGAAAGAAGAACTTTTTGAGATGGTAAATATCTTTGTAGAATTATCCAACTTCCACATATAATTTTTCTTCTGATATTATCTGCCTCTCCAGGTGAGCATCCCTGCATGGTTCACCGTGGACACTAGGCTTGGAAGCTTGGCTGTACATCTGGATACTCCACAATGCTTTTCTGCTGAGATGTACTCTGCTGACCTCAACATTCCAGGGAAGCCTGAAGATGACAAGGTATTTACTGATAGGGTTATTTTATTTTCAATTTTCTGCTTGGTTTCTAAATTCACTTTTATTTATTCCCATTACTCCCTTCTGGTTCTTGAATTATAGTCTCTTGGCTTCTGTTTTTCTTTGGTTATTTTTCAAGATTGAATGCCAAAGAAGATCGTTTTACAGGAACTAGCACGTTAGCTTCTGTTTTTCTTAAGTACTTCAAGATGAAATGCTGAACAAAGTTTAATAAGTATAGACATGGCATCTCACTCCTTTGTCCAGCTAGTACACATCAAAGTTTGTGTAAAAATATGTTATTAGATCGATTAGTCCAACTTTGTTAGAGATAGGCGATTTGACTAATTCTTTTTATTTTTGGTGCTTTACATTTGTTGTGTAATTCATTTGTCAAGACTGAAATTTTCAGGTCCGAATTTTTAGATATTTCAGATCTTAATTAGCTTCCATTTGGAAGATTTCTTTAAGAACTGTGGTTGGATGTTTCCATGCATTTTATTTTGTACTCTCTTTTATTTTTATTTCTTCTGCGGGTTGTAGAAATTTTTGATAAGTTACACTTGTATAGACCTAGCATATACACCTAGTAGATATTCTGGTTAGCTTCAATTGGATGTCAATACTAGCTTACAGGTCGTAGAATGGTTTACTAAAAATGTTTTTGTCTGGGCTAAGGACTATTTACCAGATGAAGACGAAATTACTAGCTCTTTGGGAAGTTTATGCATGTATACAACTTAGATCTCATCTTCCCTGTTTCTTCTAGTTGGGATAGTCATAAATCACTTTGCTGATCTTGTTATTTTTGTTGACCACCTCACCTGTTCAGAGAATTGACACCCGTCTTTCTAATATTAATTTACAAGTTTCGCTGTTTCTAAGATATCTTACTCCAGGGTTAAGTTGCATATTTCTGAGCTGAGGTTCAAACCCTGCTGCAGACGAATAGTCTTGTGTTTCAGTGGAGAAGGGTAGAAGGTAGACTCATTATCCACCGAGTTTCTAACTGTGTGCCAAGCCGCCACTGGCTCTAGGGGATTTTCGGGTATAAAAAGGGTGAATGTAGAATATATAAAAATGGGAAAATAAGAGAAAGTTTTGTAACATGGTTTAGTCAAGTTAATGATCGACGATATTAAAAAAGGACAAGGTAGACCTAAAAACACATGGAAGAGAAGGTTTTTGCACCATTGCGTCTTTTTTCACTAAAGCCACGCTTTATTTGCGCTTAAAACCCTAGTTGACCTTAGAGCTTTTTTGTGCTTTTCACTTTTGATAACACTGTGATTTAGGCATCAGTACTTATTGTTGTTGTAATTACCCGCAAGGGTGGCTCAGTTGGTTGAGCTTGGGGCTTCCATAATGGAGGTCTCAGGTTTGAAATCCCCTGCCGCAGGGATTTGTCTTCTGGTTTGAGCTCGTGGCACGGGGCTCGCTAGTGCGAGTTATCTATCCTTTGTGGTTTGCGGGCTATTGCACAGGAGCGGGGTTTACCCTGTGCGCAGTGCGCACCCGAAGGGTAGTGGCTGTGAGTTCCCTTGTCATAAAAAAAAATAGGAATGTATCAAAGACACAATTTTTTCAGTTGTGATGTTTTAACTAGTTCTGGGAGTTGTGTTATAGCAGATGGTGTTCCTTGTAGAAATATTAACAGTAGATTGAAGACACCCAATTCCTTGATATGATTATAATTTTTTTATTATTGTTAATTAATGAATCTGTTCTTTTACAAAATAATTTCCTGATTTATCATTTACATGATAATTTTTTTGTAGATTTCTTCTATAGATTAACTAAATTTTGTGACTGTCTTTTTTAATGCTTAGGTTAATTTGGCACGAGAAACTCTTAAAGGGCTGTTAGCTCATTGGTTAACCAAACGAAAGCAGAGATTTGAATCTCAAGCTTTCTCCAACGGGGAAGCCCCACCTGGAAAGGATGTACCTATAAGGAATCTGGCTGCATCAAGAATCGAAGTGGACGGTAATGCTGACAATGATGATGCAGTATATCCTCCCTTTGAATTTTCAGCAGCATCCCCTCCATCAATTATTACTGAGGGTTCTCAAAGTGGTCCATGGAGGAAAAAGATTTCCGACTTAGACGGAACCGAAGATGAAAAGGACATGCCATGGTGGGTAATGGATTGTGTGATGAACAATCGGTTGCCTCCCAGGGAAAATACCAAGTAATATTTCAATATAACTGCATTCTACTTTCTTCACAGTGCTCTACTTCCATGTTGAAATTGTAGAGAACTTGTTTAGAATTAAAAGGAAGTCTTTCTGGAGGCGTTTACATTTCTGTTAACTCTTTGAGTTGCAGCAATGCTTGAAAAACTCATTTTAATCTTCCTTTATGTGCACAGTCACTTTTCCATGACCATTTTCTCCTCTCTTCTTAATGGGTTTGCAGATGTAGCTTCTACTTGCGTCCATGTGAGGGTTCTACCATCCAGATCCTTACCCAAGGAAAGCTGAGCGCGCCTCGCATATTAAGAATTCACAAAGTAAGCATCTTTTCCTTGAATCTTGTGGCGGAGTCAGTATTCTGGTGATCTGCAGTGACCCTCGTTGGCTACCAAGTCACTTGCTGTGTTATGCATACTACCAAGACACTTGAACGATCCTGACCCCTTATTTCTTGTGTTCCATGCATTTACATAGTAAAGAACTCAAAGATATACTGGAGGAATATTGCAATGAACTAACTGAACTGAAGCTTCTATATGGGTTGGTAACACCTGTGTTCTTGAGAGAAAGATGAATATCTGCCTTGAATCGTTGTCAACAATAATGGAAGTCATACACACAACTATTTTATTGGGTGATTATACAACTTATTGATCCAATGAAACAATACTGATGTGCTGGTTATTCTGCGAATTTGGAGTACGGTTGTTAATGCAATTGTTATAAGTGTGGTCCAAACCTTGGTGGAATGGAAATCTAAGCAATAGCCTAAATATTTTAGACCTCTTGATAGGCCACATGATTACTCACTTATTACTTGACGTGTGATGGAGCTTCAGACGGTGGATAAATTATCTCCTTGTAGAAAGCCCTAACACGTTCATCAAGAAATTGTTCCTGTTGGAGATGGTATTTTTATGTGACATTATATCCCTCAACTACAGCCTATAATGTCTGTGGCTGTTTAGTTTCAGTGATCAGGCTACAAGCTTTAATCCTAATACAAACAAAAATTACAGTCTCTACAAGCAATCGTTTGTCACTGTGGTGCCTATGGACATATTTCCAGTGTTTTTCAGTGCAGTATATGTGGACCATGATAAATAGCAGCCTACACTGGTTCTCAATTAGTAGATGTGCAAATTCTCAACACTCATTGTGTTTGTCAACCTCCATTGTGTAGAGGATGATTATGACAAAGTTACACTGATTTGTTTTTCAGGTCATCAGTTATGTTATAGAAAAGATGGTTCTTGAGAAGCCACTGGATAGCATAAGCTCTGATGGAGCTGCTGGAGCGCCTGGGGGACAGGTGACACACCCAACTATTGGAGGAGACGGCTTATTTCGGACTGGGCTGAAGCCTTGGCAAAAGCTTAAGCCATCCATAGAGATCTTGTGCAGTAACCAAGCAAGTTCAGATTCTGCTTTGTATTGTGTGGGATGTATAGCTGGTTAAGCATAAAAAAAAATCCATTTCATTTTTTGTGCTGTATGGAAGTATGGATGTCAAATTTTAGCATTAGGACTGCACACAATCTGTGTATGTTGGGGATGTGGCTAGATAATTGGTCAATTTGTAAAATGTAGTTTCTGCTCATTCTGGCTCCTGGTTAATGAACTCTTTTTGTACTTTTAACAGGTTTTATCCCCTGATATGAGCTTAGCGACTGTCCGTGCGTATATATGGAAGAAACCTGAAGACCTTGTCCTCAACTACCGGGTGTTGACGAGCAGGTGATAGGATTATATTTATCAGGTACATTCATTATTATTTTCTGTACTTATTTTGTGTTCTGTATTTGGCTTTTTACACTGTCCACCCCCGCCCCCCTACTCTTTTTACATTTCAATTTTTTCTATTTTTGCTTTGGGGATGAGGATTTCCAGCGGGTTGGTTGTGATTTGGAGTTGGTTACTGGTTAGTCACTGAGTGAAGGTTGTTGAAAAGTAGGCAATTTTGGGTGATGCTATGTGGTGACTAATTTCAATCTTTAGCTTTATTTGGTTTAGTTTGATTTGTGAGTTCTAATTGTTTTTCCTAGTTACATCTGCAAACATCTGATAATTTCACCTCCACCTCTGAGTTTGTGACAAAACAAAACCAAAAAGCTTAGTCAGGAGCACTGTCCTATATATATCTCAGAGATGCAATCATCATTACTACCTACGCTTTAATTGACCTCCAAGCAAATTTACAATTGTCTTCTTTTGTTTAATGGTTTGCTGCATTGACTAAAATTTTTGAGAATTTGCGTCTTTTTCTTGCAAATGGACATTGCCATATGCTCCCTGTTTCCTTTCAAATCTAAAAGAATCAAAACCCCTGCCTGGACTTTAAACGGATCTGCTGACTAACTCTTTCTCTCCTTCCATCTTGTGATTATTGGCTATTTGATTACTTTTATCAGGTATAATTGCCTCAACTTACATGAGAGAACCTTTCTCTTTCCTCCCCCTCTCTGTGCACGTGTAGTGTTCTTGCCAAAAACCTAAAACCTAGTAAACTGGAAAACTCTTTGGGTTTTGTTTGTTCCTTGTTCCCGGATATTGCTGTTGGTTGGAAAATTAGGATAACTTGGGATTCTTCTGCAGTCATTAACCAATCAAATTGTTGTATGTAATGTAGTTCTGAGGTATAGGTGCCATGATATTCTTTTATCTTAGATGATATATGAGTAAATGTTTTCTGAAGACAAATAGAGAAACCAATTACCACATGGTCATTTTTGTTTGCATATAGAGGAAGGCATGGTTGAGCAACTCTTCTGTCCACCCCCCTTGCCCCTTGTTTCTTGCAGGTCCAGAGTAGCTTGAGGTGATCGAGCGCTGTTCCATAAAAAATAATTGAAAGGTTTAAGCAGTCAACTGGATGCTTGCTGCTGTCATGAGTAATTTGCTTCCTTGTAGATCTGGGATCCAAGTGGTTGGATTTATTAGGAAAAAATTATACATTTGGACCACTTTGCTGTTTGCACATCGGAAGGTGATAATTATTAAATTTTGTTTTTTGCGGGTTTAGAGGAAATAGAAAGAAAACTTGCATTTGCTAGAGGAAGAATTTTTGGTTCTGAGGGGACATGAGACTGTTTTTCAAGAGAAAGAGCTCGTGATCATGTCGGGAGCCTGTAGATTTATATATGACTCTATATGCAAAGGCATGGGATGTTTCAATACAATCTTCCAAGAACCACACTGTTGGGCAGGTGAATAATATCTCCAGAAGTAAACTTAAACTTTTTTTCTCATTTCATTTACTCTGTAAATCTTCTGTGTTATTAGTATTCTCAATTTTAGTGGGGAAGATTTGATGATGGGCCATTTATAAACCCGAGCAAATTGTTCTTATATAGGAGTAGGGAGTAGTTCTTACTGACTTTGTTATGGTGTCGCTCCGAATGGTAAAGTTTTGTGCGTATGTACTTGGAACTGTTTCTTTTAATCATTCAAGTCTTGAATGAAATGTTCTGGAGATGATGATGAAAATGGCAATGCAGTCCTTAAAAAAAGTAATGGTGTTTAGTATCAGGATGCATTCGACACTTGGACAAAAAAAAGGATGCATTCAACACAAACTTGAATATACTTTCATCAAAAATATGATGTGTTCACAGGATTCTGTGCTCGTTAGCCTTAAACTTTTACATATACAAAGCAAGAGTCTCAAGTCCTTGAGAGGGTGCTGCACTAAGACAGAAACCCAAAATCAATCTACTAAACTATTCATGCAAATTTGACACTTTGAAGTTTCAGATCTAATGTAGTGTCTTGTAAAAAAAAATAGTATCTTGATAAATCCATTTTTCTCATTGATGTAAAACTGCACTACTATTGTGTGAGTACAAGATTAACTATTAAGTCTTGCAAGTAAATGCACCATCCTTGAGAATTTACTCCACTAGATTTCTATAGAGCTACACCAGGAGTTGATTATGACGCATTGGAAAAGAAGTGTTGATAATGACCATCTTTTCTTATGATTTTACTATTATCTTAGTTTTCAGAGACTTTCAGGGAGTTATCTGGACCAAAATCCTTTGATGAAGCACAAGTTTATGAGAACACATGAGATATTTGACAGCTTTACACGCTTAGCTCGATTACTACACTAGTTAGACTGTTACTCAGTCGGTCAGTCCCATTTTAACTTGTCCAAAAGTAAGTGTCGTTTTAAGAATTCAAGATCAAGTTAACAATTGTTTTCAACTATATCCTTAACATTACAAAAGTTGTCCTTTTTAATATAGCTCAATTCTAAAAAAAACATCTATTAATAAATAGAGGTAATTTAGAAAATTATATCTTGTATTTTTTTTCCTAATGACCATAGAAAGAGCTAACGCCGACGTTAAAGTGGAATGAAGGGAGTACTAATTTCTTGCAAATTGTACATAGAGTGGTAAATTATTGAAGAGCGTACTTCAATGTTGTATTGATCACAACTACAACAAAAGGTCTTAAACTTGAATATGGTTAGTGAAACATCCAACGTATTGGTTTCACGTGTCAAGACATTTTAATAACTACAATATGCTAGAGATTTGAGAAATTATATGATTGAGATATAACTTGATCAAAATATATTTATCTAAGATTGGAAAAATGCCGTATGTCGGTTTTTTTACAATTAAGAAAATGAGATCTATTGTCCTCTTACAATTTGAATGAAGAAAATGTGTTTTTTTAGATCTTTTATGTGTAACAAATCTTTGACAACAAAGGTCATAGAACAACCAAAAGTTTATAAAGGGCCAAAAAATCATTTATCCTAATTTATAAGCTTCAAAAGTTTGTGAGGTAAGGCCGTGTATTTTCCCCAATCTCATGCATGTGAATAAACAAATCTTATTTGAAATTGCTTTTTATTTCTTTTTTCGAAAATAAACAATTATTTAAATTAAATGGTAAAAAGGCTAGGCCTACTCTTCAGATTGAGCTATACGGGCCTTACTCATGAAGCCCAATATGATCCCAAAAACCCGAGCCCAATGGGATTGTTGTGCTTCATCAGGCTGATATTGAGGATCATCTTTAATTTTATATTTTCGGAATTCTGAGTGATTTATGTTAAGCTTTTGTGCTCTGGGAAATTAGAGATGGTAGTTAAGAGTTTGATATTTTTTTAGTTATGGTAGTTAAGAATGTTTTAGTGTTACACCGTACAATACAATCAAATCAAATATTAAAAATGTTATTATTAAACCACAACTAACGATACAATCTATTCAAACGTTACAATACTATATTATACAATAGGATTAACACAACTTTATATAAATCAACATCCAAGCCTCCAACTAAAAAAAACTAGCTCCAAGCCTTCAATCAACGAGTATAGATATTTTACAAGTAATATTTGGAAAAAATCAACTTTATAACAAGCTTGATCAAAGCTCAATGTGACCCTTAAACCTTACTTTACATATTCTAATCCATTAGAAAATGATGGAGAAACCCGCATGGGTGTAGCTCAGTTGGTTCCAGGGTGGCAGATTGCTCCAAGAAAATGATGGAGAAATTGAACTTTCCGGTAAAAGCTCATACATCATACGAGCATCAATTTGTCCATGAATTCCGTCCATTATTTCAACTTAACTTTGAAATAAGAATTTGAAGTTTGAAAAACGGTATTTCAAATTCTCCATTTAAAGTTTTTATTCACATAGTTTAATTTTAACTTTTCCCATTTAAAGAGTACTGTTTGTTCAACTTTTCCCATGATTATATATGTTAGATGTTCTTGTAAAAGTGAAGATTGTCTAAAATGGTACGTAGAGGCATGACTTCTGGATAGGGATGTCAATCAGGATAGGACAGGGCGGGGCAGGTCAAACTCTTGATAGGGTAGGACAGGAAAAGATTTAAACAGGAAGGGACAGGACAGGACAGGACATGAATTTTTTCTGAAAAACTTTAATGGGACGGGGCAGGATCAGTGGCGGATCCAGGAGACTATATTTGGTGGTGCAATTTTTTATTTTTAATTTTTTATGCCTAGAAGGAATTTTTTTTTGTTTTTTATGCCTAGAAGGCAAATTGTTTTTTAAAATCTGGTGGTGCAACTACACCACCCTGTTGTTAGTGCATCCGCCACTTGACAGGACAAGGTCCAAATTTACAGCTGGATAGGCTAAAAATGTGCATTAAGAGACTCTGTCCATAACCATCAGATTCACCCCCACCTTACTCAATCCCACCATACCACCCCACCCACCCCTCTACCTCACCCAACCACCACCCCACCACAAAGAACTGTCACAAGCCATTCAACGGAACAGCAGTAGCAGAACTTTTCTTTTGCTCTTTCTGTTTGTACTTACATTTTCAATCCTCTTCCTAGATTGGTAGAGTTAATTATAGGATTTTTTGTGCTATTTGTTTGTCTTACATTTTCAATCCTGTTTTTTTTTGCTGAATAACGATGCATTTATTATTGAAAGCAGTAAATAAAAGGTTCAGGAAGAGTTATTACAAACGGAAACTGATCTAGACGTTACAGTTCCAAACTTCCAATAATATATGCATCGTTATATGAACAAATAGGATTCAACGAATATTCAACCAATATTTATGAAAAAAAATAAAAGATAACATAAATGGGGCAGAGTTTAGCGGGGCGGGGCAGGACATTTTTTGAACAAAGCTAAACGAGGCAGGACAGGGCAAAATCTAAATAGGTAAAAGTTTGTCCCGTCCTAACCCGCCCATTTGTCATCCCTATTTCTGGATTTTGATGTATGTTTATTATAGTTCTCAATGTTTTGAGTTGTGAAGAGTAGTTTTTTTTATTTGTTAGTAGAAGCTAGAGGTGTTAAACGGATTGGGCTGAATTTGAAGGAGTCTATGAGGAAAAATTGTCGTTCGTCGTTCATATTTTAATGGATTGGATGAATGATATTTTAGGTGGATAAAATTTAGGCTTCAACGCATAAATTACCCGTAGAGATATGGATAACTATGAGGAAAAATTGTTCTCTGGGACATAGTCCAGTGATAAAGTCTGGACGCTATAAGACACTTTAGCATGGATAACGTGAGTTCGATTTTCCGCAAGCACGAAGTAACTCTGCATGTTGGGGAATTGAACTGCATCATTGATCGTTATACGCTCACGGCCCAGTCACCGAGCACATCCGCGATTTCGCGATAATAGTATTGAAGGACCGGTGTTATTACCTCCGGGCGTGCAGGTAATATCGATGAAGTAGTCGCAGCGCGAACACAGACTATCAAAAAAAAACTAGGAGGAAAATTGGGTGGTAGATTGCCCCCAAGTAGGCAGTTTCGAGCCCTGGCAGTCGCAGTGAGTGAGTTTCATTCATTCTTTGTGGGGGATGACTTCTTATGGACACCAGACACTGTGTCTTCCACCTAGTGGACCGCTGAGTTTTACCTCCTCTATCAATCTCTGTCGGGCCGGAAGTAGACCTATAGGTGAGGGATTTCGCTTTTTGCCCCCCTAAGTATTCCATGGTTCATTTCTTTGTAGAGTTCTCACATCAACTGAGTTAGATAATTAGGAATTCTTCTATTTTTGGCAAATCCACGAGGGAGCTTTATCATCATCATCATCATTTTTTTTATGAGAAAGTTATTCACTTGTCTTTCGATTTTGCTTTTCTTTGTAGGAAAAAATCTCTCTTTCTTGTCTATTTTATTTTATTATGAGAAAGCTATTCATTATCATTCCATTTTTTGTGACCACTTGTTTTAATTTGCAAGTCTGATTACGGACTTTTTTTTACTAACTTTCCCTTTTCTTATGTTTTAGTTGTCAACTGTAAATGGATGTATAGTTGTGTCTTACGTTGTTAGGTGGTCAGTATTGCAGTTTTTTGCTGTGATATTTTACTACTATTACAAAAGAAACAAGAAAAGTGTTTTTGCAGCAAAATTATTGTGTACTTATATTGCTGGAAAAGGTTATTGTTATTTACTATGATACTTCTCTATTGCATGTTTTTAAAAAAATATAGAAGGATATTGTTTCACATTGATATTTAAAAAAAGAATAAGAATTGCACTCCACCTTCCAAAATTATTATCTTGGTGATCCTTTCCGATCTTTATATTGATTTTGTTTCTTCCAAATGCTTCAACAAGAATACAGTACAAGTTAGGTAAAGAAAAATGTGAAATTAAAACAGCATGGGGAAGTACAATCACTGTTAGAAATTTATTAAAGTGAAATTAAGTTTATTCCGTTATTTATGATTCAGATAATTGAGGCCCCACGGAAAAACGTCATTTCCACACACGTACATTCGTAGTGCCAAATATCGTAAATTTCATTAGTGAAAGAAATATTGATGCATAATTAAAATGTTCGAGACATGAAATGATGGACGGTTATTGACCAAATAACAAGTATTCCACGTTGGTAAATGAATGAAAAAGTGTGCGACGTGTAAGATGAAATGAGTCGGGAAGGACCGCGACGCCAATCCGTAGGAGCCGTGGCGCCGGAGCGCCAACCCGTAGGAGCCGTGGCGCTGGAGTGCCAACCCGTAGGAGCCGCGGCGCCGGAGCGCCAACCCGTATGAGTCGCGGCGCTGCACCATCCGTTGGTTAATGGAGCCGCGACGCTAATTCAGCTGAGCTGCGGTGCTTCGGAGGCAGAAAGGTCGACAGGAAGCTGAAAGTTTCTAACTCTTGGGCTGATTTTTGAGCATTGAATCTCCATTATTTGCACATGAATTCAACTATTATTTAGCTTATTATAACCTCTCAATAAGTCCTAATTATTACGTGGCTATTGAGGGTCATGACGAGTTGAGAGGTCATTTTCCTTGCACTATAAATTGAGGACTTGACTCAATTGGAAACACCACCACACTCGAAAAACTTATGATCTTAGTTCTGGCGTTAAGATTCTTTCAAACACAGTTAAGCTTTTAGTAAGAAACGAGTTTTCATTCCTTTGTTAGTTGTTGTTTTATCTTGAGAGACAGAACATCATTCGACTCAGTAAAATCTTATATTCGTTCTTATTTTCAATTTTGTAAATCTTTATAATAGTTACTTACTTTTTATTCCTACGAATTATTATACTCAACGTAACAAGTGACAGTACTGTACATAGCTTTTTTAGCTGTCTTTCTCTAACTTCTATTCTTGTCGGGATGTAAGTTTTGCCTTTCTTATTTGTTCCTTTTTCTTTTGTTTCAGTTTAGCTATAAAACAATAAAAAAATCAATAAAATTAGGTCATGTGGCGGTCCTCTCATCTTTTCCCGTAAAACAGAAAAAAAATGTCATAGTACATGGTAACTGTGTTTACGAAATAAAAATTATTCACATAGATGTTTATATCAAGTTATATATCAGTTTACTATGATTAATTAAAAAATTAAGGGAAAATGCCTTCTAATTAGTCATGCATGGTAAGTGTAAAAGATGTATGCATGAAATTGATACAAACACTGAGCTTGAGTAAATTTTTGTTGATGTAATTACCGTGTAAAGATTGACAATTTGACATATAATATGTCAAAAATCATATACAACGTTTCGGGGAAGGGAGTTACATCGCACCAAACTTTTAATCAATAAAAAGTCAAATATGCTTGTAAAATGTCATACTAATCATAATCAAAATCAAAATTTACTAATAACTGAAAAATAAAAATGTTAGTATTACCCAAAATGAAAGTGACGAACTTGAATTAATTAAATTTTGTTATGAGAAATAATTTTTTTTTTTTTTTGGTTACAAGGGAAATGAAAAACATCTAAACTAAATAAAGTAAATTAAAGGAGAGGAAGCCCAGTAGGTAGTAGTTCCCAGTTGGAAGCCATGACCAAGTTTGGCGAGCGAGTCGACCATTTCATTTCCTTCGTGCCAAATGTGTTTTAGTCGCACGATCCAGTCTCTGTCAAGGAGTGACTTGCACTCCTGATGTTGGCAAATGGGTCACATCCATCAAAAGTACCTGTAATCCATTTAACCACAGTTTGCGAGTCGACTTCGACAAGGAGTTTGGAGATGTGTTGGTTCCAAGCAAGGTATAAACCTTCTCGAAGGCCAAGAAGCTCGGCTAAGTTGATGGAGATAGAACCAAGATTCGTGGAGAAACCACCTTTCCAATTCCCGAAATCGTCACGAATCAGACCACCAGCTGCTGCCGATTCAGTAGAAGAGAAGAGGCTGCCGTCAATATTGAGTTTAGCACATCCAGTTTCCGGGGCCTCCCAAGTGGTGTTAGGGCGCTGAGCTTTAAACTTTAGAAGCGATGATCGAAGCTATAAATGATGCCCCAAGTAAGGAGTTTGACTTTATAGGCCAAAATTCTAGTTGTTTCGTGAACATCATTGAAGGTGCAGTTATTCCGAGCAGTCCAAAGAGTCCAAACCATCACCAAATACTATACCTACAAATCTAATCCCAACATACTTCAAAGCTCAAGATTTAGCAAATATCCAAGATACCTATGCTTAGAAAAAGCAAGTCCAGACGTTACACAAAAACTCTTCAGATATGGATTTTTAGATAAAGTCATGACAGATGACACCCTTATGAGCATATCCAAACTACCAAACGCAATAATACAATCCGTCCAATCTATGAGAGAAACCTTCGGACCAGGGAACTATGGAATACAAATTTTTGATGCCTCAACAGATCTAACAGGAAAACCTATAGTATTATGCCAATTCTTCAAAGTTGGAAGAAGCACTAATATCAATGGGATAAATACAGATTCTAAAAAAGAAATGCCATGTAAGATTAATAAGTTTCAAGAATGGCTGAGTAACAAGAGAGCCATCGGACTAGCAACCTTGGCAGGAAGATTAGAAGACTTGATAAGAGTGGGGAATGCAAGCATAATTGGAAACACTAAAGGAGGAGAAGTTGAGGAATTAATTACTATGTATTATAATCATGACATTATGACACAGGACACAGTAGAGTTTACCAACATGCTAAACAGAATCATAAACCTTAAACACAAACATAGCAAGGATACCATTGATCACTATCATATAATAACAAAACAAAAGAGGAAAGTTATGACTTTTAAAGATATGAAAGTACAGGAAATAAAAATAAAAGAAGAAGGATCTCCCGATCCATTCCTGTAAGAAGTATGAGCCTATCCGAAAACATGTAGTTTGACTACGTGGACTCTAGATTATGAGCATAAGAATGTAACAATTTGGAAGGAAAAATATGAGCATACCGGATTACCAGGAATTATCAGATTACCAGGAACGGACGAATTATCAGATTACCAGGAACGGACGAAACAGACAAAACAAGGCCAACAACAAAAAGATAAGATTGGACAAGACGGAAAAGACAAAACTCAAAAAGGACAATGACACGACAAGACCAGCCAGCAAGTCAAGACAAACCAGCAAGGCAGAAGTTTTAACGGATGAAATTTTTTTGTAATAATTTAGATTTACTGTAACACAAATAGTAAAGCCGCCAAACACTGTAGAAACACAGTAAAGGTCGCACAGTAAGAGCCAAGTACTGTAGCATAGCATAGTAAGAGCCAAGTACTGTAGCACCCTGAGGTTATCTATATAAAGAGCCTCTTTGTATCAGAATAAGATATCAAATTTTCGAAATACAAGTTCAATCTTTCAGAAACGATCTCTCTCTCAAAATACTTTCCCTCAAAACACCTTCTAAACTTACAGAAGTTAAGAAATCTAGCAAGCCTTCTAATAGCATAAAAATCATGTCTAGCTAAAACCTCTTTATCAGTCTATAATCCTAACAGAGGAATATCATAATCTAAGAAGATCTACTAAAAGAAATCATAAGAACAAGAAATTAAACTTAGAAAAGATATAATTAAACACATATTAGTTCAGGAATCTTGACTCTTGTTGGAATACTTGGAAAGAACTGTTGAACACTCCTAACCTAGGCGAAAGTACCCGTAGCGAGGAAGCAGAAAGGGGAAGTGGCCAAGGTGAAGTTGAGACTTCCGGTGATCCAATAATTGCTTCAAGAGGTATGGTTTCTATACTAGTATGTTTTAAATTATATTTCGGATAAGTTGGTTTCTATGCTTATGCTTTTAATAAGTAGAAGTTCTATGGTTATGGTATTATAACTCTGGAAAAAGGTTATAGATTGATTTAAATCAAAAATGGATAAAAAACTTTTGGAACATGTGGTTTTAACATGCCATAAGAGTTTTATGGCTATAATCTTAACGTGTTCCAATATGCATTTGCAATTCTTTTCAAATATAGAAATGCGCAATTCTTTTTGGAACATACTAATAGGGAAATAGTGCCACATAAAACGTTAGAATTTTCAAATATTTGGCAACTTCTCCCAAAAGTCATTCTATATTTGGTTTCCTGTGGTGCAAGTAAAAAGTTGCTGCATGTGAAACTGGTAAAGTTGTTGTCATGTGACCAGGAGATTATGATTTTTTGTTGTGGAAATAACCTCTTGCAGAAATGCAGGTAAGACTGCGTACAATATACCCTTGTGGTCCAGCCTTTTCCCAAACTTTGCGCATAATGGAAGCTTAGTGCATCGGGCTGCCCCTTTTAGTGCAAGTAAAAGGATGAAGTCTGGTACACTAAGCTCCCGCTATGCGCGGGGTCCGGGGAAGGGCCGGACCATAAGGGTCTATTGTACGCAGTCTTACCTCACATTTCTGCTTTACACGGTTTGAACCCATGACCTCCTGGTCACATGACATCAACTTTAACAGCTACTCCAAGGCTCCCCTCCTGAAAATGAGATAAAAAGGAAAACAAATATTAATCTTTGTAGCTAAATTCCCTGGGTGAGAGGTTTACTCAAGTTCCAAGTGTAAAAAGAGAATCTATTCCAAATCCGAGCATCCTTATCTAGTAGCTGGTTCTAATTCTTGGAGGCTTAAGTTGCAATCTTATCCTTTACTTGAACAGTGAAATATTCACATTTATCTCTTATACCCTAAGCTTTTCTGACAAAAAGCTTTTGTTCCCTTTCTCCTGATTGCCCCTATTAGCCCTCTCATGAAGATAAACCAATGGAAAATGAAAACCTCATAGCCAGGATAAGTATATGGAGAATTTGGTTCTTTTACATTATGGATAAAGCTAAGAGAATCAAAAGATAAAACAGTAGAAACAGAATAAAGAAGAGAAATGGAAACACTTGCAACATGACTACTTTTTCTATATATGAAGAAACTTTAACTTGCTTTAAACTAAGGAAAAAAATAAGGAACCAGATATAGTCTAATAGTAGTTTATGGCTGGTTATGGCAAGGGTGGAGGTTTTAACACGTACAAGGAGGTGCATACATACCAAGATGATTGGGGGAAGCCAATTACTACTGTAAGTGACTACCCTAATCATGTTCGCCCTGTGATCGTTGATGTTCAAGGAAGTAGGAGTCCTAATGTTTCCTACTCAACTGAACGTGGCGTCGAGGGCTATGTGGTGAGAGCTCAAAGAATTGTTGAAGTTCGTCGTAGCTATGATATTCCCTTGAATGGTCTTCTAGATGAGTACAATGTGCATGAAGAATGGGATGATCATAGTCCTAGGAAGGTCCATGACTTCTTCGAAAAAGTTCATAATGAAGCTAGTCGACCAACTCATCCCACTCTTTTGAGCTCTCCAAAGTGGAGCACTAACAAGCCTAGTTGGAGAAGTGAAGATCATGACTCTCCCAAGTACAGTAACCATCGCGATTTTAGTGGCAATGATTGGGAGAATTCAAGTGGGAGCCCTCTTCGCGATAGGTTTGAAGGGTTGCACCTTCAAGATAATCGTGGATCAAGTCCATATAAGTACAAGAAAGATAGTTATGAAAAGCCTAGCTTCACTCACTCCGTAGGTTCTCCCAAGGCTGGCCATTTCAAGGACTATGGGGTCAACAAAACATGGGATGCACCACCAAGATCAACTCATGAGGATTGGGACAGCAGGAGAGGTGATGATGATTATGTAAAAAGCCCATATAGCAACAACCAAGATGATTATGGCAAGCCAAAATTCAATGGAGGTTACAAGAGAACTAGCCCTCCACTAAGCCAGGCCACAAATCATATTGGCACTGCCATGAAGATCCTTGAGCAAGGTAATAAACCTCTGGCTTCTCCTACTTATGCACCACAATCACATTTTCCAGCATCTTACTCAACTCCACATATAAAAGAAAGTTACCCTGAGAGAACTCAAGGTGGAAAGACTCTGGCTTCACCTGTTTCCACCCAACCATCCTATTATCCAACATCAAATCCAATAACCGAAAGGAAAGAAAGTTACCCTGAACCAACAAAAGGAATGAAGCCTCTGGTTTCCCCTGTTTATACACAACAACCACATTCACCAACTTCAAATCCGACACCTCAGAGGAAAGAAAGCTACCCTAAGACAGCGCACGGCCCAAAGCCTTTGTTTTCCCCTGTTCATACACAACAACCACATTCACCAACTTCATACCTGACACCTCAGATGAAAGAAAGCTACCCTGAAACAATGCATGGCGCAAAGCCTCTGTTTTCCCCTGCTTATACACAACAACCACATTCACCAACTTCAAACCGGACACCTCAAAGGAAAGAAAGCTACCCTGAAACAACGCATGGCCCAAAGCCTCTGTTTTCCCCTGTTTATATCTCACAATCACATTCACCAACCTCAAACCCGACACCCTTAAGGAAAGAAAGTTGCCCTGAAACAGCACATGGTGCAAAGCCTCTGTTTTCCCCTGCTTATACACCACAATCCCATTCACCAACTTCTAATCAGACATCTCAAAGGAAAGAAAGTTATCCTGAGACAGAACACGACGTAAACCCTCATTTCCCCCCTGGTTCTACACAACAACCACATGTTTCAACTGCAAATCCAACATCTCAAAACAACGAAAGTTACCCAAAGAAGACAAAAGGTTGGAAGTCTTTGTTTTCCCCTGCTGCTAAGCAACAACCACACTCTCCACCAACATCACATTCAACACCTGAAATGAAACAAAACTACCCTGATCATGAAATGGGTGGTCGGAAGCCTTCATTTTCCCCTTCTTCTCCACAAAAGGAATACTACAGTCCACAAATGGAAGACCATTACCCCGACAAAATCCAGGTTCGGAAGCCTTTTCCATCTCCATATGAGAATACACAGGAACCGCGCTATGGTGCAATCATCCCACCAAAAGAAGCCATGGACAGCAGTGAGGCCAGGAAAAGGTATGCTAACTTAAAACCAATGTCACCAGCACAGATGAAGTACTCAGGAACAATTGACAGCAGAGAGGCTGTGGAAAAGTACAATGGTGCATTTGTTCCTTAGAGAAATGCCAAGATGTTTGGATTCCAATTTAGCTTGCCTTATGGAAGATGATTTCTGCTGCAATGATAATCAAACACATCATATATATGTTTTCTTTCTTCTTTGTGAGTGTGATGATGTTTTCTTGCGTGTTTGTGTTTGAATAAAAGCTCTAAAATATGCTGGTATGGTTAGTGGTAGTTGCTAATGTACGTAGTAATACAGTTTGCCTATGTAATTGTGATTGCATATGAAATGAGAAAAGAGTTGTGTTTATTATATGTCAATTTCTTCATGGTTTGGTATATTGAGTTGTTTGTTTTTCACTTAGCTTTGTGAACTGGATAAGTGGATAGATTTCTCATTCACTTGACAAAGCTAGCATTGATATCAAAGTCTATTTTCGGGAAGGACCATAAGTTTTAGGCTAAATTTATTACTACTTGATCATTTAATATTGATTTCAAATTACTTTAATCTAATTTCTAAATGTACTGTAGTTCGGCCAAATCTATTACTACAGGGGTTAAAACTTTATTCTTTTGAACTAATATCGAGAAATCAAAACTTAAAATTCACACGAATACCCGATTGTACGTAGTTGTTGTTAACAAGTGAAAACCAAAGTCAAATAGGAACCAAAAATTAACTACGTACGTACTTTAGGATGTCTTTATATTGTAAAAATAAAAACCAGGCAGAAAGATCAACAAAGAAACAGCAAAAATGAAAAGTAAACGAAAATAAAATTCCAATATGAGATAACTCCTGAGCTAATACGGGAAACCAACTATAGGAAGTCTCATCACAAACAACAAAAGGTACGAAAAATTGGAAGAACGTGATTCAATCTAACTTATATATACAGTCTCATCCAGTGGCGGACGCATATAATTTTCAAACTAGGTGCACACATTTCATAAAGTCCGGGTGCCCAAATTTAATAAAGTTTACAAATCATAATTATCCCTTACGCGTTTTCATATTTTGAAAACGTTTAATTACAGCATCATTTGTAACACTCTTAAGCAAATCTTTTTCAATAAAACATACAATACAATCATTTAAAAATTGATCACAAATTCGGTTTCGTAGATCCGTCATGACAATATTCATTGCAGAGAAGCATATTTCCACGCTTGTTGTTGCTACTGGCAAAATCAATGCGAACTTCAAAAGCCGACACACCAATGGGTACGACAAGTGTTTTCGTGTTTGCACAAGTAATGTAGATAGATCAACAAGCCCCTCCAATCGACTGAATTTGTCATCTGATCGCAATCCATAATATATGTCTTTAGTTGATTTTCAAGCATCATACAATCAACTAGAGAGAAGTCATCTGGATAAAACTGAGTCATTCTTACCAATTTTGCTATATTGAAATCAACAAAATCATTACTTGGATTCAAACAAGCAACACAAAGAAGCAACTCAGAATTGACCTCATTGAACCGATCATTAATCTCTAAAATTTGCTGATCCATAATAGCATTAAAACATTCCACACTATAATGAAAATCGTTAGTAATGTTTGCCCTGCATTTCAGTCAATCCAACACTATAAGTGGGTCACGTTGAAAATGATAGGTGGGTCATCTTTTTAGTGTTTGCATCATGTAAGGTAATAAATATCCGATAAAATAATTAAGATATGCTCAAACGTAGCGCCACCACTACATTAATTAGTTAAAATTGTCGGCCGATGTGTCTTTCTAACGGTTGACTGTAGGGTACTTTGTGGATCATACAAGTGTGTGTGAGTGTCCACAAGGTTCATTGGTTGAGGGACGAAGCTAGCTAGCTTGAATGAAGGGAATGGGAATTCAATTCTTGAGAAATTTTTCTGTGCAAAATGTAAATAGGATAAAAAACAGTTTTTTCTTGGTTATATATAATCTATTGAATTCCATAGACATAAGGAAGAGTTTTATAAGTAAACTAGTAAAGGGAGTTAAGTGACTTCATGTAAAACATCTCAATTTATATCTTATGTTAAAAAAAAATGTAGTCTTTTTTTGACCCACAATTCTTGTCGCAAGGTAAACATTCACCACTTATTTTCTTGGTGGAAGGTTTACCAAACTCCAACTGATTATAACTTGTCGTGATGGAGGGCTCATCATGAGCTATGTTAGATACGACTCTTCACAGCCATTAGCTATTTCAGTTGGTTGAGTATAATTAATCGTGATGGAAAAGGTGCATACCATTAGGGAAAACCATATATAACGCCGGTCACTTTCTCACTGAAGCTAAAAAGTAAGCCTCACACTCCAAAGCGGCTAAGAGTAAATAAAATTTGCTCAGAAAAGTATACAATACTCCACATGTGATGATTAAGCATTAGATAAAAAATTATTTTAGTTTTCCAATTAGGAAGCCAAGGTAAAACATGTAATAAAATGTCATATATAGAACTGAAATTTGAAAGAAGTTAATGTAAAAGAAAAAATCCGTCCAAGTCCCATCATATAATACTTCAAAAAATGGCTTGTGAGAGTGCCTTGGTGAGGACATCCGCAGTTTGATCCTTTGTACTGCAAAACACTTCAGCTCTATATCACATTTGGCTGTAAGGTTGCGAATGAAATGATATCGGATGCCAATGTGCTTTTTTCTGCTATGAAAAGTCGGATTCTTTGTCATTGCAATTATTGCCTTGTTGTCACAGAATATTTTTGTTGCACCCTCTTGCCGATAGCAAACATCAACTAATAATCTTCGTAACCATACGGCTTGACACGCTGCTGAAGTTACAACAACATATTCTGCTTCCGTTGATTATAATGCAACCACATCCTGCTTCTTTGAACTCCAAGAAATTGCTCCAGATCCTAAGCTGAAAACACTTCCAGAAATACTCTTTCTATCATCTATACTTTCTGCCCAATCACTGTCACTGTACCCAATCAATCTGAAATCTACATCTTTTGAGTACCAAATCCCGAAGTCAACAGTCCCAGCAACATAACGCAAAACTCTTTTGGCAGCACCAAGATGTTTCTTGGTAGGACTATGCATATACCTAGACAACACACTAACAGAGAACCTAATATCAGAACGAGTATGTGTTAGGTAGTTCAAACCTCCAATCAAGCATCTGTAGTGACTGGGATCAGCAAGATCTGTGTCATCTTCAAGCTGAAATTTTTCATTTGCATTCATGGGTGTGGCAGCCGCTTTACAATTATGCATACCAAACTTGAACAGAAGGTCTTTTGCATACTGAGAAACAAAAATCCCATCTTCTACCTGTTTCACTTGAAGACCAAGAAAGTATTGCAAAATACTGACATTTCACTCTCCTTCATCATGCAAGATTTAAATTAAGCAACCACAGTTTCACATGATCTCATATAATTCATGTCATCCACATAGAGACAAACTACCAGAAAATCACTCGTACCTTGTTTCTTTACATACAACATAGGCTCATTCTCGCTCCTTTCAAATCCATTCTTCAGGAAGTACGAGTCAATTTTGTTATACCATGCACGTGGCTTGTTTTAGCCCGTAAAGAGCCTTTTTGAGCTTGTATACTTTGCTCTCATTGCCACCAACAACAAAACCCTCAGATTGGAAAACATAAACTTGCTCTTCTAAGACCCCATTTAAGAATGCAGATTTAACATCAAATTGATAAACGGGTCAGCTTAGTTTAGTAGCCAAAGATAAGAGTATTCTCACTGTTACAAAACAAGCAACATGTGAAAACGTCTCATCGTAATCAATAATTTGATGTTGTGCATATCCCTTAGCTGCGAGCCTGACTTTGTATCTCTGTATGTCGGCGCGTTATTTTAGTTGTCTAATTAGTTCGTAGTCAACAGAACAATAAATTAGATACGTAGTAGTCATTGCTAAATGGATACAACTTTTATAAAGTCTCCATCTTGATATAGTACAAAACAGAATTTATGTTTTTCACACAATCTAAGTATGTGTTTCGTCATGAAAACCAATTTTTTTTTTACTTTATTAGAAATTTTGAAGTTGGAGGTGTATTTGGTTATAGAGTTGCAAAGAATATTTGATTGTTTGAATGTACTCAAACTGAAAAAAGTGAAAACAACATTTTAGGTATTTTTCAAATTTCAAAGAAAGTGACGAAGAATTCCGAAAAAAAAGTGAAAAAATCTCATGGCCAAACGGATTCTTACAAGCCCAATGGCCTTCACAAGTTAGTCAAATTGACATCTTTTCTCTTATCTACCAGTTTGTTAAAACACTCAAGGTACTTATTGTAACACCCCATTTTAACCAGAGTCGAAACGGGATTACTGCTACATATGGTTAGATTCCTAAATGTATTTTAAGGAGTCGCCACCTAATTATTATAGTGAATTAGGACACTAAAAAATGTAGCATAAAATACTACAAATGACTTCCATTTAATGGTCTGCGAAATTAGTAAGATTCTGGGTCAGGGTTCTTTATTATCCTAAAGGGAAGGGGTTAGGCACCCTTTAAGATCCGCTAACTTGCGGTTGTTCGTTCAAACCTAGGTTAATTATTTATTGCTCTTTTTATTCTACCTATTCTAAGCATTTTACATAATTTACAATTAAAATAAAATACAATGCAAAATAATAAAACATGAAATTAAATACGACATAAAATAAACTCCGGGGCATTCTTTTTGAAATGCATCTCCGGAAACCTGCATAAACACTTAGTAAAAGTATTAGTAATAGAATACATAAATTTTAAAATAATAGCAAAAATTAACAAACAAAGCAAATAAATCCGTCTTTTGTACAGGGGAGGCCTTGGAAATCAGACGGGGATTCCTTCATCGGCCATAGTGTGGTATCATATCCAAAATCAGTTTAATACCCAAAGTGTAATATCCTGTTCAAAATCAGTTTAGTACCAAAGTGTAGTAGCAT
Source organism: Przewalskia tangutica (assembly GCA_029844215.1). Taxonomy (NCBI): domain Eukaryota; kingdom Viridiplantae; phylum Streptophyta; class Magnoliopsida; order Solanales; family Solanaceae; genus Przewalskia; species Przewalskia tangutica. The sequence continues at coordinate 15,688,729 of CM056731.1, read as the reverse complement.
GTTCACAATCAGTTTAATACCAAATAAAGGTGGGCAAAATCGCCAAAATCGGTCCCAAAAAAATCAGAACCGCCTAACAATTGTAAAAGCCACAAAAACCAGTCTAGAAAATAGCCCAACGCCAATAGAAACAGTTACCAACGACATAGCCAAGGATGGTTCGCGGAACATTACACGCAACAGTAACCATATCGCAGGACATGTGGAGAACATCGCCGGAGCAATCCCCAAAATAGCAAAATCAGCAAAAACGTCAAACGACCAGTCCAAGAGCAACAAAAATCAGTAGATTATGTACATACATAAAAATATAAAAAACAAAATTCTTAGCCAAATTCTCCGGCGAGACACCCAAAAACGAAAATCAAATCAGTCCACAAACAACATTATACCAACAAAAAATAGAAGTTGAACACAGGTCGCCGGAGTTTTCGAACCTCCGGCGAGATACCTCAACGTACATAATAGCAACAAGGCTGAGCAGTGGCGTCACTTTCATGGCAAAAATGTCGGAGCGCCGCCGCCAGTGTAAAGGATATTCGATGGTGATGTTGGTGTTCGACGAGTAGAGGTTTACCGACGGCGAGGGGGGTCAGTGGTGACGGGAATGGTGGTTCGCAGTGTGGGGTGGTTCGTTTGAAGCCTCGCCGGTCATCAACTCCGGCGAGCAGTAGGGGTTCGACGAGAGTGTGTCGGCTGAAGGTTAAACGTGTAGAGTGTCGGCTGGGTTTCGCCGGCGGTGGCGACGGGAGTGGGGAAAGGGGTAGGTGAGGGTGTGTGGGAGAGGAGAGAGGCGGCTGACCTAGGTTTGTGAGGGTGTTCGATTTGTGCGGCTGGGGGTAGTTCGCCGGAGATAGAACTCCGGCGAAGGGCGGCGGCGGCGGCGGCGACGGGAGAGGTTAATGAGGGTGGCGGCTAGGTTATAGTGTCAGGGCTGAAGTGGAAAGGGAGAGAGTTTATTATATAGGGGGTGTGTTAGGGTTTGGTATTTTGGGGGGAAAGTGAAATGTGGGGTATTGTTTTGGGGGGAAAAAATGAAAAGTGGTATTTGATTTTAGGGGGGAAAAATAAAAGAGGGTGTTTGGATGATATTAAAAATAGTGTTGGGCAGGTGATTCAAATTGTGTCTTGAACTGGACTGGTTTAACAAAAATGCAAGACTGGTTAATTATTTAAAGAAAAAATTATTTAAAAGATGCAAAATTATTAAAATGCAAATGCAATATTTAAGACACGTTTAATGTCTGATTAAAAGTAAAAATGCGGTGCCGATTAATTATTTAAAAAGATGCGAATATTATTAAAATAAAAATGACGCTATAACAATAATAAAAACATAATATTAACAACGACATAATGCTTAATTTAAAAATAAAAGATGCAATGCCATTTTTGTGAAGAAATAAACATAGAATATTATGTAAAAATATGCAAAATAACGATAAAAATGAGGTGTGCTAAAATACTTAAAATTGCACGAAAAATATACAAAACGGGTCAAAATTGACTGTCAACACTTATAAGTCAAAATCAGTCATAAGTTGACCACCCTCAACTTACGGCTTTTTAACTTACAAGCACTTTTAGTTTGATCAAGATTTTTATATATATTATCCTTAGTATTTGTTATAATTCTCAAAATATTTTCTGCAATACAAAACCATTAACTTCCTCCACGTTCTGTATTCGTTATCCCTCTTTTTCCTTACAACTGTACTTTTAATAATACTCCTATAACTTTGTGTGAAAAATTAATTGCATTTTACTCATTTTACCAAAAGAATAGCTTATTGAACATTTTTTGGTATTCAACACTTAATATTTATCAGTTGCTTTTAATCAATTAACGCAGAGCGAACTTGGGGAAGAATTCAATGGAACGGTGAGGAGGTTTAAAAGTTGGAAATGGCCGAAAAGTGATTAAGAATATGTCAAAACCCATAAAGGATGAGTTCCCTAACCTGTATAATCTGGCCACACATAAGAAGCAACAGTTGCAGAAAGCAGAAATGATGAAGGCTGGCACTCCCAACACTCTACATTGGAATGCTGAGAAAGATGGATAGTATACAATAAACTCATGCTGCATGAGTCATGCAACAGGACATTTATGAAGTCAGATATTAGAAGAGAACCTTGGTTTAGATTCCAACATAGACAAAAAACGCTACATAATTTATTTCCATCTAAGTTTTACTGAGCAGAGTTACCAGGTACGGCGGTACCTACGCGGGTGAGAGGTAACAAGTAACCCGTGGAATAGTCAAGGTGCGCACAAATGGGCACGGACACCACCACCATCATAAAAAATAAGATATGAGAAGAGGAAATTGCGTTGGAAGATAAGAGCTAAGTTTCTTGCTTTGGATGGATAGGCAGTAGACAGCCAAATTTTACTACAATGCAAAGCATGGAAGATTTGGATTCTGTTCCTCAACCTTTTTGGTGAGCAGTGGCCAGTGGGTGATGTCAGGTACTTTTTAAGAGAATCTGCTCAGCTAGGAAGGATAGAGAATAGAAAGAAGCTCGGAATCCTGTGGAAGAGAGTACCACTGCCTATAATATGGACAGTTTGGCTGGAGAGGAATCACATTTATTTTGAGGGAAAATCAACTGCAATTTTTTGTTCAAATCAAAATGTCTTCAGTTTTTGAGTTTCTGGTGTAAACTGACATATGTAAATGATCTACAATCGATGTTAGAAATATATTACTCCGATCATGGCTGGATGACGGGAGCTTAATCATTGTACTTTTACATAAATATTCAGCACCTCTTGGTGATATATAATCAATGAATTATCTTACTTGCCAAAAAGAATCATTTAGCATTCGAAAGCAAGAATATAATGAAAATCAGAGAGGAAGACACATAGTCGTATGCTTTTCTCAAACTTTATAGACATATTTTTTGTTAAACTGATTGATCAAAAGTTCTTTACATCGTGTAAATACATTCTTATTGTTGTATATCTAACAACAGGTTTAAAAATATTAGCAACAAAAACTTGAAATCAACAATCAAAGCTACAGCTAGAATTATCAATATATCTCCCTTTTTCAGTACCAATTATCCCTGCACGAGCAATTACCATTTACAAAATGATGAAAACCTGAAGCATCTCTTACGTGTATATCTCTCTTTGTAACAACGGAAACATATTTGAAGAATGTATGGCAGTCACCACAGAGAAGCACATTCTTCATAACGCGAACGGGTCTTCCAGGTCTCGTCATAAGAAGCCCAAAGGTTACAGCTAGTTTTGCACTGTGGTAGAACAAGAAGTCTTTCTTCTGATGCTCCTCCACTTCATGAAGTACAAAACTTGTATCAGGTACATATCCAGCTTTCAGACACTCCAGAATAAGTATTTGTAAGCCACTGTATATGTCTTTTGACTGTGAATGCAATTTGTCTCTAGCAAAGAAGGAATGAATCTTGTCACCAAATATGATCCAACTGCGTGCTGGTAACTTTCGGAAGCCCTTCTCTCTCATCTCAGCCCTAACAAATTCTGAGCACTGCCATCGTCCAGATGCTGAGTAAAGATTTGACTTTAGTATGAACGTCGAAGGATCCTGTGGGACAATAGAAAGTATATTCTTCATGACCCTTTAACCAATGATTTCATTCGCATGTATCCTACAACCCTCAAGCAAAGCTTGCCAAACAGAAGCCTTTGGCTCAAACGGTGTGGCACTTATTATCTTTTCTGCTTCTTCGAGCAGCAGACCCCAATAGCCTAAGACACCTACAAAACCTGCATAATGCTCCGAGGTGGGGTTTATGTTATATGAGGATTGCATCGAGGAAAAGAACTTTTGGCAACAATCAACTAAATTTCTGGAAGTGTGTCTATAAGCTGATATCACAAGGAGACAGGTAATGGAAGCTGGGTACACTCGTAATTTCTCCATCTTTGCCCATATATCCAGTGCCTCATCCCCCTGCCTATGAAGGACATAGCAAGTCAATAAACCATTCCATGATACTAAATCATGTGTAGGCATAGCTTCAAAGGTCTTAATTGCACTTTGCATTTCACCACACTTTGAGTACATGCTGATCGTGGCATTCCCGACACCGGTATCAGACATTAAACCATGTTTCAAGGCATAGCAATGGATTTGTTTCCCTAACTTTAGAATCCCTAATGTTCCACACAGACCAAGAATAGTGGCTAATGCGACTTCATCAATAACTAGCGATTTTTCTGAATGTCTGACCAAGAACAGAGAAATAGCCTCTTCTGGCTGTCCATTTCTAGCATACGCAAATACCATTGATGTCAATGCAATTGAATTATCATGGTCAAGTAGAAGCTGATGAAATATCTTCTCAGCATCATCCATTCTCCCACATCGCGTGCACATATAAACCAATGTCGTCTCAATACGATCATTTGGTTTTAAACCAAGCTTAAGGACAAACGCATGAATCTGTTCGCTTATCTTCCTTTCCTTCATCGACCCACAAGCATTAAGAACACTGGTCAATGCAAAATCAGTCAACTCCATTCCTTCCACCAACATTCTACAAAATAACCACAGTGCCTTAAACCCTTCATTATTTTGACTAAATCCAGCCAAAAGAGCATTATAAGAAACAGAATTCCTCTCAGGCATGCTGTTAAAAATCTCCATCGCCAAGTCAACGTGTCCAAATTCCATATATGCCACAATCATTTCAGTCCAACTAAAGACATCCTTCTCGGGCATCCTCTCACACACATCCACTTTACATTTTTCAAGGTTCCACACTTGGTGTAAAATCCTATAAGTGCATTATTCACACTCAAATGACCATGTAATCCACTTTTAAGAGCATGCCTGTGGAATTCTTGGCCTTCTCTTACCGCCAAAACAGCGAGAAGATGCAGCCAAAAGAGTCGAAAGAATAAAATAATCAGCTATCAAGCATTCATTTCTCCTCAACTCACAATACATTTCAAATGCTCTATCATACATAGACTCTTCAACCATACATGCAACGACAGTGTTCCATGAAACAATGTCCCTTTGTAGCATATCATTAAACAAGAGAACAACCAAATCCAATAAACCACACTTACTATACAACCCCATAAGTGCAGTGGCGGAGTCACCATGTAACCAGGGGGGCCCGGGCTCCCCTCAAATTTAAATTTTTCCTAGTATACTACTAGTAATATTCATGATATTACAATACAGTCTTCAATTCTTTACGCTCCTTCTTTTAAAGTGTGGACAACTGGACCAAAATAGGCTCCCCCTAGCCCGGGCTCCCCTTAAATATAAATAGGCTCCCCTAGCCCGGAATACTGGCTTCGCCCCTGCATAAGTGCATTGACAACATAAGTATAACTCGAATAACCTAATCTTACAACAAGACCATGTACTCGACAACCCAAATCAAGATTCAACGAACGAATACAAGCAGTCAAAGTAGCAACATATGTAAATTCATTTGGTTCAATACCTAACTCCCTCATTTCAAGAAACAGCTCAAAGGCTTCTCTTTGACGATTCGACTTGGCAAGAGCCGATATAATTGCAGTGTACGACACAACATGAGGGCTCCAAAGCGAATCGAAAACTTTCTCAGCAAGACTCAAATAACCCAACTTGATATAAGCTGCAATTAAAGCATTTTTAAACATCCTCTTCTTCAAGTTTAAGAATTGAAGAATGAATTGTCTTAGTGAGCACAACATCACCACACCTAACAGAAATACGAAGCAAATTAACATAATCAATCCTATTAGTGTCAGAACCTACTGACACATTAGAGTCCTTAAATTGCTGAGGGGTTAAAATGGGTTGTATAAGAGAAGTTTTTTTAAGGGTTTTGAAGGAACAAAGAGGGTTTATGCTTATATTTGGTTTTCTTGGTAGTTGCTAAGCTTGAAGTGGGGTTGAAAAGTGAGTGAATGTACAGGGTTAGATAGGGAGAAGGGAGATAGGGATAGAGTTGTTGGGGCTGTGGATAATGGCAGCCATGAAAGAAGAAAGGCGCCATAGTAAAGGGAGTGAGAATCGTTAAGCTAAGTTTGGTGTGTAGTGTTTTGTTCCTCTGTGTTTTCTTGGGGGTTTATGGTTATCTTTTTTTCAGAAGGGTTTATCTAGTTTACTCAAAATCTTCAACCCTGCCAGATAAAGCTTTGTAAAGGGTCTTGGAAGTTGTGGGAATTCCACTTTGCCCCTAAGGCTTTGAGTATTTGTACTTATGACACTTATTCCTCTTTCAATTTGTATATATCCTTCACCCAATTTTTGATAGTCTCATTTTACTTTATACTTCAATAAAATACTAAATAACTAGGGTTTAGTCCCAAACAATTAGGTCGATTATCTAAATCACACTAGTCTTTCACGGAGTGCATAAAGTACCGTCTTGAGAACCTCTATTTAAAGAATAGCCAAAATCTATAAAAAATTAAAAGTTTAACCGCAACAAAATCAAACTTTAAAATTGTGTATATGAAGTTAGGTTTTCACGGGGCCCAACTTCAAAATACTTTCTTATGGCCAAAACTTCAAGTTTAACAAGTTTGATGTTTGATCTTGAAGGTTTGTCCATGAGCTAGTGGGGATCAAAAGTCCAAGACAACCCATTTTCAAGGTCATTGAGTGTAATTTCCTTGCTAAAAGCAGCTAACTGATGTCAATTAAATTCATCTCAGGCAAGTATTAAGAAAAAATATTGCCTCTTAACTTTACACACAAAATTAACCTCCCTCTTCAATTTTAGTTAATCAGACAGACAGACACCCTTATGTTTTAATGTCCACCAACATGAAAATAATACTAGAACCAGAATTTATGTCGCCACTCCTTGTAGCACAAGGCAAGCTAAAAAGGATAAAGGATTCTTCTTTGTTGGTCTGTGTTTACAGAGCTTGTCACACATCTTGAGTAAGGAGACAGGACAATATTGGTAGTAGAGTTCGCTAGTATCTTGAATATCAATGTCAGTTGGCCTCAAGTAGACGGTAGGACATGACATCTCTAGTTGGTTTCAAAAGAATTCAGTAAAATGAAAAGGAAAAAACAGATACATTTCCTTTAACCCATCAATAGTTTCCAAAAAATGATCATCAATAGAAAAAGATAACCTTAACAAAATGACAGTGCTTTAATTACTAATCTCACGTGTTATATTTTACCAATCTCCCGCGTAAAGGGTCATGTAACTAAAAGAATATTTGTAATGCGGCATAAAACCGGTCTCCCGCTTCACGCTGAGACCTGTATAACAGGAGTTTCCCTTTTTCAACCATCAATAAATATGGAAAAATTTACAGAATGTCGAGGATTAGGGTAAATGCGATTACACTGGTCAAATATAGATGTAAAATATTTTCCACTAACTGCAAAAGTCAAACATACCATCACAAAGAATTAACTCTGGAAGTACTAATATACACGTAATCGGGAGCTTCTCGCCACCACAACAAATTGAGAAGTCAAAAACCAGAAGGATCCTTCCATATTTGGAAAATGAAAGGAAAACAATGCTTCAGCTTTGGACATACTATAAACCCTTCCCCAGGAGGTGCAACATCACAAAATGCTTCAAAGTGTTGCCATGGCCTAGCCAGCCCCACTTTCATGTTATTTCCAGAATAGGCCATAGAAACACTCATCCGAAGCTCGCTCTGCTGCTACCCAAAACAATGTTGCTTCTCATCTTCTCTTTGTCGAATGCTTTTTGGCATCACCTGCATTATACTTCTTCCGCCTTCCACCAGCTGAAGCAGGTTCTACTAAAGGACCTGACCAATTCTGTAATTCTTTTGAACATGTGAATGAGGTCGAGCTGAATGGCACATCAGGAGGGACAAGGGACCGATCAATGTGATGTGAAGCACCCAAGGGAACACCAAGTCCTCCATCCTGGTGTGGTGGAGGGAACTTCTCACTCTTGCTCTTTGCATTTGCATGTGTGATTAGGCGCCGCCGCTGCAAATTAAACAGATAGGCAAATACCAGTTGAAGCAAATTAAAATAAGTTATGCAGTAGTCATCATGTACATAGAGAATATAACATTGGATGAGAGATTATAAACCACTGAAACTTGGTCCGAAAAGAATACCAAATAATAAAGGCATATGTGACATTGAAAAAGTGCCAAGCCTGAAACTTGCTGAAGTACAAAGCACAAAAGGGTGGAGCAGTTGGTGGTTGCGCATGAGGCTTCCATAATGGAGGTCTCAGGTTCGAAACCCCCCGCCTACAACAGGGGATTTGCCTTCTAGGTCGAACTCGTCGCACGGGGCTTGCCTATCACGGGTTATCTCTCCTGTGTGGTTTGCGGACTATTACACATGAGTGGGGTTTACCCTGTACGCACCCGAAGGGTAGCGGCTTCGGGTTCCCTTGTCATTAAAAAAAGGGAACAAAGACTTCAAACAAGTCTCCAAGGAAGCCTAACAGAGAACTGATGTGACTACTCTAGATCGATTTTAGACTGGCAACTCGTATCTCCCACCTTTTACACCCTTAATTCTGTTTAATTGGACAGTTGATGAAAACTTTGTTTAAACTTTAATTTTCTTGGCGACACTAAAGAACAAGACGAATGATAATGAAATAATGTGCGGCATAGTAAATTAAAAAAAAAAGAGAAATAAAAATAAGAAGCTTCAACTATAACAGAACCATAAAAAACAGGAGACTTGTCACAAGGACATACGTCAATATTAGCTTGATTTTCTGCATTGGCATCTGGAGCAGGGCCTGCACGGGCCCATTCACGATGGCGTACTCTCTTAGCACCATCTCCCTGAGCTTTATTAGCCGCTCTTAGCCTGCATGATGAGATGGAATAGCAGCTTATCACCATTTCACAAGCATCAGACAGAACCAAGAGGAATGAATATTTTATATTGTTATTTCCAATTAGGAATGGAAAAAATGAAACTTCAAAATATCAATTGCATCTATAATATATTGTTGAATAACTGTTAAAACCAGTGAAGAATCGAATTCAAAAGATCAACTGCATTCAAACATAGTACAATTAATAATGAAAAGCATTGACAAGTTGACAAGCAAGTCCAGTACTCCACAAATATCTTTTTTCATAAGACACAAATATCTGATGTATGTTGTTGTTTATATTTCTGAACTGCAAATAACATATTGTTGCCAGAGAAAGTAAAAAGCATGCAAAACCTCCATATCCACTTAAATTACTAGGGTCAGTAACACTATTCTCTCCTCTAGTTTTGCTAATACTAAGGGCATTCCCTCTAGTTTTAAAATTGCACTCCCATTCCTCCTATTGGAAACTGTTATATAATTAGTTAAAAGCTAATTTACATTTTTATTTAAGCAACAAAGAGAAGGAGGGCACTGATCATCTTTTCTTTACCCTCCTGATTGCTTCATACTATGGTGACTACATATAAATATTTTTTAGGTGAATGTATGACCAAAACTATGAAAGAACTCTTACAGTACTGGGCTATTAAGAAAACTAACAAGGAGACTAAGAAGATTTGATTGCAATCCTTGCCTGTATTTTGTGGATCTTGTGGAGAGAGATATCCAAAGTGTTTTGAAGGAAAAGCTGAGATTATGCAATAATTTAAAATACAAATGCTAATATCTAGTAGCTATGTGATTTTATTTCTAAAATGTACACGGAAGGGACACCTTAACAGACTTTCTAACTTCACTACAGGTTATATACCTCTTTTGCACATAACTATCATTATCTTAATGATGGTTTTGCTATTTAACTAAACTATTACTTATCAAAAAGGGAGTATCACTTGTTAAATAGATCATTCCAGATCCTCTATGACAATTTATGTTACAATGCATGTATGAAGTCAAATCTCTATTGCATTTTATGTTACATTAAATATTAACACATATAATCAAGACATGTCACCCGTAATCCAAGTCCTTTATACTCCCTCTGGTTCAAAAAGAGTCCCACCTAGCCTTTTTTCTGTTCAAAAATAGTGTCCACTTACCAAATCAAGAAAGAATTAACCTTAGCTTTCCAGATTTGCCCTTAATAAGTACTAAGTGACCAAATCCCAATACCTATTTAATTAGGGTTAGTTTAGACATATTACCTATTTTTGTCTAGGAGTTAGCATTTTCTTAAGGGGTGTGCAAATGGCTAAGTGGACACTCTTTTTGAACCGGAGAGAGTATTCTATATTTCTGTTGGTAATTAATCTCCTTGGATCCTCTTGCCCTGAATTTTCTCACTTTTCTTTATATTGTTTCATGACTTTCATCTTTTTTATTGGTAATTAACCCCTATGTTTTTCTCTTTCCATTCCCCCATATTTGTGCGGATGTTAATTCCTGGACACTTGAGCATAAATTAAGTAACATAAAACAGAACATGAAAGGAATGTTAGATACAGAAGGGCAAAGACCGACTAAAAGCTTATATTTCCCTTACTATCCAAGGGTGCCTCAACAACTTGAAATCCTTGTACTTGAGTTCTTGTTCTTCTATTTGTTTCTTCTTTTTTTTCAAAATTAAGCAGAAATAAGCGCAACGGAATTTCTTGTAAAAAAAAGGAACTCATGAAGGACAAACGTTATGTGCATGTTACGTAAAATATAAGTCTAAAAGAGAATCCAAAGCCAGCATAAAGACCTAGAACACTTGTAGATTCTACTCATCAAAGAAAAACAATTGTAAAATACTTTACTACTATATTTGCATACTTAAATTTCTAAATCATGATAGGTTCCCACAGTAAAGTATATCATATTTCACTTCTAAATATTTTCTTTTCAAGAACTCAAAATTGTTGAATATCAAATTTTCAAATTTCTAAGGTGTTGTTTGATTGAGGTATTGCAAACTCAGTTTTTGAATTTTAGGAAAAAGTATTTGTTTATAAAAATAAAACGTGTTTGTTTGAGAAGTTTTGCAAATAAGTATTTCTTCTTTTTCGAGATTTTCAACCTCCGTTTTTCATATCTTTCAAAAACTCAAAGATCCAAAGACTAGTTTGAGTTTTTGAAAAACAGAGTTCCGCAATCTTCAAAAAGAGAAGTCCTTTTTTTTTGGAAAACATAGAGAGTTGCAAAAATCAAAACTGAGCTTAAAAAAATGAAATGCAGCTATTGCAAATTTCAAACAAACGCCACGAAATTCTTTCAAGATCATCATTAATCAAGTAAACATGCTGCTACTAGTTTGTTCAAGGTAAACTGCTTGTCAGGAAGTTAGTTGGAAAAAAAAAATGATAGAATGAATAAAAGATGGTAAAAAAAAGTGAGGAACTCAAAAAGATGCCTGGTTCACACTACACAAAGTAAAAAAGTGCTGACCGTCTAGCTTCATCATCTCGCCGTTTGGCATCCATTTCTTTGGTCGGAGGATACTTTGGAAGACTAGAGGGATCACAAGCATATGGCTCTGTATTGAAAAACTGCAGAAATTGAACTTTATTAACCATAGAAGAAGGCAACATCGTAAGAATACAAGTGAAACACTTTACTTAAAATGAGCTGCTCAGGCTGAGAAAAGACACAGAATATCACGAAATAACACATGCTATACAAGAACACCAAGGGCATGTTTGGTACGCTGTATTACGCTGGACTGCACTGGACAAAAAAATAATATAGTGTTTGGTGGGTGTTTTCAGCCGGACTGGACTATACTATTTCTACACTCCAACTGCCATTTTTGAGATGGGTCTCCCCTGGCCTGTACTAAAAATTTAAAAAAAAAATACAGTCCATTATATATTAATACTCTAATACCGTCCATTATATATTAATACAGTCCATTTCAAACAATACAGTACAGTCCAGTGCGACGTACCAAACGAGCCCCAAGGGTAGAATACATTTTAAAATGTCATTGGTTCACTAAGATATAAATCTTTGCAGGAAAAGAGTAATTACATTTTAGGATAAAGGGAGTATGATGATTGTTATTTTCTTTGAATAGTCAATAGTCGGCATCAGCAAAGTGTTAATTACTCACTGCAGACATCCATTAACCTTACCGAGTTACTTTCACCAGCGAATCTAAACTCAAAAACAACGGGCAAAATAAGCCAACAGCAGACTAATCAGTAATCACTAAAAAAGTCCCAAACCACTGATCAATTGCTTAAAGTTTTTCACCAATGAACCCAAACTTTAAACCTCACAAGTAGCAAATAAATCTGCCAAGGTCTGTACTTAAAGTACCGAACGACTAATAGAACTGCAGTACAAAACTGAGTATAGTCTTATTACCAAAACAAAATTATATAAGAAGAATTTTGTAATAACAAATGTGCGGCAATTGACAATTTCTCTTTTACCAACAACTTCAAGCTATAGGAATTCCTAATAAGGCACAGCAATGGAACCCAAACCCATCTAAACTATTTTATAACCCACAGAAAGCATAACTTTGGTACAGCAATACCTGCTAAAACTTATGGGAAATTTCTTCTGCCAATCAGGAAATCATAGCAAGTACCTCTATTTTAGTATTTATCACACGGTAAGGCTCTTAAACATACTAATAACTCTCCCACCAAGACCCCAAGATATAAATAAATAAAAAAAGCATGAAGAAATCCGGTCGTCAAAAGATAGTTAGTAGTGACAGTAGTGAAAGGAGAACAAGACAACTAAGTACAATAAAACAATCTGGAAACAGAAACTACTCACTTCACTTAGTAATGCATCAGTTGCCGTCTTGCGCTCTGCAGGATCAATTGCAAGTAATGTATCAATAAGTGGAAGTGAAGACTGAGGAAAATCTTTAAAAGTCTCCCTAATGCATCGTTTGTAGGGTTCTCGAGGCTTGAATAGTGTTGCATTCGGTAACTTGGACTTCTTCCAGTACTCCTCTGATGGTGACCCACAGAGTTTATATATCTTATGCAGTTGTTCTACCTTAGTGACAGAAGAAATCATCGTTAATAACTCATGCAGGAAATAAAAACAGCCCTGTGTTAAAGTCAATTAGTATATTTGTCAAAGAAATTCTATAATTTGTGGCCTTGAAGTATCAAAATAAATGCTAACTAAACGATCTACCAATAATGGTATTCCTGTTTCAAATAAAAAAATACAAGAGACAGTCCAAAGCTACCGACGAGTAACAATATCAATTTAAAATGATGTAATATGCAAATATCATCTTTATAAATGGTGTCAGGTTGTTATTTAATAAAAGTAGGTAGAAATCATTGTTCCTCACAGAATTAATTACTTTTACTCAACTTCAAAAATTAGAAATACTTGTACAGATGATATGCACTGAGCCTAATTATTCATGGGGTGGAACTTAGATACTCTTATCATTGAGACCATCGTTCCAAAGACAGTAAGCAATTATAGAGAGTTCATTTTCCATGAGAAAATAAATTACCCTAGCCGACTCTGCTGAATTTCGCATGTTGATACAATGGGTCTTGTAAATAGCAATAAGTCACTTAGCTTCTGTTATAAGAAACCCTTGCAAACTACAGCCATTTATGACGTATAAGTCACCAGCTACCACCAGAAAATAGTTGCCTTGGTCTACCCACCGCCTAGCCTCCCTAAATCCACACCACGGTCTGTAGCACATGGATCGGGGATTTTCCCGTCCTACCCTATTCCCATCCCTAATGTTGGCCCTTATTATTTAGCTCTTACTTCTTTTTCTTTTTGGATAAAGTCAACTTTTACTTAAGTTTTATACTTCCTAAATTTGGGTCAACCATTTTGGAACCAATCTAAGAAAACTCTGGAAAATAGTTTGACTGATTCCAAGATTTCTCAATATTTTCCAGGATCCTTTGGATTAGAAAGATGTCTTTGAAATGAAAAATGAGCAGCGATGGAGCTCAATTTAGTCAAACTATACTTTCAAAATAATATATGCAGGAGTCATCTCCACACTGAAGCCTCATTTTCACTCCTCAAAGCCAGGTGCAAGAAGGAAAAAATCAATAAAGCAAAAAAAAAAAATCCACCAGCCTGATGAAAACTTTAAGTCTTTAGGTCTCTTTAAGGTGAAAAGGGGCAAGATAACTGATCTAGAAAAAAGGATACTTTTAACACATAAGGATGAATAAGTAGAAGATTGAAAGAAAAATATCAACAAATTACAGGGATTACCTCTGTCCGACCAGGCATAATAGGCTTTCCAGCCAATAACTCGGCTAAAATGCAACCTGCACTCCATAAATCAATACCTACACTATAATCAGTAGCACCTAGAAGCAGCTCTGGTGGTCTATACCATAGAGTGACCACTCGACTAGTCAGTTGATGCTTATGACGAGGATCAAAAATAGTAGCCAGTCCAAAATCAGCGATTCTGAGAATGCCAGAATTGTCAAGAAGAAGATTTGACCCCTTAATATCGCGATGAAGCACATGACGATTGTGACAATGCTCAAGGCCAGATAATAGCTGATGCATGTAGCATTTAACCTGCAATAAAAGAACAATAATCAGCTAACTCCAATTCTACAACTGAGATGGAGATTATCGAACTCACATCCCTTATTCTTCAAAGCAGAACTACTACAACTGAGTACCCTAACCTGTGCTTCCGTAAACTTGATCTCTGGACTTGCAGCAAGTCCAGCCAAATCATGCTCCATGTACTCAAATACCAGGTATAAACTACAGGACATTCTTGAAGTAACCAAACCTTCCAATTTGATGACATTCGGGTGATCTAGACGCCTCAAAATGATAATTTCTCTAGCCATGAATCTCACACTCTCAGGTTCTAGATTGTCAAAACGTACTTTCTTTAGAGCAACAATTTTACCAGTAATGGTGTCTCTCGCTTTGTAGACATTACTGTATGTCCCTTGGCCAATCTATTAAGACAAAAAAAAGACAGATTTTTAACTATCAAAAGCAGAAGTCTAATTCAGGAAAACTAGAGAGGTTTAAAAGAAAACAAAAAGACGTCTTAAAATCCACCTTATCGATTTTCTCAAAAGTGTCAGCTCGCCGTGGGAGCCAACCATCAATTGCTTCCCCAACATGAGTAGAGAGCCAGGAAGGCCATCCAGCAGCAACCTGCTCCCCATGTTTATGCTTATATGGATTACTTAATCTTGGATCGGGCTTCGACCTTCTCTTTTCTTTCTTAGGTTTTCCGTCATGCTCCGCCTTGTCATCCTTCTTACTTGCATCACCTTCATTGGCTTCCACAACTTCATTATTAACAGTTACATTTTCAGCCCCCCTGACCTCTAAAGTTTCAGTCGATTCAACACTAATGTTCTTACTCTTCTTCTCATGATTCACACCTTCCCTTTTCTCCTCCCTGCCTTCGTGTACTAAGCCTGATGAAACCTCCCGACCTAGAACACACCCCATCTTTCAAGTCTACACTTCATCACTCAACATTCTCCTCGATTAACCAACCAATTTCCACAAATAAACTCAGAATCTACAACTTCAACCACCTACAATAACAATATGAGAGTACATAATTAAATTGGCCAAGGAAGGAAAAAGGATAAATCATTAAATCGGCTAAAGAAAAGAAAAAGAAAAAAAGTAAATCATTAAATTGGCAAAAGTTGAGCTCCCTACTTAGCATATCTTAAAAAAACCTGCCACCCCATAAACAAGAAGAATCCAAAGTAACAATTACTCTAAATACTGAGCAAAGTTTGGTTTTTTTAATGGGGGTGGTCAATTGGACCTAATTATTACAGATTCAAACATAGTCAACAAATAATCACAAAAATTCAAGAACTTACACCCACCAACAATCAAGAAAAACACACACAAAAACAACCCTTTTAGATTCACAGTAAAACCCAAATCAATCTTTTTACAACAACAGCATACCCAAATCCATCTTTTTACTTGACCCAAAATAGAACCACACTAGAGCAACAAAGAACACAGCCACAAAACGATAAAAACCCTAATACCCAAATTGACAAAACAGCAACACACGTCAAAACAAGCATGAAAATGACAGTCTTAGTACTAGTGAAAGTGAAAGAAAAAGCAACAAAAAAGGGGTAAGTGGAAATTACTTGCTGGGTTGATCGAATCTGAGCCAAAAAGAGAGTAGAGAGAGAGTTATGTGGTGTCTGTAGTCTTCAACGTTTCTTTGCTGTAAGACAAGAAAAGAGTATAATCATAAAAGAATAAATCGGACAACCAATCTTTCAGTATATACAAATATAATATATATATATATATATATATATTTAGAATAGAGAGAAGAGAGATTGGGGGTGGGTTGGTGATTCATTTACGTGGGTTCACTGCAAGTCAAAACACTGGATTGTGGGACATAGAAGAGAAGAGGAGAGTTTTGGAATTTTCTCCAACTAAATGGATTATTTTTTTTTGTTGACTAAGCAATCAGCTATTTTTTCGAGTGCGTACAGAATAAACCCCGGGATGACGCAATAACCTGAAAACCACTGAATGGAATTATTTAGTTGTACATAAAGTGGTCTTATATCATAATTTTTCATAGTTTAGTTTTTACATGTTAAAAATAGTCTCAAAAAAAAAACTAAATGAAAACCATATCTTTGACAATATAAAGAACATTTGAGACTACGGTTGCAATGAAAGATTATTTAATCGTTAACTACCGGGAGCTTCTTTTTTTCCTTGCATTACCGGCAATAGGCTCTCACTTCGTGTGGACTTTGTTGTTGTGCTTCACCCCCGTAGGGTGTGTTCTCTGAAGGGCATGTTGAGTGAGTGGGTTTAGAAATTTGAAATCTGGTTTCATTTAAGTATTTAACTGGTCACTTGTCACGTCATTGCTCCACATGTCTATTCCGTTAGTGATAAAGGTGTTTTTAACAAGTTTATTAATTAGAGGATCGAAACACTAACGGAGGGTAAACTAACTATAACCAATAGTATAGGGGCAAATTTGACCCTTTTCCTTATATATATGTGTGAACTTAAAATTTGTATGAATCGAGAAAAAACTATCAATTCAAAAAAGCATAATATTACTACTTGAAAAACCTAATGTCATTTTATTTGTATTCTTCAGTATTTAGATGGAGTATAATTAAGTACACGTTTCGTCAAACTTCTGAAACTGTTTCTGTTTTCAGGTAAAACAGTTACTTTTCAGAAGTAGAAAAACTTTTTTAAAAAGCCAAAAATTATTTCTAGATAGGAAGAGAAGCATAAACACCAATTTGGTGCTTCTCGAGAAGCCATTTTTGCCGATTAAATTAATTTTTTTGGACTCATTTACCCTTTTCTTTTCACAAAATTCCTTTTAATCTCATATAATATCTCATATAAAATAGAAATTTGGGAATGAAGTAGGGCGGGGGAAGAAAAAAATTCTTTTATTTTTATTTTATAAAAGTAACAAAAAATATGAAATAGAAATTTGAGGATGGGTAGGAAAATGGGGTGGGGTAGGGTAGGGATAGGGGCGGGGGTAAAAAAATCATGTTATTTTCAATCATTTTTTATAAAAGTAACAAAAAATATGAAATAGAAATTTGAGGATAGGATAGGGCAATGGGTTGGGGTGGGGGTAGGGCAGAAAAAATTCATATTTTTTATAAATTATTTATAAAAGTAAAAAAAATATAAAATATAAATTTGAGAATGTGGTAGGTGGACGGGGTAGGGGGTAAAAAAAATTCATAATTTCAATCATTTTTTTTTATAAAAGTAACAAAAGTATGAAATAGAAATTTGAGGATGAGGTAAGACAATGGGGGGGTAGGGAGGGGGCGTAGGTTGGAGCGAGGGGTAAGAAAAATATTCATATTTTTTATAAATTGTTTATAAAAGTAAAAAAAAAAAAAAAAATTGAGAATGTGGTAGGTGGACGGGGGTAGGAGGAGGTACGAAAAAAAATTCATATTTTCAATCATTTTTTATAAAAGTAACAAAAAATATGAAATAGAAATTTGAGGATGGAGTATGGCAATGGGGGTGGGGCGGTGGGGTAGGGGTGGGTTAGGGGAAGAAAATAATTCATATTTTTTATAAAAGTAAAAAAAAATGACATAAAAATTTGAGGATGGGGTGGGGTAGATGTGGGTAGAGCGGGGATAGATTTGGACATATTTGAGTCATTGACTATCATATTGTCGTTACATTTCTTATGTACAATATAATATTTTTTTTATTAAATGTTGCAATTAAATAATTTTAAAATATATATTAAATTATAAAAATATACTAATTTTTAGAAACATATGATAGAAAAGAATATTTTAAATAGTTTTAAATATATTAAAAAAATATTCTAGTAAATTTGCATAAATGTGGGCCAAACAAAAAATTATTTCTGTTTCTCAGAAGTACTTCTATAATTATAGGCCAAACACCCTAACAAATTCTCTAGAAACAATTTCTGCAGAACTACTTCTAAGAAACCGAAACACTTTTCCAAAAATCTGGCCAAACAAACCCTAAAATTTCTACAAGCTCTACAAAAAAAAACTACTTGTTGACTTTCAAAATAATGAAAAAATTAGTAATAATTTAAGTTGATGTCCTTGACTCTTTTGCGTCATTTGATACGTGGACTAAATTATCCTGAAATTATAAAATCGGGATTATAATTTCGGGACTAATTTATTCAATCTAGGAGGTGGGATAAAATAATCTCAAAGTTGATGGGATATTCCATCTTTAAGTTTGAGCTTCATTTTATACTTTATTTGGTAGAAGGTATAAATTTGTCCGGAAATAAATTTATACTTTATGCCAAACATGGTACAAAATTAATCTTAAATAAGTTATTCTAGGCATGGTACAAAACATATTATGTCATGGTACATGTAACTTAGGGTCATCATGAATTAGAGTAGAAACCTATGTTTATGAAAATTCGTGTTTCATGAATTAAAAGTGGCGTGGAAAGAACAATGATGTTCCCACATGTGGATAAAAACTCTATATACCTTAATCGCTCCAATACTTGTAATAAAAAACCAAACTTTGAAGAAGAAATTCAAAACTTGAACTTTAATCTCTTGGGTTGGTTCTCTTGAAAATCATAGGTTAGAATTTAGAAACAATGAATTTCACTTAGAAATTGAGTGTATTTGATTAGAATCGCGTGAACATACATGGAAAGGAATTACCTTGAGTTATGAAAATGATGAGAGGAGAGAGCTTCGTTCTAGAGCTCGGGGAAAAAAACTAATTTTTATAGAATTAAGTCTGCGTATTTACACTGTTTAGTCGTCGGGGGCTTTGATGGGCGAAATTGAAGGTCCGTCAAACTTTTTACGGTATGAGCTTGGACCGTATAATATTGTACGGTCCGTATAATCGGACCTTCACCCAAATGTCAATTTACAGCGATCTCTAAAATATTGAGGGAAAGTTACGATAAAAAAGGACGGGTCATATAATCTTATACGGTCCGTAAAAAATAATGTATTCCGTTAATTTCAAAAACAAATTGTATGGTTCCATTCGACAGTCCATAAAAACTTTTATGGTATGTCTAATTCAGGCATAAAACTGGGATTTCATAACTGAAAATGGTTTTTCAACTTTAACTCCCCATTTTGATTTCCTAAATTCATGAATCATGATCATGACTTAGTTTGAAGTTACGAGATATTACACCTAGCTATAAGAGGACGAAAATAAATAAATTATATAATCCACGAGATACATTAATGATTGTCTTTTTAAACATCGATCTTTTGACTATATCAAGCATATAATCGAGTCTTTAATCGACTTTGGTCGAACAATCGCTATATTTTTCGAATGACCACTAAAAAACTTATGAATTATCAACACATTAGTAGATGCAAAAAGAAAATCTTGATATTAACTTATTGAAAATGTCGCTTAGACAAAATTATCAGGAGTTATACGTAATAATCCCTCAAAGATATATAAGACACAAAAGCATCGAATGTATTGCTAGAAATGATAATGTGACTGAATAACTTAATTATCCAACACTATTTTAGCATAAACACAAATAGTAACAGAAGTTAAATCTTTGCATAAGAATTTAGCTACCACAATAACATAACATATTCTGATTATAATTCAACTTAGATTCATAATCAACCACTCAAATAGTCCACGAGATGATTACTAATATATATTATTGATGTGGAGGTTATTTCAACATTTATTAATAATCCAAAAATATTGATACTCCGCACAAGTAATTAACTGCTTATAAACAATCTTACAGGTTATGGAAGTGATAACCAAGAACAAATTATAAATTAGGTCTTCTTGCCTTTTGTATTAAATGTATTTGTAAAATACTTTATTGAAATTAGATTACTAAGTAAAATCCCATCATACAAACTATTTTGCCTACTAAATAGTCATAGTGATGATGGAACAGATTTATCATTTTCGGGTCGATATAATACGTCCGACGCAAAGGATACCTGCATTATCAAAACGCACACTTTCCCCACCATTGCTCTGAGGACAAGTAACTGACATCCCTGATAAACCCTTTTCAAGATTTTTTCTTTTCCTAAACCCTTTTAAAAATTTCGTTCACTCCAAAGAAATTTCAAGAATCTATTGAAGCATTAACAGTTAAAGAAAATGGAGGAACATGGAGTAGCAAACAATGTAGCTCGTGCTATATTGGCTTCCCTTGATTGGAACTCTTCACCTGATGCCCGTCAAGCCGCTTATGCCTATTTAGAATCCGTGAGTATCATTTTTTGCTTATATATCTTTTATTTTTTTTGCCCACAACCAACTTTGTTGTGTTTTTATATTCTTGAAAGTACATATGGAAAAGGAGGAAGGGAGAAAGTTATGGGTTTGAATTAGGTTTTTGAAAAAGTTTGGTTCTTTAATGGAAACTTATTTATGTAGGTGACTTGATTTTTGAGTCATATGGTTCTGTTAAAGGTAGGAGAACTGGGATTCTTGATCACCATATTTGAGTTGTATGAATTAGGTTTAGAAAGCGTTGGGGTGTTTACTTGCTAAATGTTTATGTGTCTGTGGTTTGTAGTTTCACCCTTTTCTTGGTATCTTCTATAAGAAAAGGTATCGTAGGGGTTTTGTTGTGTGTCTGGTTGAAATTGAATATAAAAAAAGTCTTTCTAAACGATATATGGGAATTCTGCTGACAGAAATTGTTTGGCTATAATAATTTTAATTGGATTAGCGGAGGTTTGTATATTGGTAGTCGAGTCTTTCAGTATTTCAATCATAGGGTTGGGTTGAGGGGAGCGTAAGGGTGGTTTTTTCTTTCCGTTTATTCTTATTTGAGTTGTTTGTAGGTTTCTGATGAAGTTGGGGTGTTTATACTGCATATATTTATTTGTCCTATATATGTGGCTTCAACATACTCCAATGATCTTTTCATTTTTGAAAATGATTCTAGGGGTTGTTGAGTCTATGAGTTAATGAATATGAGTAAGTGCAAGTCATGCTAAATAAGTTTTGCTGATAGAGCTAGTTACGTTTCGTGGGATTTCACTAGATAAAAAGAGAAACATGTCTGCATTTGATGCAGTTAAGAGTTTAGTACTGCAAGAGGAAAAGCTTGCATTTTTTCTGAAGAGGACTGTAAAGCAATTGATATGCACCTTCTAAGACCACTTTTATGTTACGGATGGTTCTCAACATGAGATTTTTGATAGGATGCATGTCTTTGTTGGTGATTATATTGATTCTCCCATTGGCCCCTATTGATGTCCTTTCTTCTTCCAATACTAATCAATCAACTATGCAATTCCAAACTAGTTAGGGCTGTCTTTATGAAATCATCTATATCAGTTCCTCTAGATTCGAGCTTTTTTTTTTCATTCCCATGCTGGTAGACAACTTCCATTTTAAGGAAAATTGAGTTCTCCAATTATTTCACTTATCTTTACCTGGGCGGCTGGGCCTAATGTAAGTGTGATAACAATAGCTAAGCCTTGATACAAATTGATTTGCTGCCATTATTATCTGCTTTGCCAATCTACAATGATTGAGAGGTTTTGTCTTTCGAGTTACCTTCCATTCATATGATTTTAAGTATATCTCGTATCCTTTTAACAAGTTCAATCACCATAGTACTTACGGATTGGTGCGTTTAGAGATCTACGTACAACATGATCAAACCGTAAAACTTGACCTTGTCTTATCTTTTCCTTTATGTGTGCTACCTGCACCCTTCATGTGATATAATCATTTATGATTTCGTTCAATCTTTTATGAATACAAACTTCTGCTTTGTAATACTCATCAGTGGATATACTGAAATTTAGGGGATAACGTTCACTTCTATATAACATTGTTGGGTTCGAAACTTTCAGTAGAACTTAATTTTCACTTTATTAGGTGCGTCTCTTCCTATAGCATAATGCCCTTGTAGTAGTCCTTAATTTTAACCACCCTATTTTGATTATGTGTTTCGTCATTATGTATCATGCCATTCTCCTAGTAAGACTACATCTAATTTTTTTTGTTCGAAGGCTGAACCCAAGTATTGAATTGCTTGTATGATGCAGTACAATCCCGTCCAATCTCACTTCACTTTTGTTCTTCTCTTGGAGGCTAATCTTGTAGTGCATATTCTCCGTCTTACATTTATTTATCCTTAAACCTTCTCTCTAGGTTGCTTGTCAAAGTTTTAGTTTTTGGTTGACTCTTTTTCTAGTTTGTCAATTAATACAACGTCACTGGCTAACTATATGAACCATGAAATCAATCCTATTTGCGGTTGGTTAACAATATGTTAACTAGGGTAAGCAAATATAGTCTCAAGGCAGATCACTCTTCCCTAATTCATCCATTGGTCTCCCTTATTATTACCATTACAATACCATTAAGATAGAATTCTTATTGTATTTCTTATTTAGGCATCTATGTTTCTGGTATCTTTTATCTATAAAAAAGGGATAATTTCAGAGACTTCCCTCTAGGTTTCGCTCCGTAACACTATCCTCCCTCGTGGTTTACAATATTATGCCTACCTCCCTTATTTTGATTTCTTTGTAACAATTGTTTTAAGCTATTTTATCATTAAACAAAAAAATAATTACAATCTTACCAATTTGCCCTTTCCTACAATATTAATTAACTAATTAAATTCCTTTGAAAAGGAAATAAAGCTAATACATAGCTCACGTTCATCAACTTTTGTTTGTCTACCCAATTCCCATATAGACTTTTGTTTGTCTACCCAATTCCCATATAGACTTCTGAATGTTGCTTTCATGAAAAACTGTACTTTTCATTCCCATTGTTAGAACCTATAGTCTATGTAATTTTTCATGCATTGCTAGCATAATTTGACGTAGTGATTAATAAACAATTATCTTTACTCTCTCCCAAACACACCAAGACCCTATTCTAGATCTATGGCGAAGATTCTCATGAACCCCTTGTATTTATTTTTCTCCCTTTTTAATTATTGAACCCTAACCAAATAAATTAGATCTTAATTTAGGTTAGAACAGGACATCAATGTGAACGTATTTGCAAGTTTTAGTGATGTTTTTCATTAAAGCAGTTTCGAGTGGCCTATATGGATATTGAAGTCAATAAGGAAGCTCACTGAAGTTCATAGAGAAAATATTTTTTCAGAGGAAGAGAGGAGAGAACGTGGGCTTGGGCCTTGGTATTAGCTTTTTTTCCTTTTCAAAGGAATTAGTTAACTAAAAGAATGTAGGAAAGGGAAAATTGGCCAGATTGTAGTTATTTTTGTTTAATGATAAATAGCATAAAACAATTGTTACAAAGAACTCAACTATGGGAGGTAGGCGAAATATCGTACACCACAAGCGAGATGGGTGTTACGGTGCAAAACCTGAGGGGGGTCTCTGAAATTACCCCCAAAAAGATGTTTCTGAAACTTTCTACTTCTTTTGCAGATAAAAGCAGGGGATGTACGTGTCTTGGCGAGCACATCATTTATTTTAATAAGGAAAGACTGGTCTTCAGAAATACGACTGCAAGCCTACAAGATGCTTCAGGTTACATTATGATAACTCTGCATTTAGCTCTTAGCTTTTTATCCTTAGTTAGGCCACCCGAAAAGTGGATATTCTTTTTAGCTTACCTTTTTCACAACGTTCAGCTGTTTCTTACTGGAGATTCGATAAGGTTGAACTTATTTTTTTTGCTAATAGCATTCTTCAGTAAGGGCTTCATTCAGATCTGGACACAAATATACAAAGTTACAGTTTCTAATTTCTATTGTTCAAGGAAAGAGGAAAAGACTGGTAATTAGCTTTTGTCTTCAGTACAGAAGTGAAGAAATAGGGTAAAACCTCCACTATGCCCTTTCCCCTCACTTTGTACTCATGATATCCTTCTCCAGAAAATTTGAGCCCACCTGTTCATAGAAAGATAACAAAGATTAGATGCTGGGGAAAACATAGTGTCCTGTCCTAAATGGGCATTAAGTACTTGACAATAAATCACCAAAATCTGTAAGAAAATGGCCGAGCCTCTTTGCTTCAATAACTTTTGTGGTTGAATTCTGCAAAGAAGGCAAAACCACTTACCTATATAAGGGATTGGAAATTGTTGACTCAAGTGGCCTTTATGCTCTTGTTTTTTAAATCTCATACAGTCCACTCTGTGATGTAAGTGTCCCAGTATTTCCTGAATGCCTTAATCATTGAGCTCCTACTATCCTTTTTCTCAAGTTTTATTAAATTTGCAGCATTTGGTGCGGTTGCGATGGGATGAATTAAACCCTGATGAGCGAAGGAACTTTGCAAGTGTAGCTGTTGATTTGATGTCTGAAATTACTAATTCTAGTGAAGAATGGGCTTTGAAAAGTCAGACATCAGCTCTTGTTGCTGAGGTATTTCTGATTTGTTCAATTGATTTGATAAGTTTATAGTTCTTAGAACCATGCAATTGTATATGTTTCAGATAGTTAGGAGAGAAGGCTTAAGTTTGTGGCAGGAGCTTTTTCCATCTTTAGTATCTCTTGCTAATAAGGGTCCTGTACAAGTAAGTTCAGTCCTTCTCTTGTTTGGTTTTGTAGTGTTTCTTTGTTACACTTATTAGGTCTGCATCAGATAATGCAGCTGGATTTTCTTTCTCATTGCAGGCAGAACTGGTCTCAATGATGCTAAGGTGGCTTCCTGAAGATATAACTGTTCATAATGAAGATTTGGAAGGTCTGTTTAGAATGCACAAATAAGTCAGTGCTATTCTGTAAACTGAATACACATTCACCAACTTAGTTTATTGCAAGTAAAAGAACTGCATAGTAGTATTTTTTTGATTGGGGTGCTTAGGTGAGGGAGACTTGTGCTTCAACGTTTTAGAATGTTGTTGTAACTCAACTGAACTCAGCTGCGTGCCAATACCCAAACTAGTGTCGGCTATATGAATCCTCTGTATCCATTCTGCTCCATATCCTATGGGTCCATTTTTGTGTTAGAAAGCTTGATCATAGTTTGGTGCTTTTTACATTGACGAATAACCTACAATAACCTTTCTCTTTTACCTGGGCTTGGGACTAGCTATGTTTTTCATACTGGCAGAGTTTAGAATGTTTTAAAATTTTACATAACTTGTGTTTGTTTTCATACTGGAAAAAAGCTTGATTCTAGTTATTTTGGTTTTCTTATTACCTGGTACCTTTTTTGTTGATTTAGGTGATCGCCGTAGGCTATTATTACGTGGACTTACTGACTCTTTGCCTGAGATTTTCCCCTTACTGTACAGTGTAAGTATTTGGTTGGGACTTCTTGTGTAGTTGGGATATTCTTGCATGATTCTGAGTCTTTCTTCCATATCCAGTTACTAGAAAGGCACTTTGGAGCTGCACTAACTGAAGCAGGAAGACAACAATTAGAAGTTGCAAGACAGCATGCAGCAGCTGTAACTGCCACTCTGAATGCTGTTAATGCATATGCTGAATGGGCTCCCTTGCCAGATCTTGCAAAACATGGAATAATACATGGGTATGCTTTCCGCACTTGCAAGTGTATAATATGAGTTTGGTATAGTGTATTTATTCCTCTTTTGCAACTAGCTGTGGAATCTTGCTCTCCTCCCCGGATTTTCGTCTTCGTGCATGTGACTTCTTCAAGCTTGTCTCCCTGAGGTATGTTGCACTAATGATATCTGGTACCATGTAAACACACATATTTAGGTCAAGAAATATTTAAGTTATTTCCTGAAACTAATTTCAGGAAAAGACCAACTGATGCTGCTGTTGAGTTTGATTCTGCAATGAGTAACATTTTTCAGATTTTGATGAAAGTCTCTGGAGACTTCTTGCAAAAATCTGACTCTGGTGCAGTGACCGATGAGAATGAATTTGAGTTTGCTGAGTACATATGTGAGAGCATGGTTGCTTTGGGTGCTTCAAACATGCAATGTATTGCTGGTGATAATTCAGTTCTATCGTTTTACCTTCAACAGGTGATTAGTTGTTTTTCTCATTTTACTCTGACAGCAACATATATCTCCCCATCTTTAGTCGAATTATTTTAACAAAAAGGAGACCCTAAATATGATTGTAGATAGAACGATTTCTAGGATATGTCGTCTGCTGCTATTAAACATCATTCAATGCACTGATGATGTAGCATGTTTAAGTCTTTGGTACCTTATCTAGCATTCAACAAGAGTCTGAGTGCCCAGTCTAAGCTAGCTTGTTATTTGCTTTTGCTCATTGGTATGTGCATGATTCTGTAAGCCCCGGGTTTTTTGGTTGTTTTAAGAGAATACCTACTGTTGCAGGCCTTCGTTCATTTGTTAGGCGAGGTGAATACTTGAGGTGTTCTCGACTTCACATATTTGTGCATAAATTTGAATGATTTGGTTTTATGTGTCACTTGACTTTGCATGTTTATCACAACTTATTTTATTAACTTAAAATATCTGAATTTTAATTCAGTACTAAAATCTAACTTCTTTCGTACTTTGCAGATGCTCGGATTTTTCAAGCACCATAAGCTTGCTCTTCATTATCAATCTCTACTGTTTTGGCTGGTGGGTACCACCGTACCACAAGTGTATTTATTACTGATGTGTATGAAATCTTTGTACAACTTATGTTTCTCTGATCTTTCACATTTCCTTCCTTGGTAGACGCTTATGAGAGATTTGCTGTCAAAGCCAAAGATTGTTGGGTCTGGGGAAAACTCAGCTGCCAATCCCCCAGGGGGATCAGGACAAGATACAGAAAAAAACAAAATATTGGCTTTTGTAAATGATGAAATCTGCAGTTCTATATTGGATGTATCTTTCCAGCGATTACTGAAGAAGGAAAAAATTAATCCTGGAACATCGCTTTCTGTTGGGACATTAGAGTTGTGGAGCGACGATTTTGAGGGTAAAGGAGATTTCGGCCAGTACCGTTCGAGGATGGTATATTCCTGTGGCTCATTTCAAAATTTCACTGTTTGATGTTTCCAAATGATCATAAGACTTCAATGTCACAAGGGAAGAATTTTTATAGGAACAATGACACTTTTCCTTTCCAAAGTTTCTCATTTCCAGAAAAGGGTAGAAACTAATAGGTACCATGCATCAAGGTTACGGGAATTGCTTAAACTAATGCTTAAAAACTATGACTATCACTATTCTGCTCATGAATTGATTAACAATACACCTGCATCTTGATGTTAGAGGAGAAGCCATCTTCCTTCCTTTTTGGAGTTAAAAGTGCTTCAGTTGAGAAAATAGATATTTTTGCATTCTGAGAGAAATGTCTACTCCACTAGTGGGCTTTAGGTATATGGACTGGATTGTGGACGACTGTAAGTGATGTAGTAAGAGTGGGATAATGATGGATTGCTTGGAATTATAATAAGGATTATAGGATTTGATTAAAATACAGTTGATTAATGACGGATTATGATTGGATTATAGGGCAGCCCGTTGCACTAAGCTCCCGCTATGCGCAGGGTCCGGGGAAGGGCCTGATTATGATTGGATTATAATACTTATTAATTGATAGGGACTTTAATGTGGCTAAATTAAGAGAATTTAGCGTCAATGTGGTTGCCTAATGCTTGAATAAAATGTGTAGAGGAATATGCCCAACTCCTCTTTTTTCAGCTTTAAATGTCTGGTATATGTGTGGCTTGGCATGGCAGATCCTTCGTGCTGTGATGTTAAATCCCCGACTACTTTGGATACCCATCAATATAAGATCTAACGTTGTTTAATCCGTCTGCCCTGTAGGCATGAGTGTTGGAAGCATTCAATCAAGTGTCTTTTTTTATTTGATAAGTTAACATTCAGTCAAGTGTCCTTAAGTTTCTATTTATTGTGTATTGAAGAGTGTTGGACTCTTTCTCATGACTTGTCTTCTTCTCTTGTATTGTGCTTATTCTATTCTTCATAAAAAGAGAATATATATCTTTTCCATTGTAGGGTTTAGATAATCCCTCTGTCTTCCACCGTTAACCTTCATGTGCTAATGTTCTCCTTCCGTAGTTGCTCTATCCTCTTAACGAAGGATACAACTTTTGGGATTCAAAATATAACTGACTAGCGTTATGTTGAGAGCATCAGTGGTGAGAAAGATTGTCTTCTGAAACACAATAATGGAGTTAGATACCAATAAAACTATTTTTCTTGCGTGATTATTCAACTTATGGATCTTGGGAAACAAAATTTAATTAAATGGTTTGCTATGCATGTAGTTACAAACGCAATTCTGTAAGTGCAGTCCAATCCCTTGATGGGATGACATCTAATCAATAGCCGAAAATACTTTTGCCTCACCCCAAGTTGTAAATTTGCATTTAGACCCATAATCACTCGCTAGTTAACACTTCATGGAGCCTTAGACTGTTGACAAAGTTTTTCCATGTAAAACAACCTAAGATGTGCAAGTTATCGACAATCTTTTTTTTTTTTTGCATACTATTCATGTACTTCATATTCTAGCTATCTAACACATCATTGCTGTTTACTTAGCAATTGCTACATCACAACTAGTTATAGTTGGTGTTTTGTATACATTTACGTTTCAGCAGTAAATGTGCATAATATTGAGTCACTCTCTCACTCTGCTCAATCTTGAACTGTAGTTGGAGTTGATCCGGTTTGTTGCAGCCGCCAAGCCTATGGTAGCTACTGCTAAAGTTTGTGAGAGAAGTATGACTATTATTAAGAGTCTCTTCCTTGTTCCTTATCCTGCTCAGGTTGGTTCATGAACTATTGTCTTGAACCTGTAATATGAAGCGAATGATGTTCCTTGTTTTTCCTTTCCCAAATCTCTCACATCATTCATCCTAAATTCAGGAATTGGTTATACTTGAGAGCATGCAACTGGCTTTAGAAAATGTTGTAAATGCAGTGTTTGATGGATCAAGTGAAACTGTAAGGAGCAGTTCTGAAGTTCAACAGTCATTGTGCAGAATGTTTGAAGGTTTTGCTGTGATATCCACCTCCTTTTTGAAGTTTTAAACTTAGTTTTCTCCTTATGCTGAAAGTCGGGTTACTGTGAACTTGAAGGTCTGCTTCAACAACTTCTTTCTTTGAAATGGACTGAGCCGGAGCTTGTAGTAGTTCTCGGGCACTACTTAGACGCACTGGGACCTTTTCTGAAGTATAATCCAGATGTTGTTGGCAGTGTGGTTAACAAGTTGTTCGAGCTTCTGACCTCACAACCCTATGTTGTCAAGGTCAACTACTGTATGCCATTCTATTTATTTAATTGTGTGATCTTATTTCCCGTCCAAAACAACCACCATGACAATTTTTAGTAAAATTGGCAGGATCCTGCTACAAGTGCTTCTCGACATGCGAGATTACAGATTTGCACATCATTCATCCGAATTGCAAAAGCTGCAGACCAGAGCATTTTGCCTCACATGAAAGTAAATTACATTCTTTCTCATTAGTTGGACATAACACTGGATTTAGCCTGATTTTGCTAGTCAATTGTATTAATAGTAGCGTGTAAATTGTGTCTATGACTTGAATAAGTTCCGAATTTGTGCACTGAAATTTTATGATCGAGGGAGAAGTAAATATGTAGAGTTAACTACATAGTTTTGACAAAGGGACTAGGGTAGGGTATCTCAATTTTCAAAGATGCCCCTTGCAGTATGTGTCACTTGAATGCCCAATCACATCTTGATCTGGCATTTTTATATGGAATATTTTAGACTCTGTAGATATACAATCATCTCGGGGACAAATGGAGTTTGTACGTTTTGTTTCTGGAAACAGCATGGAAATCAATCTCAATTGAAAAAGAGAGCCTTGAATGTTTCATTAGTTATTATCTTAATTGACCTGACTGTTTTGATGATACAATCTTCATGTTCATAATGAACAGGTTCTAGGAAGTACAGAATGCCACATCAATTTCTATTCCTGGTTATTTGTAATTATGTCCTTTTGGCTTTTCAGAAGCTATTTCATATCAATGACATATTACAGATCCAATTCTGAGATATTCAAGATACTCGAATCCATATGCTCTATTTGTCGTTGAAATTGTCTCTTCTGATGTTATATTTCGAAGACAGTATATGAAGATAGTTGCTCACCCTGTGGAAAATGAAAATGTGGGTGGGTGGAATAATTTACTTGGCACCGAAAATTTTACCAACACAAGACTACTCTATGATTGTACCAGTCATTGTTTTGACTGTGAGAGATGTTGCTTTTTACATTTGGACATGAGTTTGTTTGGTTGCCTTGGAAAGTGACTGCATTGTCTCTGTTGCCTTTCAGGGAATTGCTGACACTATGGCATTTTTACAAAAAGAAGGCAGTCTACTTCGTGGGGAGCACAATCTCTTGGGTGAAGCATTCCTTATTATGGCTTCTTCTGCCGGGTAGCTACTGGTCTTAATGAGTTAAATTGTATGTCTAGTATGTCATGAGTTTTGACCTTTATGTGTTCTCAAAATTGATACAGGGTTCAGCAGCAGCTAGAAGTTTTGGCCTGGTTACTTGAACCATTGAGCAAACAGTGGACACAGCTTGACTGGCAAGATGCATATCTCTCTGATCCGACAGGTTTGATTCGACTGTGTGCTGATACACCATTTATGTGGTCCATTTTCCACACAGTTACATTCTTTGAGAAGGCTCTTAAACGGAGTGGTCTAAGGAAAGGCAATATTAGTGTACAAACCATGCCAACATCTGACAATTTGCACCCAATGGCATCTCATGTCTCGTGGATGCTTCCTCCTCTTCTTAAAGTAAGCAGGTTCTGTTTTGGTTCATGCTCACTCGTTTCCTTAGTAATGTTTTGTTAAAAGATGTAAATGTCTTCATTTTGTCAGCTACTCCGTGCCATACATTCGCTTTGGTCTCCACCTGTTAGTCAAGCATTACCGGGAGAGATAAAAGCTGCAATGGCTATGAGTGATGTTGAAAGGGCCAGTCTTTTCGGAGGAGGTAATGTTAAATTGCATAAAGGCACTCTAAGTTTTACTGATGGATCTCCATTAGATATGAATAGAGAAGCTTATGCGGAGCCAAATGAAGCTGATATCCGCAACTGGCTGAAAGGTATCAGAGATAGTGGGTAAGTGGCTGCTATTCTGAATCTCTATAACAGACAATGCAAATAATGTCTTTTTAAAAGCTGCCATGAAGTTCTACCTTGCTGACATGGCAATTCTCATTCAAATCTTCGTGGACAAGCAGACTGGAATTAACCTTCCTAGGTTCTTCCTGCCTGCAGTTCTTTTTCTGATCTTATGACAAGAGAGGGAGAACCAGGAAATGCATCAAGCTCCTGCCCCTCTCTCCATATCAATAGGGAAAAGAAGAAGAGAAAGAACATTTAAAAAGACAAAGATTACCCTTGCAAGTTCTGTAAATTTCTTCTTAAGTTTAAAAGGAAGGCACTGCATTCTTATCTATGGACTATTTTAAGCAATCTCTGATCATTTTACATTGTATTATTGCTATATTATCTTTTTCTAGCAGATTAAAATTGATGCATTGAATTGCACTAGCATCTGTACTAATTAAACTTTATATTGAAGTGTCTTGTTGTCCAGAATTCTCCTTCCTTTATTTAAATTTCCCACTTGATTCTCTGTGAAGTACCTATAAGATCTATCATAAACGATCTGCAATCTCTAGTGTGTGAGCGTATTAAAACTATTGATCCCTCTCTCTCTCTCTCTCTCTCTCTCTCATATACACCTCTACTCCATGCTCTTGGGAATTAGTTTCATGTTTCTATTTGTTGAAATGTGTCACCATCTCATCTAAAAGCTTAAGCCGTTAAAGATAACACACTTTTACTTACTTAAATTCTCAACACGTCCCTCATGTGCGGGCCTGATTCTTTTTTCATGGGTCAAACACGTAATTCTTTTTTATAAGGTTGGCGGTGAGACTCGATCCTAGGACCTTTGGCTGCTCTGGTATCATGTTGAAATGTGTGACCGTCTCATCTAAAAGCTTAAGTTGTTAAAGAGAGCACATTTTATTTACTTGATAATATTCTAAACACCATTTAGTAGTCTGGTTTTGTTAATGCATTTTCTCTTGGCTTTAGGTACAATGTACTGGGTTTATCAGCAACCATTGGGGATTCTTTGTTCAAAGGCTTAGACTCTCAGTCTGTTACTTTAGCCTTGATGGAGAATATACAACATATGGAGTTTAGGCACTTAAGGCTGCTTGCGCATTTAGCCTTGATCCCCTTGATTAAAAATTGCCCTTCAGACATGTGGGAGACATGGCTGGAAAAGCTCCTACACCCATTACTTGTCCATTCTCAGCAAGCTCTTTGCTATTCATGGTCTAGTCTCTTACAGGAAGGTAGAGCAAAGGTTCCTGATCTCCATGGTATAGTTGATGGCTCAGACTTGAAAGTGGAAGTAATGGAGGAAAAGCTTCTGCGAGATCTAACTCGTGAGACGTGTTCAATCCTCTCAGTTTTTGCTTCACCCATACTCAATGCTGGACTCCCTTCATTGGAGCCTTCTGGCCATGTGAGCCGAGTGGATGAGTCATCACTTAAAGACTTGGCTACATTTGCCACAAGCTCCATGGTTGGGTATGTGGAAGTTGTCAATTTTAAGTTGCTTACTGTGTGGACGAGTAGTTCTCTAGTCTACATTCTTCTGTTCTTCTCAGTCTTGACCTTGTGATGTATGTGCAGATTTGTGTTGATGCATAAAAGCCTAGCGCTTCCAGCCTTGCAGATCAGTTTAGAGGCTCTAAGATGGACAGACGGTGAAGCTGTAACTAAAGTTTCTTCATTCTGTGGAGCTGTAATCCTCTTGGCTATTTCAACAACTAATATGGAGCTTCGGGATTTTGTTTGTAAAGATTTATTCCCTGCAACAATACAAGCTCTGGCTCTGGAGTCAAATGCTTTCATCAGTGCTGATTTAGTTGCGCTTTGTCGTGAAATTTTCATTTATCTTGCTGATAGACACCCAGCACCGCGACAGGTTATTCGGATCTCACACTTTTCAGTTGCTTATAGTATCACATTTAGCTGTCTCAGCTGACCCCTAAGTTCATTGCAATTTCTCTTTCTTTCGTCCAGTGTTTTTAAGATAAAATTCTAGAGATTATGCTCATCAATTTGCATTTATTCTCACCTATATTTGTAACATTGTTAAAAGGCTAAGAGCTTTTAGATATGACATATTGTTTTGTTACGGTTCATATAAATAACGGCTATAGTCCAAAGTTAGCAGTTTCCATGCAAGTTTTATCCCTGGTATATTAAGAACAAATACACAATATTCAATTTATATTAACCAAATATATTTCCAAAAATTCTTAAAATTGCATCTTATCTTTTCTCTTTTCTCTCTTCTCTCTCTTCTCTCTTTTCTCTCTTTTCTCTTTTCTCTTTTCTGTTGATATAATGGAATTGCGTGTCTTATGTTCTTAATTGTGAAGTTTTTACGCTCTATTTCCAATGGAGTTTACCTTGTTGAAAGCATACATATCTTTTGTCTACTATTCAATATAATTTATACAAAATTTTGCCTGCAGATTTTACTGTCTCTCCCTTGCATTACATCCCAAGATCTTCTTGCCTTTGAGGAAGCGTTGACCAAGACTGCTAGTCCTAAGGAGCAGAAACAGCACATGAAGAGCTTCCTATTGTTAGCAACAGGAAACAAATTAAAAGCTCTCGCTGTTCAAAAAAGCGTTAATGTCATCACAAATGTTTCAGGTGAGTGTACTTCAATCTAATGCTTTGTTTTTTCTCGTGTCTTGTGCGTATAAACCAAGAATTTTAGTTTTTAAGCTCTGCTCATTTACTTGTAATTTCTGACTCATTCTTCAGCAAAACCTCGAAATGTAAGTCCTGCTTTGGAATCCAAGACCGATGAAGGAGATGCTATTGGATTGGTGGGAATCGTGTAAGGAAGTTTGTTTGGCATATCAGTGAGCATTTCTACTATAATAGAAAAATCACAAGTATATTACCGGAAAGGTCATGAATGTCTCCCGTTGTAATTTAGTCCTCACTGTCGCTTTCATTTCTTATTCTGCTCCCAATCGTGAATATTGGTTTTCAAGTAGTCATTTAATCTCGTCGGTGGTGAAATCCAGGGCAATTTCCTACCTCTTTTTATAGGTAAGATTGTACAATATACAAAAACAGTATACTAACAACAAAAGTACATCTCTTGTTTTGAGTTCGATGTTAAATCATAAAATATTTGGCCTTTCGTACTGGAAATTGCCCTTTTCTATTACGGGTTGAGGTTGGAAAAATTTGAAAAGAGTCATCAACCATTTAGGATATAGTAAGATGAAACGAATACTGAGGACTCAACAGATGAAGATTGCACATGTTCAGGATAAGTTGGTGCTACAAATAGAGGCCATTTCGATATCATATTTTCTTGACTTTCTGTAAAAAGTTGCTCTCTATTTTGTACCAGTCATGGCTATGAGTTGGTGTTACATATACATTCTGTTTTTTTTTTTTGGCTTCCTGCGTTGACTTTGTGAACCTGAACCATAATCAAATATGTTTTTCGAGTATTGGCCTGATGCAATGAAGTAGAATGCATGTCCAGTAAATCTATATACGAATGGTTGAAATTTTCAGATAATTTTGTTTGTACCTCACAGCTTCTTAACTCTAATTACCAACTCGAGACTGAGACTACATTAGTTTGATCAAAATGGAAAAGAAAAGAAAAAATAGCAATAATCTCTATCTTTGGCTCTTAAAAGTTCTCCAAACACACTTATTTCTTGTTCTCCCACTTTTATCATTTAAAGGTATGAAAGCTTGAAAGTTTTTCCTAATTTCTCTACCACGTTTAGATTGATTGCTTTTGTGAGGAAAGATGTATAATTTTCCTTTTCTCTTTCGTGCTAAAACGCAATAGAATTTCTATTTGCTCTTCGTTAATCAGAGTTTATGGTTTTGTTGGATATGTCTTTGATCACGTAAAGAGCTGAAAGGTCAAATTGCGCATGTTGGTTCCATTTTGGTCTTAATATTTCACCTCAGATTGTCATTTCTTTTTAATAAATAGCTTAATGCATGCACATTTGCTGATCATGCCAAATAACATTAATGTGGGCAGGCGAAAGAGTAAAACGAGATACTAGCTAGTCACCTAAACCTCACTATCTTTTTATCAAACTAAAATTCTGTACGTGAGGGAAAGGAAGAGTAGTAGCATTGCAAATTGGTAGACAAAAAAAGTGAGTCTTAGGTGAGGTAAGTGTAACTGTTGCTGGAGGTACAAAAGGTTGACTTAGCCTTTTTCATTAATATCAAAGTATATATAGAATACAATGTTCATCTCTTAGAAAAGAGGAATCCTAAGTCTATACAAAAGAGGAATCCTAGTCTTACCATAATTATATTACACAATATATGAAAATATTTTAATTAGGGGTAGGGAATAATATTGTCTCTATTTACACGTTTACACACCCCCTCAGTCGAAGCGGGAGGAGGCCGGACGCTGAGACTGGATCTGAAGTCAAGAAATAACTGTTTGGAAAGTCCTTTGGTAAATATGTCTGCATACTGATAGGATGATGGAATATGTAACACTCTGACATGGCCTAGCGCAACTTTCTCACGAATGAAGTGTAGGTCTATCTCAATATGCTTGGTTCGCTGATGTTGAACCGGATTATGAGAAAGATAGATGGCAGAGATGTTATCACAATACACAATAGATGTCTGACGCAAGAGACACTGAAGTTCTAACAGTAAATTTTTGAGCCAACAAATCTCAGCTACTACATTTGCAAGGCCTCTGTACTCAGCCTCAACACTGGAGCGAGATAGAGTAGCCTGTCGCTTGGCAGACCAAGAAATCAGATTATCCCCCAAGAAAACACAAAGGCCGGAGGTGAAGCGTCGCGTGTCCGGACACCCTGTCCAATCTGCATCAATATATGAAAGCAACCTGTTTGGTGCAGAGGGGTATAGGTGCAGACCATAATCAAGAGTGCCCTTAATGTATCGAATGATACGCTTAAGAGCAGTGAAATGAGACTCTCTGGGGGCATGCATGAATAAGCACACATGCTGAACAACATAAGTTATGTCTGGCTTGGTGAAGGTGAGATACTGAAGTGCACCTGCAAGACTCTTATACAGAGTAGGATCAGAGACTGGAGCAACATCCATAACACTGAGCTTAGATTTGGAATCAACTGGAGTAGGCACCTCTTTGCAGTTCGTCATCTTAGCCCTGTACACAATCTCTTCTACATACTTACGCTGACACAAAAACATATGATTGACAGACCTGGTCACTGATATCCCCAAAAAGTAACTCAGCTTCCCCAAACCAGTCATTGCAAATTCGGACTTAAGCAAGACAATAATCTCATTTTTCAATCCGTCGGAGGAGGCAGTAAGAACAATGCCATCCACGTAAGTAATAAGTAAGCAGTGCTACTACCTCGATGAAAAATGAAAAGTGATGTATCACTCTTGTTGCATACAAACTCAATCTGCAAGATATACCTGACAAAACGATCATACCACGCACGGAGGGCATGTTTCAGGCCATATAGTGACTTACGAAGATGACACACATAGTGAAGAACTCCTGGATGGGTGAACCCTGGCGGCTGATGCATGTAGATTGTCTCTTTCAGATTCTCATGTAAGAATGCATTCTTCATATCAAACTGACGGATCGGCCAGTGTTTGCCCATGGCAATGCTCAAAACTGTGGGGATGGTAGCCGGTTTGACAACCGGACTGAAGGTCTCACCACAATAAATGCCCTCATGCCGATTTGTGTCATTAGCCACAAGTCTTGCCTTATACCTCTCAAGATCTCCACTGTCTCTGAATTTGTGACGAAATAGCCACAGACAACGAATCACATTCACCCCCTCAGGTCTAGGTACTAGATCCCATGTGTGCTGTTTAGTTAAAACATTGAATTTCTCAGTCATAACCGCATTTCAATTAGGGTATTGTTTGGCCAATATAGGGTTCTTGAGAATTGGTGAAATGGTTCGGGCAGACAAGTTAAATTGGACTTTGGGTTTGAAGATTTCATGCTTTGCACGAGTTTCCATTTGGTGAGTGGGGATAGTGGGAGGTTCCAAGGCGGAGAAATTTGTTGGATACGGAGAAGGAGGGACAGACACCAGAGTAGGCACCGCGGCGCTGGAGGGAACCGTCGGCGACGTCGTGGCCCTGTGATCAAGTTTCATGGCGCTCGAGGACTGACATACCTCTCTAATGTTTTGGCGCTATGGCACCTCAGCACTGGGCCGCGACGCTATCGACGGTGAATCAGAGACATATTCGCAGAAGTTATGGCCCCTCGGCACTGAACCTTGGGGCCGCGACGCTGACGCTGAAGAAGAACTGCTATGCTCTAGTTGACTTAGGATGATGGGAGAGATGGCAGGCTCGTCAAGAAAAGAGTAATCCGGTTTTTGGAACTTTTTAAGATTCGAAAACGGGAATGTGGTCTCGTCGAATGTGACGTGACGAGAGATGTGGATCCGACGAGTGGATAAGTCATAGCATAGATAGCCCCTATAGTTCGGCGGGAAGCCTAGGTAGACACAAGGAGTAGACCGGGGGGCTAGTTTGTGAGGGGTAGTAGAAGCAAGGTTAGGATAGCATAGACAACCGAATATTCAGAGATGATCATAAGAGGGGACTCTATAATAGAGTATTTCGGTAGGGGTCATATTGTGAAGGGTGCTAGTTGGGAGAATATTTAGAACGTATTCTGACATTTTAGCAGCATAGACCCAAAAAGATGAAGGTAGGGAGACATGAATCAAAAGAGTGTGAATCATATTATTAATGGTGCGGGTGATTCTTTCAGCTTTACCGTTTTGTGAGGAGGTGTGGGGCAGGAGAAACGAAAGACCATGCCATTATTGGTACAAAACCGGTGAAACATAGAGTTATTGAATTCACTACCATTATCGCACTGAAAAGATTTTAAGCACTTCCGATTTAAATTTGAGAGGATACAACCAAACAAAGTGAGAAAAATCATCTAGTAAGATAAGATAGTATTTATGACCGAGAGAACTAGCAACAGGTGATGTCCATAAATCGACATGTATAATATCAAAAGGTGCAAAAGTAACACTAGTAGATGATTTAAATGGAAGACGAGTATGTTTGCCTAAAGAACAAGAAACACAGTTTTAGGCAAGCTTCCCATTACAAGTAATGAAATTATTGCCTCTAAGAAAACTAAAAACTGGAGCTCCTGGATGACCAAGTCTATTATGTCATGTTGAAGAAGAAATGACCGCTAGAGAGACAGGAGAGCTAGATCTGGCAGCGGAGGTGGGAGTGAATGGATATAGATCCCCCGTGCTATTGCATCTCGTAAGAGGTGTCCCTGTATGAAGATCCTTCACAGTGAAACCAAAAGGGTCAAAATCAACAGAGACAAAATTATTACGAGTGAATTTGCGGATAGAGATTAGATTCTTAATTACATGTGGGGCATATAGGGTATTTTGAAGTGGGAATGGATTAGAATGTGGTGTATATGATGTACCAAAACCCTTTACTGGAATGCGATGACCACTACCAACTGTCACAAATTGAGGATGCTTTAAACCAAATAGTTTGGAAATATTACCTGCAGTCCGGGTGAGGTGAGAAGTGGATCCAGAGTCCATGTACCAGTTGCTGTCAGTCTGTTGAGACTGCTGAAGACATGACCTAACTCAGTGGGTGTCATGCTGGATGAGGGCTGCTGAAACTGGCCGTGTATGAAGTGGGCCTGCTGCGGATACTGGACTTGCTGAGGGGCTGGAGCAGGGCCCAACACACAGTGATGGGAGAACTGGTGGAAGGGTGCTGGTACTGAAATGAAGGCGGCGCCGCGACGCTTATGGATACTGCTAGGGCGCCGCGGCGTTGAACTGATTATGCGGATAGTGTTGTTGCTGCTGCTGATTCTACTGTCCGCGACCCCTGCCACGACCGCGACCTTCTCTGTCGCGGCCCTTGCCACCCTTGCCTCCGCGTCCCTGCTGCAGTTGAGAGTTTTCTGGCGGCGTTGGATCTTGAGGGCGCGTTTCTACAGCTAACGTCTTTTGATTGTGCTCATCCTACTTAGCACGTCGAGTTTCTTCGAGCAACAACTGCGAGCGAGCTTTGTTAAAACTGGAAAGCGGATCTGCCTGTTGAATTATGGCGGCTAACGTATCATAGTCACTTTTGGGGAGACCTGCAATCAATTGCAACACCAATTTATTGTCCGAGACAGGCGTGTCAACGTTGGAGAGTTGATCCGCCATGAGTTTCAACTGTCTGCAGTACTCAGTCATGTTGGAGAAATTTTCAAGGCATGTATTATTAAACTGTTCCTCCAAATACACTGCACGAGTGTGCTTGTTATCTTGAAAGATTTCCTCCAAGTGGTTCCATAACTCAAGGGCTGTGGCACCAAATTTAATGATAGTAAGAAGAAGATCCTGAGAAATATTACCACAAATCCACAGTTTGACGCCGGCGTCTAGACGACGCCAAGTAGACTCATCAACCTCCGGAAGGCGTGGAATGGTATCGATGTGATCAAGCACGTTATAGAGACATGCATGATTACGAAACAGTTAAATCCAGGGAGAATACTGACTGTTTTCTTGATAAAAAAGAATGAGAATAGAGTTCTTGATGTTTGTAACAGTTAGGGCTGGATGAAAAGAGGATGACAACGTGGTTGTGGGATTTGTGGAGGTAGAAGATTCAGAAAGTGTGGAATATTCAGGGATATCCATTTAGAGAAGAGAGGAATGAAGAAGAAAATCTATAATTTGGAGGAGGGCCGCGACGAGTTCGGGGGGGGGGGGGGTGGGGTTCTCGGCGGCGGTAAGAAGAAAATGTTCTAGGGTTTTGGGTGTTTGACTCTTGATACCATGTAAGATGATATTGTAAATGTGTAAATAGAGACAGTATTATTCCCTACTCATAATTAGAATATTTCCATATATTGTGTAAATATAATTATGGTAAGACTAAGATTACTCTTTTGTATAGGATTATGATTTCTATTGTATAAGGGATGAACATTGTACTTTATATATACTTTGATATTAATGAAAGACTCCCCAAGGGAGATTAATATCATTTTACAACTTATAAAAAAAGAAAAAGAAAAAAGATGAATGAAAATATAATTAAAAAAAGAGTAAAAATTTAATCGATTATTGACGTAGCACTGACGTGACCGAGAGTGTTCTACATGATAAGGCTCAAGGGTGAAAAAATATATTTTCTCTGTTCTCTTTAATCTACTTTGATATGCCTTTTTGTTTTAAAGTTTTTCCTCTATTGGCTCGACCCAGATATATTAGATTCTCAATAAAGGAGGAAAAATGTTTAGAATTGTGTCGCAATTAGGGTTGTTCATTTCGGATATCCAATTCAATCCGAAAATTTTGGATAAGTAAAATTATGATTCGAATCTAATTCAAAATTTTCATATTTTAAATTATATTTTAATTTGTTGGATATTCGAAATTTTCGGATCGGATAACCGGATATCCGAAATTTTCATATTTTAAATCATATGTTAATTTATCTTAAAATATTTTAAATTCTATTTTAATTTATCTTAAAATATTTTAAATTCTATTTTAATTTATCTTAAAATATTTTAAATTCTATTTTAATTTATCTTAAAATATTTTAAATTCTATTTTAATTTATCCGAAATACCGCGTGTCATCAATTTTACTAACATTTTATTTAAATCCTATTTTAATTTATCTTAAAATCCACACAAATGTTGGAGTAGCAAAGAAAGATAGTTATAGGTAGCAATAATGCTATCGTTAATCGTCCACCCATATCAAGAATTTCTACCAAATTATACGATATGAAAAGGATTTATGCATTGTCTTAAAATATCATTGTTTACATTGCCATGACATAAAATCAAGCTCCTTCACTTACTACTTCCTTTTTAAAGGAAAATGGACACTGAAGACGTGGAGGAAATGGAGTTTTGTTTTCTTTTGAATCGATTGACTTCTAAAATTTCTTTATCTATTGTAATACTTAGTTGAAAGATTGCATCATTTACTTCGAATCCACTCCAATCTCTTTATCTACTATAATACTTAAAGGAATTGTATAATTAGTAACAATATTAAAGTTTGTCAGAAGAAAAATTTGATTTCTTTCCCTTTGTTTTTTGATGAAGGTATGGAAGAAACATAAGAATCAAACAAATGAAAACCGAAAAGCACAAACACAACCTAACTATTAGGGAAAATCAAAACAACAACAACAACAACATACCCAAGGGAAAATCAAAAGAAAATAAAAAAAATAAAAAAATCGGATATTTTGGATATTCGAAAATAGAGAAATTGTGATCCGTATCCAATCCGATTTTTTTCGGATATCCGATTTGAAATATCCGAAACTCAAAAAAGTGGATCGAATATCCAATTTTTCGGATCGGATCAGATTATTATGAACAACCCTAGTAGCAACAACAACAACAACATACTCAATGACACATAATATATTGTCCGACAAGATTAGAGTGTACACAGATAGTTAGAGCCGGTTGTTTCGGGAGACTCGGCTCTAGAATGTTTAGAATTGTGTAGACAGGCAAAAATAAATAGTTTTTTTTCACATTTTATTTGGAAGCAATCCTAGAATCTCCCTCAACGGTCCTTTATTTGAAAAAATCTCTCTCTAATGGTTGTCTCTGTTTGAATAACAATGGAAGCGGTGGTAACTGAGTGTGTGCAAAACAGCTTGCGGCACTTTATGCACCGAAACGCCATTTTCATGTGCGAACGCCTCTGTGCCGATTTCCCCTCTGAGGTATTTTTCTTGAATATTTAATTATGTTAATAATTACTGAGAAACTATGCTTACCACTCCTTGTTAAAAGATATTTATGGTTTTAAAGGTGTTCCAATATCTTGTTTTTTTGGTGAAATAAAATATAGTGGTAAGATTCTCAAATAGGTTGCTGGTTTCGAACTAGACTAGTATTGTCCCAGTTTGATGATTTTAGTTACCGCTAAATTAATGCATTAGTGACATCTTTCTGTTGAAATCTCTTTAAGTTTGCATAGGAAAGCTGTCCTTAACACTTATAATGTGATATGCCGATTTTGCAGACAAATATGCAGCTTTTAGCTAGGTGCTACCTGCAGAACCAACAGGCTTATGCTGCATACCATGTTCTGAAGGGGAAAAGTATGGCTGAATCCCGCTACTTGTTTGCACTATCATGCTTTCAGATGGGTCTTCTTGCTGAAGCTGAGACAACACTTAGTGAGCCAGCTAGGGAGGTTCCAAATGGCGCAGCTGGGCATTACCTTCTTGGTCTTATATACAGGTATACAGATAGAAGAAATAGTTCCATCCAGCATTTCAATCAGGC
Source organism: Przewalskia tangutica (assembly GCA_029844215.1). Lineage (NCBI taxonomy): Eukaryota > Viridiplantae > Streptophyta > Magnoliopsida > Solanales > Solanaceae > Przewalskia > Przewalskia tangutica. Next base: position 15,646,067 of record CM056731.1, on the reverse strand, counting down.
GTTGTTATTGGATCCATTGCTATGGGCTGCATATGAGGAGTTGTGTATACTAGGTGCTGCACAAGAAGCATCTGCAGTTTTCGGGGATGCATCTTCGCTTTGCATTCAAAAACAACACTTATACCAATCCCAAAATTTACAAGCATCTACTGATGATCAGAATGTAGCTTCTATGAATATTGACATCAGCCCTAGGCAATCAAAACATACGCAGAGCAATATTCTTTTTGGAAATTATAATGGAGCAGCTGCTATCCAGAGTTTAGGTGGGGCTCCTACTAACATGTCATTCTACAGCACTCCCTCACCAATGGCTTCACAGTTGTCAGGAGTTGTTCCACCTCCCGTTTGTAGATATTTTCAGCAAAATGGAACTAATGCATCTGTGGCTGGTGCTGCTGATAATTCTCCACGATCAACAGTCAATTCAACCATTCAGGCCCCCCCTCGGAGAAAATTTGTTGATGAGGGAAAGTTAAGAAAGATATCTGGGAGGTTATTTTCTGATTCTGCCCCCCGACGAAATTCAAGGCTTGCTGGAGAATCTACTGGACCAGCAAATTTAAATGGAACCACTCACTCTTCCAAATTTTATGGTAGTTCGAAGCTGAGCTCAATGACTTTACGTTCCATGACAGGTCGAAAGGCACAATCTTGGGCTACTGAAAACTATGGTGAAGGGGTTCAGAATGACATTTCTGATGATTCTCGGCTAAATATGACTGGAGATGCTAGACCTCTTGAACAAGAAGGGCCTAACGTGAGTAGCACATCTATCCTCTCAGGTGCTTCAGAGATATTGACCCTTTTCAGGATTCTCGGGGAGGGTTACAGACTTTCTTGTTTATATAGATGCCAGGATGCACTAGATGTTTATAACAAACTCCCACACAAGCATTATCACAGTGGATGGGTTCTTTCCCAGATTGGAAGAGCATACTTTGAAACGGTTGATTACCTAGAAGCAGCTCATGCATTTAACCTTGCTCGTCTGGCTTCACCTTATAGTTTAGAAGGAATGGACGTGTACTCGACAGTGTTGTATCATCTCAAGGAGGACATGAAGTTGAGCTATCTGGCTCAGGAGCTGGTATCAACTGATAGATTAGCTCCTCAATCTTGGTGTGCTATGGGGAATTGCTATAGTTTACAGAAAGACCATGAAACTGCTCTTAAGAATTTTCAACGAGCTGTACAACTAAATCCTAGATTTGTATACGGGCACACGCTTTGTGGTCATGAATATGTTGCTTTAGAAGATTTTGAAAGTGCTATTAAGAGCTATCAGAGTGCACTTCGCGTGGATGCCAGGCATTACAATGCCTGGCATGGGCTTGGAATGATCTATCTCCGGCAAGAGAAGTTTGAATTTTCAGAGCATCACTTTCGAATGGCTTTGGGTATAAATCGACATTCTTCTGTTATCATGTCATATATTGGCACTGCATTACACGCTTTGAAGAGAAACGAGGAGGCATTGGAAGCGATGGAGCTGGCTATCATAGCAGACAAGAAAAACCCTCTTCCAATGTATCAGAAGGCTAACATCCTTGTGAGCATGGAAAGTTTTGATGCCGCTTTAGTAGTATTAGAGGAACTTAAAGAGCATGCTCCTCGTGAGAGTAGCGTCTATGCTTTGATGGGTAGAATTTACAAGAAGCGTAATATGTTCGACAAAGCCATGCTTCATTTTGGAGTAGCATTAGATTTAAAACCATCTGCAATTGATGTTGCAACCATTAAGGCTGCCATCGAGAAGTTGCATGTACCAGATGATCTGTTGTAAGGCATAATCATATTTTATAGTACCTACGATGCAAATATCGCTGTGTCAACCAAACAAGAAAAATAACTAAACTGCCAAATGACCACACTGGTAAAGATCAATTTGAATCTTTCAGTTTTTTTTTTTTACTTTGTAGAAGCGAAACATAACAACTAATTTGGGGCAAAAGGGAGTAGTTCATAGAATAGGAAAACCCAACTGGATTAGAATGAATTTGAGCTCGTGCCATTTCAATCTGTGCTTAAAACTGTTTGATATCATTGAATTGTCCTTGCCGTATGGAAAAGATAGTTGTCCTTGAAGGGCTCGGATTTATCATACATATTAGATGCTCTTAGAAACTACTCGTTTTGTTCGCGACTTCAGAAAAGAGAAACCGAGAAAATCTATAAACAAGGCATCATATTTTCAATAAAACAGTTCTATCGTTTCAGTGAAAAAATCAATTTATAAAAGCTCAAAAGTTGTTTTACAGCATATAACTGCAATTACACAGTAAGAAACAATGTCTTCAACAGCTTAAGCTTCATTGCAAATTCCTTCACTACTTGACATTTCCTCACACAGTTAACATGTTGAAGTGTTTCCTTGAACAGAACTCTATTGAAACAAAACTGGCCTCTCCAATTGCTACAAAAGAGACTACATACTAAATGGGACTTCAGTTTCACTATAGATGAATTATTTCAAAGTCAATGATTATACAAGTGATGAAAAAGGTATAAATGACACATTTAGGTTATGCAACGGACAAAGGGGTTAAGGTTTGATTCTTAGCTGTGGCAGGTTTCGGAGTGGTGAGTTCTAAGGGCAAACTGTGAGGTAGCTATAGGTAGTCTGAGCACCTTTAAATTTATGATCTCTATTTGTGTCAGTCCTCTTCCTCTTCTTCAGATGCTTCTTTGAGCCACTGCAAAAAAAAAAAAATCAGAGTTCATAATGTGCATGCAGTGATTCAAGCATAACGGGTAAAGCAGGCAATATTGAAAAGACGAACTTTGCTTTTTCCCCTTTTTCATTGTTAACAAGTTTGCAAATTACTTATTCATTCTTTCTAAGCGCTTCATACCTCTAAGCGCTCGTGACTATCATCGGATAGTCACTTCGCTTTCCTTTTAGACTGAAAAAGGAAAACAAGGGGGTGGGGAGAGGTTGTGATGGAATATCAAGATAGGTTAAGTAGATCAATGGTGGCAAATAGACCAACGAATCTTCAGGGTTACTGTAATACTGGCAGGTCATCTACATTCAAAGTTTTAAGTGCTGCAAGTACAAACCTGGATAAATTTTTCTGATTGCTTGACAAAAACCTTATCTGACTCCTCTGCTCCTTCCTTTTCAGAAGCCCAATCAAGTATTGCCTCTTCTTGTATAATGTCCTGATCGTACAGATGATGCAAAACCTGTGGAGGGATAAAAAAGAGTAATGATATTTATAATAGATAATAATGGGTATTTAAGTAGGTCAGATATACTTCTTGAAAAATGCACAAAAAAGAATCAATTGGATTTCCCATAGGCAAACAAATGACACATTTGTTTTTTCATTGGACAAGTGAAAAAATTGTTTTGAATGGCATTTCTCCGGTGCCTCGGGGCAAGGCAGGCACGAATGTCCTGGTGGCGTTGGCGAGTGTATGCCCCAATCAGTTGGGTGTTCACCCAGGCATAAGACACACCTCATTGAAGAGGCGTACGACCATCAATTAGTACTAGATTATACTTTAAGAAAAGCTACAACCACGTGTTTAATTTTCAAAAGTATGTTTCAAGTCTTCGAATGATTTATGATTTACGGAGTGCTTTCATATGATTTGAATTCCCCCGGGCCCTGCGTGATCACCGGATGCTACGTGCACCGGGCAACCCTTTTCTCATAAGAGTTTGAATAAGCCCCATTACCATACTGGTGGGAGTCTACATGGCTAGTTAGTTGTATACATTATGTAATCTTGTCATTAGAAGCTCTCCATGTTTACTGTGGGTCATATAATTATGTTCAGAATAGTATTGGGTGTATTTCATTTATTACATATAAAAGTTCTAAATGATTTCAAGGCTAAGGCTAATATGATGCACATGTTTATGACTTCAAGTTCTGACATTTCCATTATCATGATGCATGACACTATCTATGTCAAGCATCGAATTAGTGTTGGTTTCCTCGATGGTAAAGGCATCGGGTGTCGGTCACTTCCTCCAGATTTGGGGTGTGATATCAATCGCATGTCTTCATAGCCACTTACCCATAAATGGTCCTTGTTTCTCTTATTTAATTAATGTGGGAAGACGGTAAATTGCTAATGGAGACCAAGGTGCAAAGCTTTTCTTACTTGTTAAGACAACAAGATGACTGATAGCTTTCCCGAATGCAAGACGGTATTAGTATTTAAATATATTATACTATAATAATTTAATGAAATAGCATTATAGATTGTATAGATCTAACCTCTGCTCCGCAAATCTAACAGCCAAACAACTGGAAAGACTAATCCAATCCTCTAGACTGACTGCAAAACTGAAGCAACTTCTAGAACGAAACAACATACCTGTAAAAATAATGGAGAATACTCCTTGGCAGATTCCAAGCACATTTCTTCAAACTTCATTATTACTTCAATCTGAAAGATCCAAGTCAGAACATTCATGAGCACCAAACATGTGAAGTTGTTGTCAAACATCTTAACTGATGGAAAACATTACCACTAAATTTCTAAGAGCCAATAGATAGGTGCCATGTTAACACACCTATGATCAAATTTAATTAATTAACTTTCACTACCTACAGCCTCAGGCTGGTATTTTTAATCCATTAGTTTACCTTTTTTGGGGGGGGAGAGGGGGGATTTCTTTATCTACAAGCCATGAGTAGCAATATAAAAGTAAAATACACTAACCTCTTCATCAATGCTTGGCAAGTAATATTTCAGAAGCTTCTTCCATTTTCTAACTGTGGTAACAACATTCTTGTATAATTCATCTGAAAAAGTGTATATATGCGATGAATACACAAACTATATAATATAAGCAGACAAAAAGATATTAGACAAATAATAAAGCCACTTCCAGAAAGAAAAGAGTTGAAAAAAAAGACGGAACAAAGTGCATCCAGCTAAATTCCTTATATCTTGCCAAGACATTAGTGTCTGAGATTTAAGAGAAGGATGAAAATGAATACTTAAAAGTCAGTATCTAAACCATATCATATTTATAAAGCAAAATATGAAAACAAGTACAAATGCGCATACATGGCAAACAACAGAACACTAACAAAGAGTAGAAAATTAATCTCAGAAACTGGAAATAGAAGTCAGAAGACAATACCATGTTATTGACCTAAAAAGTGCTATTTGTAACTGGTTTATAGCTTTAAGGGCATATAGCTTAAATAAAACGAGCTTTCAATTAATGCAACAGCTCTCCATTTGGCGTTGACATCTAAGTTGACAAAGTGAATATGAGTCTTCTACACTTCAGATAGGAATTTCGCTATCTTTGATTAAGAATAGGAAAATTAGCACCGTTCAACACAAAATACCAAAAATCCAGCACTGTGTCAAATTGCAATAGAAAAAGTAACCTAACAGATGATTACAACAACCTGGTATATTGTGGAATAGAAGGAAAACTTACTAGGTGAGTCATGTGGAGCATCCATTGCCAATTTCATCACTGAATAAAATAAAGCACCAGCACAGTCTGCAGATGCCATATTGTATGACAACCTGTAATGAAACAGTTACGGAACGCATAGACATTCTGAAAGAATATTGCAAAATAGAAGTATATTTTGGGCAAGACGGAATTTTGGCATTTGAATCACATTTCTGGCCTACAAAGCATTTCTCCAGAGCTTATTTCACAGTTAAGATTATACCGTCGATGCATCTAGACTTAATGTGTTTTTTCTGCAAGCATCTAAAGGGTCTAGATATCCACGTCAGATAGCATATAGTGACATGGTGGCTTGCTTTTATGAGCTGTAAGGATATAGGTTTAGCTCAAATTATTCCTTTGATAGACTTATACAGAGATGTTTTCCGCTGCTTCATCCTCATTGTACTCATACTATAAATCAACTATACCTCAATCCCAAATTAATTGGGATCTCTTTAAATCACACTTGGTTATACAAGCATATAAGTCTTTAACCAAAAAAAGACTCCTGACAAGTAACAGACCGTGCATGATCTTGCGAAGTACTTCTAAATAAATTCAGAAATTAAAATGTAACAACAACAACGAAGCCTCAATTTACTAGTCTTTCTTCCTATGACAAAATGTTTCTCCTTCTACCGTAAAAAATAAATGAGGATAGTGCAGAGTGATAGCAAATGTGAAAACATACAAGAGATATATGCAAGTTGTTGATGTAACGCCAGGAGGCCACAAATTTCCTCAGCACTATCTACATATAATCTGAAGGTTTCCATATTGATGTTTACTTAATACTTTCTAGAACTCAATTCATTTTCTTAGGTACTTTCAATTGTACACCGAAATTTAGGGTCTAACCAGAGTAAGACAAACAACATGAGATCAGGGAATTCGACCACAGTAAGTCTGCATATACAGTGCAGAGGAGTGCAATAATAAAAGGAAAGGTCAAAGGCAAGAGAAGCAGAACACTCTCTCGCAAGAGGTAGGTAACAAAGTACGACCATGATACATAATTGAAGATGGTAAGACGTGAAAAAATACCCTATAGAGATATGATGGGATTTGAAATAAGAAATAGAACAAGGAAAGAGGAGAGAAAGACGTTGCGTTAACCTTGCAAAGATAAAATAATCTAACTAGCACTTTGACCGTCTTTGGTAAATAGAAGCAAAAATTAAAACTGTTCCAAAGGGCAAGAGATGGGACTTTTGGGTGCACACTTATCGCCCTATAGAATATACAGAAAGTGTAAATCTTGTAGTAAAACTGGTATGAAATAATGCAGCAACTTGAGCCAACAAGAGGGAAGAGAAAAAGTTTATTCCATGTAATAAGCTTTTCTCAAGTCACTGTATTCAAGAATATAACATATAGATTGAATTCTAGTTAACATACCGCAATGAATTAACTTCTAAGATTACATGCTCATCCGTTACATCTTCCTCTACAGCCCTTTGAAAAGTTGCTTCAACCTGTAATGACACATGGAAAGGAGATCTTAATCTACAATTCAGTTTTACGAAATGATCATAAATATTCCCATCAAAACTTACTTCTCTCTCAAAAATTATGGAGTCATCTCTAATGTCTTCAGCGTCTTCATTAGAATCATTAGTTATAGAGTCAGGCCCCAGTTCTCCAGAGGGTGGAAGGAAAGAACCGTCTTCATTTGGTATATCCACTTCATCATTAGTGATTTGCATAATCGCAACAAGTTTATCCACAGGAATTGGTGCAACAGAATGTCTCAATTCTTCTTCCTGCCCACCCTCACTGACTAGCCATATGAAACCAACTCCACCATCACCAACCTGGAAAATCAGGATACAGTTACAATATCCAGTGAAATCCCACAACGTGGGGTCTGGGGAGGGGGGAGGGTAGATTGTACGCAGACCTTACCTCTACCTTGGTAAGTAGAGAGACTGTTTCCGAAGGACCATCAGCTCAAGAAAAAGCACAAGCACAAGCAAAGCAAGAGAAACGGTCAAACTCGGACAAGAAATTTAGAGCACTATGAAAATGAGAGTAACAATAGCGAATAAGACATGATAAAGCATTCTGAAAAATCAGGATACAATATAAGAAACAAACAACTAATGCATCATAACACAACAAAAAAATATGGAATTGTGGAAGGGAGATGGAGAACTAAAACTATCACATTCCCAATTAGGTGTGGACTTTGGAGGAATATTTTTTCCAGGTAAACAGTTTCATTTCATAAATCAAAAGGCCAATATAGGCCGTATACAAGTATACCAAAAAGTAAAGATCCTACAAAGAGATATGGTTCTCTACAAAAGACACCCAATCCTTTATACAACCCGGGACTATGGGTGTACCAAAAATAAACAAGGGATCGGAGACTACTCCTCAACTGCCCAAAACTCATTTCTACCCCTTCAAAAGCCCTCTTGTTTCTCTCTCTCCATATGATCAACATCAAAGCCAGAGGAAAAACATTCCACGTCCTGCTCTTTCTTCCAGCTTTCCAGCAAAACAACAGGTCCTTCACCAACCTTGGCATCACCCAAGACATACCAAACCAACTGAACATAACCCACCATAATCTCCTAGCCAGGCTGCAGTGTAGTAGAAGATGGTCTACATATTCGCCCCCCTCCTTGCATAGGTAAACCAGCTGATACAAACAACCTTTATTTTCCTAAGGTTTTCCGCTGTCAAAATCACCCTTCTAGCAGCTAACCAGGTGAAAAAACACACCTTCCTCGGTATCTTAGGGATCCAAATCGACTTTACAGGAAACACATCCTCCACTCTCATCAAAAACTTCTCATAAAAGAACTTGACAGAAAACACAACATTGTTCCCCAACTTCCATCTCATTGAATCGGATATATTGACTGGCTCACATTGCTGATGAAGTAAAGCTAGCAACCTTTGAAAATCATTCACCTCCCAATCCTGGAAATCCCTCCTGACCTCAGATCCCAAAATGTTCCTTCCCCTTGTGTCCCCCTAATTTGTTGGACTATCGCCTCCCTTTGACAAGATACCCTATAAATGTTAGGGAACTTATCTTTTAACAAAAAATCTCCACACCAAATATTTCCCCAAAAGCTAACTCTACTCCCATCCCCTACCCTGAAAGAGATGTTAGCATAAAAATCTACCCATCCCTTCATAATATTCCTTCACACACCACACCCTAACGGCAACGTGATATTATTAGTTCTCCAACCCCCTTCCATCACCCCATATTGTAAAAGGATTCAGAAGACTATCGGCCACATAACTTTCAGGGTATGGAATGACAGTAGAATCAGCTTTTGGAGTCACTGCTGATTATGAGAAGAGATTTTGAGACTCACATTCCGAACATTTACAGCATCTCAGACGAGAAAGAGATGAGTATGACATATTCGAAGAATACAAGGCCTAGTTGAGCTTCTATACAAGCGAAGTACAGTTGAAGCACTATAGTGAGTTATAAAGATTTTAGGATAAGTAAAAGTATGAGAGAATAAGTGCACTCCAGTTTTGCCCCCATAAGAAGAAGAAATTTGATGTAAAGTTAGACGGAACTGTGGTCCCTGAATGCAAACAATCCAGATCTCTAGGCTACAATCTTCCAGGAGAATGGCATAATAGATGAAGATGTAACACATAAACTCTAATTAGCAGGTCGAATGGAGAGAGTTGATGTTACACCTCGTAAATTAAGACAATAATTAAGAATGTTATTAAGGATTAAGATTTCCAATTATCAAATTTAAATATATTTTACATGCTAATACGGATTAATTATTGGTAATGACGAATGCGACGCCGGAAAATTCTTTAGTAATGGTGGTATATATACATATATAATTTCCGTTATGGGTTAGTAAGGTATATAGATACGACGAAAAGAATTTAAGGCAACGAGTGTTGAGATTAATTGAAGGGGGAGATTAAGATTTATCACTTGGGGTTGTTTTAACAAAAATGGCATTAAAGAGGGCCAAAGTGTAAGTCTTGAAAAACTATTTTCAGATTTTCAATTTAAAAGACCCAAACCCTTTTTTTTCATTCCAATCTCAACCTCATTCTTAAATACCAAACTTCATCTCTTTCTCTCAAATGCCAATCCGAAAAATTATACTATCCTTAGCCAAGAATTGAAGTCAAGTTATCATCATCTCCCTAGATTAATTATTATTACAATTAGAAGCAAGAAAATTGAACCCAAACAGTGGGTTACCGCGGGCCTGCTGGCCGAGAATTGAGGCTAGGTTTTTCAACATTTTTGATGAAATTTTAGCAAGAAGAAAACATTCCTATGATGGAGTAACATTATCGAATTGTTGCATGTCGAGTTGGAATTGAAGTGAAGTGTGAAATTGAAGCCAAAAATTGGAGCGAAAACAGTGGCAAAATCGGGACTGCTGGACAGAATTTTATTCAACTTTGGAGGGGTATATCTCCTCGTATATTAGGGTTTTTTGGGTGTTTCAAAAGCCTAAAATGAAGTTCGTCGAGTCTAGTTTCCAAAGCAACAAACCACTCGTCGATAGGACACCGGAGTAGAGAGTTATGGACGTTACAAGTTTAGCTGACGAAGCAGTGACTAAAAATCGGGACTGTTTTGGGATTAAATTAAGGTATGAAAAATTCTTCCTTCCACGCTATAATTGAAGTTGCATGTTGTCGTAGTTGAAGTATTGTGTTATGGTTGCTAATTGCATGCTACAAATTGGAAGGAAACATTGAGATTTAGGTTGTAAATTGTTTATATAAGAATGTGGAAATATGAAATTGAATTTGAAAGAGTTATGGAATTATGTTGTCGGACCAATTTGAAGACTACTTTATGTGCATCGGATTGGAGTGTTGTGATGAAATTCTTATCACTAATCGCATGTTGCGAATGGAGACGTAGCCTTGATAATTAAGAGATAATTATTTTATGAAGAAATTACAAGAGGAATTGGAATTTTAAGAATTAAAAGGGGAACTTTTGGAATCACAACATGTTGATATGACCAAAAAGTTTATGGAAATTATTGAACATTATGGTAATGTATTACGAGCTGAATTAGTGTTTAAATATAAGTTACAAATACGCATATGTATTGAGGTAGTTACCTATACATGCCTTGAAAAGATTAAAGTGTTAATTTTATATTCTTGAATGGGCGATGTTGTTAGAAGATTGGATTGCTCCCATGAATAATTCTAACGTAACTAAATGATTGACTACTGTGAGAAATAAATGTAGTAGTTGCCTTGGTTATTGAAGTTGTTAAATGGAATAATTACAAAGAGAAGGTATGCACACTAACGACGTAAATGGAATGTTTGAGATAATTTTGACTACATATTGAAATGATAGTTATTATTGGTTTGATTTGGATTGTTGGTTGGATTTGAATTGTTGGTTGATTTGGATTATTGGAAAATTGTGGATACGCACATAAACAGAGGAAATGCTGCCCAAATTTCTATAGAAATAGGAAGTCGCTATTCGATATAACTTACGTTAGGGATAGTAGAATTGACGAACGTATTATCATTGTTATAGGTTGACATACTAGACGAGACATATCTTAGCATTAAGTTGATTAGTTCGCTTAAAAGGTATTTCATGTTTACATACTCAGTACCTTATTTCGTCGACCTCTCTCGGGTTGCGTTCATGCCCGCGATCGTGATCGGTTAGGTGACCCTCCAGTTTAGGACATCTACCCGCCGCTAAGGAGCTCCCTTGTTCCGGAGCCAGTTATTATGGTACAGATCTTTGCATTCCAGACTTATGTATATTTTGGGCACGACGGGGTCCTGTCCCGTCATATGTCAGTTTTGTACTCTTAGAGGTCTGTAGACAGTTGTGGGTGATAGATGTGTTTTGGACTTGTGTAGAACGTTTATGCGGTTGAGCTAGCCGTATTGTTGCACTTGTTTGGGATGTTCCCGTATATAGTGGCAGCATTGCCGGCTTGCCTATTTTGATTGTTCCTTTGTTTATATGATGTTTATATGATGTTATTTGGTGGCAGCCTAGCCGGCTAGGCTGTTGTGATTGTTGGTTAGTTGTGTAAGCAGTCTTGTCGGCTCGCCTATTTTGGGTATATGTTATAGATGCAGCATTGTGTTATCGAATTTTCTATTACCCTTGAGTGTCAGTTGATTACGTGACAACTTAGTGTAATGGTGTCCAATTAGGGCGTCGGGTCGTGGCCCGTCGGGTCGTGACAGTTGCAACATACCCCGTGTAATCCCACAAGTGGGGTCTAGGGAGGGTAGAGTGAGACCTTACCCTTACCTCAGCAAGTAGAGAGGTTGTTTCCGAAAGACCCTCGGCTCAAGTAAAACAGAAACAACAGGATAGCAAGAAAACTAAAGCAGAAGAGACAACAAGTAGAAATTGAAAGTAAATTCAATAAAGCACTAGTTACACCAACAATGTTATATGGGATTGCCTATTGGACCCTGGAAGTCAACCATACCCACAAGTATCGCAAAAATACATGTCAATATGGATGTGCGGGCATATAAACTGGATAGACTACAAAACTTTCACATCTGAGAGGGATGCAAGATCACCTGCAATGTCCATATCCTACGTAGACCTCGAAATTTGATCAATACATGTGACAGTACGATGACTAAAAGACTGTTTGGCCCAAAATAATTTTTCAGATAAGTATTTTTGCAAAGAAGAGTGGTTGACCAATTCATTTGAGAAGTGATTTTAGCAGCAAGCATTAAAACTTACATCATACTCTTGTGAGTCAGGTAACTCGGTCCTCTCTTCCTCATTCAACTTGTCCAAAGTACCAGTGATAGCTGTGTACAAATCAACTTAAGAGTTTGTTAATTCATGAATTAAAGTGAATATTAAAAAACCATATTATAGTAATAACAACATTAAATTGTGAAGAAAACACCAGAAGACATCAAAACTGAGAATTGCATTATCCCCAAGACAGTTCGGCACGCCAATGAATTTTTTACTTTAAGATCTTTAGTAGATAAAATATGAATATTATGGAATATACATAATATAAATATATAAAATATAATCCAAAATGTAAAAAATTGATTCAATTAAGCACAATAAATATTAATTTAACAAATTCTTAATTATAAAACATAGGATATACAGTCAAATAACAAAAATAAGTTAAAAATAAAATATTCTAGTGTGTACAAGACGACAATAGAAGGTTTTAACATGCACAGGACTCTTTTGGGACATCCAGGGCAGGCAATCCAAAGCCTAAAGCCTGCATGGAACAAACATCACCTATCAAGGTGCTTTCAATAAATATGTCACGTATCAAGGTGTTGTCACATCTATTTAGGTGGTAGGCCCATGAAACTTTATTTGTCCATGCTTGCCTTAGGGTGTTTAGAGGCACTTAGCCCCCTTCAGGTCTTGAAATGAGTCCAAACTTTACCTTTTATAGCATTGCCCAAAAAAAACAAATGGAATCCACATTTAAATGCATTATATTGATTTGATTGTCTTTCCAAATTTTAAGCTACTTTATAAGCATACAATCTAACCCTGGTAGCATTATTTCTTCTATGTCAAATTAACCAAGTCTCGTTCCTAATCCGTCCTATTGAGTTTTGACAAAATTGTCGGAGACTTTGAACTCCCTTATTTTGCGAAAATCTCGAATTTAGCCCCAAAAAAAACAAATGGAATCCACATTTAAATGCATTATATTGACTTGATTCCAAATTTTAAGCTACTTTATAAACATACAATCTAACCCTCTTAGCATTATTTCTTCTATGTCAAATTACTTGACCTAGTCTCGTTCCTAATCCGTCCTATTGTAGGAAACGAGGTTAAGTAATTTGTAGGAGTCTGAAGTTTATTTGCATAACTCGGAAACCATTCTCAAGCATAGACAACAATTTTTGCATCGGATCGATTGAAATCCGACATACGGTTTGCGAATTTGTACTAGTTAAACTAAGTATTTTCGGAAGAAACTGAATATAGTGATAGGTCACCGTGTTACCTTTGATTCGGCACAACAAACGCCTTATTTGGGGTTACGGTTTGAGAGTTATAACTCTTGCAAGTGAGAAGGGTAAAAAGTTGAAAGAAAGAAATATTAATTGTATTTTATGAAAATATGACCAAGTATGGAAGTCTATTATTATGATATGCATGATCTTATGTTTCCAACTTCGTGATCTTATGAATCTTCTGTCCTCCCAGCTCACCCTAGAGAATCTTTACTGGAAAGAATCTTTCAATGTCAACAAAAATCACATCATACATGATTACAATGTTGGAAACATAAGATCACGAAGTCATGCATATCATAATAGACTTCCATACTTAGTCATATTACCACAAGATTCAATTAGTATTTCCTTCTTTCAACTTTTTACCCTTCTCACTTGCAAGGGTTATACCTCTCAAACCGTAAACCCAAATAAGGTGTTTCTTTCGAAAATACTTAGTTTAACTAGTACAAATTCACAAAAGAAACAATCCTATGAAAACTGCCTCGCCAGATTTTTTTGTAAAATAAGACACAATCATAAAACAGTCATAACTCCTTATTCGTAAGTCGGATAGATCTCCGTATGGCCTCAAACTGTCAAGAAAAGAAAACTAGAACTTTTGTTTATCACCAACTTTCAGATTCGTTACTGGATTGTACAGTTTTTTTCGTTATACATTCTGCCCTTCCGGATTTCAATCGATCCGAGGCAGAAACTTTAAACAACGGTAACTCGCAAACCGTATGTCGGTTTTGGCCCCGTTTGGACTCAATCTGACCGTGAAAGAGAGATATACAACACTGGAAAAGTTTGTCCCATTCTAACAAGGATAACTCAGCGAAAACAATCCGCAATCGCCATGACTCAACTTGTTACAAGATAATACTATATCAGTAATTCATCACAAGTTATACTACATCCTTTTTTCATGATTTCTCTCCCAATATCCATATTATGTTTTAACATGCATTGTACTAAGAATTTGTGAGTGAGAGAACTCACCTTTATTTCTTCACAATTTTTATTACACTGCCGCTATTCTCCTTCTTGCACACTTGATCATTTTCCAACCTTGCTCTTGGAAAACCAAATTTTCGTCCAAGAAGGTGAGGGGAGAGGAGAGGTTTTTCCTTTGAAATTTTTGGCTTTTGAAGATATAGTGAAAAGTTGAGTGATTGAGTCTTACAAAACTCCCAAGTAAGGAAGACCTAGAGGGATATCCAGGTCTAGTAGAAGTTTAGAACTTCCAGCGCGTTGGTGGTTGGTGTGGTAAGGCAAGCAACTCCTCTTTCCGAAGAAGAGTGCCTGCCCGAGCTATCTTAAAGTAAAGCCCGATGTTCATAGATAGACGAAGCTCTCTCTTTATCATTATTTGTGGTATGTCAGCAGTAGCAAAGAAAGAAGCTGCTCACTCTGCTTTACCGAGAAAGGGAGCAGTGAGAAAGGGGTGACTATCATACGGAAATGAAACTAGTAAAGTTAGGTATCTAACTCTTCTAGTTCAAATAAGAGAGTGTTTTTTTTAAATATCCGGGACTTTACCAGAATGAAGCCCAAAAAACACCAATGTCTTTCCACCTGGGTGTCTATCATCTATGGTACAATTTACATAATTACAAGCCAATTTTATTATTATCACACCAAAATATAATATGCAAAAGTCAGAAAAGTTACATGGAACTTCTGGAATCCCACTACTATTGTCAGCATATTCCAGTTCCTCGTCACTATCTTGCTTTATAGGTTGCTGAAGCAAAGATACCTTGGAGTAAGCAGGTACAAGGAAATTCCTGCCAACCACAACCTGAGGACAAAAGCATAGATGCTATGATTGATTGATTTCAAAGTATAAAAAAAGGGAAATGATGGAATTATTAAGTAGACAAATACGTTGGTGCAGCCTAAGGAAAGGAGAACTGGGTGTGAGAGTGTGCTACATTGGTGTGCAACAGTTACTAAGTTCAACCAAGAACCATTACCAGGGGGCGAAGGCAAATTATGAGGGGGAAAATAGAACATATTGATGTAAGCAGAAACATTTTAAACATTAACCGAGTTATTAAGGAATATGCATGTCTAAATCAAAATTTTCAATTTGCCGTAAGATCTCTGCCTCACTATTAATTTTGCAAGGTCTAAACCCTTCAAGTTAGAAGTGCTTCTTCCATGTTCAAGTGGAATAACCCTCTACGCCAGAACTCATGACTCAGTATATCAGTTTAGCATAAGATAGAAGCCTGATCTTAAGTGTCAAATTTCTGCTTTCAGTTTAATCCCTTTGAGACGATGAGGATTTTCCATGGCATTGAGGAAGGGTGGAAACCCCTGATACGATTTACCGTACTGACCGATTTATTGACAAGGAAATGCTTAAAGAAGCAAAACTCGCACTATCCTAGTCAAAAGTAAGAAACATATATAAGGTAAACTGCCTGTTCGGAAGGAAACTCCAAGACAGCACATGAATGATCTGATCTCGACATCCTAAGAGATGATGTCTTGAGGCAAAGTTTACGATATGTGAATTGCTTATAATTGAAATTCATCAAAACCAGGTCTAACTAGTACATCCCGAAAAAGTAAGTGTTCTCTTGTTTCTTTAATGGCACTTACCTTAAAAGACAAGACGACACCAGGCTCTAAAGCAGCTCCAGAATTCATTGTCACACCGTCACAAACTATTGAGTGCTTCAATTTGCAGCCATCTTCAATCGTGACATTATCCCATATATAACACCCTTCTATAGTGACATTTGCCCCAATTGAGCAACCTTCCCCAACAACTGAATTCGAAATCTCCGTGTTGATCCCAACACTGGTTCCAGTCCCAATTACAGTAAAGGGACCAATTTTCGATAAGCGGGATTGCTTAATTTCTGAAAAATGGCAGGTAACAACAATGTCAAAAGAGTACAGAAAAATGACATCTATACCATTTTTCACAAAAAAGGTCCATACAGGATGATATGAGCATAAAATAGCACATGTGAATAAAGAGTGGACACAACTAAAATACGTAGTTCCGTTCGTATCTTTATTTATAGTTATTATCTTTGTATCTAATGACGCACCTATTCTCTGTTACCTTATCAAAAAAAAAACGCACTTATTCTAACTTGCTTTATTATACATCATGTATTCTAGCAGCAAAATCTCGCACCTTATAAGGACATCAGATGCTATTAAAAAAACTATTACACCGTAATCTCAATCTAGATGGGCTCAGCAACACAAATCCTCAACAACAAGCACATCAAGTATTAAATCAACAAAAGCTAAATCCTGTGAACAGCAAAATCTGTTAGATTGTCTTTTTAAGCCATTACATGTCCTTTAAATTTCCACACATCAGTATTTCTTGCTCATTAGCTAAGTTAGCTGCACTTCTGAAATTGATATTCAATATTTCTTTTGATAAGGTAAATAATTTTATTAATGTGGGGAAAAAACATCTTGCATACAATCCATCTACCAAAAGGTAGAGAATACCAGAGATTGATATTCAATATTTCCATCTTCAAAATGTCAATCATAGGTTAATCCATTAGCAACATGTTCTTGTAAGCGAGAAGATAAGATGGAAGCGGTCCTTACCAGGTGCTCGATACATGCCCTGCCTTTCCAATGTAGTAACAGAATTTCCAAAAAACTGGACATCAGGCACCAAGGGATATGTCCACCGCTGAATTATGTCCTTGCTAACAGTGTCGTAACTTCTATAGTTATCAATTCTAGCCGCATAACTTGAATGAATTTCATGAGTGTAGATTTTATAACCCATGATCTGAAAGAAGAAGCAAGTAGAGAATAAAGAGATGGATGTAGGGAGCAAGAATAGACGCTCACCCGCAGAAACCTGGAGACAGATTTCAATTGATATATTTATAGCTAAAGTAACTGACCGTGAAAGATGGATAGTACCATGTTTCACTTGAACTTGGAGGACTTCCGGTCTCCTGATTTTATTTAATTTTTGGAGAAATGTAGCAAGTATATTCTTCAGCACCAGGGTGGTGCTGGCACTTCCAGTCTCATGTTTTTAGCACTCTTTTTTTCATTGTCTCCGGATTTTAGCACTCTTTTGATTCTCCATCAACAAAGTTTTCTTTTTCTTTTAAAGGAAATTGAATACTACAACAGTTTCTATTTCCTGCCTTTTAATTAAATGACATTATACACATTATAAATCTTATGCTTAATGCAAAGAATTAGACAAATTAGACCTTATAAAAAAATACGGGAGAAATTTAGGTGGACTAGAAGGAAAGATTGAGCATCCATTTAGTCTCCAATTTATAACGAACTTCATAGTTCACAAGCCAAGAGACAATCGAATCATGTTTCCAGGTCCAACATAAGATACACTAAAACTACAATGAGTTTTGTCAATTGTGATTTGTGATAGGGGCAGAGACATTCTGCAAGTGAGGGGAATATAGTTTTTTTATAAAGTACATATTTTTAATTGGGGGAACTCTCGTGTAAAAGCGGTGTACCAAAAGGTAAAAAACTACACAAGAATAAGATCCTCGACAAATGACAAACAATCTTTCATACAAACAGGAACTTCTATGTGCACCAAAAGCTAACTAAGAAAAATAGCCTATTTCATGAAGGTATAAAATCATTTTCTATCTTCTTAAAAGTTTCATGTTTCTCAAAGCACAAGACCCATATGATGGCTAAGCAGACAATTTTCCGTGCTCTGCACTTTCTCTTCCTTCTTCTAACAGTCAAGTTAGGTAACATGTCCTTCACCGAACCAAGCATCAATGACAGTACACTGAACCAGCAATACAACCCACACAGACGAACAACCACTTGGCAATGTAATAATAGGTGATCCACATTTTCGCTTGAACATCTACACATAAAGCACCATCTAACATATATAAGCCTCCTTTTCCTCAAATTTTCAACTATCAGAATCGCCCTCCCCTTGCTTCTCTAGGAATCCAAATTGCAACATGAGGAAGACCGACTCCTACCTCACCAAAAGCATGTGGTAGTATGATTTTACTATGAAAGCACCATCACTTCTTGGCCCACTTCCACGACCTCTAGCTAGTGACTGATGTGTTTTGTTTGTAGAGTATTTTCACCAACCTCTAAAATTCATCGACCTCCTAATCTATGAATTACTTCTAAATCTCAGGTCCTATTGAATTTCTCTCTTATGTCGTTCGAATCTATTGCACTATCATCTCTTTTTTAATAATTGTGGTGTCCGGACCAGCTTTGCCCAACTTTCAGGAGCTAAACTATATGGGATGCACTTGACTATGTTTCCACTTCTTTATGATGGAAATTGCAAAAGCTAAACTGACATTTTTTTAATGAGTATGCTATTGTGAGTTGTACCGAAAGCTTAAAATATTTAAAGCACATTTATTTATCCGATGACTTCTCCAACACACCTCCTCACATGCAAAACGGATTATTTTCAATTATTCCACTCATTAAAGGTGTCAGGGATACACGAATACAACGCCTCTACGTACTTTCATACTATGTAAAAGAACATAAGAATCCAACTACACTTTTAACAATCGGTCATTGAAGATTCTTAATCCCTTCCTCATGCACGTAGAACCCAATTTTAGGATTAATACATGAACTAGAGTGTACGTGAACTTACGAGCAAGAAAACGGATTCATCAAAATTGGGTATAATACTATGTGGAATTATATTTAACACTTGATTTAAAAGTTTACATTGTAATGAAACAAACATATATATGTATTTACTTAGGTCCAACAAAGTGCAAAACTTATGACACATACTAATTCATTCTTCTGGAATTCCCATTACACATAGCGAATATTTACGAATGAAGACATCGACAGCCCACATAGACCACTCAAAACCAGTTGTAAGATTTCAGGATGGAACAACACTGGGAACAATTTGATGTACACTTGGAATTATTTTCCGTTTGACATTTTCTCTTTTTCTTGGGTACACGGACAACATTCCTGAAAAGAAATACAGAATACAAAAAGATATACATACATCATCGACGAGCAACCCCTTGACAAAATCACGCCGCAAATGTTGATAGTCAAAATTATCGGTGAAAAGACTCAAAACTTCTGGGGAGCAAATGTCAATGTAGCAATCCTGCAACCAACATTACCAATCATTAATCACAAGAATAAACAGAAAAAAATGACAATAACCAGGAGCCTTCTCCAAAACAAGATGATGGAAGGAAAAATAGCATCATATGTGAGGAGTAAGCAATGAAAAAAAAAGTAAGCAACGAAACCCAAAACTACAAAATAGACAGTAAAATTTAACTACAAAAAACTGACTTTTCTTATTAGTTCATCTATTAGTGAAGGTTTTTAATAGGAATGAAGAAACTATAGCATTTAAAATCATGAGCAAATAACAAATAAGATAAGCTAAGTGAACAAAGGAAAGTAAATAAACCACCCCAGATGTGATACCTAAACTATGTAAACTCTTAACAGTTGTTACTGGGCAAGAAAAACATATGAACCACAAATATTTTGACTATTGCAAAACATTTGCATTGAATTTGAAAACAAACGTTTTGTTTTGGCAGATGTAATCTGTAAATAACTGTCAATAAATTCAAGGAAAGGAAAAGAAAAGGCATCACTCGCACAGCTCATCTGAGGACTTCATCTTTCTCATAGTAATTAAAACCAGAACATGCAACACCATATCGAGAACATTGCTCAAACTAGTAGCAGTACTAGTGACACTAAAATTATAATAACAAGAGTAACAAAACAAACCTGCTTGTCATTTTGAAGGGAAATGGAAGTATTATCAGTAAGCAATGCCTTGTCAAGAGACAAATATCCTTTTAAATTATCAACCCTGTCTTCATAATACAGCAGCTGCTTAGTCTCTGGATCAATTACCATAAACAGCTCTTCAGTTCCAAGACGAGATTGGTGAATTATAGGTGAAGGCTTTGATTTTTTAATGACCATGGTCATTACAGCATTGCTATCATTTCTCCGTCTCTCCTTGTGTTCCTTAAGTGCCTGCGATAGTGACATGTTGCTCACAGTATCTCCACTGACAAGGATAAAATCACCGCGTATCTTCAAAAGCCCACAAGTTAAGTTAGCTAATCACATTGACAAGAGATTACTCCAAATTCAACAACATTAAGTCAACAAATTTAAGCACACAGAGAACAGTGAACACAAAGACGATAATGTGTACTGTTTTCTGTTCAATAAGTACAATAAACCATTACATCTATTAACTGAGTTTTAATTTGAAGGGAAGATGGCAACATGATAAGCAAAAGTCATTACATACCACGTGTTGGTCATAGATCAAACGCAAAGCATCTCCTGCACTAATAGCATTGTGTGATTCGATCGTTGTGACTGAAAAGTTTGGTTGGCCAAACCAATTGGACTTATCCAAATAATCAATCACTTGCTTAGAATGAGCACAACAGAAAACAAAAACTTCTTCAACACCAGCAGATTCAAGCCATGCCAAGGTATAATCTATCATAGGGGCATTGACCAATGGTAGCAGTACCTGCAATGTGAAAACCATTAAACTAATACACCTGCCAAAACATATAATTTGAATAGGAACATTTCAAATTTGTATAAACAATTAATGCAATGCGCACAATTAGCATTGTAACAATTCCACGGTATGCAATTTCATTCCTTAGAGATTGAAAATCCTAAAGCAAGTTCTTGGGCAGGGCAGCCCCTGCACTAAGCTCCCGCTATCCGCGGGGTCTGGGGAAGGGCCGGACCACAAGGGTCTATTGCACGCCGCCTTACTCTGCATTCCTGCAATGCAACAGGTTGTTTCTGTGAACATTAGTCCCACATCGGTCAGATGACCTTTGTGGAATCCTATTAGACATTATATATAAGGGATGTAGTTGTTTTTCTTTACTTACCAATTCACTATCAATAATAGTCGTATTCTCTTATCTTTACTCTTGTTATTGACTTACAAGGATTCATAAATAATATGAATTCAAACATGGTATCAGAGAGAATAAAATAATATTAATTTTAAATTAATATTATTTTAAATTATTGGTCGGTTCTACCGCCTATTATATAAATTCTCGCATTATGATATTGATCGGTTTCTACCGCCTATTACATAAATTATTGCATTATAATATTGGCTGGTTCTACCGCCTATCTTGTTAGTTCTTGTTAGATTTCGCTATTTGTGTTCATTCTTATTAAATTTGGGTTTTTGTTCTGATCGGTTCCACCACTTCCGCATTTTGATTGGTTAGATTGAAATTGTTGCTTGTTATTTGGAATTTTTTTCTGATTAAAATTCATAATGGCTGGAGGTGATGATTCTTTGCAATCTATTGGTGTTCGGTTAAATGGAAAAAATTATTCCTATTTGAGCTATGTCATGGTAAATTTTTTGAAGGGAAAGGGGTTTTGGGATTATATGTCTGGAAAAGCCAAATGCCCTAAAATTGGAGATGAAAAATTTGATGAAGTATTCAAGACTTAAGAGACCAATAATTCAAAGATTATTACTTGGATTAATAACTCTGTTGAACAAAGAATTGGTGTTCAATTGGCTAAATTCAAAACTGCTAAAGAGATTTGGGACTATTTATCAAGATTGTTTGTGCAGAATAATTTTGCTGTTAAATATCAGTTATCATCTGAAATTCGTGCACTAGTACAAAATGATTTTGGCATTCAAGATTATTTATGTGCAATGACCACTTTGTGGGATCAGTTAGCTATGACGGAATCTACTGAATTGCAAGCATGTGATGCTTATATTAAATGCAGAGATGAAGACCGTCTTGTTCAACTATTGATGGGTCTTCAGTCAGAATTTGAGAATTGTCGTTCATGCTTGTTGCACCGCAAACCCTTACTATTTGTTGAAGATGTGGTAAATGAACTTATGACTGAAGAAACATGTTTAAAAACTCTAAAAGGGGTACATAAGGCTTCTACTTCCGTATTGGCAGCTCCTTCATCTGCACCGGTCCTTGCAGCCCCTACACACCAGTATAAAACATCTGTCATGGGTAATTGTAATTATTGCAAGAAATCAGGACACTGGAAGAATCAATGTCCTGAGCTGCGGAAGACGTTAGGTTCTAAACCTCCATATTCGGGACAAGGACAGAAGCCTTCTCAACAGAAGCCATATTCTGGGGGTCAATTCCAGAACTCGTATCTACCGACTCAGGCTGCCTTTGTGCCCTCTTGATCACCCAACTTCATGAGCCTCTGTGAGTCACAGTACTGATTCTGTAGCTGACCAATTTCAGAAGTTCCTTGCCTTCCAACAATTTCAAATGGATTCTCAGTATTATGCTCTTTCTACTCCTTCCGGCTCATCACCATCTATTGGTTCAGGTATCATTTCATCTTCTTGGATCTTAGACTCTGGAGCTGGAAATCATATGTCTCCTGATTCTTCTGTCTTTGTATCTATGTGTTCTGACCCCCCTTCCACTTCTGTTGTGACTGTTGATGGCACACCTATGCCATTGACAGACATTGGCAACATTCATACATCTACTATATCATTACCTATTACCTAATGTTTATTGCATTCCAAAATTACATATGAATCTTGCTTCTGCTGGTCAAATATGTGATTCTGGATGCTTTATTGGACTTTTCTCTAATTCTTGTTATGTGCAGGATCTAAAACTCAAGAGAGTGATTGGAACCGGGCGTAGAAAGGAGAGAGGTCTCTATGTTTTGGATGAGTTGCATCTTCCTACTCATGCAACAACTATGTCTGTTAATTTATCTTCTTTTCATTTAACACCTTCCTCTTCGAAGTTTTATTTGTGGCACTCTAGACTTGGTCATGTATCAAACTCTCGTCTGCGCTTTATGTGTAGTACTGGTGTTCTTGGTGATTTACAATCCAATGATATTTCGATCAGATCGGATGTAAACTTGGTAAATTTTTGGGGGCAACACCTATCCTACTAAGGAGGCTCGGATATTATGTTTCATTTATTGATGATTATACTCGTTATTGTTGGGTTTATTTGTTGAAAAAACGTCCTGATTTTGTTCATACTTATGTTGAGTTTCAAACCTATGTGAAAACTTAACATTCTGTCATTATTAAATGTTTTCGGGCTGATTTAGGAGGTGAATACACTAGTGGGGATCTTTCTGGTATTTTCAAAGTTGATGTACATCAGTCTTCTTGTACTGATACACCACAACAAAATGGGGTAGCCGAGATAAAGCATAGGCATATTGTTGAGACCGCTAGATCTATGCTTTTGTCCGCTAGTGTACCTAGTGAATTTTGGGGAGAAGTTGTCCTTACATGTGTTTATCTTATTAATAGGATCCCTACCTCTCATAATTCTGGGATTTCTCCGTATGCTAGACTGTTTGGTCACACCCCACTATATTCCCATTTGAAAGTTTTTGGTTCTACATGTTTTGTTCTACGTCCACATTCAGAGCGTACTAAGTTATCTTCTCGTGTCGCCATTTGTGTTTTTCTTGGATATGGGGTTGGGCAGAAAGGTTATCGTTGTCATGATCCAGTCTCTGGAAAATTGTATGTGTCTCGTAATGTTTCCTTTATTGAGCATGTTTCTTTCTTTTCCATCCCACCTACCTCACATGGCATGACAAAATCTGACCTTATTGATATTGATCCATTTGATGTTGAATGCCCATCTGATTCTACATCTATATCATTTGTTCCTTCTCAGTCTTCTGGCAGGTCCCATGACATTGATACTCAGCCCCCTCCTACGCCTATTTCAGAACCTTTTGTGCTTGCAGATCCAGATCCACCTCGCTATCTTAAACGCACTCTATGATCTACTCAGGTAACCGATTTTGATTATTCTTGTTATGCTCCGTCATTCGCTTCCTTTCTAGTTTCTATTAATTCTCTTTGTGAGCCTACCTCATACTCTGAGGCAGTTCATGATCCTCTTTGGCAAGAGGCTATGAATGAGGAACTGGCTGCTTTGAACAAAACTGGTACTTGGGATTTGATTTCTCTACCAACTAGTAAGAAAACTATTGGTTCTCGATGGGTATACAATATTAAGACCAATTCTGATGGTTCTATTGAGCGATATAAAGCTTGTTTGGTTGCAAAGGGTTTGCTCAAGAATATGGTTAGATTATGAAGAGACTTTTGCACCTGTTGCAAAGATGACATCTGTCCGGGTTCTTATTGCAGTGGCCTCTGTTCGTCATTGGCATATTTCACAAATGGATGTTAAAAAGACCTTTTTGAATGGGGATCTTCAAGAAGAAGTCTACATGGTCCCTCCACCTGGCGTTTCACATAGTCCAGGACAGGTGTTCAGGCTTAAGAAAGCTTTGTATGGTCTCAAACAAGCTCCAAGAGCTTGGTTCGACAAGTTCTCCACTGTAGTATCATCTCTTGGGTTTATTTCCAGCTTTCATGATTCAGCGTTATTTGTTAAATCATATCATCCCCTGCAGGTTGTATTTTAATTTTGTTGTACGTTGATGACATGATCATTACAGGTGATATTGATGGTATTGCAAACCTAAAATCTATTTTGTCTCGCCGTTTTGAGATGAAAGATTTAGGTCATCTACGTTACTTTTTAGGCATTGAGGTAGCTTATTCTGAGAAGGAATATCTTCTTTCTCAGTCTAAGTACACTGCAGATATTCTTGAGCGGGCCCGTCTCACAGATACTCGTATAGTTGACTCTCCTCTTGAGGTTAATGTTCGATATACACCTACTAACGGGGATCTTCTTCCTGATACCACTTTATATCGTTCAGTTGTGGGGAGTCTGGTGTACCTCACCATTACTCGCCCTGACATTGCATATGATGTTCACATTGTCAGTCAGTTCGTTTGCTCTCCTACATCTATACATTGGGTTGCAGTTATGCGTATTCTTCGCTATCTTCGAGGAACGATTTATCAGAGTCTCTTGTTTCCATCGACCTCATCCTTGGAGCTTCGTGCATTTTCTGATACAGATTGGGCTAGTAACCCAACTGATCGTAAATCCACTACTAGTTATTGTGTATTTTTAGGAGATTCACTCATTTCATGGAAAAGTAAGAAACAAAATGTTGTTTCTCGCTCTTCAACTAAGGCAAAGTATCGTGTTATGGCTTTTACTACGTGTGAGATTGTATGGTTACGTTGGTTATTAGCTGATGTGGGTGCCTCTATTTCCTCACAGACACCGATGTACTGCGATAATAAGAGTTCAATTGATTACTGCAACCACGATCTTTTCATGAACGTACCAAACATATTGAGATTGATTGTCATATTACTCGATATCATCTTCAACAAGGCACTCTATCCTTGTCATTTGTCTCATCTTCGATGCAACTTGCAGATTTCTTCACAAAGTCACATACCTTACAGCGTCACCGGTTTTTTCTTGGCAAACGCTAGATGTTTCTCTCTACACCATCGCGAGCTTGAGAGGGGATGTGAACATTAGTCCCACATCGGTCAGATGACCTTTGTGGAATCCTATTAGACATTATATATAAGGGATGTAGTTGTTTTTCTTTACTTACCAATTCACTATCAATAATAGTCGTATTCTTTTTTCTTTACTCTTGTTATTGCAGGATTCATAAATAATATGAATTATGAATTCTAACAGTTTCCACGGCTCGAACTCGTGATAGCAGCAACTTTACCGGTTACGCCAAGGCTCCCCTTCAAGTCCTTGCTAAACAAAATAAGACAAACAAACATGACAGGTACTATTGTATACTGATTCTTCTTTGCTACAGTTGCTAGACCTGTGCCACCTGTCTACTAGCCATGGATGCCAGAGCATTCGTCACTTGTACTACTTCCCATATAATTATAATCAAGCCGAATTTTTTTAATGTTTGATGCATATATAATTTAGAAACTACAAAAAGATACAACAAGTTTGGATTGTTTCAAATTGCTAAGTATTGAAAGAAATGTGGTCAAATTTTACTATTAAGAAAAAACGATAAAATCGTCTATGTATTTGCAGACATGAAGACAGTAAACTGTTGAAATATCCACAATTAATCATTAACCGTATGTGATAAAGCTTACTTTAGGGCGTTCAAGAGTGATTGGTCGGAACTTAGTGGTGAAACTATCAGCTAAAATAATAGCCTGCAAAGGGGTATGAGCCAATTCCTCTTCTGCATCCTTCTTCGCCACCATTTTTGCGTGTGTATGAGAATAATTGTTTGGGCTGTTTCTCACCCTTGCCTCAGTTGGATTCAGGTTCGGTGCTCACACTAGGTCCGTAAGCCATTGGGAACCGCACATCAATTTATGATATAGTGAATTATTCTTCAATACCTTTTTTGGCCTGGGCTGGATTTAATTTAGTGGGTAATGGGTTGAATTTTATTTTGGACCAGATCAATTTAATTTAGTTGTAAATTAATGAAAAATGTTGACTAGGGTTATAGAAGGCAATTTTTAATGAGGTGTATATATACCCTACCGTTATAAAATTGTGCAAATATATCTTTTTGCTAACGAGATTTTTTTAAAACTATTTATCTTATTTTTTAATTTTAAAAAGGTCACGGGGCTTTAAAAAAAGGTCTACCCATTTTTTTAGTAGACATATTTCTCTAAAGTCATATGATATTTTGTTTCCTGGTGGATCGGATCTGGTTAGTTTAAAAAATGGGTAGACTTATTTTTCCTAAAGCCACAGAGATTGTTTTTTAAATAAATCAGACCCGATCTACCCGAAAAAAATTACCATGTGGCTTTAAAAAGTATTTCTACTTACAAAAAATGGATAGACTTTTTTTAAAGAGACAGAACATTTTAAAAAAAAAAAATAAGCTAAACGATTTTTTAGAAAATTTTAGTCAGCAAAAAGGTATATTTGCAACATTTGTGTAACGACAGGGGTATATTTACACCATTTTATAATGACGGGTTATATATTCACTACTTTTATAATGGGGTATATCTGCTCTAAATCGCAAAGTTTAGAATATATTTGCACCTTTGCCCTTCATTTTAAGATGAATAAACGTAAAAGGGTAAAAAACATCAGTAAAATATTAGAAATGACTAAAAATGTTATTCTTCCACCCATTGGATCAAAATTGCCTTCCTTCCATCTATATAGATAAAAAAAAATGCCTTTAACTTTAAATTTAAGTGTAAAATGGTCCCTCCTTTTAACAGTGGAATATATAATTATTTTAATTAAATATGTGTCATTATTTTTATTGATCCACGTGTAGCCAACCCATTTTTAAAAGATCCAACACTTTTTTTGCTCAGAGGAAATTCAAAAAACAAATAGAAACAAACAGAGATCACTGCTAGAAATGATCATTGTTGTTGAGGAATTTCGGGGGGGGAATGAAAGTATAGATAATTACGCAGTAAATTCCATAAATGAAGATTATTAGGTTAGAATAGAGGTGATCATCTATTGCTATTAGGCATAGAAAATCATGAAAAAATTGGATACATAAAGTAGAAAAATATCCAACCATGTTTTTTTTCTTTCATTGGATATTCATTAGAAACTTTTCCTTTGCATTCGGTGAAAATCTCGATTTCATAGGAAAAATATATATTCTCTTTGCTTGCTGACAAAATCAGGCAAAATGGAAAATTAAACTATGCAGACTTTTTAGAAATATTAACGTTTTGTTCTTCGTTAATTTCCTTTTTAACAGAAACTTTATTGAAATTTGTGATCATCTCATCTAAAAGCTTAAGCGGTTAGAAAAAGCATAATTTTAATAATTAATTATATTTTCAACAAGTTTTTTCATTTTTTTCTTCGTACTTATAGGTGAAAGGCACTGGAAGCTTTGCTCTTTGCACTGGTGAGAATCTTCATGTCATATAAATGATCATATTTTCTGTTTGGGTGTTCAGTAGATTTGGCAAACAATTGAAGTAAAACTGCAGAAATTCTCTGAACTCGTGGATTTTCACATTTAAACTGTTTTTGAATAACCTATTTCCTACTTATGAAAGTTTTTTCCTTGCATTGGGACTACGGCTTAATATAGGAGTAGTTGGAATCATGGTTTAGTTGTTGTAATTCCATACACATTAAGTTTGCTGTTTGCTAGGAGTTGTTATGTATATTCGTGTCGGTATAAGCATGAGACTTGGAGAACGATCTGCCTAAGAAATTATTGGATATTGGAATAACTAGAGTAAAAAAGGACCCTAACTAGGTAGATTGATAAAATTTGTTGTTTATGGAAGCCTTTCCTTTGCATGTTTGATGTTCTAATTTCCTAGGAATATTGTTGTTTCTGTTTGGTTGCTCGAAAAAATTGGAAAATAAAATGGAGTAAGCTGGGGAGATTCAGTTAGAAATTTGGAAAACCTCTTCTGTGCCTTTTGTTCAAAGTTATATAATTGTTTTCTTGGCTAATCAGATTTTGATTTATGTATCAAGGGGAGTCTTGGACTAACTGGTAAAGTTGTTGTCATGTGACCAAGAGGTCATGGATTCAAGCCGTGGAAACTGCCTCTGGAGAAATGAAAGGTAAGACTGCGTACAACTAACCACGTCGTTCAGCCCTTCCCCGGACCCCGCACATAGCGGGAGCTTAGTACACCCCCTTTATCATTCATTTTTTTTGTATTTATCTAGGTCAGTGTAGAGACAAGGGAGCAAACCCTGATGAAATTTGACTAGGTTGAAACAAAGTTGGTGAAGTGTGGTTGTAATAGGAAGTGGCAAAAGATGGCTTTTGAGCTGGCTTCTCTGGTTCCAAAACTGGCTCTTTGGGTACTTCAGATCATGCTTCTGTTGTATCCATCAACCTCTTTGTGGCACTCATTTGCGCTTGCATCGTCATTGGTCATCTCTTGGAAGAGAGCCGCTGGATAAATGAGTCCATTACGAATTTACGACCCTCATAATTGTGAGTGTTCACTCCTTTTATTCTACATAGAGGTTTCCATGGGAAGACATATAATGCAGATAGTGTAAAAATATCAAAGTTGAAGTGAAGTATCCGCGTCACCTTTGAATGTGTTTTTACTTTGAATGTGATTCAAATTGCCAGTTTGCCATTTGTTTTTCTTACATTAATCTCTGATTTGTTTATTATGCTTAAATTTATTTTCATGTTTGATAATTGCAGGGTTTGGGCACAGGAGTTGTTATCTTGCCCATAAGTGGGGGAAAGAGCTCACACCTTCTGGTGTTCAGTGATATAGACATAATAACCTCAGTCATAGCAGGGTATTAAATGCTTCGATCAGTAATGCAAAAGGTAACCGAACACCATACTAATAAACGCTACAGTAACCATATAGAGGAGAGGGAATCCAACCCGGACTTTTCTTCCGCCTTTCTTACTTGTCAGCATGACCTGCAAAGCACATCAACACAACAAGAACACAAAAAAAAAGGGTTACGGACACTTCTTATTGAGCACAAAATCATGTCACAGGAGCGTCGTGACTGAAATACAAACTTCTTTTTTATCAGGTAAAATTTGGGGTGAGAAGCTGAAACACAATTTCTCCCTCCCTTTCACGGGTGCACATATTGTAAGACTTAAATGGATCTGACCAATCAAAGGCAAGAACACAATTTGCTTGAGGTAAAGCTAGACTAACATGGATTCAGAACAATCACGCAGCATTCTGGCTATCATTAACCCAATAGAGATTTAGTTAAGATAGCATCTCAAACTTTTGAGGACTTCTACTGCTGTCAATATCTTAAATTAAAAATATTAACAAAATCTTGTTTAAACCATATAGGAACAAACGAAAATACCATTTCTCTTCGTAAGCTATCTCTTTCTTGAGCGGTAAATTTGCTCTCCTCCCTTAGCGTTGAGATGGTGTCTTTGGCCTGCAAGAGGGTAAGAAAGAGTGAGAAACAGCATTTCCCTATAACAAATACGGCCACTAAACCTAATCGACTCATGTTTGAACAAAAGCTTCCATCCACAGGGAAATCTCGAACTCAATGAAATGCTCCAGAAGACTAGAAAAATCTTCAGTAAGAAAGGTCGAGGTTGATTTGGTTTCCAGGTTTTATTCTTTTGGCATTGAACTAGACCCCTCTCAATTTTCATCAAGTGGTCAGCCTGACAAATAGATGCCAAAACTAGTACAAACTAGAATGCTGTGATAAATATGAGGCACACTTAAATAAGAGAAACTCATCTTGCCTGAATACGAGTATTTTTTTAAATTCCATAACTTCGATCCTACTGTTTGCCAAAAAGGGATCTTATGCAACTACTCTGAACCTTATCATGTACAGGACATCAAAAAAGAAGAAAGTGTTTCGACATAGTTTGAGCGACGTATTACCAAGATTCTGCTGGGAAGAAACCACCCTTTCATAATTGCAGGGAGCTGTAACAACTGACAAGGGATTGATTCAATATTGCTAGATCAAATGCACTGACATTAATTAGAGACTGTGATTACAGAAGTTCAATCCAGGTCGGACGATACTCGTCCAATGATGATAATTTGGAATCCACTTTACTCGGTTGAATCTGAGTGGTTCAGACCTTAGGCATTAAGTGCATTTGTTTACATTAAGATTTAAACACTTATTTGGTCTGAATATGTTTTAATCATTAAGATCTTAAATAATATCTTAATATCATTAAGAGGTATTTTTGCATTGATAATTTTTATCACCACTCTGTCCATAACCACCATTTCCACCCCCACCCCTCTACCCCACCCCATCCCCACACTCCCACCACACACCATCCACCCCACCCGCCAACAACAACCCAACCCCTACCACTCTACCCCCACCCACCACCAATCCCCGTCCCACCACACTCCTCCACCCCACCCCATCCACCCTACACCATACTTCTTCCCCCCCCCCCCCCACCCCACATCCCACCCCCACTAAACATCTCTGCCATCACAATCATCACCATTGTTAATTCAATCGCCACCATCGTTGCCATCCACCACCACTAGTTATGACTGCCATCACAATTAGCACTGACAATTACCACCGCCGACAACAATTACTATCAGTCGCTACCACGCCTACACCCCATCATTATAATTATATCAACAGCCACCGCCATCACCATAATCACAACCGCCGCCGCAACACCAACTAGCTCCACAATCACAACTATAACCACCACCATTACTAACCACTAGGATCAACCATCACCACCACCATTACAAAGTATCTCAACCATCACTAGCAAACATAATTTTTTTTTATCAAAAAATAATTTTATTTTATTAAAGTTTTATTTAATTTTTAATATTTCGTTATTTTTGTATTTGAATTGTATAGGTATTATGTTTAAGTAAATACATTATGCATATTTAGATGTTAAAAAACAAACAATCTTAAACATTCAGTGTTCAGATCTACAGACATCTTAATCATTCAGCTTAGGACTCTAATCCTATCAGACGTATTGTTGATAGTGCATTTTAAAGAGCTCTTCGTTTATATTTTATAAATCAACCAGAGAGACAATTCTGAGCAGAGACTTTAGTCAATAATACTTCTCTGACCGCTAACCTCATGTGTCCAGTCCAGATCTGACAATTCCCAGCTGCTAAACTGCTAAATAACATATTTGAAACAGCAGGAGCAAAAACTCACTAAGAGATATAATGTCTGAGGTGCCTTGTTATACATAGCATGATAGCTGGAAAGCAAATTGAATTCCCAGGCAGTTTTTCATTTGTTACTTGGTCAGCTTATAGACTCATGATATGAAAGGGACTAAATGCTCAAACAATGTCCAAAATGGGCTTCTGGTTTTTGTCACAAGTTGATTCCACTGGTCAACTCTCATCGTATATAATGAAGTTCTGGGCCATTGGGGTCCTCTAGAAAGTGATGAAAATTGGAAAATAATTTAAGAAAAAAATAGAAGCTACTAGGGAACTGTTTCAAAGATTAGTGTCAACTGCTTTTGCTGCTATCTATTTTATGCAGATCACAAGGAATCAGACAATATCCTGACATGAAGAGGAAACCTATACAGCACCTAGTTTGATGTTCTAGTGGCCATTAAAGGAATAACAGAAGCCTGGTACTGAAAACTTTTTGAAATTGTGAGTTAGCTATTTGTCGGAAGTGACCCAGTATATTTTTTTGTACAATCCTTTCATCCTTGGCTTGATTGATGAAAGGTATGCCTTCCAATTTCTACATGGGTTGGTTTTACCCCCTTGATTGCACAAAATTGATTCTTATTCATCAACAACGAGTGGCTACTTTTCAAGAGGTAAAAGAATATTTACTTAAAATATAAACCAGGCAACTCGTCAAAAGCTGTATCCAGATAAAACCAAAAACCACAAAGGATACTGTCTAAAAGTGTTTTTTGCAAATGACAGAACATAAGTTGTTCCAGACTCAATTGAAATAAAAAGTAGAAAAGAAAGGTAAAAAATTCTAACCTCACTTAGTTTTCGTTCAAGTTCACTTATTTTAGACTTCATGCTCGCAACATCCTTGACTAATTCCATCTCTTCATCATGCTTCCTCGTTTCCAACTGCACATGTTTTCCCTCCATTTGCATGTTGGCATTTTCCTTTTTAAACTCCTTTACATTCTCATCCAGCTGGAGAAGAGTATTAACAGATAGATAAAAGATATTACCAAACAGCTACCTCAATGTTCATAAAATAGAGTAAAACACCGGAAACTCAATCAGTATCAACTTATCAAGCAACTGTTGAAATAACTGAGAATTTATTTAGTTACATGCTCTAGATTTTTTGTGTTTAGGATTTAGGTTAATAGTATAGAATACTCTTCATAGTTCTGTCATAATTAAGAATATAGGTTGATATGGTTCAGGAGGTGTGACACAAATGCCCCAATGCGGAGGTGTGAGAGGTTGGTTATGGACGGGTTCAGTAGGGGTAGAGGTAGGCCGAAGAAGTATTGGGGAGAGGTGATTAGACGGGATATGGCGCATGTGCGACTTACTGAGGACATGACCTTAGATAGGGGTTTGTGGAGGACACGGATTAGGGTTGAAGGGTAGTAGATAGTCGAGCGTAGGCACACTCACGCCCACAAAAAGATAGTTGTAGTGTGAGCTATGTGTTTCCTAGTGTACTTTATCTATATTATTTATTTATTTGTGTTAGCTGCTGTTTTCTTTTGACAGAATGCGCTACCAGGACGTATTCAATTTTGTTTGTTCATATAGCTTTAATTTCTTGTCTCGGACCATTTTATCTTGCTATGCAACGTTTGCTTTTATTGTGATTACGCAGGTCTTGAGCCGAGGGTCTCCCGAAACAGCCGCTCTACCTACCAAGGTAGAGGTAAGGTCTGTCTACACTCTACCCTCCCCAGACCCCACGTGGTGGGATTTTACTGGGTATGTTGTTGGTGTTGTTGTTATTTGATAACTTTCCTTATTTTATGCAGTCTAATCTTGTTTTGAACTCCTACGAAAGGAGCTTTCTTATATTATTCAACAATTAATTCAAGACAATTTTCTATTTTTATTTTCTATATCTTTCAGATGCTTCAGAGCCTATACAATCATGTAACTTGGCAGCAGTTTTACAACCAAACCCCAAGTTGACATCTCTGAACATACTTAGCATTACTCCACGTTTTTTTCCCATTTATAACCAATCTCTAAATTCTGGTTCAGAAGAATAACTTACTTCTTTCGGTGGATTTTGATCGAGTGGGTTTACTTGATCTCTAGTCAGCGATTCTTCGTATCTTCCACTGTGGCTATGTACTCCATTGCCATCTCCCTGGAAAAGATTACCTTTTAGCTTGTTGGCATTATCATATCAGACCACATGGTCAACAAATTCTGGTTTCCGAACAATATTACTTACTTCTTGCCGTGAACTGATATTTTCATTACCATGTACTTGATCTTCTTGTGGTGAATCTTTGTAACTTGGAAGATCACCATGTACTCCATTGATTGGTGATAAAACAGGCGAACTGGGTGGACTGACAAGGATCACTCTCATCTTATTTTCTTGAACATATTTGCCATCATCTTTCGAAAACTACAGTCAAATCAATCGAAAATTGTGTAAGAGGAGTACCCTTTGAGCAATCGTATAATCCACTGAAAATATACCATAGCTGATGTAATATCCTCCTCAACAGTCTCTTGTGCCACAACTGTGCATTGAACTAAGAACTTATCCTTGCATGCCATATCAGGAGGAGGTGCCTTTTGTGCCTGCATGGTCACTGCATACACAAATGTTAAAATCCCTATATGCTGCCTACGATAAATTGATCATTATTGCTAACAGAAACAGTTTATTTAGTCAGAGGATTGTTTGTAATAAGATTTTCCCCACTAGGGAGAATTGACGCTTCACAATATCTGTATATATATTGTATATCATCTCTAAACAGGAAAAAATCTTGCCGCACAACAGTCTGTTTAAAGACAGACGACCGTAGTAGGTACAACATGAGTTACAGGTTGAATTAAAATTGAACGGAGAGACTACGTTCCAGATATTATGCTCACACATAATTAAATTAACAAGTAACATGAGACACAAAAAGAAGGTAATGTCCCAAATAATAGCATGGAACGTTACGCAACCCATACCGTGATTGGAAGTGTTAAAACAAGAAACTGTATAGTGTCTCAAAGACCTACAATCACTCAAAATGCATGCAAGAGAAAGTGACAACACATTGGAGCTTCAAGCGAGAAGAGAGAAGTGCATGCTTCTTTGAACTAAAGCGCATATTTTTTTAATCAGTTCAAAAAAATCAATATAGCTTATAACATCAGAATTACTATTAACATTACTAATTACACTATCCAATATACAACCCATTATAACATTAATCCCAACAACCCAAACTAAATTTCCTTAAATGTTAATCCAACAACGCCATGAAAGATAACTTCAAAAGCTACCTTCACTTTTAAATTAATTAGTCATAACAATCAATTTGCAACATAATTCCATATATAACTGCTTTAGGAACAATACTAATAAATAACATTAAAATGCAAAGAGCCATTGTATTATTCTCCTAGTATTCAGCTAGAAACTAGAAGTAGAGAATATAAGATGAAATACAGAACAGACAAGAAAAGGAGAAAAAGAAGCAATAGGAGCAAGAGAGTAGAAGAGGAACCAGAGCAAAAATCCAAAACCACAACTGTAACTTGTACAAAGAACAAGAAAAAGAAGAATGAATCACGTGGAAAAAGAAAACAATAAAAAGAAGCAAATCCGAAAAAACACAGAGAAATAGAAGAGCAGCAGCAAAGGGAAGAAGAATTAAGAGAACTGAAGCATATCTGGAGAAGAATTCTAATACTCCGATAACCAAATTATATCCCCTTTTATTCTTTTTTTTCATTTGTTAACGTCAAATTCAAATAAGCAACGGCTTCTGGCTCCATTTGCTTTGCATTTCTTAAAAAATAAGTGTGTTAAGTTGGCTGTTTTTTGTTGAGAACACGACTTAGCCTTGGTACTTGCACTCAATGCTATCTAAGTGATGCAAAAAGCCAAGCTTCGTAAAACAGCCTAATTTCAGTGCTTAAGCATGCCTTTAACTATACAAAACATCAGTTTTTCTAATAACTATGAATCCCCGAGGAGCACTGGCGGACGGTTCAAAACTCGGTAGACAATTGGTCCGTCCATCTAGGGCTGCACAACAGGGTAAAACCGGACCGGACCGACCCGGACCGAGGACCAAATTTTCAGAAAATGAGGACCAAGACCGGACCGAATTTATCGATCGGTCCAGTCCAAGTCTTTTTCGGTCCGGTCCGGTTATATGGACCGATCGGACCGGACCGAGGACCGAATATTCAGAAAATTAGGACCGAAGACCGGACCGAATTTATCGGTCCGGTCCTTTTTTTCGGTCCGGACCGAATTTTGTGCAGCCCTACGTCCGTCTACCCTTCTCCACTTAAATACCAGGCTTTTGTTTGAGGCAGGGTTTCAACCCGTGACATACACCTAACCACACACTTCAAATGTTGTGCTCTTACCACTAGAACAAAGCCCAAGCCCTGAGACCAGAACAATGGTTGGTTTGAACCCGTGACGTGCAACTAACCCACACGTCACATGTTGCGCGCTTACCACTAGACCAAAGGCATGGAGATCAAAGCATTGGTTGGTTATTCTTCTTGATTATATTTCCAATGTTTAGTCTATTTAGCAATTTCTTTCTATGTAGTGCATGAGCTTTCTCTAGTGAGAAAAAGGAAGGGCACCTCCATCAAAATCAATTCCGTGTAAATTCTCAAAGCTTATTTAGTTTTGGACTATGAAGCACGGACACCTCATTTAGGGTGAGGTGTCCGTGTCGGACACCTCATCGGACACGAAACGCCTCGGACACGTGTCCGGGACGTTTCCCAGCAAAAAAAAAAAAATCGGACACGGCAGGGACACGCGGGGGATTCGGCAAAGGGGGACACGGCAGGGACATTTTTTTTTTGAAAAAGTTTAGTTTTAATTTTATTTGATTTATTTTAAGTAAATTTATATTTATTTGAATTTGGGTCTTGGGAGATACTTATGTATTAGTTTATGGACTATGGTCTTATGAATTATGTATTGAATATTTGATTGATTGTCAATTTGTTATGAATGTTTCTTTTTAATTTGGTACATATTTAATTTGGTATTTTGGTTATTTGGTATATAACAAATTTGAATTAGATTTATAATTTATAATTTATAATTTATAATTTATAATTTATAATTTATAATTTATAATTTATAATTTATAATTTATAATTTATTTATGAATGTGAAGCTTTAATAATATTAATTTTAGTATTATATATATATATATATATATATATATATATATATATATATTTTTTTTTTTTAATTTATTTTTACAGCCGTGTCCCTGCCGTTGTCGTGTCCCCTATTTTTCAAAATTTCCGTTTCCGCGTGTCCGTGTCCGTGTCCGTGTCTTATCCGACACCTCTCACGTGTCCGTGCTACATAGGTTTTGGATGACATTAGATTCCGTCCTTACCATCTTCCCACTGTTGACCCTAATACATAACACTGAACATTTGATTCTAGCTGTCAAATCCCTCTTTTATATAAAAGAAGACTAGGATTCTCTATCCATTTGATAGCATAACGGCAAATAATTCAAAATGATTTATGAATGAGTCTTGCAATACATTCTATCATTCCAGACCCTCATCCAGACAAGTGATCATTTTAAAAAGGTTTAGCTATGCTGAAGTGCTGGCTAATCTTCTTAGTACAGTGTACAAGCAAAATCATGCACCAGAACTACTACTTGTACCAAGAATAATGGACTTTCTTAAGTTGCATTTACTACTACAAGAAATTTAATGATTTGCTATAGCTATGCCATATTCAAAAATCAAAACACATACATGGATATGCTACTATCACGAAGAATTCTTCTTACCTGTAAAATCACAGGTTGCTCTGGGCTTAATAATTCCTGTATTTGGTCGAACACAGTATTTCTTTGGACTAGTAGTCTTGACCTGTTAAAATAATTCCAACATGATACTAATCAACCTCTTCTGAGTAAATATAATTCCAATTTAGTACTTTACTGAAACAACAAATACCCATACCTTAAAAGCAACATGATTTTGGGACTTGTTAATTAGTCGAATACTGCAAGAGCTTTGTTTCTTCGGTTCAACTGCAAGGAAAAAGACAATATAAGTAAACTTCAGTTCAGTTATTACATCCTTCCCAGAATTTATACAACAAAAATTTCATCAACAACATACTCAGTGAAATCTCACAACGTGGGGTCTCGGGAGGGTTCGGGAGGGTAGAATGTACGCAGAACTTACCTCTACCTTGGTAGGTGGAGCGGCTGTTTTCGAGAGACCCTCGGCTCAGGACAAGCAAAGCAAAAATTTCATCATAAAAAAATGAAAATGAAAATAATAAAAAGTGGATGCACACGAGCACTAGACCATAACAATAATAACAAATATAAGTCAAACCAAAATCATCCTCCTCATTTATCAAAAACTATTGTCACAATAATTAAATACTTCTCTTATCCATACGAATTCATCAGTCCGATTAAGTTGTAGTATGATTTCACAGCTCACGTCACTGTTTTTTATTTTTTCGGACTAACTTTCATGCATCTGAACACAATTAAGCAGCAGTAACTGATAATTGCAATATGGAAAAGCTTACATATGAACTTGAGTTCCCTAGGTGCAATTTCCACCAGCTCGAAGTACATGGCTATCCTGTTATCTTAAAATTCAATCTAAAGTAGCAGATATCACTTCCTGCAAACAAGGAGAAACAAAATAGCTAAAATATCAATATTTAAATATACAATATGCACGCATCTTTATTCACCTAAAAGTACCAAACAACAAAAAGATACCTAATACAACTACTATATTACAAATGCATGTTAGTATCACAAAAAAATCACAGGAAGATTATGAAATTGAAGAAGGAAAGGAAACAGGGGAAACTTTGAGTTTTGATTAAAAGTAAACGCATCAAAACCAAAAAATAAAAGTTGATCCGGCGATTTGATCTCGGAAAGTGAAAACGTGATATTCGGTTCCATGAGTCTGCATCGACAGAACAAACGACATCGTTTCGAAATCGGAATTGAGAGAGAGAGAGAAAACTTACCGGAGCTGCAAATGGCGACGTCGATAACAGAATCTGAAAAGAGAGAAATGAATGCTGTGTTTTTTTGGGGGGAATTGAAGAAGGCAGATGAAATTGAATAGCGTATATATACCGTTACTTTCGGTGCTATGTATGCATCAATGTGTCACTTCTCTCTTACAGATAAACAAAAGAGAGAGAAAGCAACGTGCATGTATAGACATCGATGAACCCTAGAAATTGAATATAATAATATGAAAGATGAGAGAGAAGGAATTTTTGGTGATCAGAAGCACAGAGAGAGTACAGGGAAGTGTGAAAATGCGCAAGGGCCTTGGCGTCGGTTCACCGAGAGGGTCCGAAGTTTCGTTCAATCGAACCGCTCGGACCGGACCGGCTGTCTCCATCTAAACAGGGGTGTAGACTCAGAATTTAAAAACAAGAGATTCATTCGACCATTCAATATTAATACTATTATATTTAAAAAAATATATTCAATACTAATAATAATAATAAACGTTTATTAAAAGATGTGTATTACATAATCAAAATATTATGAGTTATATATAAAATTTTATGTTTCGCATTGAAAATATTAAATTTGAATGAACATGATAACAAAGTGATGATTTGATCAGTGTGTAGGGTCCAAATCAAAACATGTATATGCATGTTCTATAGAATTCGGAACTATTATCCAGAAGCATACCATAACACATAAAATATTTGTTAAGATATACTTTTAACTTCTTAGTAACTAATGATCGAACGAGACAAATTATTTGGTTTGGACTCATGTACATGCTGCCAGCTTAAAGAACCTTTTTAATAAAATTCATAAACAAACCAATAACGATATAAAAGAAAAATAAAGGAAGAGTATTTTCTTCACTATTTGATGACTTTATTTTAGAACTTAATTTGTGTCCCACTTTTGAGCATTATAATAATAATAGTCCCTTCTTGATGAATGTCCTTTCAATATTGTCTCTTTGAGTTGAAAACTTAAAAGTAAAGCAAGTAATTAGATAAAAGTTGCCTTTTTGTGTCATTGAGGTCTCGATACAAATTTCATCAAAGACAAACACATTAAGTGATTTCTTTTCATCTATTTAAACTTCGGTAAACATAATTTTCCAATACCTATACTAATAGATGGTAGCAAATACCTTGTAAAATTAGCCAAGATGTATAATTCACTACTAAAAAAACTAAAATTAGCTACTAACTTCGTCGCTAATCCATCGCTATAATATCGCTTGTAGCTAACATAATTATATAATAATCCATCGTTAAATAAGATTTTGCTATTTAACTACATAATTTGTCCGTCGCTAAACTCGGATTTTTTAGTAATAAGATACTCCGGACATCACAATTATTTAAAATATATATATATATATGGTAAGGATGGACAAACTAGGCGTTTGGCCATAGATTCCAAATATGTTTCACTGAACTTATGTAGTAATTGAAGCTGAAGATGGAGTTGTATTTAGTTATACTTTAATTTTATAGTAAGAATATTTGAAATAATGTTCATGCTTGAATGTACTTAAATATAACTTTAAAAATGAAAAGTAAATTGAAAAATATGCTAT
Organism: Przewalskia tangutica; assembly: GCA_029844215.1. Classification (NCBI taxonomy): domain Eukaryota; kingdom Viridiplantae; phylum Streptophyta; class Magnoliopsida; order Solanales; family Solanaceae; genus Przewalskia; species Przewalskia tangutica. Next base: position 15,605,469 of record CM056731.1, on the reverse strand, counting down.
AAACTATTTTTAAGATTTGAAATTTTCATGATTAAACAACTTTTCAAATAAAGTAAAAATTATTGTGGAAAAAAGTGAATACTTTTTATGATGAAACGGTATCAGAAGTGGTGATCCTGAAGATAGTTGCTTGGCTCTTGCTGAACCATTCAAGTATGAAATGTATATATGGTAGCAATTCATTAGTGTACTTATTATTCTTCGGCAATCAAAGATTGGATGATTAAAACATTGTGTCAAACAAAGTTCACCATCAGAACACGCTTATAGGGACAACGTTATGAACATAACTAATTATCAACTACAGTTCCCTCGTTTATATTGACAAGTAATTTTTGTCTGTTTCGATAATCTTTTAGTATAAGTTTGTACTTGATATAATCGATATAATAATGTATTCTTATTTATTAAACTAAAGTAATTATTCTTTTCATTTAATTTCGTTGTATTACGTTCGTTGTCTTAGATCAAGAAGGGCGATTTTTCAAGTCGCCCCCTTTGATAGGAACGAAATAGGGCGATTAGTGAACCAAATACCGGTACATATTATTATTTATCTAACATGACGTAATCATTTGATTTGAGCAATTAAGAAAAATAATAAGGCTGTGTGCAAAAGTTTGTTAATTATGTAGGTTTAATGAAATTAAAGCAATGTTAAATTATTCACTCCAAATAAATTATAGATTAAGAAACAAATAATTTCTCTCCATATGATTCACTAATCGAAATAAAACCCTTTGAAATGAAAAGGAGCCAATGCATGATCATAATGATCACCAACTACTTTGTGCAAATCACTATTTGTAATAGTATTTGTTTTTTATTACCTTTTGTGCTTTACAAAAACACATGAAGCAAATGTAAGTGGGGCAACTTTACTTTAAACTTAATAATGGTAGTGAAATATCACCAGTGGAGTCGGTTGGAATTTATAAGAGGAAAATGAAATAAAAAAACTACCGACTTTTGCACACATTATAAACAGAATTGTTTCTTGAAGTTTCATCTATCTCTTATCTTTTCAACAGTATGGATTAAATTGTGTATGTGCCACCAAACCTTGAAATGATTTATTGATCCGATTAATTAAATTTCGCACAGTAAAAAGTCCAATGTGAGGGGCTATAACGCTCTTGGATTTTAAATCTGAAATCTCTAATTAAAAGTGGTGCAACTTTTACCGTTCCACACTCAAAAATTGTTTCTTCATTAAACCTAAATAAATTAGTAGATTGAATACCTTTTTCGCTTTGGTTACCTTACATATTTTCTGCCAATCCCATCAGAGATGCATTAAAATAACTTATAGAGCACTTTATTCTAATGACTCAAGTTTTGTAGTCTTGCTTACCTACCACATTAAGTCATTAATCCACTTCCCAAAAGTAGGAAATATTCGTGTGCAAGTCTTTGGGCTTTCTTGCACAGAGCTATAAATTTGGTTAAACAGATTAATCATATTCATTGTAGTACAGAAGTTATGCATATTATTTCCTTTTGGGAAGTAGATATTGGTGATTTCTTGTAAAGATGGTTATTAATGATTTACACGTAGACTCCTTCAGTGAGAAATTAATTCACAAAGAATATTAACAAAATTGATTAAAAGGAAGATTGACACTCTCTTTCCGAACTTCAACAAAATGCATATGAGATCACTCTTTCTAAAAAGTATTTATGATTTAGGTAAAGAATGAATTTTGAACCTAACTCAATCCCGAAAGTTAGCTTGTAGGGTGAGAATGGTTCAAGTTCATATAAGGAGTTTATGTTCCTATTTCATTTTCGATGTGGGACTTTTAACACTCACCCGGACGTCAGATCTTGTTAATTGGAGCGTGAATAATATAATTTAGGGATCCAACATCGGTGAACAAAGAATTGAAACGTGTCTGACTGTGATACCATGTAAATAATGGATCTTGGTAGCTCAACCCCAAAAGCTAGCTTGTAGGGTGAAGATTGTTCAAGTCTATATAAGGAGTTCATAGGATTGTCCAAGTCCATATAAGGAGTCCATGTTCCTATTCCATTTCCGATGTGAGACTAAAATGATTCAATTATTTTTACTAGTAGAAATGTCTTTCAAGCCAAGGCTGTGGACGTTTGTTAAGGAAAATAAATGACAATAAAGAAGTAAAATATGAGAAATTACAGTTGCTTGACATGATAACGAGGCCGGTTGTTGGAAAGATTGATTTGCCTCCAAGTTATATCAAGAGGCAGTTGAGAATATGTGAAGAAAATGCACGCAATTATTTTTTTCAATTTACTCCTTAAGAGTGGGCTTTTGGTTATTCATTACTTATGTTTAAGATCGTAGTAGCACCAACATTTAGTATGATGCAAAATCACGTGGTGGTACTCTTGCTATGGCAACAAATTATAGTATAAAAGATTAATTAAAATTTGTCGTTGCGATTTGAAGAATAAACTGATTTATTGCCAAATTTCGTGTGGCCCAAAAGTTCCTGTAATGTTGCCTTCAAAAATTCAGAGTCGTCTCAAACATTTTGGGGGCCCTGTTATAATTCGTAAAAGTGGATCCTTAATTGGGTTAAGACCTGCAAATTATGAATTTTTACTGTAAATTCTGGCTAGTACTACATAATAAAAAATGCAAAAAAAGGGCCCTAAAATTTTTCGTTTTTCGGGAGGCCCTGTGCGGTAGCACACCTCGCACGGATCCAAAGACGGCCCTGTTCAAAATTAATATAGCCACAACAACAATACTAGAGGCAATACCTTTCAGTCAATTGCGGCATCTACGAAAAATAAATGAAATACCAAAAATGCATGTGGATTATACTAGAGTTAATCATCGTTGCATGAACTGTCCTTTGTTAATAGATCATTAAGAAATTCACGCATGTATAAGTCTTGCAGAAGCTTATCTGTTATCATGTGGATGTGTGTTCGTGGCATTTGATTACAATCATCATCCTCTCAAAATCTTTCGTGAATTTGTGCTTCCAATGACAATATTTTCAGCATTTTAATGTTTCAACTTTCAAATTAGCTTATCTTTCCACTCAATGCTTTAGAACAGGCTATGCCAGATAGAGAGAGTACTGTTGATAAGGTGTGCCAAATTGTTACAAAACAGCTGGCGTTTCTAGAAAACTGGGGAGCATGGTTGCCCAATTAGTTGGCTACCTTAACTTCCACCTTGTTAATGAGGGCTTGATTCTCCACGTGCGAGGATAAAACCATTGGTTTCATAATGTATGCAGTTCAAGATGATATACAATTCACGTAAAGAAAGGAAATAAAATTGAACTTGCTATATGTTCAATGGTTATCATCTGAAAAATCTCTGTAAACAATCCATAGCAGATAAAATAGAGGAAGTATTGCCAGAGCACATTATATAATGTAAATACACTACTCAGCAGTCTTTTATCCTATTTCTTATAATGTTTAATAAAGATAAGCTGCAACTGCTAATAAAATTTGTTTTTCTTTTCAAAATTTCTAGGTGTTAGTTTTCGAATACCGAAATAAACAATGAACATGATTCTACATATGTGTTAGTATCATCAGTTAGGAACTTATTCCATATAGTATCTTTGTGATCTAGTAGCATAGAACAAATAGTGGTAAAATCCTTGAGAAGTTATATAACTTGAAGGGAAATTAATTTATTTTCTGAATTTCCTAAAATGTTACTAGTACATATTTACACATCTACAGCATCAAATTCACCTCATTATGTCTGCTGAATTACTCCCAATCGACATCAAAGAAGCCAGCATCTTTCATTTCTGAGTAGTATACATTCTCCAGATGCAAGTCATCCTCCTGCACACATGATTTACAACAGAGCAGGTAAGCTTTTATAAATATCTTAGCGTCCGTCCAACTATGTAAAGATATTTGTTGAAGTTATTAAGAGATGATAATAGTATTTAGTTGGGTGAGTAGAGTTTGTTATGCTTTGTTATATTAGTTAGAGGTAGGGACCACTGTCCACCACAGCCTATTTCCTTTCCTAGTATAAATAAGAGCAATGTATGCATTTTACAGTTTGAGCTTCAAGATAATAAAGTTCCTGAAAGGCTTCCACACTTTCTTCTCTCAATTTTCAATCCTCTGCCGAGACTAGCTCTGTGTATCTCACATGCAGTGAGAACACAGTGACAATTACTTGAGCATCAAAGCTGTAGGAAGAGGATCGGTGTCATTGAAATCGACATCAAGCAATTGAAGATCGATTCTGAGTAATTCGTGATCTAAATCGAGGAGCAATTGAAGATCGAAACTCCGAGTTGAAATATCTGAGTTGTTGCGATCCAAATCGAGGAGATCGAGGACAATCCGGTACATGCAGTTAAAATTTTCACTTGATAATTGAAGTTTTGTGTGTATTTTTCATTAAAGTCGATCTACTAAGAACAGATTGATCTATCACTATTGTTGTTATCAATTGAGTCTGTTGTTAATTGTTTTGATGGAGAATACTTCACAAAGCGTACCAGTTATTACAGACGAGACTTCGAATATGAGTTCAAACATAGTGGATCACAATCATCCATTTTTTTTTAGCTCATCTGACACTCGGAGCTGTGCATGTCGAGATACAGTTAACAAGAATGGAAAATTATACATTGTGGAGTCGCGCAATGAAATTGAATCTATTGACGAAGAATAAGATTGGTTTTATTGACGGCACAGTGAGGAAAGACATGTATGATGAAAATATGATGAAGCAATGGGATCGTTGTAACGCAATGGTGATTTCATGGATCGTGAAGAATGTGAGTAGAGATTTGTTGAGTGGAATTTTGTATAGATCTACTGCTCTTGCAGTTTGGAGAGATTTGAAGGAACGTTTTGACAAAAATAATTTGTCTCGGGTATATCAATTGAAGAATGAGCTTGCTATGCTCCAGCAAGGAAGCAAGGAGTATCACCTGTGGCTAGTTACTATTCCAGGATAAAGAATCTGTGGGATGAAATCGACTCAATCATCCCTCTACCTGCATGCGAATGTGACAGTCCTCGAGCATATATTGATCATCTTGCTAATCAGAGATTATTAGAATTTTTTATGGGATTAAATGATGGATATAACCAGGCACGTAGCCACATTTTGTTGCTATCACCAACACCTAGTGTCAATCAAGCATATGCTATGATTGCACAAGATGAAAGTCAAAAATCAATTACTAGAAGATTTGGAGGCCCTGATTCAAATGAATCTATGGCTATGTATGGTAAGACGACTCAGTATAGACAAAAGAAACCTAATCAATTTGCATTTTGTGACCACTGTCAAATGAAAGGCCACACCAGAGAGACTTGTTACAAGTTGATGTTCTGTGACTACTGCCAGAAACAAGGACATATTAAGGAGAAATGTTACAGGCTCGTTGGATATCCAGCAGATTACAAAGGAAAAAAAAAGGTAAATGTTGCAGTAATGGGAACTCAAACTGGTATGTGTGACAATTCCCATTGGTGTGGTGATGTAGTATCATGAACACAATAGGAGCATGAGGCAACTGTCTAAGGAGCAGCATGACTATCTCCAAAGCAGATTGTCTTCATGTACTCCAGATAGGTATGAAAAAGTGTTGCATGTATTTGATCAGCAGGAAGAAAAGAGTAACAAGCAGTAGCCAAAACTCACATGGCAGGTAATTTTGTATCTCATAAGCATAGAGGTAATATCAATGCAGACTGGATAGTGAACACAGGGGCAACTAACCACATGGTTAGTGATAAAAATATGATTGAGAAAAGAGATAAAGAAAGTGCATGCCAAGTACAACTACTTATAGGTGATGTAGCTAAGATTACACAGGCAGGAAGTTGTAGCTAAAGAATGGTGATATTATTGAGCATGTGTTATGTGTCCCAACCTTTAAATTTAATCTGCTCTCGGTGTCAAAGTTAACCAGAGAATTGAATTGTTGTGCAAGGTTTTTCCCTGATTTCTTCTATGCCAAAGCTCTGCTTCCAGTTCATCTTTAGACACCACAGGCTATACATACTGGAGTCGGGAAGACACTAAGTCTTTTCCTGATAGTCATAGCAAGACTGATTTTGCTTTTCAACTCTTGCATCTAGATGTATGGGGACCTTATAAAGTGTCATCTTATAATAACATGAGATATTTCCTCACTGTGGTGGATGATTACACTAGATGGACATAGGTTTTCTTGATGCATGTTAAGTCTGATGTGATAACTATTCTTACGAATTTGTTTATGATGATAAGAACACAGTTTGGTTTAACTGTCAAATGTGTTAGAACAGACAATGGGACTGAATTTCTTAATTCTGCCTGTTTTGATCTGTTTAACCAGTTAGGAATTATACATCAGAAATCTTGTCCCTATTCTCCACAGCAAAATGGAGTAGTGGAAAGAAAACACATACATATATTGGAGATAGCAAGGGCCATTAAGTTGCAAGGTCACATGCCAGCAAGGTTTTGGGGTGATTGTGTTGAAACTGTTGTACATGTGATTAACAGAATTCCTACTCTTGTGTTGGGGGATATTTCTCCATATGAGAAGATGTTTAAAAAGATGTCATCACTTTCTCATTTAAAGGTGATAGGGTGTCTTTGCTATGCATCAAACTTGGTATGAAAGGATATATTTGAGCCAAGGGCCATCAAGGTTGTGCTACTTGGTTATGCAGTTAATAGAAAAGGTTACAAGTTGCTGGACTTGTCCAATGAAACAGTATTTGTCAGCAGAGATGTAACTTTCCATGAGAATATATTTCCTTATTAGCAATTTAAGGAGATTGGAGACTCAGCTACTTCTCAAAATCCTAATCCTAACTCTAATCTGTATGTTGATGATGCACATGTGAATCCACATGCTATCCCAGTGGAGAGTGTGAGGACTGAAATTCATGCACATGTCCCTGTCCATTCAGGAGGGCCAGAAGATACAAATAATGTTACAACAGAGATGTCTTCACGTGATGATTCCAATCCTGAAGACACATTGGTTGATGGTGTGGCTGATGATGAAGTTGTTGCAAATATTAGAAGATCCACCGGAGAAAGGAGGACTCCAATATGGTTGAAGGATTTCATGCGATCCAAAGACAAAATTCGATCAGCCAAGTTGTGCGTACGATGTCGAAGTGATGGATTACAACTGGGTATGCGCTCGAGATCATGGTTTCTTGGCTAAGATTTCAGCAGAACATGAACCACAATCATTTTATGAAGCAACCAAGGACCAGAGGTGGGTGAAGGCCATGACGTCAGAAATTCAAGCTTTAGAAGACAACAAAACTTGGAAAATAGTTGACTTGCCTCATAACAAGAGAGCCATTGGATGCAAATGGGTGTATAAAATTAAGTACAAGGCTACTGGAGAGGTAGAAAGGTTCAAGACTAAACTTGTAGCTAAGGGGTACAGTCAGAAAGAAAGAGTTGATTATCAAGAAAAAATTTCTCCAGTGGTGAAGATAGTGACTGTTAGAAGTGTGATCTCTGTTGCAGTTGCCAAAGGATGGATCATTCAACAAATGGATGTCTTTAATGCCTTCTTGCAGGGGATCTCAATGAAGAGGTGTATATAAATTTGCCACAGGGAATTGAGCATGAGCAAGGGAAGGTGAAGGTGTGTAGATTGCTTAAGTCACTATATGGTCTTAAGCAAGCCTCCAGACAGTGGAATATCAAGCTGACAAATGCCTTGGTTTCCTCTGGATTTGTTCAAAGTCGTTTTGATTACTCTTTACTTATCAGAAGGGATGGAGACAAGATAGCTATGGTATTGATATATGTAGATGATCTTGTCCTGACTGGAAATGATCGGGGGCTCATTAATGAGACAAAGACCATCTTGCAACATCACTTCAAGATCAAGGATCTTGGTGAACTCAGATATTTCTTAGGATTTGAGTTTGCCTGGAACAAGGAGGGGATAGTGATGCATCAACGAAAGTATTCTTTGGAACTTAGTGAGGATATGAGATTAACAGGCTTAGAGCCTGTTACCTCACCAATGGACGCTAATGTAAAGCTTACTTCTGCTGAATATGATACGCACATGAAGAAAACAATGCCCGGCAAGGTTAGCAGTGAAGATGCCCCTCTGAAGAATCCAGTAGCATATCAGAGGTTGTCTGGATCACTGACTTATTTTCAGAACTTAGTTTGCCTTTGTAACTTCCTATCTCCACTTATTGTGATAGCAAGTCGGCGAACCACCACAACAAAGATGGCTTCACCACGAAAGGATTGTCACCAATCCAGTATTTCACGAGAGAACCAAACACATTGAGATACATCAGGGAGAAGGTGCAACTAGGCCTGATTTCCACCAGATACGTTACGTCTGATGATCAGCCAGCCGATATGCTTACTAAAGATTTGTTGCCAGGACAACATGCTCATCTTCTTTCCAAGCGGATGAAGAATTTGTTTTTAACCCCTAGCTTGAGGGGGGTGTTGAAGTTATTAAGAGATGATAATAGTATTTAGTTGGGTAAGTAGAGTTTGTTATGCTTGTTATATTAGTTAGAGGTAGGGACCACTGTCCACCACAGCCTATTTCCTTTCCTAGTATAAATAAGAGTAATGTATGCATTTTACAGTTTGAGCTTCAAGATAATAAAGTTCCTGATTTCTTCTCTCAATTTTCAATCCTCTGCCGAGACTAGCTCTGTGTATCTCACGTGCAGTGAGAACACAGTGACAATTACTTGAGCATTGTGATTATTAACAATATTGGATATGTTTGATCGAATAAGAGTTCTGTTTGAGCTTTGCAGGTCAAGGACAAAGTTCGAGGGAAGAGGATGAATGATGAACTAATGATACCTGGAGGAAGTCAGCCAGAAAAGTAACATACAGAAGAGGAAGGTACATGGCGTGGTAGCAGATGACCGTGATATCGTACAACCTGTAATGCAAAATGAGGATGCCTGAGTAAACTAAAAGTAGCTGAAGCATACACCATTCAGTGGGTTTTAATCAACTTCCCATTGCAAGATCGTTATTAGTATATCATGAAAAAGACACTGCAAGTTGTTCAAGTTACAGCTGCTTCATCTATAAATCGGTTTATGTCAGTTGAATACTACTGTTTGGGTATGATAGCACCGAGACAATGGATTTCTCCAGACTTTATATAAAGTTTCTTTTTCTCCTCTAAGGGTGTGTTCGGTATGGCGAAAAATGTTTTCTTGAAAAACAAGTGAATCTCTACTTATTTTCTCATGTTCGTTTGGTTAGTGGAAAATAATTGAATTTCTTACTTATATTCATTATTCTCACCCAAACTCCATCCAACCAACCATCCCACGCCCCCACCACCAACCCCATTCACCACCCACCACCCTCGAACGCACTTCACCAACCCCTACCCCACACCACCGTTTCACCTAATCTTCATCCCAATTCATATATTTTATTTTATTTTATTTTATAAAAAATGAGAAATTTTTCATCCTCCCAAATTACAGGTCCACAACACACACCAAATTTAACTACACAATTTTTTTATTTTTTATAAAAGTAAAATAAAACTTATGAACTAGAAAATTTGGGAGCGTGTAAGGGTGTGAGACACGGGGAGGGGGCGGTGAATTGGTAGGTGGTGTAGAAATAAAAAATTAAAACTTTTTTTTAAAAGATACAAAATTACTTTTTTTTGGAGGTGGAGGTGGAGGTGAGGGGGTGTAAAAAAACAAAAAAAAATTAAAACTATTTTTAAAAAAATGGGTGTGGGGTTCCCGGCAGGGGTTTTGGGGTTGGTGTAGAAAACCAAAAAAAGAATTTCAATTTTTTTTAATTTTTTTTGGGGTGTCAGGAGGTGGGAGATTCACAGCGGGGGCGGGTGGTGTAGAAATAAAAAAAATTGTACTTTTTTTTAAAAAAATGTATTTTTTTGGAGGAGGGTGGGGGTAGGGGTTCAGCGGAGGTGGGGAAGTGGTGTAGAAAACCAAAAATGAAAAAAATTAATTTTTTTGGTGTGGGGTTTGGGGGTGCATAGGGTGGTGGTGGGGTAGTTAATTCAATGCCACTTGAAGACTTAATTTATTTTCCTCATTTTTGAGGAACTTGTTTTCCTAAAAAAAAAAAAAAAAAAAAAAATTTGACCAAACGAACCTGGAAAAATCGGAAATACCAAACACACCCTAAATCACAACTTTTGTCATCCCTTTCAGAAGTTCCTTTCTTTGCTCTAAATCACAACTTCTGTCATACCCTTTCGGAGAGAAAGAAAAATCTACAGTTTTGGGTGGGATGAGATACATTAAACTTAAAGATGCAGAGGACCTTTAAAAGCTACATCAGGTTTTTCATCTTTTCCCCCCAGTCTAGTTGTACTTGTCAAATTGCATGTGATATCCGACTTCTGAACTGAAACTATCATTAATTCCAATATGATAATATGAATCCCCTCAAATAATCTTTAGGAAAAACAATGCCCTTAATAATCACATTAAAGAAGAAAGAACATCAAATGACAAAGACTATCAACTGAATTCTCTAAAGACGGCATACCATAATCCAAATCCAGCCCCGTGTGCCACAAGAGCACATGCAAGCAAAGCGGCTGCATTTAAGCAAAACATGATGGAAATATAATTCTGGAATGCAGGTCTTGCTGCAACAAGAGGAAGATATTAATGGTAAGGGCACAATAGTATAAGCTGACCCAACATAAATTCATAAGATGAAACTCACCAGGCAACCTTTCTCTCCATCTTGATCGATACATAAAAAAAATGAGGCCATATACTCCAGTTAGCAGCAACTTGTGAACAACCCATAAGGCCCATTGCGAGCCATTGGTGCTAACATCGAACAACTGAACACCAAATCCAAATAGGTAGATCCCCTGGGAGAATGAATAGCACGCATCAATACCTCTAGTATAATATAATTCACAAAAGTAAGGCATACTACTCCTAGCAAGGATGAAGCATATAAGAAGCATCACAGAGGTGTTGAATGCTGACATGAAACCCTAATCCTCATAGGACATAAAACAACTCAAAATCAACTGAATTAATTGGGAACTAGATCATTCATCTGAAAGTTCAACGCGGATATAACCAGTAACATGACATGCCACTGAAACTTCTGACTTTCAATCTCATTTTATGCCATAAACCTCCTTTTCTCTTTCTAAAGTGCTGTTACGGCATAATTAATAACAATAGTGTCTCCTCTCTATCAACTTAGGTTTTCATATGAAGTTGTCACACTTTAACATGGTATGAAAGCAGATAAAAATCCTAGTTTCAGATCTTACTGCCACCACCAAACATAAAAAAGAAAAAAAATGAGCTATTTCCACTTGCTTGCCAAAGAAAAGAATAAGGCCCATATGTAACTGGGCGTGTTCAGCATAATTACATAAATAAATTCCTCCTCTCAGATAGCTTAAACTTTTAAATGAGGTGATCATACACCTTCAACACATATTAGTAGATACAAAAATGGGGATAGATGCCTTTTTTCTATTAGAGCCTTCGTGCCCATTTTGTGCAAGAATTTATTAATTCTTGCACATAAAATTATCTCTTAAATAAATAGTAGGTTAGATCAAAGTCGATTTAGTCATCTTCACTACTGGGAATCTTTGTTAGCTTCCAAATATACACAAAAAAGTAACACTCTTTGAATGTGAAAACATAGAGTTTTCCATTCCTCCAAGCACTCCATGTGCTAGGTTCATTTTCTTGATCCCAAATCTATTAGGTTCTAGGATCTAGAGAAATCCTTCAAGCCCACAACAGGGAAAACTACGTAGATATAGGTGCAGATAACAAAGTATATTTTTATGCAAATAATAAGAAAGGATGAATATATGTTTCTTAATGATGTTTCTGCTTGTTCTCTCTAATATATACACCGTCCTCAAATTGAATATCTTGTTTTGAAGTTTCATGGCATTTCCAACGAATGCATAAAGAACATGAAGAGAAAAAATGTGACAACATGTTTCTTATAGATTTTTGCATGTCGCGTATTGCCTCCATATACGATAGAGCAAAGACCCGGGTGCGGACTGTGGAAGGTGATTCAGACCACTTTCCGGTTGTGATGGGATTGCATCAGGGATCAACTCTTAGCCTATTTTTATTTGCCGTAGTGATGGATATATTGATGCGGCATATCCAAGGAGAGGTATCATGGTGTATGTTATTCGTGGATGACATAGTGTTGATTGACGAGACCCGCGGGGAGTCAACGCTAAGATGGAGGTTTGGAGACAGACCTTAAAGTCTAAAGGGTTCAGGTTGAGCAGGATCAAAACAGAATACTTAGAGTGTAAGTTCAATGACGTGACGCGTGAGACTGTCGTGGAAGTGAGGCTTGATACTCATGTCATCCAAAAGAAATAAAGTTTTAAGTATCTTGGGTCTATTATCCAAGAAAATGGAGAGATTGACGAGGAAGTCACAGATCGTATTGGTACGGGGTGAATAAAATGGAGAGCGCATGTGGAGTCTTATGTGATAAAAAGTTGCCACCAAAACTCAAAGGTAAGTTCTACAGAGTGGTGGTTAGACCAACTATGTTGTATGTGGTGGAGTGTTGGCCAGTCAAAAACTCTCAGATTCAGAAAATGAAAGTAGCGGAAATGAGGATGATGTGGTGGATTTGTGCGCATACTAAGAGTGATATGATTGGAAATAAAGATATTAGGGACAAGGTGGGAGTGACCTCGATGGGAGACAAGATGCGGGAAGAGAGACTTAGATGGTTCAGACATGTGAATAAGAGATGTGTGGATGTCCCAGTGCGGAGGTGAGAGGTTGGCTACGGATGGCTTCAGGAGAGGTAGAGATAGACCGAAAAAATATTGGGAAGAAGTGATTAGAAAGGACATGACGCAGTTACAGCTTACCGAAGACATGACCTTAAATATGAGGTTGTGGAGGACACGAATTATGATAGAAGGTTTGTAGGTAACAGAGCATTGTCTCGCTTTTTCTTTTCTTTTCTTCTAGTAGTCGTAGGATTTCTCTTGTAGTTCTTCTCAAATGATTTTTGTTACTATCAACTATCTTTTGTTATTTGCTTAGCGTATTGTTATGTTTTAGTTACTATTCCTTTTTTCTTTTCTTTTTTGCTTTGTTTTGCTTTATCTTGAGCCGAGGGTCTATCGGAAACAACTTCTTTACCCCCAAGGTAGAGTTAAGGTCTGCGTACACTCTACACTCCCCATACCCCACTTGTGGATTATACTGGGTATGTTGTTGTTGTTACATATTACCTCCATATATACATCCTCCTCAAGTTAAATCTTGTTCATGATTAAGTGATTTTGTTTTTGAAACTGGTAATGTTGTATTCCACAGCATTAAAGACATGCTAGAGACCTTGTCATCAAAAAGAAAAAAAGACATGCTGGAGACCTCCAAAAAATTAAGCAAATAGTAACTAATTACAGTGAGCCTAAAAGATCTACCTACTGTTTTCTTCAATACAATGTTCTCTGCACCAAAAATAATGCAGTTCCATTTGATCTTCTGAGTAGTGTTGGCCCTGTATTCAAAGCATCTCTCATTCCTTTCTTTCCAAATTGTCCACCAAATGTAGGATGGGATTATTTCCACCACTTATGATTGAGTGAATGTTTTATGTATCCTCTTTTAACTATCTTCAAATGCAAATTGCAACATGAACTCCGTTTATCTCAGACTGTAAATACACATTCAACTCTGGCACAACCACTATGCTGCAAGTTGATCTTCCATCTTAACTAGGGGAATGGGAGATCCTTACTTGCTTTTAGGATTAGAGAAGAAAATAAGTTGTATTGATAAGTGACTACTCAGATCTACATAACTTTTTCTGTTACAGAAGAAGTTCCTAGAGTTTCCTTCAGTGAAGTGGACATTTTCTAATACATTCTAATAAGGACAATTAGACATTCACTGTTGAGCCAGGGATATTATTTTCATCAAGTTTTTTTAATCTCTAATCTTATTCTTTACAAGAGAGAGTATTAGCTTCCAACTTCAATTTAAAATGAACCCAAGAAAATTATAAAAAGAAGTGAAAGAAATAGTAAGAAATTAAGTTTTACATTAAGTTTTTCAAAAAAATGGGGGGGAAAAAAGAAACAAGGCATCAACCGCAAGAGGAACGTGAGAGAAGTGTGCAGAAATAGATTACATATTTGTATGCTGCTATTGTCAATTTACCACAGCACCTGTATCGTTTCTTAGATGAGTATATTTTCCTTTTTGCTTTCCCTGACCCCTCTTCCCTTTCCCTGCAACTCTTCTATTTTCCCAACAGGCATATCCTTTTTCCTTACAACATAACAAGAAATTGAACATTTAATTCTCTTTTTCTTCTCCTTCTTGCATTATTCTAGCAGAAAAAACATATATGTGCCTTTAAGCCGTATGAACTTAGCCCTAAGATATTGCATAGACATGGTAACTGCAACGATAGGTAACAAAGACGTGAAAGATCAGTGGTTAAACAGTAAAAGATCATACCTTGAGAAACATGTCCAAACCAACTACAAGTGCTGAGATAAGAAAAGTCTGTGTTAAAGCCTCACGTCCACTTGCATGGTTCCCTTGAAGTAGAAAGGCTATCAAGCTTACTTCAAGAAATAGCATGCCAGATGTTGTGAACAAGGAGATGACACTCCACACGAACTGTTTCCCTGGAGCACACTCCCACACCTGTCCGGAAAGTAGGTTAAAGAATATAATGAATTAACGAATAATGATAGACAGATAAATCAATTTAGCTTAACTACAGGTAGATCTTTAGGATTAGACACCCAGAAGCATCCATACCAAAAACAAAATGAGATATCCTCTTCATGAGAACACATGCTTTTAGCACATAAGTTAGCGAAAAAAGCAAGAAGGAAGAAAGAAGCTCTTTTACATGGTCAAGCCCATAAAGAGAAGCATATAACATCAGGGACCAAAAATAACTCAAAATTTACCAATACCAAATATAACAGGACATCTTATATGGCACCAGCATCCAATCAATTCTAAGGTTTTCTTTGAGATCAAAATGTAAAGAAATGCTTTCCAACCATTAGTAGACCATACTGGAAACACAGTTCGGACTATAACATCCATCAACGTGAAGTCTTTTGCGATAAAATAGTTCTACATGACCCCATATGCAAGATTTACTAGCTTTTGTCTTGTTTCTTTGTTTTTATCCTATTATTCCACAGGAAACGCCACTAGTTGAGTTGCGTCTTTTCAAGTTGAAGGAAGCAGGAACAGACATACTGACAAAGGAGGTTTCCATAAATAAGTCCGGCAAAAGTTGTAATAAATGCTCTGACAATTGCAAGCAAAGATGATCATTGCCACATTTCCAAAGGAACAAGAAAATGTTTGTGGACAATTACTTTCTAATCATAGCTAGAAGCAACTCACTAACCAAAAATTATAGCTAGAAGCAACTCACTAACCAAAAATTATAGCTAGAAACAAAAGGTCCATTTTGAGTAATAGCAAATGGCTTGTATTTTTTTTTAAGGAAACATTGTTTCCTGCAGCTTTATCAGGGAAAATTAAGAGCAACCCCCTTTCTGAACACCTGACCTCTTGACTCAAAGTCTTGAGCCCTTTAGCAGACATACGACACTAGAAAGTTTTACATTTTCTTTTTCATTATAATTATTGTGCTAATTTACTAGTCACAAGCCTAATTTCAAGATGTATGAACATTATTCCAGGAAGTACAAATCTCAAAACTAAGAATTAGAAAACGTTAGTACATGCTTAATTGAGCATATGAATCCACAATTAGGTACCTGAAGAGAGCACCAGGCCAAATTGAAGATGCTAACAAGCCAGAGAATGGCATAGAGAGCAACTACTACATGCGATCTGCCATTAGAAACCTTCGAGAAGCTTCTCTTGGCTTGGGAAGCCAAGTATAGAACAAAGAGTGCTGAAGGCACTATCACCAACACATTATGCCATAAACCATGACACTCCACAAGCCAACCGTACAACCAACCGCTGCCGCCTTCTCCGACCACCTTTGTTGCGGAAGAAGACGGTGGTAGCTCCGTCACTATGGATTCAATAGATCTCATCTTTTAATCAATCATCCGTGTAATTAATTGTCAGGTGAGAGTTGTTGTTGTTAGAAGATAAACTGATCGGGAGTTCGGAACCGGTTTAGGTAGAAAATATTATCGGACTTTTTTATGCTCCATATTTTAAATAAAAATGAGTAAAATTATTACTGCATCACACGTACTGGTGTAAAATTGGACTCAAACTCAATTGACCCGTCCAATCCGTCTAAATTTTAATGGGTTTGAGCATTCATATACTATTAAATGGGCTAAGTTTGAGTTAGTCTATCTTAACTCATTCATCTTGAACAGCTCAAATCAACTCATTAAATAGTCTAAAGTAAGTCATTTACTATTCTATTATTTACTAAATTCTTCTCTTTCATATTTTTTTACTTTTATAAAAAAAAAATATATATGATTTTTTTTATAAACTCCTCCCCTACCCCTCCACCCCATGTCCTACCCCATCCTCAAATTTCTTACATATCCCCACCTCCCGCCCTACCCTCCACCCTACTACATTCTCAAATTTCTATTTTTTATTTTTATTTTTTATAAACAATTTATAAAAAATATGAATTATTTTCTTACACTCGCCCGGCCTACCTACACCCTCTACCCCACACCATTCTCAAATTTCTATTTCAGATTCTTTTTAATATAAAAAATATGAATTTTTTTCTCACCCCTATCGCCCTAACCTCACCCTGCCCCCCACCCCACTTCCATCCTCAAATTTCTATTTCATATTTGTTGTTACTTTTATAAATAAATAAAAAATGAAATTTTATCTTACACCTTAGGTCATACCCATCCCCACCCTACTGCCAATCTCAATTTTTTTTATATTTTTTTTTTCTTTTATAAAAAAAATATAAAAATATTAATTTTTTTCTTACCCCATACCCACTTTACCCTTCATCCCCGCCCCATCTTCAAATTTCTACTTCTTTTTTTAAAACTTTTATAAAAAATATGGAATTTGTTCTTACTTCCCCCTACCGCCCTAACCCCACATATCCTCACCCCCACTCCATCCTTAAATTTTTATTTCATATTTTTGTTACTTTTATAAAAAAATGAAATTTTATCTTACCTCCCCTACCTCCCCTTTTACCCAATCTCAAATTTATATTTTATATTTTTTTACTTTTATAAAAAAATTATAAAAATATGATTTTTTTCTTACCCCCTACCCACACATACCCCTCCACCCTATCCACACACCTACCCCTTCACCCCCACTCATCCTCAAATTTCTATTTCATATTTTTTTTTACTTTTATAAAAAATATGAAATTTTTACTTACCTCCCCTACCGCCCTAATCCCACCCCACCCATACTCAAATTTCTATTTCATATTTTTGTTACTTTTAAAAAAAATATCAAAAAAATTGTACCTCCCTAACCCCAGAATTTCTATTTTATATTTTTTAAAATTTTATAAACATTTTATACAAAATATAAATTTTTTTCTTATCCCCCTCTGCCCTAACCCCACCTCATTCTCAAATTTCTATTTTATATTTTTTTTACTTTTTCTAAATAATTTTATAAAAAATATGATTTTTTCTTACCCCGCCCCCTATTCACATCTACCCCTTCCACCCTCACCTCATCCTCAAATTTCTATTTCATGTTTTTTTTTTTTTTGCTTTTATAAAAATTAAAAAAATCTTAAAAATATTATTCTTATTTTAAAAATTAAGATATGAAAAAATCAAATAACATCATAGAATATAAGTTTGAAATTTGTAAAAGTAAAGGGTCAAGTTGGGTTATGATCCATCATTTAGCCCATCTTGACCCGTCCATCTTAACCCATGTAAGTTTTCGACGGGTTGGACATTGACTCATCCCCAACTTCAGCCCATCTTGACCCGCTCAACTTCAGTCCATCTTGACCCGTTCAACTTCAGTCCATCTTGACCCGTTCAACTTCAGCCCAAATAGCTCATCTGCTACCCTAATCACACGTGTCAAACGTATTATTAAAAATGTGTAAAATCATTGCTACTCAAATTATTAGAGAAATTATCAGTTACTACAACTTACGTACATCCTTTTCAATTTTGTAACGAGTCATTGTCATTCAATTGTTACCGCTGCTATTTTCGTGTTACAACAATAATACTATTTAGTGTAATTTTATAAAATTGGGTCTAAAAATAGAATAAGAATAATAATAATAATATACTCAATAAAATTTTATTACGTGAGGACCACTGCTACTTTCGTATTATCATAGTAAATTGTAATTTTATAATCATTGAGACATAGAATGATGGACGGTTATTGGTCAAATGACGCGTATTACACGTTGGTAAATGAAGGAAGAAGTGTACGAAGTGTAAAATCAAAACCTATTGGAAAAGGGCCGCGACGTCCCGGCGGAGCCGAGGCCCTTCGACGCCACCACCTCAAGGGCCTCAGCGCTTCAGAGGCAGTGAGGTCGACAGATAACGAAAAGTTTCTGACTTTTAGGTTGGTTTTGGAGCATTAATCCTCTATTACTTGACACTTGAATTCAACCATTATGTGGTTGAATAACACCTTTCAGTACGTGCCATTACATGGTCATTGATTGCCATTAGTTCACTAAATGAGAGGTAATCTTACACACACTATAAATTGAGGTCATTTGCTCAATTGTAGAACACACTTCATACATGTATAGTTCAGATTTTTTGAACTTCTTCCTCTATAGCATACACTCAAAGGTTCTTCTTGAGAAACACTTGAGTTTCCTTTGCTCATTTGTTTAGTTGCTATGTTTTATCTTGGGAGACAGTTGCCCATATCATAAAAGGATATATTGTCACGCCCCGAATCCCGGGCCCGTGACTGGTGCCTTACCCCGGGCACCCTAGTGATACAACATCAGAGAAAACCAGCGGAAAATAAAACACGAGTCATGAAACAAGAGATATAATAAATAAACAGGCCAACCAAAACGATTGCGCCCGGTATATACATAAAAACCCGACAGTTAACCTTTTACAAACCACGCCACAACTCTGGCACTCTAAGATTTACAACAACTATGACGGACGGGCTCGCCATACCACAGAATACAAGAACCTACAACTCGGGAAACATACAAAGATAAGCCTCAGAAGGAACGGAGCTTCCCAACACTTGAAATGAGATCCTAGGCGGGGATCGCGTAGATGTACCTCTACTGCGGCATGAGCGGCCGAAGGTCGATCTGGCAGTACCAAGTATGTGAAATCAAATCGTAAATGAAATCATAATAGCTTAAAAAGCGGGAGACATGTATGATAACCAAAATACGATCGCAACATAAGCGATCAGTCGGGGACTCACGCGCCAAAGTCACCACTCGAGTATAACTATGGGTCTCACGCCCACAACATCTATCATGTTCGCATCGTGGCGCGTGCCGGAATCGCCTCGGTGTAGACGTGTCCGTGATGCAACAATAATATGGCGCGTGGCCACGTACCGAATCTTTGACGGTGTAGGCATGCCCGTGTAACCTCAATATGATATCTTGGGTGGTCAACCTGCCGCACGCGTGCCCCCGGAATCTGCGTCGGTGTAGACACGCGTCCATGTTGCGATAATAACCATATATCGGGTAATCAACGGCGCGTGGCCGCGTGCGGAATCTGCGTCGGTGTAGACATGTCCGTGACATCAACAACAAGCGATAATCAAAATGGAAACATACGTGGAATTCTCCATCACCGCCAAGACGTCCAGTAAGTTCTCGACAAGTCAACCGCCTCTATCGAGACGCGGTAATACGAAATACCACACTTGCACAACAAAGGCTATCATCACAAGCGGCGTAGGCAAGTTTCACAACAACAAGCATAGGCAAGTTTCACAACAACAAGCATAGGCAAGTTTCACAACAACCGAAAGGCAAGTTTCACAATAACAAGTAAAGGCAAGTTTCACAACAACTCAAAGTACTTTCATTTTATGCCAAAGTCGGGTTTTAACCACTAAAGTACTACGTCGTTAACTTCTTTTAAAAGAGATCCATTACTTTTATAAAAGTCACCCGATACGTA
This sequence comes from Przewalskia tangutica, assembly GCA_029844215.1. Taxonomy (NCBI): domain Eukaryota; kingdom Viridiplantae; phylum Streptophyta; class Magnoliopsida; order Solanales; family Solanaceae; genus Przewalskia; species Przewalskia tangutica. The sequence continues at coordinate 15,585,403 of CM056731.1, read as the reverse complement.
GTATTAGAATGACGACCACATTCCCTTTTCAAAATCAAGTAACAACATTCTTTTCCTAAGTTCGGTTTACTAGTTTGATTACTCAAGCTTCCGTTTTCAAATGGTTTCATAGTTCATAAACTTAATCACTTGATTCCTTTTAGAACAATTGAGTAATATATGTCTCACGTGAGTAGGTTATTCTTGTTTACAACATTCTTATTACAGCAGCCATGATCTAGAAAATGTAATATCATTTTGTCTCATCTTAGTTTCTATGCAGATGGAGGTTTCTACTGTTTTTAATACGCTACATCATTATTCAATACATTTTCCTTTATTAACGCTGCAGTGGTCTGTCGATACACATTTTGATTTCCGAAATCAGTAAAACATTATCCCTTTAAATACAACCAAGTACTCATTACTCACGAATGAGGTTTCACACAAACATCCACATTAAAATAAATAAGTTAAGTCTCTTATCTTATAAGATCAAGTCTCTTAACTTCTAACATCAGTAAACCATTTTCTTTACCTCTCTTAAGACATTATACCTAACTCCCCATAAAGCTAGTATAACTCTTTTTTAAAACCTTTAAAACCAAGTGTTACTCTTTCTTTCAAAACGATTCACAAATCTTTTGAAATACTTCAACTTCTTTATTAACACATAACAAGCCAGTTATAACTAAATCAGTTACCTTTTAAAAACCACAAAGTATTTGCTTATCCACATAAAGCTATTATAACCGACTTCCCATAAAGCCGTTATAACACTTTATGTTTTTAAACCAATCAAATACATTTAGCCCGTATGCGTCACCGTACTACATAGTTCACACATATCATGCTAGAAGAGATAGGAAGAGGTTCACATACCTCGCGACGATTGTCGACTAATAGCAAAACGCTCCAAGTACCTCAAACCACCGGCTACTCCTTAAGCCAAGTGGATCACTCCACACGTAGTACTTCAACCTATAAGGCCACGCGACTTATTAACATCTAGATCTCAACGTTCCAATATCTACGAGAAAATTCGGCGACCTCCCCACGGCGTAAATCTCTCCTCTATCGAGTAGGCCACCAAGCCAACGAGGGTTTATACGCCTAACCGGGCGTGTACAATTCTACTCGATGTCTACACAAGTCTCTTGTCTGATCCCATGTAATTACTGATTCGATTCGATTCTTTATTATCCTTCTAAGTGATTCTTATTCAATTCTCATTCTTGAGCTTAAGTCAAAAGACATTGCCACAATACTAAGTTCGATTCTATATATAGTATACAACAACTATATATTCAACACTTATGTAATTTCCAATTACAATAGGGACAAGATATTTACCTCGATAAGCCCAAAATTATCCTAGTTTAAAGTCGCTCACGAGCAAGGTTTAGCTCAACTCCGTGCGCTCGACCGCTCCAAACTACCCTTAGAAGTTCTAACCAACTTCTACTTACAACTTCAACAACGGTGAAGATTTCCTTAGGGTTTCGTTTTTGTGGCTAAAGGAAGTATAATCGTATTTTACGGGCTTTTGTATAAGTGTAACCTTGGGAATACTACAAGGTATTTGGGCCAGTATTTGGACATTACAACAATACTAGGAGAGTATTTCTATACCACAACAAGGGTATTATATGAAAACAACTAGGCTAGGGGTACCCCACTGGCCAGACACCACAAAGGGAGGGTGTTGCTCTCGGCAAAGGCCTTAACAAAGGGAGGGTGTTGGGCGATTTCAAGGTTGAGGAGAGGGAGAGATTTTTAACACTTAGAACAATTTTTGGATGAAGAAGTTCATCAACATGGAGGGTATTTATAGGTCAAGCAAAGGCCAACCAATGGCGAAGATCCATCAAGTGTATAGCAAGTGTAGGGCTAGGATTCACCTAAGTACACCTTATCCATCTACCACCAAAATATCCTACCTAACCCGACTAAAAGCGAGGCCAAATCGTCCAAGCCTTGCCATGTTTGCCGTCGAGCCTTCCAATGTGAGGGTGACACGTGTCACCCTCCCGTTGGTCCAAACTGTTTCGTCTTTCGGAAAAATCCGCAAAAATTAACAATGACATAGCGGAAATTCCCTACGAAAGTGTGGAAGCGTTTTCGAAAAAACGACTCCTTTCGGCACTTGTGTACAAATTTGAAACTAGCCTACTTTAAGGCTCAAATTATAATACGACACACTCACGTACATACTGGAAATACGGGGTATAACATTCTTCCCTTAGAAACATTCGTCCGAATGTTCCTTCTCAATCTCAACACAAACACGCGCCAAGATATAGTCTTCCCGCTATACGTGAAAACAATCATGCCACACCGCCATGAAATAACAAATGCACAAAATACGAAATCCCAAGTCCACGAGGAATCACCTCTGTTATCACAAAAGTTCCCACTGAGTCTAACATATACTCCTCTGCGCCTTCATTTCACAAAAGAAACGATCACACTCGTTCACTTCTCCCTACCGTCGTGCACTGTTCGAACACTCGAACTCTTCCCGATCTGCACGCCACCGATCAGCAACGTTTCCAACCGAGTCACTACCTCCAACTTGGTCATCTTACTAACCTCGATTTCCTCTAAGGCCATTCTCGGCTTTCACGAACCGATTCGGTCGAACGTATCCACGAACTCATAAGATGGTCATCTAAACTTGGGCTAGCACCCTCGTGACCACGCCACTGGCGGGACCACCCGAGCTGACCCAGCGCCGAAGCAGGCGCGGGTTGGCCGCAACACGGCCCAACCCGACCAGCTATCGCGCCCGACTCTTGCTCCTCGACACGGAACAATCTTGCTAAAACACATCATGAAAGCTACCACTTTCATTTACCCAACCCAGGGACTTATCACACAATACATTCTAGGCATAAAATGCACTCTGACAAGGATCACTCGCAAAATCTTGTACTCAAGACGGCGCTACATCTAAGGTCTCAACTGTAATATTCTAAGGTTCATCATTTTCTACTTTGAGGCTTACCCTTTCACTAAGCATGTTTCTAAATCACATTTTAGCACCAAGCTATCCGAACATAACACATAACACATTATCATAACATACAAAACTCTAGATGGTGAAGGATATACCTGAAAATAGGCGGTTCAAGGACCGCTAAAACTGGGAACTTCCACCGCGACCTCTACCGTGGCATCGCTCTCACAGTAGTCTGTGCTATCTACAGCGCTACCACGCAGTCGGACGGTCTCGTCATATGGCCTGTTGGCGCAAGAATAACAAGCTCCTTGGTACTACGACCTTTCTCGAAATGCGGTCTACATCGACCACCGAGGTAGGGGTGGTGCATCCGCCAACACCCTACTCGCGAACATCCGAAACACGGGAGCGGACTCTCACGAATATCCCGAGGTCCCGGCTGCGGAGGACCACTCTGCAATGGCGGAGTACATAACTAGTCTGCTTCTTGGCGGTCCGCCTCGAAAGTCGCCAAAATAACCGCCGTCTTGGCGCCTTACCTGTGGCGGTCCGCTGCGTCGATCTGCGCTCGCCGCGCAGTCGTGAGCACGAATGCGGCAATGTCCATGCGGTGAAGAAACACCGAACAACTCTGCTAGGTAATCATCGAGCCTGTAACATATCGGTGCACTCGATCCTCCATACTAGCTACTAATGCGGGAACATCACCGGGCGATGAGTCGAACTCACATTGTACTCGGCTATGCGCGGATTCGCCTCAACATCAAAAATCGTCGGCCGAGCCCTCGCCGTTTGTGGAGGCGAAATGTGCCGAAGGCCGAAAACTTCGTCCCAAGCGGTGGAAGTGCATGCTCTCCCGGAAAGCTCGCGAAGTCAAACGATCGGCTGCGGTATCACGCGGCCGTCTGAACAAATGTCACAGACTCGATCTCTGAAGCCTTGATCACGCGTGATCCTCTGCGGTAGACGGATGAACTCCTGCGGATCATCCTCGGCCTCGACCAGTAAAACTCGGGCGGGCTCTGACTAAGAAATCCGTAGCCTCAGTATGCGCCTCGGGTGCTACAGTCTTCTTTGGGCCAGGCTGCTGCGTCGGCCTATCTCATATCGGCCTGACCACGGCGATAATCGGGCCGTCTCGCGTGACCCGTCTCCGCTCGGTGTGGGGTGGAGGCTCGAGTCTTGTAGTCTCGGCGGCCACTGCTGCGACTCTAAACTTCTTTGGTCTGGCGGCGTTGCAAAACTTCGCCGTCTGAAGCACTACCTCAGTCTTGGCCGGGCGTGCGCCTCGTACTCTCTGAATCCCACTAGCGGCTCCGCCATTGCGCCGCCTCGGGCCACTGGTTGCCTTCGCGAGGCATAAGCGGTAAAAGCGAAACACGTCGGAGGGTCCAACTTACAACACGACTAAAGCACGATCTCGGAATGAGAAGAATGGAAACCAATCCTAAATGTCCTATAGTCTCACGATTATAGATGTGGTGCACACACCGATAATCAGACTCTACTGAACGCGATGCATGAGACACTTTCAGAGGACTAATCGCTCGATACCACTTTGTCACGCCCGAATCCGGGCGTGGTAGTGCCTACCGGGCACTAGTGATACAACATCGAGAAAACGGCGGAAAAATAAAACACGAGTCATGAAACAAGAGATATAATAAATAAGCAGGCCAGCAAGCGATTGCGCCCGGTATATACATAAAAACCGAGCAGTTAACCTTTTACAAACCACACAGCGATTACTCTGAGCATAAGATTTACAACTATGACGGACGGGGCCGCCATACCACAGATATGCGAAGAACCTACAACTCGAGGAAGCATGCAAAGATAAGCCTCGAAGGAACGGAGCTTCAACACTGAAATGAGATCCTAGGCGGGGATCGCGGCCGATGTACCTCTACTGCGGCGTGAGCGCGGCCGAAGGAGGTCGATCTAACAGTACAGTATGTGGCGTCGAAATCACGTAAATGAAATCATAATAGCTTAAAAGCGGGAGACATGTATGATAACCAAAATACGATGCGCAACATAAGCGATCAGTCGGGGACTCACGCCTCAAAGTCACCACTCGAGTATAACTATGGGTCTCGCGCCCACAACATCTATCATGTTCGCGTCGTGGCGCGTGCCGGGAATCTTGCCTCGGTGTAGGCGTGTCCGTGATGCAACATAATAACAAGCGCGTGGCGCGTACCGGAATCTGCGTCGGTGTAGGCATGCCCGTGTAACCTCAATATGATATCTTGGGTGGTCGACCTGCGCGTGGCCACGCCCGGAATCTGCGTCGGTGTGAACGCGTCCATGTTGCGATAATAACCATATATCGGGTGTCAACGTGGCGTGGCCGCGTGCCGGAATCTGCGTCGGTGTAGACATGTCCGTGTGACATCAACAATGAGCGATAATCAAAATGGAAACATACGTGGAATTCTCCATCATGCGGCCGCGTCGAGTAAGTTCTCGACAAGTCGGCCTCTATCGAGACGCGGTAACACGAAATACCACTTGCACAACAAAGGCTATCATCACGGCATAGGCAAGTTTCACAACAACAAGCATAGGCGAGTTTCACAACAACAAGCATAGGCAAGTTTCACAACAACCAGTGAGGCAAGTTTCACAATAACAAGTAAAGCAAGTTTCACAACAACTCAAAGTACTTTCATTTTATGCCAAAGTCGGGTTTTAACCACTAAAGTACTACGTCGTTAACTTCTTTTAAAAGAGATCCATTACTTTTATAAAAGTCACGATACGTAGTATTAGAATGACCAACCCACATTCCACTTTTCAAAATCAAGTAACATTCTTTTCCTAAGTTCGGTTTACTAGTTTGATTACTCGAAGCTTACCGTTTCACATGGTTTCATAGTTCATAAACTTAATCACTTGATTCCTTTTTAGAACAATTGAGTAATATATGTCTCACGTGAGAGTAGGTTATTCTTGTTTACAACATTCTTATTACAATGACCGTGATCTAGAAAATGTAATATCATTTTGTCTCATCTTAGTTTCTATGCGGATGGAGGTTTTACTTGTTTTTAATACGCTACATCATTATTCAATACATTTTCCTTTATTAACGCATTTGCGATGGTGCGTCGATACACATTTTGATTTCCGAAATCAGTAAAACATTATCCCTTTAAATACAACCAAGTACTCATTACTCACGAATGAGGTTTCACACAAACATCCACATTAAAATAAATAAGTTAAGTCTCTTATCTTATAAGATCAAGTCTCTTAACTTCTAACATCAGTAAACCATTTTCTTTACCTCTCTTAAGACATTATACCTAACTCCCCATAAAGCTAGTATAACTCTTTTTTAAAACCTTTAAAACCAAGTGTTACTCTTTCTTTCAAAACGATTCACAAATCTTTTGAAATACTTCAACTTCTTTATTAACACATAACAAGCCAGTTATAACTAAATCAGTTACCTTTTAAAAACCACAAAGTATTTGCTTATCCACATAAAGCTATTATAACAGCTTCCATAAAGCGTTATAACACTTTATGTTTTTAAACCAATCAAATACATTTAGCCCATGTACGTCTACCGTACTACATAGTTCACACATATCATGCTAGAAGAGATAGGAAGAGGTTCACATACCTCGCGACGATTGTCGACTAATAGCAAAACGCTCAGTATCTCAAAGCCGCTACTCCTAAGCCAAGTGGATCACTCCACACGTAGTACTTGACTATAAGGCGCGGTGCTTATTAACATCAAGATCACAACGTTCAATATCTACGAAAATTGGCGGCGCTCACGCGCGGCGTAAATCTCTCTCTATCGAGGCCGGCTTAAGCCAACGAGGGGGTTTATACGTCTAACGGGGCGTGTACAATTCTACTCGATGTCTACTGCGCAATACCCATGATGTAATTCGATTCGATTCTTTATTATCCTACAAGTGATTCTTGTTCAATTCCTCATTCTTGAGCTTAAGTCAAAAGACATTGCCTGATACTAAGTTGATTCTATATATAGTATACAACAACTATATATTCAACACTTATGTAATTTCCAATTCTGATAGGGACAAGATATTTACCTCGATAAGCCCAAAATTATCCTAGTTTAAAGTCGCTCACGAGCAAGGTTTAGCTCGGCTCAGTGCGCTCAACCCGCTCCAACTACCCTTAGAAGTTCTAACCAACTTCTACTTACAACTTCAACACGGGTGAAGATTTCCTTAGGGTTTCGTTTTTGTGGCTAAAGGAAGTATAATCGTATTTTCCGGGCTTTTGTATAAGTGTAACCTTGGGAATACTACAAGGTATTTGGGCGAGTATTTGGACATTACAACAATACTAGGAGAGTATTTCTATACCACAAAGGGTATTATATGAAAACAACTAGGCTAGGGGGTACCCATAGACACCACCTGAGGAGGGTGTTGCTCTCGGCCAAAGGCCTTAACAAAGGGAGGGGTGTTGGGCGATTTCAAGGTTGAGGAGAGGAGAGATTTTTAACACTTAGAACAATTTTTGGATGAAGAAGTTCATCAACGTGGAGGGTATTTATAGGTCAAGCAAAGGCCAACCAATGGCGAAGATCCATCCAAGTGTATAGCAAGTGTAGGGCTAGGATTCACCTAAGTACACCTTATCCATCTACCACCAAAATATCCTACCTAACCCTTGACTAAAAGCGAGGCCAAATCGTCCAGCCTTGCCGTGTTTGCCGTCGAGCCTTCGATGTGAGGGTGACACATGTCACCCTCCCGTTGGTCCAAAATGTTTCGTCTCTCGGAAAAATCCGCAAAAATTAAAAATGACATAGCCGGAAATTCCCCTACGAAAGCTGTGGAAACGTTTCGTCGAAAAACGACTCCTTTCGGCACTTGTGTACAAATTTCGAAACTAGCCTACTTTAAGGCTCAAATTATAATACGTACACACTCACGTACATACTCTGGAAATACGGGGTATAACATATATACGGGGCAATTATGTCTTAAGAACAGAGTGAATATCACTCGACTCAACATCGCTCTTGTAACACTATCAGATTTAGTGCCTTTTGGTTTAAGGTTAAAACGAAGAACTCAAGATTCAAGACTCAAGACTCAAAGACGCATTCAAGAACGAAGATCATGATCATCAAACTCGTTGTGGTTGTCACAAATATTGTTAGGCTTCAAACTTGTTGTATTATAACCATTTTAGTTTATCCTTTCAAAACACTAGTAGTAGTTGTATATTAATCCCGTACATTCGATTGTGTAACTCGCAATTACATTTGTTAAAATTTTCAAATGAAATTCATAAATTTACGGAGTATATTCAATATACTTTTTTTCTTTAAAAAATAAGTAATATAATAAGTGTTAGAAATCCCGTTTTGACTCCTAAATAGGGATGTCAATGGGGCGGGGGCGGGGGAAGGGTACCCCATATCCGTACCCATCACCTAAAATTCACCTTCACCCCCGCCTCACCACCCATTACGATTTACGGGTAGTAATTTCTCCACCTGGCCCCGCCCCACTTACCCCGACGGGTAACCACTTACCCGGCGGGTACTCATCACAGGTAGTAAAAAAAAGAGGTCCAAAAAATGAAAAAAATAATTTTTTTCACTATGGTGTATCGAATATCAAAGTCTGAAACTTTATCAAAATATTAGGATATTAAAAGGTTAAAATAAAGCATGAAATTTATATAGAAGTTAACAAGAAATTTTATAGTCCTTTCAAATGATCACAATTGTAAAAAAAAAAAAAAAAAAAAAAACACTCTAATGTCATTACCAAAGTTGTCAAAAATGCATAGTAAAATTGTTGCATTGTACCATACATTTTCACACAAAAACATTACAAATTTCGAAGGGTACCGTACACTTTATTTTAAATGATAATAATAATACATTGATGACTTGACAAGAATCAGGGAGCCTTGACAAAAATAAGAGTTTTCAAGTGTCACGACCCGACCCCGGGGCCGCGACTAGTACCCTACTGGGGTACCCTGTCAGGTATATGTCAGAGAATAGCAGCGGAACATAACACAACACATAACTTCATAAAAAGGGTAAACATAATCGGCGGTAGATAAAGTTTTTCCATAAACATACTTAAACAAAGTATTTATAATACTGGTTCTTATAGCCCAAAATATATAGGTGGCCTGCACTTAAAGATAACAAGTGGCGGGACGGGGCCCGCCATACCACGGATGTACAAAATACCTATAGCATCGGGAATATCCATACGATAAATAAGCTTGGGAGAATGGAGCTTCGACAGGAATAGTGATCCAGAGCGAGGATCCTCAATCTGCTTACCACTGCGGCGTGAGCGGCCAGGAAGGGGTCGACACAATATGTACCAAATATGCAAAGTGGGAAAATCTTGTAATATGATATCATAAGTCTAAAAGCAAATTTGGAGTCATGGAGACAATAAAATACCTTTTCTTGTGCCTTACTAACAATGAGAGTGACAAGTATATATACATATATAATCTGCGCATAAAATAGGAGGCTCATGATCAAAGCAGTACCTCGCGTAGTATCAAAAGAAACCATCCTACTCGCGGGACTATTTCACCGCGTGGGTCTGTGGACCGCGTGAGGTACTCCTCGCGTCGGTGTACTGGCGTGGGACTATTTCACCGCGTAAGCCCATGGGACTCGCGTGAGGTATTCCTCGCGTCATGGGTAGCAAATCCACTGAGCAATTGGTATAACGATCTTGGGGACTTTCCGCCGGATATACTCTTACCAGAAGCAGATGGTATAACGATCTTGGGTGTACCTCGGATATACTCTTTGCTGGGCGGATGGTATAACGATCTTGGGGCTTGCCCGCCGGATATACTCTTATCTTTGGTGCGGATGATATAACGATCTTGGATCTACCCGCCGGATATACTCTTGCTCAAGCGGATGGTATGACGATCTTGGGGTGGCCGCCGGACATACTCTTATACTGAAGGAGGTGGTATGACGATCTTGGGGCTTGCCCCTCAGACATACTCTTACCCTATCTCAAACTGTCATCATATCATAATAATAATAAGTTAAGAAAACTTATAACTTCTTTTTAGACTTGTTCACATACTCTCTCATTTTAGTTTACTTAAGGCACTTAACCATATCTTTAATAAAAGAACACCGGGAGTTTAACCCAAGTACTACATACTTCAACTCTTTCAAAAGTGACTCTTCTTTATACATAAAAGCCTTTGGGCAATTGATGCCTTTAAATCAATTTGCCTCTTCATATAATTATCTTACTTAGAGTAAATCCCTTCTCATTAACCTTTTATGAAGCTAATAGACCAACTTCCCATAAAGTTGTTATATTAACTCTATACTTTAGTAAAAATCATACTTTTCCCTTAACCAAGGACTTATAATGCTCTAAAACGAAAAGTCATTTTATACTCAAAACAAGTAAGAACACCAAATCTTGTACGTCTATCGTACTACATAGTTTCATCTATTCATGCTCAAGAGATAGGAAAGCTTCACATACCTCTTTGGTCAATCCACTTGCCAAGTCCAAACTACCGCAAGTAATATTCAACCTAAAATAATCATGATACGCTTGTTAACCTCTAATCTCAAGTAGAACAATCCAAGTTCTAAGTCACTAAATTCTATGGAAAATTGGGCAGCATTTCCCTTGTTTCTACTCCCTTTGCCACCTTTTCTCAAGGCCGAATTTATCATCCAAACACCACAATTAAGGCTCAACAATCCAACATTTTAGGGGATTACACATCCAAACTTGGGTGTGTAAAATTCTGCCCCACTAGTTACAACAATTTACTTATCACTTCTAAGGTAGTTTTTAGGCTACAACATGCTCATAATCACTTCTTAGCCATTTCTTTCATACCCAAACCACATTTCTAACATGCAAAGATTCTAGAAGCATTATTTACTACCACAAGTTCTTTCTTCTAAACATGCAACACTTAGAACTAATTCTAAAGGAAGAAATGTTACCTTAAAGTTTTAGCCAAAACTTATTCCAACTATTGCTAGCTTCCTTGCCAAGAACACCACCACAACAATGTCAACAAGCTAACCACAAGCTTCCTTTCTTGCTCTTAACTTTCAGATTTTTCTTGGGTTTTCTTAGAGATGAGCAGATTTTAGAGAGAGAGAGAGTGTGAAGATGAAAGATGGGAAGAATGACCAAGTCTTGGTCAATATATTGCATGTAGAGAAAATCAGATGGGGGACACTTGTCACCCTCCCATGGTCTCTTTTAAAACAAAAATCAGATTTTCTAAGTTTTTCGCCCTTCCCGCCTTCGTTTCGCCGCGGCCATGGCGTACTCAAACTCCGCAGTTTCGAACTTTCGCGCCGCGTTCGCTGCATGGCGCGCGGCGCTGCAACTTCGCGACCTCTCGATTTAGGCGCCGCTGCCTCGCATACGCGCGCCGCGCCTGCCGCTTTGCTCGAACGCATTTACGCCCGATCGCTGAACTTGTAACTCTATAACTTTCTACTCCGACGCCTATCGATTTAGCGGTTGGTTGCGTTGGAATCAAGACTCAACGAACTACGTCCTAGGCCTTTAAAATACTTAGGAACTCTCAACGAATCGGGTCATAACCCTCTCAAAGTTGACTAAAACCGTCTGAACGACCAGTCAACCTCGCCCTTCTAAGTTTTAAGTCTTACATACTTTCGTACGTTTCCATACGTAGGGTCAGAACTACGGGGTATAACATTCTCCCCCCCTTAGAAACATTCGTCCCGAATGTTCCTTCTAGGCTTACTCAAATCACAACATCGACATAGACCCTCTTAACTATTCATTCGTAATAAAGAAGCTCCACGAGCCACAACATACAGAAGCGTAAATGCTAAATCAAAACTAACAAGCAGGAAAGTAGGTTACCTGGAGGTATAGGGAATAAGTGAGGATACTTCTTCATCATGTCATCCTCTGCTTCCCACGTCATTTCCTCCCTGTTGCTCCGCCATGGACCTTGTGAAGCCACGTCTTTCGTCCGAAGTCGTCTAACCTGACGATCGAGTATCGCTATGGGACTCTCTTCATACGATAACTCCTCTGTTACTTGGACATCCTGAACCGGGTGCACTCTAGATGGATCTCCAATACATTTCCGCAACATGGACACATGAAAAACTGGATGCACCGCCTCCAAATCGGACGGAAGATCTAACTCATAGGCAACCTTGCCTACCCTACGGACAATCTGATACGGCCCAATGTACCTTGGGCTAAGCTTCCCTTTCTTTCCAAATCTCATCACGCCCTTCATGGGCGATACCTTTAGAAAAAACCCAATCATCTATCTCAAATTCCAAGTGTCGACGCCGATGATCTGCATACGACTTCTGCCGACTCTGAGCTGCCAATAACCGCTCCTGGATAAGCTTCACCTTATCCATCGTCACTGAACTAACCGCCCGACTAACTGAACTTCTCCCACCTCGAACCAGCCTATCGGTGACCTGCACTTCCTCCCGTATAAGGCCTCATAAGGCGCCATCTGAATACTGGAATGGTAGCTGTTGTTATAAGCAAACTCCACGAGAGGTAAATGATCCTCCCAGCTACCCCTGAAATCAATAACACAAGCCCGCAGCATATCCTCGAGTGCTCGATAGCGCTCGGCCGTCCGTCCGTCCGAGGTGAAACGCCGCATCGAGACTCACTGTCCCTAATCCCTTCGAAAGGACCTCAGGAAGTTAGCCGAGAACCGCCTCTATTCGATATAATCGACACCGACTCGTGCGCCTCACAATCTCTCTAATATATAATCGCATAGTCCTCACCAAAACGCTGCTCGATGGGAAGAAAATGGGCTGATTTAGTTAGCGCTGTCGATAATCGCCCAAATGGAATCATGCTTCCTCCGAGTGGTAGGTAGCCACGTAATAAAATCCATATTTATCACCTCCCACTTCCAAGTCGGAATATCAATGGTTCTGCAACTTCTCCGAACTTCGGTGCTCAATCTTAACTCGCGACAATTCCGCACGCGCTACGAACTCCGCAACGTCCTCTTTAGGCCATCCCACCAATACACGTCCGAGGTCATGGTACATCTTAGTCGACCCGGATGAATAGAATAACGAGCACCGTGCCTCCCTGCACCGCCGACGGTCCTCGCTACATCGGAACACACAACCGCCTCGAATCTTAGCACCCCATCGCGCTACTCAAATAGACTCTTCTCCTTCGGAGAGCTGCGTCTCTGCATCGCACCAAAATCGGATCCTCATATCGCCGCTCCTTACCTCGATGATAGAAGACTCGCAACCTCTCGAACCCGAATTCCTCACTATCGAATCAACCAAACGAACCCCAAGGCTCGCTAATCGATGTAACTCTGACCATATCCTCTTCTGCGTTGAACATCGCGGACTACCCATCGATCTGCGACTAAGGGCATACGCCACCACATCGCCTTCCCGGGTGGTATAGAATATCAACATCGTAATCCTTAAGTAGCTCCAACCACCGTCTTTGTCGCAAGTTCGACTCCTCGTGAAGATATACCGAGACTCTTGTGTGCGTAAATGTCCACATGAACTCCATATAAATAATGTCTCCGATCTTTAAGGCATGAATCATCGCCGCCTCCAAGTCATGTGGGATAGTTCTTCTCATGTTTCCTAAGTCGGGATGCATAAGCTATAACCTTGCCGTCGCATCAGACGCACTCCAAGCCCGACACTGACGCGTCACAATAAACCACATATCCATCTAAGCCCTCGGAAGAGTAAGAACCGGGCGGTTGTCAACTTCTCCTTTAGCAATGAAAACTTTCCTCACAAGTATCCGTCCACGGAACATAGCCGCTTATCGAGTCACTTAGTCAAAGTCTTTGAAATAGAAGCAAACTTCTCCACAAACCTCCGATAATAACACCGCAAGGCCCAAAGTTGCGCAGACTGCGATTGTAGTGGTCAGGCCAAGTCTGATCGCTTCAATCTTTGTATCAACCCGAATACCATCGGCCCGATAACATGCCCTAAGAAAGCCACCGACGCCCCGAACTCGTGACCGAGAACTTGCATACAATTGCCGGTCTCGGAGGACTCAATACCGCCCTCAAATGATCCATATGCTCCTGCACTGTGCGCGAATACACCAAGATATCATCAATGAAAACTATAACGAACATATCCAAGAATGGCCTGAACACCCTATTCATCAAATCTATGAATACTGCTGGGGCGTTGGTCAACCCGAAAGACATCACCCTGAACTCAGAGTGCCCATACCGGTCCCGAATGCGATCTTTGGGATATCTACCTCTCTAACTCGCACTGATGATAACTGCACCGTAGGTCTATCTTGAAAACACTTTGCACCTGCAACCGTCAAACAAATCGTCAATCCCGGGAGGATATCTATTCTTGATAGTTACCTTGTTCACCGTCAGAATCAATACACATACGCAGCGTCCCATCCTTCTTCTTTACAAATAACACCGTGCTCCCAAGGAGAAACACTTGGCCTAATAAAGCCTTTCTCCAAAGAAATCTTTCACTGGTCCTTCAACTCCTTCATTGGCAGTGCCATCTGTATGGCGGAATAGATATCGGCCAGTATCCGCGCCAAATCAATGCAAACTCAATCTCCTTTCGAGGGATGCGGAAGCTCATCCGGGAATACGTGCGAAACTCTCTAACGGCCGAATCGATGAAGGTCCGTACCTCACCTCGGTGTCGAATACCGAACCATATGGTAGATATACCCTTTCCGCACCATCTTCCTAGCCTTGAGGTAAGAAATAAACTTACCTCTCGCGACGTGTATTCCCTTCCACTCGCAATCGGCCACGAAACCGAACCGAACTAATCTCTCTCTCATACCCACATTGGCATAGCAAGATTCTATCCAATCCATAACCATAATCACATCAAAGTCTGTCATATGCAACTCTATCTAGTCGGCTATAGTGTGACGTGTATCTATAGTCACAGGACAAGACTTATACACTCGCCACTACCATCGAATCACTCATCGGGCGTAGCCACCTCAAAAGGTCTTATGGACTCGGCTCTATCCCTATTCTACTGGCAATATGAGGAGATATGTAGGACAAGGTAGAACCTGGATCTATCAAAGCATATACATCACAGCAAGAAACCAATAATGTACTGCGACGACATCCGCGACGCCCCGGTCCCGCTGACCGACATAGCATAGATGCGGTCGAGGACCGCTAGAATCGAACCCCTACCACGACCTTCGCCGCGCCTTTGTCCCATAAGTACCACGCCCGGGCGCTAACCATCGAAGATGAAGATCCAAAGAATGCCCGTCGGTCGAACAGTACTCCCGCCGCCTGGCGACGACAATCCTTCTTCGGATGGCCTCGCTGCCACAAGAGTAACATGATTCGAACCCATACGGCACTCGCCGAATGAGACCTACCGCATCGAACGCACCGAGGTAGGTGGTCTCGATTAGTCGCGGTCTCGCCTCGAAACTCGGCGTCCCGAGCCACGACCGCTTCCCGAATAACCTGGCGATCGACCTCCGCGTAAAATCGAGAAGGAGCACTCTGTGCTGGCTGGAATGTGGACCTATTCTGCTGCTGAGGCTGCCCGCCTCGAGAACCGCTCTGAGAACCCGATGTCACGCCTCTTGGCCGCCCAAATCTAGCCGATCCCGCCTTCTCTCGATCCTCGCGCGTATGCCGCATCTCCGCAATATCCATCCTCGGTGAAGTGCCACTCCTAAGGCAAGCGAATCGTGTGACGGCCCAGCCCCATCACGTATCTATGAACCCTGTCTGCCATATCAGCTACAATGGTGTGTGCATATCTGGCCAAGGAGTCAAACTCCAGGCTGTACTCCCTGATAGTCCTCCCGTCCTGTCTCAAGGTCAAGAACCTATCTACACGGGCTCTCCTCACCTCGGCAAGAAATGGTCTAGAACGCCTCGTGAACTCCTCCCAATCACCGGGAAGAGCATCTCACCTCGACAATACCCATGACTCAAACCGGTTCAACGCAATATCGCGAACCGGTAAAAGCTAGTATAACCGACTCGGTCTCCGATGCCCTAAGAACTGCATGGTCCGTCAGAATCGCCGGACAAACTCCTGCGGATCCTCATCAAATCTCGAACCATAGAACTTCGGGTGACAACCCAAGAAATCCGAATCCAGAAATCGCGGCTAGGGTTAGCCGCCGCTCGCTTGGCCGCTCGCCACTATGCCGTCAAGAATCGACCTGCTCTCGTAATCACTGTACTCTCGATCGCGAGCTGGGGCTGGGATCGTTTCGTGAGCCGCGTCCGCCGCTCGAACTCACGAGGCCGGGCGAAGACGTGGAACTCGCCGCTCTAAACATCATCTCGTAAGGATCGGCTGTGCCTCGTGACTCTCCGCGTCCCACTAGCGACTCTCACCGCCGCTTGCCTTCGGGCGCGGTTGCCTTGCGCGAGGCATAAGCCCGATACATAAAGGAAAACATCGGGAGATTCAACCTATAACTCAAATTTATTGCACGATCTTAGAGTGAAAGAATGAAACCAATCCTAAATATCCTGCAGCCTCACGATTATAGATGTGGTGCACAACACACCGATAATCAAGACTCTACTAGACACTGCTCGTGGACACTTTCCGAGGACTAAGCGCTCGATACCACTTTTGTCACGACCCGACTCGGCCGCGACTAGTACCCTCTTGGGGTACCGCCGTATATGTCGAGAATAGAATGAACATAACACAACACATAACTTCATAAAAGGGTAAACATAATCGCCACCGATAAGTCGCTTTCCATAAACATACTTAAACAAAGTATTTATAATACAGTTCTTATAGCCCAAAATATATAGGTGGCCATGCACTTAAAGATAACAATCGTGGCGGACAGGCCCCGCCATACCCCGGATGTACAAAATACCTATAGCATCGTGGAATATCCATACCAATAAATAAGCTTCCGAGGAATGGAGCTTCGACACCTAATAGTGATCCTAGAACGAGGATCCTCAACTGCTACCCTTACCGCTGCAGATGAACGCGGCCCGGAAGGGGTCGAGACACAATATGTACCAAATATGCAAAGTCGGGAAAATCTTGTAATATGATATCATAAGTCTAAAAGCAATTTGAGTCATGAGGACAATAAAATACCTTTTCTGTGCCTTACTAACAATGAGAGTGACAAGTATATATACATATATAATCTTGCATAAAATAGGAGGCTCGTGATCAAAACAGTGGTACTCGCGTAGTATCAAAAAGAAACCATCCTACTCACGGGACTATTTCACCCGCGTGGGTCTGTGGACCCGCATGAGGTACTCGCATCGGTGTACTGTCACGGCGTGGGACTATTTCACCCGCATAAGCCCATGGGACTCGCGTGAGGTATTCTCGATCACGTGGTAGCAAATCCACGAACAGTGGTATAACGATCTTGGGGACTTTCCTCGGATATACTCTTACCCAAACAGATGGTATAACGATCTTGGGTTTGTACTCGATATACTCTTACACCTGGAGCGGATGGTATAACGATCTGGGCTTGCCTCGGATATACTCTTATCCTGGTGCAGATGGTATAACGATCTTGGATCTACCCTCGATATACTCTTACATCAAGCGGATGGTATGACGATCTTGGGCCGCCCGACATACTCTTATATTGAAGGAGGTGGTATGACGATCTGGGGCTTGCCCTCGCATATACTCTTACCCTATCTCAAATCACATCATATCATAATAATAATAAGTTAAGAAAACTTATAACTTCTTTTAGACTTGTTCACATACTCTCTCATTTTAGTTTACTTAAGGCACTTAACCATATCTTTAATAAAAGAACACCGAGTTTAACCCAAGTACTACATACTTCAACTCTTTCAAAAGTGACTCTTCTTATACATAAAGCCTTTGGGCAATTGATGCCTTTAAATCAATTTGCCTCTTCATATAATTATCTTACTTAGAGTAAATCCTTCTCATTAACCTTTTATGAAGCTAATAGACCAACTTCCCATAAAGTTGTTATATTAACTCTATACTTTAGTAAAAATCATACTTTTCCTTAACCAAGGGACTTATCGTTCTTAAAGCGAAAAGTCATTTTATACTCAAAACAAGTAAGAACACCAATCAGACGTCTATCGCATTTACATAGTTTCATCTATTCATGCTCAAGAGATAGGAAAGCTTCACATACCTCTTTGGTCAATCCACTTGCCAAGTCCAAACTACCGCAAGTAATATTCAACCTAAAATAATCATGATACGCTTGTTAACCTCTAATCTCAAGTAGAACAATCCAAGTTCTAAGTCACTAAATTCTATGGAAAATCAAGATTTCCCTTGTTTCTACTCACTTTGCCACCTTTTCTCAAGGCCGAATTTATCATCCAAACACCACAATTAAGGCTCAACAATCCAACATTTTAGGGGATTACACATCCAAACTTGGGTGTGTAAAATTCGCCCCACTAGTTACAACAATTTACTTATCACTTCTAAGGTAGTTTTTAGGCTACAACATGCTCATAATCACTTTTAGCCATTTCTTTCATACCCAAACCACATTTCTAACATGCAAAGATTCTAGAAGCATTATTTACTACCACAAGTTCTTTCTTCTAAACATGCAACACTTAGAACTAATTCTAAAGGAAGAAATGTTACCTTAAAGTTTTAGCCAAAACTTATTCCAACTATTGCTAGCTTCCTTGCCAAGAACACCACCACAACAATGTCAACAAGCTAACCACAAGCTTCCTTTTCGCTCTTAACTTTCAGATTTTTCTTGGGTTTTCTTAGAGAAGGAGGAGCGATTTTAGAGAGAGAGAGTGTGAAGATGAAAGATGGGAAGAATGACCAAGTCTTGGTCAATATATTGCATGTAGCAGAAAATCAGATGGGGACACTTGTCACCCTCCCATGGTCTCTTTAAACAAAAATCAGATTTTCTAAGTTTTCGCCCAAATTCCCGCCTCGGCGCCACACGGCCCGCCGTGGCCTAACCTCCGCAGCTCTCGAACTTTCGCCGACTGCTGTAACATCATGGCGCTGCAACTCGCGACCTTCGATTTTTAGGCGCCATGCTCGCATACGCGCTGCGCCCTCGCGCTTTGCTCGAACGCATTTCGCTCGATCGCTACGAACTTGTAACTCTCATAACTTTACCCGACGCCCTATCGACGAACGGTTGGTTGCGTTGGAATCAAGACTCAACGAACTACGTCCTAGGCCTTTAAAATACTTAGGAACTCTCAACGAATCGGGTCATAACCCTCCTCAAAGTTGACTAAAAACCGTCCGGAACGACCCGTCAACCTGTCCTTCGGAAGTTTTAAGTCTTACATACTTTCGTACGTTTCCATACGTAGGGTCAGAACTACGGGGTATAACATCAAGTCCTTGTCTAGTTCACAATACCAGAAAATTAACATAATTAAAGAATCCAACACAAATATGTACGGGACGAGTAGCGGGTCGGGGTGGGTACGAGGAGGGTAGCGGGTCGGGGTGGGTACGAGGAGGGTAGCGGAGCGGGGCGAGTATGGTGCAGGTCTTATATGAAATCCACTCGCCCTACTACCCATGACGAGTAGCACTTTTGATACTCATATCCATTCCACCACCCACTAAACCATACCCATACCTGCCCCGTTTACCCACCCCACCCCATCACTGTCACGCCCCGACTTTTCCTAAGTCTTTACTTAGGGCGTGATGGCACCTGGACAATTATTTTCCACCAGGAGCACCATTTTATTCTCTTTATTTAGAAATTTGAACTTATATTCAAATACGGAGCGATTAATAAAAATAACAATAAAGAAATATGTTTATGACTTTATATGAAAAAAACATAACGCGAGTTCATGCCGCAAATATTGTTTCTACATAGACATACCGACAAAGATTATTTTAAGTTGGAAGGAGATCATTCCACACGGGCATATCGAGACATTGAACCGACATTACGAACTCGACGAGTACGAAGCCCAAACAATGGACTTGGTATGAAAAGAGGTCATGGACGATCGCTAGCCTCGACGTGGAGCCTTTCCTCTATCACCCTTTCCTGAAACATGTTAAATAAAGAGTCAGCCCTACCATCTGGGGCTGAGTGAGAACCTTACCCTGCAATTCAAAGTAACACCACAATATTCCAAGTGCAATCACATTATAACGTAATAAGCATATTGCAAAAACATATCAGGTTACAACATCTTTAAATATGCAACCACTCCTCATAGGAAATTTTTGGTTTAACTAACACTTCATTTTATCTCGTATTATACGTTAAGACATCCCCCTGCATTTCCACATGTTTATTACATTTATATATTTGTGAACGCGTATTCACTTTTCATATTTATATATAGGTGAACATGTGTTCATCTTTCATATTTGTTGCGGCGTGCAACCCGATCCATTATATTTACGTATTTGTGAACACGTATTCACTTTACGTTTTGTTGCGGCGTGCAACCCGATCCATTATGTTTACGTATTTGTGAATGTGTATTCACTTTACGTTTTGTTGCGGCGTGCAACCCGATCCATTATATTTACGTATTTGTGAACATATATTCACTTTACGTTTTGTTGCGGCGTGCAACCCGATCCATTATATTTACGTATTTGTGAACGCGTATTCACTTTACGTTTTATTGCGCGTGCAACCCGATCCATTATATATTTATATATTTATGTGAACACGTATTCACTTTTCATATTTTTCTAAGATCAAATAAATACTATTCTCTTTTCTAACATTCTGTCATTCATACTTGTAACGATTATAACTTTTAACCATAACTCCAACTAAGGTGTTTCTCAGCGGAAACTAAGGTAAGACGGAGATCTTTCACTGTACCAAATTTCATTTAAAACTACTTTGGGTAACTAACACAAATTTATCCTCAAAACAGCCACATGAAATTTATTTCGCAGAATATTTATTAAACAACACCCAATCTTAGAATAGTCATAACTCCTAATCAGAAACCCGTTCAAGCCCCATAAGATCTCAAAACGACGAGAACAGAGAGCTACACGTCTCCATGTGAACAATCCTTTCATATTCTGTACCATTTGGTACAGTTTTACACTTTTATTCGCTGCCCTTCCTGGATCTCGATAGATCCGAGGCAGAAACTTTAAACAGCGATAACTCTCAATCCGTAAGTCGGATAGACCCCCGTAAGGTCTCAAAATGTCCACAACAAAGAGATCTAGAACTTTCATTTAGCAACAATTTTCATATTCCCGACAGATTAGTACAGTTTTACGTTTCAACGTCCTGCCCTTCTGGATTCCGACGAATCCGAGGCAGCAACTTCAAACTACAATAACTCTCAACTCGTAAGTCCGTTTTAATAAATATTTATATATATCTGTCCGTAACAGAGAGATTTACAACCATGTAAATTTTCATATAATTCTAATAAGTAAAACCCAATAAAAATAGTCCGTAATTATGCCTTTCCGAATTTCGACCAAATCTAAGGCAGGAACTTTGAACTATGATAACTTTCAAACCGTACGTCCATTTTACCTCATTTTTGGTTCTATATGATCATATTAGAGAGGTGTACAATTCCTCCGAATTTCATCAAATTCTAACAATTATAACTCAGTGAGAACAGTTCGTAAAGTTCATGACGCAACTAGTTGTCTAAACAATCAAAAGTTCAATATTTCTTTTCAACACTCAATTCTTATTCTAACATGTATTGAACTAAAAATAAAGGATGTTACCAAGAATTTCTGAGTGAGAAAACTCACCTTGTAAGTGTGAAAGGATTGTGGTTCGGTTGCTACAAGTGGTCCTTGCTCCTTAGTGTTCCCTAATTTTCTTGTTCTCCTTCCTCCCTTGATATTTTCTTGATTTTTTTCCTTCTTGTTCACTTGATTATTTTCTGATTTTCTAATCTTTGTGGTATGCACTTTGTTTGTGTATAAGTATAATGTATAAGTGGAGATAATTGTATAACTTATGGGAGATGGAAGACCAAGGGTGGAGGGGAATTGAAAAGGGGGGGAAGGGGGAAAGCAAAGGGGTAAGGGACGTGCAAAATGCTGCATGGGTTTTTTTTTTTTTCCTTTTTTTTTTTTTTGTTTTCTTATTTTCATTTTATCTATTTATTTATCCAACTTTAATACTAACTCTATCCCATGCAACTTATTCTTTGTTTTCTTATATATTTTTTTATTAACCCAACCACAACTATATATTATTATTTTTTTTTTTTCGGATTTCACATTCTCTCCTCCTTAAGCAACATTCGTCCTCGAATGTGAATAAGGTCGTTACATAATCACATAGACACAATAATGTTTATTGTTATTGTAACACTAATTTGGGGCTTCACATTCTCCCTTCCTAAGAAGCATTCGCCCTCGAATGAGTAAGGTCAGAATACACGTAAAGACACGAAAATGACACACATATGAAATACTATGTAATGCATTTTTTTATTACCTTAGTCAAATAGAACGGATATTTGACTTTCATCGCTCCTCCGCTTCCCGTGGCTTCCTGGAGTGGTTCCTCCATAGGACCTTCACTAAGCAATATCTTTATTCTAAGGCGCTTAACCTTCCTATCAAGTATTTCCACCTAACTTCTTCATATCAAGCTCCTCATTAAGAATTATCTCCGGGAAGGATGACGTGACTTGGGTCGCAAGTATTTTCGTAACATTGACACATGAAATACTGGATGCATCGCTTCCAAATTTCTTGTGGAAGTGCTAATTAAGCCACATTCCCACTATTCGCAAGTGCTCATATGGCCCATTAAACCTTGGGCTCAATTTCCCTTTCTTACCAAAACGCATCACTCCCTTCATTGGGGACACTTTTAAAAATACTTTCTCCCCCTCTTGGAATTCAAGATCTCTTTTCCGATGATCCGCATAGGACTTATGACGACTATGAAATGTTTTGATCCGCTCGAATCATCTCAGACCTTATCATTTGTTTCTTGAATAACTTCCGGTCCGAATTCGCGTCTCACCCACCTCGAACCATCAGTGGAGACCTACATTTTCGCCCATATAATGCTTCAAACGGCCATTTGTATGCTAGAGTGAAAACTATTGTTGTGGCGAACTCGATTAGACATAGATGGTCCAACCACTTTCCCGAAAATCTAACACACAAGATCGCAACACGCCCTCGTGTTTGAATTGTTCGCTCACTTGCCCATCCGTTTTGCGGGTGGAAAGCCGTGCTCAACTTAACTTTTGTCCGAGACCTGCTGGAAACTTTGCCAAAAGTGTGAGGTGAACTGGGAACCCTATCTGAAATAATTTGTAAGGGAATCCTGTAACCGCACAATCTCCTTCAAATAAATGCTGCATCGTGGTGCGCGATATGTAGTCTCGAGGTAAGAAATGGGCTGACTTTGTAAGCCGATCAACAATCACCCAAATAGAATCATACCCTTCTCGAGTTTTCGGTAGACCGGCCATTTAAATCCATATGAATCGCCTCCCACTTCCACATGGGGACTCCAATGTCTGAAGTAATCCGCAGTTTTTGATGTTCAACTTTCACCACGACATATAAGACACCTCGACAAACTCAACGCGTCTTTCTTCATCCCATCCCACCGCATTTGCCTTGAGGTCCCGATACATTTTTGTCGACCACGGATGAATGGAATATCTTGTGTTGTGACCTCATCTAAGATCTTCCTCCTTAGATCCTTTACCTTAGGAACACATAACCTACCCTTATACCGGGCGGTTCCGCCATTATCTCCCAATGTAAATGTGAAGGTCTTCCTGTTGGATCTTCTCTCGAAATCCAACAAACTCCGTATCCTCAAACCGACTTTCTTTTATTTACGAAGCTAAGGCGCATCGCGAGGTATCACGCATCACCACCCTACCTTCACCGATCTCGATTAAGCTAACCCCGAGGTTTCCCAATCTTTGTACCTCACGAACAATACCCTCTTTTGTATTGCCAAATGGGCTAAGCGCCCGTTGATCTCCCATCGAGCGCATCACCACCACGTTGGCTTTCCTGCGATGGTAAAGAATACTAAGGTCATAATCCTTAAGCAACTCTAACCATCTTCTTTGTCTGAGATTCAGATCCTTCGTGTGGTTATGTCTGCAAACTCTTATGATCGTAAATATGTCCACATGCACACCATACAAATAATGTCTCCATATTCGTAAGGCAAACACCACCGCTAATTCCAAGTCATGAGTTGGATAATTCTTCTCATGTATCTTCAATCGTCTAGATGATACGCAATAACCTTCCAAATCGCATCAAGACACATCCTAACCCAACCCCGAGGCATCGCGATAGATCGTGAACCCTTTCTTGTCCCGATGGTAAGGTTGGGATCGCAGAGTCAACAATTCATTCATTCGAAAACTTGTTTCACATGCTTCGACCACTGGTACTTAACCGCTTTTGAGTCAATCGGTCCAAAGGAGCGGAAGACTAGAAAAACCTTTACGAATCTTCTATAATACCCACCAAACCTAAGAAACTTCTAACCTCTGCTGAGTGGTCGGTTTGGCGCTTCTACCGCTTCTATCTTACGGGGTCTACCATAATTCCATCCTCGACACAACACGCCCAAAAGGCTACCTTTTCCAACCAAAATTCACACTTTGAAAATTTAGCATATAGTTTCTCTGTTTCAAGACTTGAAGCACTACACTCAGACGCTCTTCATGTTCTTCAACACTCTTATCAGAAATTAGGATATCATCTATGAACACAATCACGAACAAATCTAGGAATGGTTTGAAGATTCGCTCATTAAATCCATAAAAGTCTGGGGCATTGGTTAACCCAAAAGATATGACCAAGAACTCATAATGGCCGATCGGGTTCTAAAGGTTTTTGGATATATCATCCGGATTTATTTTCACCGGTGATATCCCGAACGAAGATCAATCTTGGAAAAATAGCTAGCTCGCGAAGTTGGTCAAAAGATCATCGATTCTTGGTAATGGGTGCAGGTTCTTGATCGTGACCTTATTGAGCCGATAATCGATGCACATTCGGAGCGATCCGTCTTTCTTTTTCACAAACAGATCGTGCACCCTGGGAAACACTAGGCCTTATAAAGCCTTTATCCGTAAGATCCTTCAATTGTTCTTTTAACTCCTCAATTCACTGGGGCCATTCGATATGGAGGAATAGAAATAGTCTTGTGCGGAATTAACTCTATGGCAAACTCCACTTCTATTCGGAGGAAGGCATGGAAGATCTTGAGAAAACCTCCTAAAATTTGAACAATAGGAACATCGCATCACGGGGATTCTTTTGGGTATCCACTATATTAGCCGATATGCATACTCCACTCTGTGATTTCTCAATAACTTTTGAGCCCCAAGGTAGGAAATAAACCGACACGAGGATATTCCAACCCTACCCTTATAACAACTTCTCGGTTCTCGGAAAAGTTAATCTCACTATCTTTCGTCGACAATCTAACATGGCATAACATGCCGACAACCAATCCATACCCAAAATGACGTCAAGTCTACCATATCAAGTAGTACTAGGTTCACCCTTGTTCTCGCCATTTACTTCTAATGGAAAATTATTTACCACCCGAGAGGCCCAAATTGAGGCCCTCGGTGTCATAACCTCAACAGTTCACTTAAATAAGAAGTTCTACATGTAAATTCTTAGCAAAGCTCATTGACACATATGAAAATGTAGGCGGGATCGTATAATACAAATGCAGGAATACTCGAGACTAGCAAAATACATGTGACCACCGCGTTAGATGCTTCGCCTCATTCCTCCGGGGCAAAGCGTGAGCCGATTAAATTGTTGGGTTGTTGACCTCCCGACTCTGGCGGGGTTGGTTTCGATTTCCCAGTAGCGTGTGGTTGCTTCGACCTCCCGAATATATTGAGTTTGGGTCCTCTTCGCAATCCTCGGCATAGTGGCCCGACTCTCCATGATTATAACATGTCTTCGTTAAGAGCCGACATTCTCCGGTGTTTTCTTTGACAAATCTTACAAATCGGTTTGTCGCCTCCGTGTTAGGGTTGGTGGCCTTGTCCTTGCTACCTTGGTAATTAGACCAATCGTGCCCTTAGGCTTGAAATAAGACCGACCTACGATTGGTTGGTCACGAAGATCCTTACTAAACTCCCGCTCGATTTTGACTCGTTAAACGATCACGGCGTCCAAATCTCTTCGCGAATATTCTCTTTTGCTTTAGCGAAACCTTCTACCCTCAAAGCCATATCGACAATCAAGATAAGTTCGATCGTTGGCTAACGCCACCACCTTCTCTCGCTATGTTCGGGTTTAAACCTCTACAAATCGCTTGACTTCATCCATTTCGTAGGGACGACATGTGTTGCATGCCGATAACCTCACGAATCGTATCATATTCTTGTACATCTGCGGTCCACCTTGCTTCAATTGTTCAAACTCCGTCCGAGCGCATCCTCGCGCGACAGGCATAAACTTCTCAATGAACGCCGCTCAACCCTCCCAAGTCATTGGTGGTGACATCGGGACGATTTTTCCTAAAATTCCTCCACCACACCTGCATCATCCACTAGTCGATGCGCCTACCAAGTTGGCGCCTGCGTCTCCACGCATCCCAATGTGAACATTAAGTCTTCAACTTCATCGAGAATACCATCTGCCTACTGGGGTCCTTCCCCGAGCATGGTTCTCTTCTCCTCATAAAATTTGCCCATAGCCTATCGTGCATCGCTTGGGATTCTACACTCGGCCCTGCGTAGTGCGCCGCACCGGTCCCTACTGCCCTGGGTTCAGTTCGGGCTATGACAGAGACACTAGCGCGGAACCATGTGGAATCACTGCTATCATTAACTCTATGAGTCTATCTAGTTTTTGTCCCACCGTTTCTTGGGCCATTTGACTCTCGTTCTCCAACATTTTCTCCGACATTTTCTCCGCTCCTTCGGACACCACTACGTCAATCGGAGGTACATGAGCTTCGTGATGAACCTCCTCTTGAGCCCCTGGATTTGTGAATTCACCATTTTCTGAAGACAAACACACTCATATTTTAGAAGATTTAATGTCTATTCTAGCTCCTAAATTTTCTTATAGTTCATAAGCATGCAACACCACAATATGCCAACAAGAAAAATAATTTAATAAAACATATCCTTTCTTTCTTGTATTCATAGCACTTCATTCATCATATTTTAAAATAACAATGTCATGACTACAATACATCACATCAGGGCAACGCCGTTTATGCAACCCGCTATAGCCTTGCATCGAACCGACACCTACTATCACGCGTTCTAAAGGGCTTAACCGCATGATTCGTCTATTCTGCAGGTTGGCATTCAACTCCCTGTGAACCTTCCTTTTTGCTTCTCTTTCCATATAGTTCATTTTATACCTTACTCCTCTTACATGATTCAGAAATTGGTGCAATGAATTTTCTGTAATATCTTCTCTTAGCATCCTTGCCTTTCTGAATGCGAAATGAAACTTTTCTGGGACGGAATTGACAATTATCTGTAGTATGACTCCAATTGGAAAGTTGAAGAAGGTCGGGTCGTATGAACGCCTTTTCCTTCTAGTCCTAAGCAAATATGTACATAGTACGATTGTGTCATCAATGTACTCATCAAAATCACCTTCTGAGTCCATCTTGCGACGCATGAACTCCCTCTGAGCTCTCATTTCCTTTGCTGTTCCATGAGTACTTCCCTTTTGTTGGAACCCGCCTTTATAATCGCCATCTACACAAATCATATTAGTCAAGATAACGTTGTACAATCCCCTTTTCTAACCCGTGTGAGGTAGTACGAGAAATCAAGTCTTTGAAAAGACTCGAGGTAGGCGAGAAGAGTGCGAAAGAAGAAACTTTAGGATGTTATTCCGTTCACTTATTACTGGTGGCGCGCACACCGTCGCAATAAGTAACCGTTCAAACACCCAACTCGAAGGAAACTTCCTAGAATCTCTTAACCTGGTTTAGCTTTGATACCAACTTGTCACGCCCCGACTTTTCCTAAGTCTTTACTTAGGGCGTGATGGCACCTGGACAATTATTTTCCACCAGGAGCACCATTTTATTCTCTTTATTTAGAAATTTGAACTTATATTCAAATACGGAGCGATTAATAAAAATAACAATAAAGAAATATGTTTATGACTTTATATGAAAAAAACATAACGCGAGTCCATGCTCGTGCAAATATTGTTTCTACATAGACATACTGACAAAGATTATTTTAAGTTGGAAGGGAGATCATTCCACACGGGCATATCCCGAGACATTGGAACTGACATTCTGAACCTGACGAGTACCAAGCCCGAAACAATGGACTTGGTATGAAAAGAGGCTGCGGGACGATCGCTAGCCTTGACGTGGAGCCTTTCCTCTATCACCCTTTCCTGAAACATGTTAAATAAAGAGTCAGCCCTACCATCTGGGGCTGAGTGAGAACCTTACCCTGCAATTCAAAGTAACACCACAATATTCCAAGTGCAATCACATTATAACGTAATAAGCATATTGCAAAAACATATCAGGTTACAACATCTTTAAATATGCAACCACTCCTCATAGGAAATTTTTGGTTTAACTAACACTTCATTTTATCTCGTATTATACGTTAAGACATCCCCCTGCATTTCCACATGTTTATTACATTTATATATTTGTGAACGCGTATTCACTTTTCATATTTATATATAGGTGAACATGTGTTCATCTTTCATATTTGTTGCGTGCAACCCGATCCATTATATTTACGTATTTGTGAACACGTATTCACTTTACGCTTTGTTGCGGCGCAACCCGATCCATTATGTTTACGTATTTGTGAATGTGTATTCACTTTACGTTTTGTTGCGGCGTGCGCAACCCGATCCATTATATTTACGTATTTGTGAACATATATTCACTTTACGTTTTGTTGCGCGCAACCCGATCCATTATGTTTACGTATTTGTGAACGCGTATTCACTTTACGCTTTATTGCGGCGCAACCCGATCCTTTTTATAATTATATATTTTTGTGAACACGTATTCACTTTTCATATTTTTCAGAAGATCAAATAAATACTATTCTCTTTTCTAACATTACGTCATTCATACTTGTAACGATTATAACTTTTAACCATAACTCCAACTAAGGTGTTTCTCAAGCGGAAACTAAGGTAAGACGGAGATCTTTCACTGTACCAAATTTCATTTAAAACTACTTTGGGTAACTAACACAAATTTATCCTCAAAACAGCCACATGAAATTTATTTCCAGAATATTTATTAAACAACACCCAATCTTAGAATAGTCATAACTCCTAATCGTAAACCCGTTCAAGCCCCATAAGATCTCAAAACGACGAGAACAGAGAGCTACACGTCTCCATGTGAACAATCCTTTCATATTCTGTACCATTTGGTACAGTTTTACACTTTATTCGCTGCCCTTCCTGGATCTCGATAGATCCGAGGCAGAAACTTTAAACAGCGATAACTCTCAATCCGTAAGTCGGATAGACCCCCGTAAGGTCTCAAAATGTCCACAACAAAGAGATCTAGAACTTTCATTTAGCAACAATTTTCATATTCCCGACAGATTAGTACAGTTTTACGTTTCAACGTCCTGCCCTTACGGATTCCGACGAATCCGAGGCAGCAACTTCAAACTACAATAACTCTCAACTCGTAAGTCCGTTTTAATAAATCTTTATATATATCTGTCCGTAACAGAGATTTACAACCATGTAAATTTTCATATAATTCTAATAAGTAAAACCCAATAAAAATAGTCCGTAATTATGCCTTTCCGAATTTCGACCAAATCTAAGGCAGAACTTTGAACTATGATAACTTTCAAACCGTACGTCCATTTTACCTCATTTTTGGTTCTATATGATCATATTAGAGAGGTGTACAATTCCTCCGAATTTCATCAAATTCTAACAATTATAACTCAGTGAGAACAGTTCGTAAAGTTCATGACGCAACTAGTTGTCTAAACAATCAAAAGTTGATATTTCTTTCAACACTCAATTCTTATTCTAACATGTATTGAACTAAAAATAAAGGATGTTACTGAGAATTTCGAGTGAAAACTCACCTTGTAAGTGTGAAAGGATTGTGGTTCGGTTCTTCTAAGTGGTCGCTTCTCATAGTGTTCACTAATTTTCTGCTTCCTCCTTCTCCTCGATATTTTCTTGATTTTTTTCCTTCTTGTTCCCGTGAGTATTGTCTGATTTTCTAATCTTTGTGGTATGCACTTTGTTTGTGTATAAGTATAATGTATAAGTGGAGATAATTGTATAACTTATGGGAGATGGAAGACCAAGGGTGGAGGGGAATTGAAAAGGGGGGGAAGGGGGAAAGCAAAGGGGTAAGGGACGTGCAAAATGCTGCATTGGTTTTTTTTTTTTTTCCTTTTTTTTTTTTTTGTTTTCTTATTTTCATTTTATCTATTTATTTATCCAACTTTAATACTAACTCTATCCCATGCAACTTATTCTTTGTTTTCTTATATATTTTTTTATTAACCCAACCACAACTATATATTATTATTATTTTTATTTTTTTCGAATTTCACAATCACCCACCAAACCATTTCCATACCCGCTCCAACTGAAACGGGGCAAGACGATACCCGCATTTACCCGCCCCACTAAATTCCTACTAAACGGTCTAACAGCCAACAAATTACTACTACTAGAAAGGATTGAATTACCAACAAAAGGAAAAAGAATCAAAGCCGAAGGAAAAATTAAAATACATTGGGGCTTATCGTGCGGCCCAAACAAGTCCTAGCATTAGGGCAGGAACTGAGGAAAGTGCTTACTACAGGACCTTCGTTTTCCTCAAGGTAAAGACACAACAACAAGAAGAAATTTGTAATTTTTCTTCATAAAACAAGAAAAAGGACTCCAAATGAGCAGCAGAAAGATTGCGCGGGACTTGTTTATCTCCAAACAACCTATTTTTCGCCGAATATTAGGACCACAACAGGTTCTATTGTGAAGCTATTGAATTTGTGCTTAATGGGGTTTGTTGTTTCTTTTTTTATAATTTGATTTTACTTTTATGTCTGCATTAGGTGGTTTCTGGTAGAGTTGGAACAAATTTGAGGTTGGTTGGAGCAGATAGGTATCTAGGTATTCGTCATTTTGGTGTATTCAATGAGTTATCCAAGAAGGTTAAAGGAGAAGTAGACAGGTATTTGCTATAATTGGTATTGCTTTTCATTTCAATGCTATAGCTTTTTACTTAGTTTTTTGTATCTATTTAGTTGAAAAATTGTAGCTTTACCAATTTTTCCTTAGATAATGGTAGTGAAGAAGAAATAAGGATTTTGTGATAGCTGAGAAATTTTGATTCTTAGATTAGAAGTTTCCTTTGTAGTTTTTTTTTGAGATCATAGTTGGGCTTGCTATAAAACAGATATCATTTCATTAATTCGCGAAGATGCGCCAAAGATATATGTCCAATTTGGGTATGTAGGCTAACTTTTGATCTCCCTAAAAGCGTACCAACTATCTATGTGAAGGAATTCTTTATGCCGAAATATATATGAAATAAAAACGAGATATTTACATATACAACAACAACAACATACCCAGTGAAATCCAACAACGTGGTATATGAGGAGGGTAGAGTGGACACAGACCTTACGCCTACCTTGGAGTAATTTTTTTCTCATTGCTTCGAAAAATCCTCCAGTTCCTTTGGTTGAAAGCTTCTTTAACCTACATCTCTCCATAGACTCTAAGGCTCTAACACTATCTTTGGGATGCTCAATCAATGTCACATTGAGTGAATTCCACTGCCCAAAACTACTTGTAGTGAAACGGCCAGTGATCAACATATGCTCACGCCCTCTGCACATAAATCTCCCACTAAATGCATTTATTCTTTCGGGAATTGTCTTTGTAAGGATTTCATTCCACGTGATA
Source organism: Przewalskia tangutica (assembly GCA_029844215.1). Taxonomy (NCBI): domain Eukaryota; kingdom Viridiplantae; phylum Streptophyta; class Magnoliopsida; order Solanales; family Solanaceae; genus Przewalskia; species Przewalskia tangutica. Next base: position 15,553,565 of record CM056731.1, on the reverse strand, counting down.
CACCCATGTAAAAGGAGCAACTTTCTTCGGTGCCTTAGCATTAGAATCTCCATTTACGATGTCTTCTTTTCACCTCAATTAATTAGACCGAAGGAATAAGATTTTAATGAAAATATACACACACTGACCCTCTTTATACCATCATATCCTTCCCACATTCCGCCTCAATGTAATGATAATTTTTTTTCTGGGCACCTACACTTCTCGGATACTCAATCTGAATAGCTCCTCAAGAGCATAATTCCCACGGTATTCCCTTGAATGATTTCTAACGTCATGTGTACCACAACCCCATAATTGCATCCTATTGTTAGCAATAGCTAACACTAAGGAATATGGATTGCATCTTCATGCCACATATCCAACCAAACTTTTCCATTCCAACGACGAAGCCAACAAATCTCGTGAAGTCGTCTTTTTTCTTCATAATCCCTTTCTGCAGGCATGCTCACAGTAAATGGCTAGTCACTTCATCTGAAAATCATCCATTCATGTCACATGTTTAGCAACTATCACCTTCTTCATAATTCATCTCTTTATGTGCGTATCTCTACTATCATTTCCGTACATGGACATATTAAATACATTAGTCTCCTGACCGTTAAACCTCCCTCTCTAAACATATATTATTTTCTTTTGCTCCACGAAATGATTTTTCTTGTGGCAATATTTTTCTTCCTATAGAAGATGCGGATCAATTTTACATTACCATTAAAAAAAGGAGATTCCTGATCATTTCATCCAATGTCTGCACTATTGTCATACAAAACAAGGACACACACGAAGTATGTGTAAATTCTAGACAATGTAGTTTTTTCAAACAGGTTATTCTCCCTCTTAGTGCTGGTTATGTCTTCCTCTCAACTTTACTTGCATTCAAGATTGGTAAAGTTGCCTACATGACCAGGAGGTCATCGGTTCAAGCCGTGGAAACAATCTCTTGCAGAAATGTTTACAATAGACCTTGTGGTCCGGCCCTTTCCCGAACCCCGCGCATAGCGGGAGCTTAGTGCACCGGGCTGCCCTTTTTTCTATACGACATCTTTATCCTTAGAATCCCCCAACAGAAGTGGCTACCCTACAGCCACTAGTTGACAAGATCTGTTGAAATGCAGTATGAACAATCTGAGTCTGAGCATCTCTTTTTTTCCTTGGGGGTGGGTAGTATGGGGACATGTTGATATCTTTTGAAGTGAGAAGGTTAGAGAATGCAACTATTTCTCAATTATCAAGTTTTTAGCAGTTTGTATTGCCCTCTCCATCTGTTTGTGTCATTGCGTTTATTCCTCAATGCTTATGGCTGCAGAAATCAAGAATTCCAACAGTCAGTCAAGGTGCTGAAGGAGAAAGCAGAGGAGTTGAAAGGGGTGAAAGAAGATCTTAAAACAAGGTGCCTTTTAGATTTCCTTTAAGTGTAATGTTAAAGTGGTTTTAGCCTTTTCTTTAAGGGGCTGAGACATACTGTTGTATGTCAAGGCTGGCAGAACTACCAATGGGGACCCTGAAATGGTGAACTGCCAAATGCAGAACGAAGCAGACAACTGAGAAGCTTTACAAGCATGTCGATGGTGTTTGGACAGAAGCTGAAGCTACGGCAAAAAAGGTAATATTGCACCCTTCATCAGTCTCTTAGGTGTCTAATATTTCATTGTTGAATGAGATTATCCAAAATGAATGCTGCCAAGCATGTATTTTTCCTCAAGTCTGTTTTAGCAGCTGTTCGTGGCTGTGCAAAGCTGCTTCTAGGTTTGTAGATGGTATGCCACGTTTATTCATATTAATCTGTTACTTTTTTGTTATAAAATAATATAAAATCTGTTATGGGGGATCCAGTGGATGCAACGAGTATAAAGGCACCCTCCCCCCCCCCCCCCCCATTTTTCCTCAAGTCTGTTTTAGCAGCTGTTCATGGCTGTGCAAAGCTGCTTCTAGGTTTGTAGATGGTATGCCACGTTTATTCATATTAATCTGTTACTTTTTTTGTTATAAAATAATATAAAATCTGTTATGGGGGATCCAGTGGATGCAACGAGTATAAAGGCACCTCCCCAAAAAAATGAAGGGAGATAAAGCCCATACATTACATCATTTACAATCTTTGAATTGCAGCAACAAGTTAGATCATCTAGACATCTAGCTTTTAATCTATCTATGGAGTGTAAACACTTTCTAAACGTCCTTGATTTTGTTCTCCTCCATTATGTTTTTGTTCATATAATACTTGCTGATACAGTTCCTATATCTTGCAACTGAGCTTCCTCTCTTTTTTTTTTCCCCCTGTCAGCAGCTATGGACAGCTTTCAGGGATCCAAATATGCCTCTCTGATACTAAAATAAGTCGAAAACCTGTCCCACAACTCTTTTGCAGCCTTCTAGTGAATAAATAGATGATTCACGATTTCCACTTCTGTTTTACACATGTAACATCTCTTAGATGCTGGATCCTCTTGTACACGGTTTCCCCCCTTTATTTAGTAATACAAATATTTGCAATGAAGTCTTTTTATGGGTAATATTTGCAACAAAGTCTTCTACATAGTTTATCCTGTGCAAGCACCATGCACTGCTGTCCAGCAAAACATGAGACTTCTCTTGGTGCTTTAGTTCTCCGGACCTCTTTTTGTCTGATGCACCAACATCTGATAACACTGCTTTGCAGTGAAGTTCTGTCCTGTTGTTGAAGTGTGTAACCATCTCATGTTAAAGCTTAAACCGTTAGAGATAGCATACTTTTATTGAATTAATAATGTCTTTAACATGTCCCTCTCGTGTGGATCTGATTCTTTTTCATGGGCTAAGCACATGGAAATTCTTTGATTGGAACACACTGTCCTATGTATATAATGTTGATGCATTTCTAGACTTTGTTAGTTTCCTAACCTTGACTTAGCCACATGTTTGTGTGTTCCCCCCACATATTTTGGGTTTTTTGGTTAGTTTCCTGGTTCTATCATAACATTATGTAATGGAGCCAACATTTTTACTCTTGTACTGAATGCTTTTCCTTGAAGCCAGTAATAAGCACCTTCATAAAAAAAGATGTTGATCTTTCAATCTCCAAATCCTGAAAGTTCCTTTACAAATGTTTAGTCACTGCCTTTTGAGTTCATATAATTTGTCTTGTAGGTTTATGCCAATGTGGAGGAAAAAATATCTGCTACTAAAGAGGAGGTTGGTAATATTTGACCGAGCACTTTTTAGCACATGTCCGATTATGGTGAATTCTTTGACGAGGTGACATCTAACCCTGATTCTTATTTAGGTCACAGGAAGTTTCCGGATGGGGAAGGAAGAAGCTCCAGGATCAAATGGTCATTCAGATACTTCTGGTTCAAATACCAATGAGAGTAGTGAGTCTGCATCAGCAAAAACTCAACAGGAGCAGCAGCAGCAATCTTCTTCCAGTGATAATGCAGAAACAGTTTTTAGCAAGGTTAAGTCTGCTGCTTCATCTTTATCATCGAAAGTCTCACCAGCCTTCCAGAAAATAAAAGAAGCAAAGCCTGTTGACTTAGCCAAGAAGGGATATGGCATCATATTGGATGAATTGAAAGGTACTCCAGGTAAGAGAAAGCGCCTCGAACATTCTGCTCCCACACAAAAAACTTCATCAAACTTTGGGAGGAGCACAAGGACTGATGTTGCTGTCTTACCATCAAAGCAATCGAAATGGAATAAGAAATGGGAGGCATTCAAGGAAAAAGTAATTTTCTTTCATAATAGTCTCTGTTGAGCTACAATTGAACCTGTCTTCTTCCTCTCATAATCCTAATTTACCCTGAGTTTTTATTTCCAGATGCAAGGTCACCCTGTTTTTAAGCGCTTCACTGGCATGAGTGAACCTGTTGTAACAAAAAGCCAGGAGGTACTTTCTGATTCTTAGTAGAATTTTATCTTTTGTACTGGTAATAAATTTTCATTTTCAAACTGTCGTCCGCTATATTTAACCCAATAAGGATATACATGGATTGATCCAGAAAGCATTTATAGGTGACGAGTTTTAGCATAAATCTTTTAGCTGATACCAGCAGCAATGAATTTGGATTTAATTTAATATGAAGTTACCTTAAATATTTATGTGGCATGACAGATTGCAGAAGATATTCGTGAGAGATGGGAAACGAGTGATCATCCCGTTGTTCATAAAATCCAAGAGTATGGCTATACATTCCAATTTTAATGATGTCTCCTGGATAGAGTTCAATTTAAGATCAACTTATAATTTCCATCTTCATGTTACAGTATAAATGAGACCGTGTTTGGAGAAACAACAGCTGCATTGTCATTTAAAGAGATTCGCCTCAGAGATCCGTATGATTGCAGCCTTCCTTTTCTTGATTTTTCATTATCATTTTTCGCTTGTTTAAGAAATTTGAAGTATGTTTTGTGAAGGTCATTCTCGTTACCTGAATTTGTTTCTGAGGTTCAAGAAGTGATTCGACCAGTTCTTAATGCTTTCTTCAAAGTAAGTATGCACAAGTTCACTAAAGCTTATTGACATATTTAATACTCTTTCTTGTGTGGGGTGGAAATGGGAGAGGCAGAAGGAAGGTTATGGGTTAGTCATTTGTTTGGTTCACAATTAGGAGATGTATGTGTCCTTACCATATAACTTGAAGGGATGTATAATTTCTTCAGAAGTAAATCAGTAGGTCCACCTTTACCTTCCCTCCCTTTTCCTGCCTTGAACCGAGCTCAAGTTTGTCTTTCATTGCTTATTGAATCTTCTCATGTTGATATACTTAAATATGTGATTTTTTTTTATCTTCTTTCAATTATATCTTGCCTTTTGGGTCGTTAGGGAGATATGGAGGTGTTGAAGAAATATTGCAGCAAAGAGGTAGTTGAGCGGTGTAAAGCAGAGCATCAAGCTTTTGATAGCCAGGGTATCATTTTTGATAACAAGGTAAGAAAAATGCAAGTTATGGTATTGGCTTCCATTTTGAATACTTATTTACACTGAAGGGAAATAACAATAAATGAAGAGTGCTGCTCTGCTCAAACTTTCAGTGTTACAATCTATTCTCAATGATTCTATTAGCATGCCAGACAGGGTAAAAAATTAGTAAAAAGTTAATAGAACTAAAATTGTTCCATAATTTTGAAATAGCCAAGACTTTTCTTACTGATGTAGATGATTACATTTTTATGCTGATCCATGGACTTATTCTGTTAATGTGAAGATACAATTTGTGAGTTCTGTGTTTGTCAAGTCAAGGTCATTAATCCTTGAAACTTTATGCTTAGATATTGTTGTGGTGATATAGATTTAGAGCTGTTGTCCCTGACCAGAACTATCTGACTTCCGTCATGAAACCTGTTCAACAAATCTAAAACTTTGTAGAGGTATCATTTTTGTTCTTTTAAATGCTCTGTTTTTGTTTCTTTGGGGGTTGTAGGGCGTCATTAGTTATAGTTTTAGTTCACGCTGCATACTGCTGTTTACCGTTTCTCATTGGCTTTGATTTAAGTATTGGATGCTTCGTGTCTGCTTACTGAAAATGAGCCCCCCGCCCCCTAAAGAAAAAGAGTGGTGGTGGGCAGATCCAACTTCTTTTATTTCTGTGCGCTTCTATATGCATGATTAAATGTCTAAACAATCTATATGGTTAACTGCCCTCTCTCTCTCTCTCTCTCTCTCGTTCTGCAGATTTTACATATTTCGGAAGTTGAAGTACGGGAGACAAAAATGATGGGAGACAGTCCCATAATCATTTTGGCGGTAAGCACCTTTCCTCATTATTTTTTATGGCTGGACCAATGCACCTCTTGAAAGGGATCTTTGCCTAACAAAGACTTAAAACATATTGTATATAAATGATGGAGAAACCCTGATAGTAGTCTGTCTTGGGTAATTTTCACAGTTCCAGACGCAACAGGTCTACTGCATACGTGATAAACTTGGTTCAATTAAAGAAGGGGGAAAGGTAAGTTTTATACCCTGTTTTAGGTTGATGCTATTTAATGTCCTGCATTGGCTATTCAATTAGTTGACCCTGCTGGTCAATTTGGTACTTTCTCCCTTCCACTTTATGTGACACAGTTTGGAGTACACGGACCAAACTGTCTAATTTCGATGTGAGTTTGAACATAGAATATTTAAGTTTTTTTTTTTACATATTTAGAAACTACATGATAAGTACTACAAGTCACATAAGTTCACAATTCTAAATAATAAAAAAGTATTTGAAAAAATACGGTCAAAGAAAAACTCTAGACTCTCCAAATAGTAACAGTGCCACATAAAGTGGAACAAAAGGAGCATTTTATATTCGAATTGCATCATGCAACAACTTCATCATATCAAATTGGTCGAACTGTCATTTTTCTATGTTCCTAGTGTGATCTTCGTACATAAAAGTGAGTTACACCACTTCAACTAAAGATGTTAACAAGCAGCAGTCGGATTTCTGAATTCAGTGACTTTTAAAGCTCATTCCTTAGAAAAACTTCTTTGTTGAGACATCTTTGCTTTTCAATGGCAAATTATAGCAGTACTAGTCCACCCATGGAAATATAGCAATTTATTGTAAGCTCTTTATTTTTTCGAGGGAAAATGTGCAAATATACCCCTCAACTTTGCAATTTAGAGTAGATATATCCCCGTTATAGAAGTGGTGGGTATATACCTCTGCCGTTGCAAATTGGTGCAAATATACCCTTTTCGCTGACACATTTAAAAAAAAAATCATTTATCTTATTTTTGAATTAAAAATGCAACGGGGCTTTAAAAAAAAGTCTACCCATTTTTTTGACTAGTCATGTTTCTCTAAAGACACGTGTCATGTTTCTCTAAAGACACGTGGTAATTTTCTTTTTCTAGTGAGTCGGGTATGATTCGTTTAAAAAAATGGGTGGACTTATTTTTCTAAAGCCACAAAGATATTTTTTTAAATAAATTAGACCCAATCCAAAAATTACTATGTGGATTTTAAAAAATATGTCTACTTAAAACAAATGGGTAGACTTTTTTTAAAGCGACGAGACACTTTTTTAAATAAAAAATAAGCTAAGCGATTTTTTAGAAAATTTCTGTCATCGAAAAGGATATATTTGCACAATTTGTGTAACGACGGAGGTATATTAGCACCATTTTGTAACGGCAGATGTATATATTCACCACTTTTATGACGGGGTATAACTGCTCTAAATCTCAAAGTTGAGGAGTATAACTGCCCTTTTTTCTATACCCTGTCCGCTGTAGAATGATCCCAATCTGCAGTAACTCACAAGACTTCTGAGTTTGAATTTTAACCCTGATATGGCTAATTTTTGTTGCGGCACTTAGGATACAATACACACTGTATACTATGCTTGGGCTATGCAATTAGTAGAAGCAGAAGAACTCGGAGAAGGAGCGATCTACCCTATATGGAGGCTTAGAGAGATGCAGCAACTTGGTGTTGCAGCCCTTATCTAGTCAATTCTTCGCTTCGTCACTGTGATGGATAATGTTGCTGCCCGCCCCTTGTTCATGTTCTGGCACTCATTTGTGCAGAAAATTTTGCAATAATTTGCCTATTCCTCAGTTGAACCAGAGGCATGATGTATTCAAATTAATGGGTAGTTAGGAGTTTTTTCACCATTCTTGTGAATGTACTTGAGCAACACCTGCATACATGACACGAAGTTCCAACCATGAACACTGCACAATTAGAATATTCATTTTAGTTATGCAGAAGAACTATATTTGTTACGATTTCAGTTATATGGACAGTCTGTATAAAGGTTTACTATACTATCAATGTGTAGTTTAACCTGGTGTAGCGAATTATTTGTCATTCATATGATGTTATAATTAATAGGTATCATAGAGTTTTACCAGTAATTACCTCGTAAGTGGTTTGATTATGTTTTAATGGGCAGTGCATGGAACTTAAACTTCGTTATTATATTCAGGAAGTTGAGATTAGTGCTAGCAGGGAAAAATAAAAATACACTAAAATTTCCTTTAGAAAATATATATTAAAAGGATACTTATTTTTGTTGTGCTTTCCGCAAATTAAACTACTTTAGAGCCTCTTTTGGTAAATGACCTTTGCCTCAAAAGGTGATAGCTTCTATGCATAGCTCTGTCAGTTTGCTTCTACATGTGGTACTGTAATGGAAGTCTAGCAACGTCACCGGCAGTCTTATACTCCCTCTATGTTTCACGATACATCATTTTCTAGTAATAAAGTGTTTTATTAAAAAATGTGATAGTTTAATAATATACTCTACAATCATTAAAAGTAAATCAATCATTATATTTTTATCTCATAAAAAATACTTTCAAAGTACTATGAATTAGAAGTAAAATAGAGAAAATAAGATTAAAACTACATTGAAATTGCAAACAATCAACTATTGTGAAAAATTAATTTTTTTCTAGATAATCATATATTTTGGAATGAAGAAAGTATATAATATACCCCCTCTGTCGGTCCTACGAGTAATTGTTAACATTACTTTTTTCAATGTTATATTTTTTTTATCATATTAATATAAAAATAATTGTAATTTATAATATTTTTCGTATACTTTCTAAATATTTAAATTTTAAAATATTAAATTATATAATTTAATTTTAAAATTTAGTCAAATTGATTTAAAAAAATATATGATAAGTATTTTGGGATGGAATATCAAATTCATGTATATAGTGATAAAGTAAAAATATATATTGTAATTAATTAAAAGGGATATGTGAAGTATGAATATTGTTTTGTTAAGTTAGTATGAATATTGTTTTGTTAAGTTAATATGAATACAGTTTGGGTAATTTCCCCCCTAAAAGAATAGTCATTTCTGCTACACAAAAGAATGAACCATAGGAATATAATTATGGAAAAAGGGTCATATTTATCCTCAACGTTTAGAAAAAATGTTTGTATTTGTCATTCGTTAACATTTTGGGTTAAATACGTTCTCCGTTAGTCCAAACTTATTATATTTGCCTTTATTTAACAGACCCGCCGCGTGTACGCCACGTCGGAGACACGTGAAGGACACGTGGCAAAGTGGAACCCACACCTTCACCCCAAAACTTCCACTGCTGGCGTTACCACTACTGGTTGCCGGAAGTTAATACTTTGATCCAAAGAAAACTGTTTGTTGCATTGTGGGTGTATTAGCAGTGGGAAATGGTCGGTAAAGGACTGCACCACCTCGTTCGGAGGTTATCCAGTCGCCGGAGACGCCATAACCGTCGTCGGAGACGCCATAACCGTCGCCTGTTGAACAAAAAAATCGTCGAAAATGGAAACTGAAACAATCAAGCTTCGGGAGTGGGTGTAGATTGAAGAGAATGACGAGACGAACACAATGGTACCACCCAATGCCGTGAAGAGAATGACGAGACGAACACAATGGTACCACCCAATGTCGTGAAGAGAATGACGAGACGAACACAATGGTACCACCCAATGCCGTCGTCGATACCTTAAATGATCGGAAAATGCAAAAAACAAGTCGGGTTTTCCAATTTGGTCGACCGGAAAAATGGGTAAGAACTGAAGGTGGTGGATGGGTGAAACACGTCGGCGAGGTGATGGTGAGTCTATTGGTACCTCTGCCGACCGTCGATTGTAGCCCAGGTGGCCGAAAAATCGATCGGCGGCGAATAAGATTTATGAACTTCGATTTGTGCTAAGTTGATGTAGAGGTTGAATCGAACTGCATCGTGGGTATGGAAATGACGGGGAGATGATGGTGGTGTGAGCCACTACTGTCAATTCATTCGGAGTACGTTGAAAAATTCAAATCTCTGTCAGGGGTATATATGTCCAGAACTTCGATCACCAAATTGACAAAGAAGATGATAAAATCGACGGTAATGGGTAGTATAGAATTGAAGAGGATGAAGAGACGAATCTTTCGATATATCACATGTCGTCGGAGATACCGTGGTTTGGCCGAAAATTTCAAATTTCTGGCGAGGGTACTGTAGCCCGCCATAATTGCCGGATTTTGGAAGTTTTGGGGTGAAGGTGTGGGTTCCACTGTGCCACGTGTCCTCCGCGTGACTCCGATGTGGCAGATCTGTTAAATAAGGACAAATACAATAAGTTTGAACTAACAGAGGGCATTTGACCCAAAACGTTAACGGATGACAAATACAAACCTTTTTCTAAACGTTGAGGGCAAATATGACCCTTTTCCCTATATTTATTCTCATATCAGTGACTGTAAGGTTGCGTAACAACTTTCAGAAACATGATGAGGGTATGTTGTTTGGTTTCAATTCTGCTGGGTTGTTACTTTCGTGAAAATGAGCAAAATTAGGGTGTTTGGATTTTCTCTCCAAAATCAATTTTCCTTTTCAAAATTGATTCTTGAAGAAGATACAATTTCTAGTTTCTAAGGTGAGTAGAATCATTTCTACATTTATTTCAATTTGGATTTTATCTTTTCCTTCATTACCCTCTTTAATTTAGTATTGTAATAATATTAAATAATATTTAATAGTATTGTAATAATATTAAATATTGTAATAATATTTAATAGTATTGTAAGAATATTCTACTAATATTTAAGTACTATATTGCACTATAAATTCTATTATCTATTTGTAATTTATATTTATATACTTCCGGTTTAGTAATTTTTATTTATATGTATTTGACTAAATGTCCATTTTGGTAATTCTACATTCAAAAATAATTTTGATCAAAACTATCCAAACATCATGAATTGATAACAATCAATTTTACATTGTTGCATCCAAACATTAATCAATTATTGTCAAACTCAATTATGTCAAAATCAATTATGTACACCGCAGAACCAAACACATTCTGAGCCTATTTCACTAAGCTTTGCGACATTTAAAGTGTTTATTAGGGGTGGACGTATTTTGTATCAAAAAGTATGAACGAATAAAATTCGATTTTTTTTTAAAAATCGAATAAAACTTTAAAAAAATGAACTTATCGGCTTATATCAATTTTTCAATCTAAGTGTATCATAATAAGTAAATATAAAGTTCAAAAAATATAAATTAAAATCTGCATCACATATATTTTTAAAATATATAAAAAAAACACAATTTAAAAGGGAATTAATGCAGTGAGATGACCTGAAATGGAACTCGATGAGTTAGTGCCCGTTTGGTTGAGCTTCTCAAAAGGTCAAAAGTGTTTTTTTTTTTGCCAAAAACATTTTTGGCTCCAAAATGGAGTGTTTGGTGATTTTTTCCAAAATTGCTTTTGGCAAAAAAAAAAACACTTTCGGCCTCTATTGGGAGAAGCCAAAATTTTGGGCTTTTGCCCGGTAGAGGCAAAATAGCTTTTGAATTTGTCCATTTTTAATCCAAAAACATTTTTTTATTGACACCAAACACGTAACATTTTTTTGATAAAAAACTTTACTTGAAAAGCTATACTCCTAAAAAAGCTTTTTTTTAATAAGACGTACAAAACGGGCCGTTAGACAAGTCCATTGAACTTTTACCATCGGATCTCCGTAGTAATTTACAAAATCACACCAAACAATTCGAAAAAAAAACTGCCGAAATAACCTAATCTATGTAGGCTCTCTCACATTGTCAGTTTAGGAGAATTGCGGTAGGTTGACTTTTATTGTAAAACGAATCTGATTTATGATGAATCAGCAGTCATAAAAGGTCAAACAATACTAGAAATGATCACATTTGACAAAAAGTGAAAGTAGTACACATTGTGGAAAGCTTGTTTGCAATGATAGTCTTGTCTTTATGCAGACCTTTAGATGTACCAGTGCAGCAGGTGTGCATGAAAGGAGAAGTTACCTCAAAAGGCGTATAATCTCTTCGGATCCATCTACACTTAGCGGAAAATAGAGTATAATGAAAGAAAAAGATCCATTTGAGCAAGTATGAATTAGGTTGGGATTTTTTTTGATAACCACCTTAGTCGGAATTAAGGCTTAGTTTTATTATTACGCTTACTTTAGGTCCAATATTAGAGGTTTATCTCGCTAGGATTTGTATGCCAGAAATATTAGTTCAAGACGGGCATAAATGGAGTGACGTGGATGGCGAGGAGTTCTTATCTCATTGCTCAGAATTAAGTTGGCGATAATTTTGGAGCTTTGTTTTCATTTCTTTTATTGTTTGATCTTTTTTTCCAAATATTTTGATGCCAATATAACTAGAAAATGCATTCTTTTCAGTTAATTTGATGGTGTGGTTTAATGTTTGACAACATCAGCATTGGCTAAAATTCTTGTTCCTTCTAACGTACAATTTTTATATCATCCACCCTCTATTGGAACAATTTTTTTAGTTGTTTACAGTTTACTGTACCTGATATTTGCATTTGGCCATTTTTATTTGGTACTTCAGTTGACAGGGAACATTTTTACACTACTCTCCCTTTGTTTTCGCTGCAAATAGCCAAAGACTGAACCACCTTTGATTTATCTGAATGATCTTTTCTCCCTGTTTTTTCTGTCTTTTTTGAGTTGCAGGTTTCGTTGAAATCTTAGAAATAACAAGCAATGGTTGTTGGCATTTAATTATGTATATGAGTTTGGGCTTGTTGACTTGGTTTCGCCAGTGTCGCTCTTGAAGGATTATGTAAGGCACTCAGAACAGATTGCCAAGCAAATACTTCATGCTGGAAATAGTTCTTATCGAGCCCAGGTATGAATGTTCTCTTGCCTTTTAGCTAATAGCGTCATAATGATTATTTCTTCTGAAGTCCAAAATCAAGTTTAATCTAATCTTTTTCGCAGAGGAACGCTATAAACTATGAAATATGTGCACTAAGAGATACAGTTACACATATTGTGGATCGTGGTCTTCAATCGGAATATTCACCTTCCTATCTTCAACGACAGATCGAAAGACTTAAATATCAGATGTCAAACTTGAGGGAATCAAACTCAAACAGGGACTTTATTGCTAAGTTCCAACAAGTTAAAACAAATACAGGAATTTGCGAATTTGCTCCAATTGCTCAAGTGCCCCAGCTGGCGACACTGATGGACTTGAGTTTTAGGAGGGACGTGCAAGATTGGAAGGTGTCAGAATATCAAAGACTGATGAATTGCTTCACAAACAAAGTACATAAGAGGACTATCATGATATTGAAGGTGGTGGTGGGGAAACATGGTGTATTTTCTGTTAACTCATGTTATGAGAAGCTTTTGACTAGGGAGGAGGTATAGCTTCTATTTACATCTCAGCTTGGATCTCTAAGATACTGAGAAAGATGTGTTTTTTTAACCTGGTTAGCAGCAAGAGGGGTGATTTTGGTGGCTGATAATTTGAGGGAGATTACTTACGTTGGTTGGTGCTGTGTGTGTAAGGTCACGGGTACATGTTCTTCTACATTGTAGTAGGGTAGTCTCTTGCTTATGGTGGAAAATTCTGTGATGGTTTGTTGTATCTCGGGTGATGGCAGGTATTGTGAAAGAATTATTGTTCAATTGGAAGTATGGAGGTGAAGACGCAAGGCGTGGAGAGATGCTCCACTAGCATTCATGTTTGGAGGGAGAAACATAGAAAGTTTTTGAAGGGGTAGAGATTGATTCTGCACCGTTGATAGTATCTTATCCCTTATTTCTTGTTGGTGCACCCATGAGGATCTTGTTTGTATTGACGATTGGGTGTGACTTGTATACATTCATATCTTTTTGTAGGTTTTCCACGTTTCCGTATACATCTGTATATGGGTGTTTTACTTGGACTATCGATAAAACTATTTACCTTCTAAAAAAAATGCTCTGTACAAGCATTTCTTGAGCTCACTACTTTAGATGCTCAGATTTTGCACTGCATCAGCCCACCCAATAAGCATCAGTTCTATAGTCCTAACAAATCAATCTGTTCTTCGTTTTTTGCTACTAATTTTCCAGATGTTATCATGATGTGGATAAATGCTTTGTCCAGTTAAACTTTGTCTCGTAGCAACAGTCGTCTTTTGTACCGTGTCAAGGGAAATGACAGATAAGATCAGATTCATTGTCGGATTGATCTCGAAGTTTTTTGTACTGTGTCAAGGGAAATGACAGATAAGATCAGATTCATTGTCGGATTGATCTCGAAATTGGAATGATGGATGCAATGTTACATCAAATGTCAGACACCACAGATTCCAAATTTTGAAGGATGGGAATTGGAATCCATGTGTCCCCTATCGGGAAAAGATTACCGTATTGGGTCTAACTCAACCCCAAAAGCTAGTTTGTAGGGTGAGGATTATCCAAACCCATATAAGGAGTCCATGTTTCCATTTTATATTCGATGTGAGACTTTTAACACCCCCGATTTCCGACCTCTGGCATTGGAAAAGAAAAAAGAATTTAAAAAAAAGTAAATTGCTTGCGCTCCTTGTTCTTGATTTAGCCTATGAGGTATTGCTCTCGTTTAACTTCCGATCTAGCTTATAAGGCTTAACTTCCGATTTAGCTATTTTTGTGATAGAAGATTTGAATCCTCATATAGACGTTCCAAAAAAGTCAGGATAATGATTACTGTCAATCTCAAATTGTCATCTCTATAAGTTTCAGCCTCATGATGCAAAATTAGATGACAATGTAACTAGATACATGTTTGAGCAACTTTGAAAGTGTCATATAGATACAAATCATAGACGCGGAAAACAAAGAAATGAAGGAAGTGCAATAAAAGATTAAGGTTAGACCCAACAAAGTAGAAATTGAAAAGGTTTGATCAACAAGACAAAGTGAACCTAACACTACCCTCAAGAGAGTTTTTAAATCTTAAAAAGTTTTGATCAACAAGTTGGACGCCGTTGCTTCATAAACATCATCTTCAATATCCAAAATAAGCTAAACTGAAAAACCATCATCCTTAATCTTTTGTACCAGGTCTAAATAGGGTAATTGAAAAACATCAGTATCCTTGAAAATGGCCTAAACTACTACACTACAAGGGAAATAAATTTGCAAAAACAAAAAAAACTCGTCTCCTGCGATTGTGATATAGGTATCGCGATAGTGTAGCTTTGCCTTTAAGGTGCTTCACTAACGCACCATATCTCCTAGCAATTGCAAAGGTCTGCCAACCGCTCATTCTTCACGATCACGAAGGTCTGTTGGTGCCTGCATCTGCACTTTACCAAATCAGATTTTGATTTATTTGAAACTCTAATTGGTCTTCTTTCAGCTCCTCCTCTTGAGGGAATACCCATAAAACATTGTAAGTATGCAAGAATCTCCTAATGTTACCTAATTCTTTGTAAGGATTTATAAATCTCGAACTTTCTTGTTTACAACAAACTTGATGTTTGTTATGATCTTTGATTGATATCACATATAATAAGACTAATTGGTCCCAATTCATTTAAAATTTAAGTATCAAACAATATTTAGGTGCTCTTTCACTAGTATATAATTCATCAGTTTGTCCATGTTTGTCTAATCAACTGATAGAATAAGTAATATCCTGATTAACAATGAAAAATCATGTTTGTTAGTACATGTTAGCATCTAACAATTTTAGTCGCACACTGATTGTTAGGAAACTTCGTATAAAAGAAATAGATCTTCTTATTCATTATGCCAATGTATATATACTAGGGATACAATTAGGGATATAATCTAAATTAAGTAAACAAGATAACTACTCCTAGAATCAAGATAATTACTCCTAGAATCAAGTAAAGATATTCCTAGAATATTTACAAGATAATTAACAAAAATATCCGTAAGTATTGACCATGAGTAGGTTAATCCTTTATCACGCCCCCTCAAAACGGTCGGCCAGCTCGAAAGACCGATTTTGTCAACCAAATTGTGAAACGTAGTGCGAGGCAGAGGTTTTGTGAGAGCGTCCGCGAGTTGATCATTCGTGGAGATATAGGTGACACGTAGTAGTCCACTCTATACATTTTCTCGAACAAAATGATAATCCAAGGCAAGGTGTTTCATTTTAGAGTGAAAGACTGGATTTGCACTCACATATGTGACACCGACATTGTCACAAAAGATCACTGGTGTGCTGGGAAGGGTGTGACCGAGTTCCTTGAACAGATTTTTTACCCATAATAATTCTGCAGTGGTGTTTGCCACAACTCTATATTCAGCAGGACCGTGCTCGCGTACGTTGCTTTCTTGATGTCCAATATATTGTATTTTTACCCAAGTATACAATGTATGCGGTTGTTGAAATGTAGCCATCCTTATCTCATGCCCAATCTGCATCCGAGTAAGCATGAAGATGAATAGGTGAGTCTTTATGGATGGTGAGACCCATATGAGACGTGCCACTGAGATATCTTAGTAGGCGACGAAGAGCTTGCATATGTTCTTCAGTGGGACGGTGCATATATTGAGCTAGTTTGTTCACTGTGAAGGCAATGTCATGACGAGTGAGACCCAAGTATTGAAGGCTTCCAATGAGCATTCGATACTCTGTCGGATTATGAAGGAGCTTGCCATGAATAGACAATGGTGGTATGGTGGCAAGAGGTGTTGCAACATGCTTCGAGTCTTCCATGTTGGATTTGCAGAGGATGTCATTAATGTATTTCTTTTGACTGAGAAAAATACCTTGTGGATGTGGCATGACCTCAACTCCAAGAAAGTATGACAAATCCCCAAAGTCTTTGAGGGAGAATCGAGCGGCAAACTTAGTGATGAACGCATCCATGAATGAAGGGGTGTTACTTGTAACAATAATGTCGTCAACATATACTAACAAGTATATAATGTTACCTTTGTCATGGAGAGTGAAGAGAGAGGAGTCAGATATGGTGTTGCAGAAACCCAAGTGAAAAAGATGTTCTTGTAGTTCCTTATACCATGCCCTTGGTGCTAGCTTTAAGCCATAGAGTGCCTTATTCAATTTACACACATATGATGGGTAAGTTGGATCACTGTAACCGGACGGTTGAATAGTGTAGACATCATCCGTGAGAGTACCTTGAAGGAAGGCATTGTTAATGTCGAGTTGACGAAGCGGCCAACCTTGACTTACGGCAAGTGAGAGGACCAATCTGACCGTAGCAGGCTTTACTACAGGGCTGAAAGTTTCACCGTAGTCAATACCGGGTCTTTGATTAAAGGCCCGAGCTACATACCTTGCTTTGTATTGAATAATGTTACCATCCTTGTCCTTTTTAATGCGAAATATCCATTTACACCCAACCACATTCTGAGATGGAGAAAGAGGGACCAAATTCCATGTGTTATTTGACACCAAAGCATGTATTTCAACATCCATGGCCTTGCGCCACACTTGACTTTTCAAGGCTTGAGTGATGTTTCTGGGCAATTCTCTGTACACAACCTCGGTATTGAGGTTTAGCTTGGTGATGTGTTTTCGAATACCATCACGGAGTCGAGTGGTCATGCTGTGAGTTGGGGGAGGAAGGGTTGGACTTGGTGGTTTGGTGATGCTGGGTTGGAGGGTGTTTCGGTGTTTGTGGATGATGGGGATGTTGCAGCGGAAGAATTTGATATAGTGGGAGTCGAAGGTGGTTGAGTTGGGTTTGGGTGAGGTAGAATAGGACAAGTAAATGGAGCTCATTCCTCGACTAAGGAGGATATGGATGGTGTAGTAGTGTTTTTATCCGAGAAGGGAAATTTGTCTTCGACAAAATGGACGTGTCGAGAGACATAGATGCGGTGGGTGTCCAAGTCAAGGCAATAATATGCACTTTGAGTGGGTGAGTAGCCCACAAAGACACATGATTTTGACTTAGCATCTATCTTGTGAGTGGTGTAGGGCTTAAGCCATGAATAACATTGGCATCCAAAACTTCGGAGCTTGGTGTAATTTGGCTCATGACCGAACAATTTGGAGAAGGGTGACTCATTTTTTAGTGTAGGAGTAGGAAGGCAATTGATGAGATAAGCTGCGGTGGAGCATGCATTTGTCCAATACTCGAGTGGCATTCGAGCATGTGCTAGGAGAGACAGGAATGTTTCGACTATGTGACGATGTCGCCTCTCCGAATAGCCATTGTGTTCAGGAGTATGAGGTGGGGTTGTGAGGTGAGAAATACCATCGATGGACAGAAAATCGCGTAGACTTTCATACTCGCCTCCGTTGTCTGAGTATAAGGTTTTGAGAGGTAATTAAAAATACTTTTCAACCAAAGCCTTGTATCTCCGAAAAATGGCTTTAGTATCAGATTTTCTAAGGGATACAACCATATATATATATTTAGTGAAATGATCAACAAAAATTATGTAATACTTGAACCCATCATGAGAATATATAGGAGCAGTCCACAAGTCAGTGTACACATACTCAATAGTAGAGGTAGAGGAAATAGTAGATGTGGAAAAAGGTTGTTTATGATTTTTATTGCAAGCACATGAATTACAATCTAAGGTGAAGATACTAGGAACATTAAGACTATTTTTTGAAATAAGTAATCGAAAAACATGCTGAGATGGATGTCCCAGGCGGTGATGCCAATCGAGGGAGGTGGCTTTTGTGCTTGCGTACACTTTAGGAGTGGTGGTGTGATGAGCTTCATAAATCCCAGACTTAGTTTGCCCTTGGAGAAGGTATGCCCCCGTTGGTATATCCTTCACAGAAAAAGAATTTGATGAGAATTTAATGGAAATGTTATTATCATAACAAAGTTGAGAGAGAGAGATGATTTTCCTAGATATAGCAGGGTGATCGGTGTATTTTATATACATCTTTTGAGCCGTTTTTAGTGAGTCTTTTGTCCATTTTTGTGCAAATACGTGTCGTCTTAGGATAGATTTTCTTTCTTTTGTGTCATATTGGTTGAAAGTGGTTCATTGGCGGAAAAGGAGCAAAAAGAGGGCAGAAACAGAGGTTCCAGAGCTCGAAAAGCGAGAAAGTGGCGAACTGTGCACGTATCAGCCAGGCCGGCGCCCAGCCAGCTAGGCGAGCGCCACGGCGCGCCTAATCTTCGAGGGTTGCAGAGTTCGCGCCACACACTGGCCGCAGGGCCGCGGCGCCGAAGCGGGAAAAATCAGAATTTCGAATGGACAATAGGCCAGGCCTGAAGGAAAACCTGCAACACGTTTTTGAAACTATAAAAAGAGAACCCTAGGTCAGATGTAAGGGTTCCTCTTCTTGCCAAATCACACCACTTTTGGGAGATCAAGATTGGAGACCTTTTCTTAGTAATTTCTTTTTCTTGTTTTACTTTCTTTTTCAGTTTATGTTGGATGTTAAATTAGTTATTGTCATGTCTATGGCTAGGAACTAACTTTAATATAGGGCTTTCCATGTCAATTCACTTGAACCTTATATTTATGAATTAATGCATGTTTTTGGTTCTTCTTCTTATTGTTGAGATTTATTCAATATATGTTTTGATTGCTTGATAATTACTTGATCACTAATTATCATAATCTTTATGATTTCTAACCGAAATCTGAAAGGGGAGGTAGTGAATATGCTGTAGTTGGATAAACATAGGTTAAATCGTGGACGAAAGTACCCCGATACTTGTGTAGTATTAATAGGTTTTTGGTCTTAATCCTCCTCTATAGTCAATCTTATCACCGAAAGGTAGAAAGGTGCTATACTGGGGTTGAGTGTTTATATAACCTTAACATGAGTATAAAACGGCTTAGTTAACTTGCTATCTCAAAGTAGAAGAAGAACCACAATTGATTGCATTAATAAGTAAATTAAGCGGATAGTTGAGGAGATTTGGAAGCCCTATTTCCATCATTACTGAGTAAAACAACATAGTTAATTAGTTTTTATAATTATTAGTCATAAACAACATATCAATCATCGGTCACCAAATAGATAACATAGAATAGAAATTGGTACTTGAACACTAATCCCTGAGGACGATAACTCGGTCTTCCAAGACTATATTACTTGACTCGACACGTGCACTTGCGTAAGTGTGTGCATAAATCGCGCACCACATGGACAACTAGGACATCATTTAGCACAAGTGAGGGAGAAAGAGAAAGAGAAACAGAACCAAAGTGAGTAATTTTGAGGCCCGTACCATCACCAATAATTAATTCCTCTGTACCATCATAAAGAGCATGGAGTGAGCGTGTATTGAGGTCCGCCGTGACATGATGAGACGCACCACTATCAAGTAGCCATGGAGTGGATGAAGAGGAGGCTGTGGCAACAAGGCTTGCCACATTTGCTTGCGGTTTTTGATACGGACGAGTGGCAGGGGAGGGCAGGATTGGTGGTGATGCATTTGGAAACTTCTTGTTGAACACAGGACAATGAGCAATCACTTGACCTTGCTCTCTACACCATTGACATTTACCAAGGAAAGGACGAGCAGATTTGCTATTATTGTGAGGTGTAGAGAGGATACCTTGGCCATTGTGTCGAGTAGTATGACCAAATGGGGGTGGTTGATGGCGGCTGTAAGCAGCAAAAACAGTAGTTGGGAGAGATGCATCCACACGAGTTTGTTGGATTGAGAGTTCCTTGTTTATCAACTTCTCATGGAGTTCCTCGAAGGTGATAGGAGTATCACGAGCATTCACAGATTCAATGACTGAGGTGTATGATTCGTCAAGGCCAGGGAGTACACGGTCAATGAGGTCCTCGTGTTCCACTTTCTTCCTTAACGCATCAAGATGGTCGGCCAAGGCCTTGATGGTCTGCATAAACTCGGTGACACTGCGGTTTCCCTTGGTGGTACGAGACAGTTGGTCTTTCAATTGCTTGATGTGACCGCGGCTGGGAAGGGCATAGGTACTGGATAACATATCCCATAGATGCCTTGCGATCCTTGCTTGAGAGACTAGGGGCACCAGATTAGGGGATAGAGTCCCTATGAGAGCACCATATAGGAGGCGATCTTGGCGAAGCCAATGAACATTGGCTGGGTTGGATGTCTCAACACCTTTAGTAATAATTGTTGGAGGAGGACACGGGAGAGCACCATTTACATATTGAAGCAGATCGTGACCGACGAGAATGACTTCTATCTGTAGTTTCCACGAGAGATAATTTGTAGGGGTTAGCTTGATTGCATTGTGGATGTTGAGAAAGATGAATGGTTTCGTAGGGTCGTTGCCATTGGGAATCTGGTAGGAGGGAATGGTGTTTTCCATGGCAATGAGTTGAGAAAGAGAAGAAGATGAGTTGTAGAGGAGGATCAGACGGCTGATACAATATAAAAGAAATAACAAAAGGATGTGTTCTTCTTATTCATTATGCCAATGTATATATACTAGGGATACAATTAGGGATACAATTAGGGATATAATCTAAATTAAGTAAACAAGATAACTACTCCTAGAATCAAGTAAAGATATTCCTAGAATATTTACAAGATAATTAACAAAAATATCCGTAAGTATTGACCATGAGTAGGTCAATCCTTATCACTTCGAAGATGCAATATGATAAGATCGAACAATGGATAATCTCCATTAGCATGTAAGAAATAGGATTATGTATCGAAGAAGTTTTTGTCTGTTCGGTTGATAGTATAAATGGTGTAGTTGTCATTGTGGCTAAAAAGTAAATCAAAAGATCTCGATCTTACGGTAAGTGGCACTGATAGGAATCTACCCCACAATAGGTATTGTTGGGCTAAGAATTCTTACATGTATTGTCCTTTTTGGGTCAACTCTGTACGATTTTCCCAAAAGACCTCACATCATTAAGAGAATCCTACATTTTATATGTAGTGTCACGACCCGACCCGACGGGCCGCAACCCGACGGGCCGCGACCCGACGCCCTAATTGGACGCCATTACACTAACATGTCACGTAATCAACTGACACTTAAGGGTAATAGAAAATTCGGCAGCACAACGCTGCATCTATAACATATACCCAAAATAGTCGAGCCGACAAGGCTGCCTCACACAACTATCCAACAATCACAACAGGCTAGCCGACTAGGCTGTCACCAAATAGCATCACATAAACAAAGAAGTATTCACAATAGGCAAGCCGGCAAGGCCGTCACTATATACGGGAACATCCCAAAACAAGTGCAACAATACAGCTAGCTCAACCGCATAAACGTTCTACACGAGTCCAAAACACATCTATCACCCACAACTGTCTACAGACCTCTAAGAGAAAGATAACATAATATGACGGGACAGGGCCCCGTCGTGCCCCTAAATATACATAAGTCTAGAATAGCGAATCTGTACCAAAATGGCTAACTCCGGACAGTGGAGCTCCCAAGAAAACAGTTGAGCAGAAATCCTAAGCCGGAGGATCGCCGAACTGAATATATGTACCCGCGGGCATGAGCGGCCCGTGAAAGGGGAGGTCGTCTGAAATAATGTCTCGAGTATGAAAACATGAAATACTGAAAATGAAATCATAACTGTGCCATGTGAAATAAAGAATCATATCAGTAATCCTGAATGCTTACCCATAGAGTCATCATGTCCATATGTATGTATATAACATGTCTCGGCCCTCTAGTGAGGGACTCAATGCAATTATCAATATACCATGTATCGGCCCTGTTGTGAGGGACTCGATGGAATTATCAATATAACGTGTTCCGGCCCAGTCTGGGACTCGGTGAAATCATATATGTATAACATGTCTCGGCCCTGTAATGAGGGACTCGATGGAATTATATATGTATAACATGTCTCGGCCCTGTAATGAGGGACTCGATGAAATGAATAATAGCACTTGGCACGAGCAGAACATCATGAGCAACCATATATAACTTAAATTATCATTTGACTCTCAATGGAATAAGAAAAAGACATTATCATATCATATATCCTTTAAATCATCTTTTGAAAAATCAAGACGTTTATCGTATCATATATCATTTTAAAACATCCTTTGGAAAGTCAAGACACTTATCATATCATGAATCATTATTTTAGTAAAACTAGACTTTGAAGGAATCACGTACGTCCGCCGTACTTTCACTAAATTATACAAAAAGAAAGAAGAAAGATTTTTCACAAATCATGTCAAAGAAAGAAAGAATAGTTCACATACCTCTTAGTCGCGCAATCAATGTCATACTAGGATACGTCTCGTCTAGTATGTCAGCCTATAATAATAATAATACGATCATTAATTCTAGGGCTTCTAACGTAAGTTATATTGAATAACAACTTCCTATTTCTATAAAAATTTGGGCAGCATTTTCTCTGTTTATGTGCGTATACACAATTAACCAACAGTCCAAATCAAACCAACCATCACAACCATTTCAATATGTAATCGAATTAGGTCTCATATACTGCATATATGCCATCATACAATCTCATTTCCCTTATTTATGAAAGGCAGCAATTTCAACCATCAAAGTGACTATCACACATATTTACCATGTTCATTCAATCCTTAAAATGTTACAACAATGTCTAAGATTCCAAAACTCTTTTCTTAGTTCCTTAAATTCCAATTCATCTCGCGTCACCTTATATAACTAATTACAACACAAAGTATCAATGTTTCTTTCAATCTTAACATACAATTAACGACGATAATAATAACAATTAATCTTGCACCAAAACAGCCCGTAAAGGTCACACAATGTCCGAGAATTATCCATGAATTTTAGGCCATTAACATGCAACCATTTTAACTCTTTTCTTAACTATTAAACCAACTTATCTTTCCAACAATCCCATATAACGAATCCATCTTTAATCTTCACAATTATTATCCATTTTGAATACGCAATTAGTGATGAAATTTATAATACAACACACGAATCCAACATATGCCCGAAACAGCTCAATTCGGCTCACACCCAAAATTGACACATGCATTATCTAAATTCAAGATTTCTTCCTAACACAAGTCCATTACTTCAACTACACAATTGCAACTTCAATTATAGCATAGAAAGAAGAATTTTCATACCTTAATTTAATCCCCAAAACAGTCCCGATTTTTAGCCACTGCTTTGTCAGCTGAACTTGTAATGTCCATAACTATCTGCTCCGGTGCCCTATCGACGAGAGGTTTGTTGCGTTGGAAACTAGACTCGACGAAATTCATTTTAGGCTTTTGAAACACCGAAAAACTCCTAATATACTAGGAGATATACCCCTCCAAAGTTGACTATAATTCTGCCCAAAATCCCGATTTTCTGCCCATTTTTTTGGCCCATCTTCTTGCCCAATTTTTCACTTTCCCAACTTCAATTCAACATGCAAACATCTACAACGTTTACCCATCATCTACACATGTTTTTCTTCCCAAAAATTGCATCAAAAGTTGAATTTTTTTCGGCCCTAAAATTTGCCCAGCTGTCCCGTCGAAACCCACTGTTTTTGGGTCTAAAATTCTCTAATTCTTGACTTAATTGTGTAGGGTAATTTAATCCAAGAAAGATGAAGTAAAAGCTTTAAATCTTTCTTGCTACAAGGGGGGGGGGGGGGGGGGAATCGTCCAAAGGTAAGGAAGAAAGAGAAGGAGAAAATTTAATTTTGTGTTAGTGGAAGAATGAAATTATTAGGGCATGTTTATAATATTCAGATTCTTAATAATTCATTTAGGTCCCCTTTCATATTACACTTTAACCCTCTAAGTGTCTACTTAACTAACTTAATCCCCAAGTAATAAATCTTAACCCCAATTCTTTCAATCTTGATTCATGTTTCCTTTAATTCCCGGGAATTTCATAAGGTCTCGTATCCTCCATGTCGTAATTCTCATAATATGTAATAATCCTTAATGGAAATATATATAACTTATCATATTTAGTTCTCATTGACGTGCTCGTAGCTTATGTAAATATAATTTATATCAATTATCCGAATCTTAATCTTAATGACGTTCTTAACCTTGTCTTAACTTACGAGGTGTAACATGTAGCTTATTTTTCCCTTTCACTTGCGATGTGAGATTTTGTTCGCACACCCAACAATCTTCCCCTCGAACTAAGTTCCACAACCCATCACCAATTATGGGCTAATTTAGAGATTTATTGTGTGCCACTCACATCATTCTCCGAATATTTATGGCCACCAAAGTCCGCTACTACTTTGTTGTGTAAGCGTCTTGCTACTTTGTTGTGTAAGCGTCTTCAATCTACGGGTAAAGGTACTGCATCGGCCCAATAGACGGGCAAATGCACTAAGTCGGGCCCCACACCACACTGCGTCATCTTCATACTCGCCCCGTCAAACCATTAGCTTTGATACCAATTATTAGGCTAAGATAGCCCCAAGACACTCTCATACTTCGCCCACTCTTCATTCAGGGTGATTCGAACCAGGGGAGGATCTGGAACCTTGTTGGTCATAGCACCATGGTGTGATATTGTCCGCTTTGGGCGAAGCCCGCACAGTTTTCCCAAAAGGCCTCACACCACTAAAAGAATCTTGCACCTTATATGTAGGTTCTTTTTCTTTTCTACTTTCGATGTGAGACTTTGTTCGCACACCCAACATGTATAAGTTCAATTCTCACTGTCTTTTCATCTTTTCAAATTTTGATCTCACAACATAATTAAAAAAATTAAGGATCTATGGTAAAATGTCTCCCTAACTTCGCAAGATAGGAGTAAGGCAACATATGCACCACCCCCACACACCCCAATTATACTATTACACTTGTTGTAAAGTTCTCCCGTTCAACTTGCCTTTTGTAAAGCCCAAGATTTCTTAATGGGCCAAATTGAAAACCCAAAAACTTAGGGGCCCAGCCCAACTAACTTCAATTCAATACACCCTCCCCTATTGCTTCCATGTTGATCTTGTATGGAAATAAGAAAAAAAAAACTTGTAATCCTTTTGGAGAAATTGGAATTTCAGAAGAAATCCTGAAATTTTCACTCTTTCCCCCGACTTCCGTCAAATTATTCTCAACTCAGGTCTTACTTCATCCAAGGCGCGTGACTCAATGTGGTAAATATATTTTTCATGTATTCTTTTAGATATACTTGTGTGTTGTGTCTGTGTGTGTGTGTGTTGTTTCCTTTTTGTTTTTTTTTGTGATTTGGGGTTTTGGGTCACATCAGTGTTAGTAGTTTGAAGTGTTTGGACTGTCAGTGTTGACTTTCTTTTCTCAATTTTGGGTTTTACGAATTGCAATTCTCCTAATTGAATTTTTAGGGTTTTATAATGTTTGGTGATCTGTTTTTGTTTTGGTATTTGAATTCTGGGTTTCTCTCAGTCTCGATACTTTGACGAATTTGGTATTAATAATTGCTTCCCTTTGTTTATTTTGGTAAAATTTGAGCTGCATGGGTTTCTCAAACTGTGTGATAACCTCACTCTAACAAAATTATAGTGGAGTTTACTTGACTGAGACTAATAATGTTCAGAATTATAGCACCGGATATGTTCAGTAGTTAGGATTACATTACAAGGATAGAAATACACCTACCTCCAAACTTAAGGGACCACTTGTGAGTTAATAAAACCTCCTAAAAATACAACATTTCTTGTTTTGTTGTATATATTATTTTACTTATCCTTTGGTAAATTAGTTGAAATGAGCTATTCTTTGATGCAGATTTATTGATGTAAGCTTCCCTTTATGAAATGGTAATTATTGTATTCACAGAAAGCACAAAGGTAGTGCTGGGATTCTATTCAAGCGAGCAAAAAAGCCACAATGTAGCCCTTTTCTAATTTTGGAGGGACTCTGTGAGTTCTAGTATAGTTTCTACCTCGTTTACATCTACCTTGTTACACCTAAAGTGAAATAATATGACAATTCATATATAAGCTTCTTGTCTTTATGTGGTTTTGATCTGCCAGTTCATCAAAACCTAGCTGCTCCAAAAGCACATACGTAATAACTACTGAAGGTAAAGTTCCTTCTCCATAGTTGTTGCTATGCAAAAACGACAATATACCCAGTGTAATCTCACAAGTGGAGTCTGGGGAGGGTAGGATGTACGCAGACTTTACCCCTATATTTGTGGGTAGAGATGTTGTTTCTGATAGACCCTCGACTCAAAAGAGAAGTTTTTGAAGTAGGGTTTCAAGAAAAATTGACAGCAAAATATCAAGATATAAAGCAAACGAAGCAACATATAGTAATACACTTGAGGATTAAGAAACCACACGATTACTAAATACTACTAGTAGTAAAGAGGGGAGGAGGCTAGCACCCTGCCTCTTCCACGTAAAGTGCGACAACGCTCGACTACTTACTATCTTCTACCCTAATCCTTGATCTCCATACCCTCCTATTTATGGTCATGTCCTCAATAAGCTGAAGTTGTGTCATGTCCTGTCTAATCACCTTCCCTAATTCTTCCTCGGTCTACCTCTACCTCTCCTCACTCTTGACCCCAGGTGCGAGCCTCCATTTCACCCACCCGCTCCAATACAATGTGCGACATCATCATCAATCTCCCTGTCTCCTTAGATTATGGAGCTAAGATACTTAAAGCTTCCTATCTCGGCCTCATACGTTACGTCAATGAACTTGCACTGCAGGTACTCTGTCTTGGCCCCTGTCTCCTTAGATTATGGAGCTAAGATACTTAAAGCTTCCTATCTCGGCCTCATACGTTACGTCAATGAACTTGCACTGCAGGTACTATGTCGTCCTGCTTAATCTGAAATCTTTGGACTCTAAGGTCGTCTCCAAACTTCCAGCCTATCGTTAAAAATGCATTTTTCTATGTATGTCCTGAGAATTTGCATCATTTCCTTCTTACTACCTTTTAGTACTCTTGCTCTGGTTTGTGAATGTATGTCATTGTGTTAATACATTGTTTTGATTACAGTTTATATGCACACGTTTTTGCGACATTGATATAATTTGCCTTTTCTCTTGTATGGTTATAGAACTGGGAGGAATAAAACAAGCTAGAAACGTATGTTAACTTGGCCGGTTGAATTATTTAGTGTGCCATGGACTGCAACAAGGATGAGGCCCTAAGTGCCAAAGAGGTTGCAGAGAAGAAAATGCTGAATAATGACTTTGAAGGGGCTAAAAAGGTTGCAGAGAAAGCAGAACGACTTTACCCTCAACTAGAGAAAATATCCCAGTTACTTGCCGTATGTCATGTTCACTGTTCAGCTCAAAACAACAGAGTAGGATCAGAAAGGGACTGGTACGGGATTCTTCAAATTGATAAGTTGTCTGATGAAGCAACCATCAAGAAACAATATCGGAGACTTGCACTCATGCTTCATCCTGACAAGAATAAGTTGCCTGGAGCAGAGGCAGCTTTCAAGCTAATTGTGGAAGCAAATATGGTTCTCTCAGACCAAGTCAAAAGGTCTTTATACGATAATAAGTACAGAGTTATATCTGGAGCTGGAGTAGCAAAGCAACCGCCTCATCTGGTTAATCGAAATTCATTTGTCAGGCAAAACAACATTCCAAATGGTTTCAATGCTCAGTTCAGTAATCTAAATCACCATAAATATACACAACCAACTTCATCTGCAGTGCAGGAAACGTTCTGGACACAATGTCCCACTTGCAAAATTAGGTATCAGTATTACAGTAAGTATGTGAACAATGCTCTACGCTGCCAGAAATGCTCGAAGACTTTCATTGCATATGATTTAGGTTATCAAGGTGCCCCTTGTGTACCCAAATGGAGTCAGCCTGGAGGTCAAGATGTGCCCCTTAAATCTAATCTTAACCAGCCTGCTGAGCAGAAAGAGCTTCCTAATCAAGGAACCTCGAAGATGACTGCAGGCAGTGCTGGGTTTCCACCCACCCAAACGGGATACCAACCAGTTTTTTGCAGCAGAACAGCAGGGTCTGAACCACAGAAATGCAGAGGAAAGACTGCTCCAGTGTTTGAGAATATAAGGACCAAACAAAAAGATGAAAAGCTAAAGAGAGGTATGAGAGAAGGACCTGTAAGACCAAAGGTGGATCGCAGAAGCAGGAAAAGGAGTCGGAAGCAGACAGTTGAGTCGAGTGAGAGCGATGATACTTCAACCAGTGTTGCGACAGAAGATGTGGACATTGAGAATGGAAACGATCCACCTGCTGGACAAGGAAATGGAGTTGATAGCTATGTCGCTAGGAGATCATCTCGGTGTAGGCAGAATATTTCATACAGTGAAGGTGTAAGTGATGGTGAGAAAGATTTGGCAAGCCCTCTGAAGAAGGTACGGTCTAACCAGTCAGCTGGAGACAGCAAACCTCAGCAGAAAGAGGCTGTTGGTGGTAATGATCAACATCGAGCCGATGGAACTAGGCCGTGCAGCAATTCCGTGGAAGGATTAAATCAAAATGGAGTGGGCCTTCCTGAGGGAGATGTGCAAACCAACAATTCCAAGATTGGGACAGTTGAGGAGCAGGCTTCTAGACCGCCCTCAGGTGGCACAAAAAAAGTTGAACTTAATGTTGATTCTGATTCAGAACCAGATACAGTTCCTGATAGTAATCTTCCGGAGGTGTATGATTATCCTGATCCCGAATTTAGTGATTTTGACAAGCTTAAAGCACAAAATTGCTTTGCAATTGATCAGATTTGGGCTTGCTATGATACAGCTGATGGCATGCCAAGATTCTATGCCCTCATTAGGAAGGTGTGCATTCCTGAATTTAAGGTGATGTTCAGTTGGCTTGAGGCTCATCCGGAAGATCAAAGGGGCAGAGCTTGGGTCACAGCAGAGTTGCCTGTTGGCTGTGGGAAATTTAGACGTGGGAGTACTGAATTCACTTCTGATCGACTTACATTTTCTCATCAAGTGCAGTGCGAAATGGGCAAGAGAGGTCTGTACATTGTATATCCTAGGAAAGGAGAAACGTGGGCCCTTTTCAAAGATTGGGATATTCGTTGGGGCTCTGATCCAGATAATCATAGGAAGTACAAGTATGAAATTGTGGAGATTCTTTCTGATTATGTAGCGGATGTTGGTGTCCAAGTTGGTTACTTAGATAAAGTGATCAGATTTGTGAGCCTTTTCCAGAGAACAAGGTTGACTGGAGTTGGTACATTCTTTGTAAAGCCAAATGAGCTTTACAAGTTCTCTCATCGAATTCCTTCTTTCAAAATGACTGGAACTGAAGGAAAGGGTGTACCTGCAGGATCCTTTGAACTTGATCCTGCTTCTTTACCCCTCAATCCAGATGATATTTGGTACCCTGAAAAGGTTATGGAAGACAGCAGAGCTGCAAATGATGTGCAAACCAACAATTCCAAGATTGGGACAGTTGAGGAGCAGGCTTCTAGACCGCCCTCAGGTGGCACAAAAAAAGTTGAACTTAATGTTGATTCTGATTCAGAACCAGATACAGTTCCTGATAGTAATCTTCCGGAGGTGTATGATTATCCTGATCCCGAATTTAGTGATTTTGACAAGCTTAAAGCACAAAATTGCTTTGCAATTGAACAGATTTGGGCTTGCTATGATACAGCTGATGGCATGCCAAGATTATATGCCCTCATTAGGAAGGTGTACAGTCCTGAATTTAAGGTGATGTTCAGTTGGCTTGAGGCTCATCCGGAAGATCAAAGGGGCAGAGCTTGGGTCACAGCAGAGTTGCCTTTTGGCTGTGGGAAATTTAGACGTGGGAGTACTGAATTCACTTCTGATCGACTTACATTTTCTCATCAAGTGCAGTGCGAAATGGGCAAGAGAGGTCTGTACATTGTATATCCTAGGAAAGGAGAAACGTGGGCCCTTTTCAAAGATTTGGATATTCGTTGGGGCTCTGATCCAGATAATCATAGGAAGTACAAGTATGAAATTGTGGAGATTCTTTCTGATTATGTAGCGGATGTTGGTGTCCAAGTTGGTTACTTAGATAAAGTGATCAGATTTGTGAGCCTTTTCCAGAGAACAAGGCTGACTGGAGTTGGTACATTCTTTGTAAAGCCAAATGAGCTTTACAAGTTCTCTCATCGAATTCCTTCTTTCAAAATGACTGGAACTGAAGGAAAGGGTATACCTGCAGGATCCTTTGAACTTGATCCTGCTTCTTTACCCCTCAATCCAGATGATATTTGGTACCCTGAAAAGGTTATGGAAGACAGCAGAGCTGCAAATGATGTGCAAACCAACAATTCCAAGATTGGGACAGTTGAGGAGCAGGCTTCTAGACCGCCCTCAGGTGGCACAAAAAAAGTTGAACTTAATGTTGATTTTGATTCAGAACCAGATACAGTTCCTGATAGTAATCTTCCGGAGGTGTATGATTATCCTGATCCCGAATTTAGTGATTTTGACAAGCTTAAAGCACAAAATTGCTTTGCAATTGATCAGATTTGGGCTTGCTATGATACAGCTGATGGCATGCCAAGATTATATGCCCTCATTAGGAAGGTGTACAGTCCTGAATTTAAGGTGATGTTCAGTTGGCTTGAGGCTCATCCGGAAGATCAAAGGGGCAGAGCTTGGGTCACAGCAGAGTTGCCTTTTGGCTGTGGGAAATTTAGACGTGGGAGTACTGAATTCACTTCTGATCGACTTACATTTTCTCATCAAGTGCAGTGCGAAATGGGCAAGAGAGGTCTGTACATTGTATATCCTAGGAAAGGAGAAACGTGGGCCCTTTTCAAAGATTGGGATATTCGTTGGGGCTCTGATCCAGATAATCATAGGAAGTACAAGTATGAAATTGTGGAGATTCTTTCTGATTATGTAGTGGATGTTGGTGTCCAAGTTGGTTACTTAGATAAAGTGATCAGATTTGTGAGCCTTTTCCAGAGAACAAGGCTGACTGGAGTTGGTACATTCTTTGTAAAGCCAAATGAGCTTTACAAGTTCTCTCATCGAATTCCTTCTTTCAAAATGACTGGAACTGAAGGAAAGGGTGTACCTGCAGGATCCTTTGAACTTGATCCTGCTTCTTTACCCCTCAATCCAGATGATATTTGGTACCCTGAAAAGGTTATGGAAGACAGCAGAGCTGCAAATGATGTGCAAACCAACAATTCCAAGATTGGGACAGTTGAGGAGCAGGCTTCTAGACCGCCCTCAGGTGGCACAAAAAAAGTTGAACTTAATGTTGATTCTGATTCAGAACCAGATACAGTTCCTGATAGTAATCTTCCGGAGGTGTATGATTATCCTGATCCCGAATTTAGTGATTTTGACAAGCTTAAAGCACAAAATTGCTTTGCAATTGATCAGATTTGGGCTTGCTATGATACAGCTGATGGCATGCCAAGATTCTATGCCCTCATTAGGAAGGTGTACAGTCCTGAATTTAAGGTGATGTTCAGTTGGCTTGAGGCTCATCCGGAAGATCAAAGGGGCAGAGCTTGGGTCACAGCAGAGTTGCCTGTTGGCTGTGGGAAATTTAGACGTGGGAGTACTGAATTCACTTTTGATCGACTTACATTTTCTCATCAAGTGCAGTGCGAAATGGGCAAGAGAGGTCTGTACATTGTATATCCTAGGAAAGGAGAAACGTGGGCCCTTTTCAATGATTGGGATATTCGTTGGGGCTCTGATCCAGATAATCATAGGAAGTACAAGTATGAAATTGTGGAGATTCTTTCTGATTATGTAGTGGATGTTGGTGTCCAAGTTGGTTACTTAGATAAAGTGATCAGATTTGTGAGCCTTTTCCAGAGAACAAGGCTGACTGGAGTTGGTACATTCTTTGTAAAGCCAAATGAGCTTTACAAGTTCTCTCATCGAATTCCTTCTTTCAAAATGACTGGAACTGAAGGAAAGGGTGTACCTGCAGGATCCTTTGAACTTGATCCTGCTTCTTTACCCCTCAATCCAGATGATATTTGGTACCCTGAAAAGGTTATGGAAGACAGCAGAGCTGCAAATTCTGAACCTGTAGAAAATATTTCACCTGCAATTCCCCCTGGAACTGCAGATAAGTCCAGGATGTCTGAGGATGCGACGATATCTCTGAAGTCTGGGGAGGTGAAAGGCATCCGTGCTGCTAATGGAGTGTCTGCTAAGGTTTGAATATCTCCTAGAGGAGTGAACCTATCTGAGGAAAAGCAAAGTAAGATGAGCTCTCGTTCTGCCAATGACAGCCCTTCCACTGATTTTGATGATACTTGTGTCAAAAGTGACCGTCAGTCAATTCCCAGCGTACCAAGTCGTTTGTCATGTCAAGCTGATGAAGAGTTGCATTCATGCACAAAGAGCTTCAATATCAGCAACTTCTCTGGAAGCTCCAAGAATCCAATAACTTTGTCAGATGATAAAGGTTTTGAAGAAGTTTTTTGTGATTTTACGATGGATATCCGTGGGGAAGTTTCAAGTAGATCAGGTATGGGCTCTTTATGGTCAAAATAGTATGCCAAGGACTTATGCTCAGATTAAGAGGATTGTTACTGCCCCATTCAAATTGCATGTAGTCCTTCTTGAGGCGTGTGCAGGGCCTAAAAATGCTCAGTCTGGTTGTGGAGCGTTCAAAATCCAGAATGAAAAACGTCAAGTCTATGCTCCTAGTTCATTCTCCCATGTGGTGAAAGCAGTATCTATTAATAGGAACAGATTTGAGATCTATCCAAGAGAAGGAGATATTTGGGCACTGTACAAGAACTGGAAAAAATTAAGTTTGCATCCAGACACGTCTGAGTATGTGATAGTGGAGGTCATTGAGAATTCAAAAGACCGGATAAAAGTTTCATGCATGGTGCGTGTGAATGGTTTCAAGTCAGTCTTTAGGTCTCCAAGAATACAAAGATCGAATCCTGCTATTCTAGAAATACATAAAGATGAGTTTGGGAGATTTTCTCATCAGATCCCTGCATTTCAGCTTACTGGGGAAAAAGGAGGAGTTTTGAGAGGCTGCTTGGAGCTCGATCCTGCTTCAGTACCGTGTTCTCAGTAAAGTGATCCACCAAGTTATAGTGTGATGGGACTCAAATGTGATATGTTCTGCTGGATTTGGAAAATCTTGGAAATGAAATCTTCCTCTCTCAGTTGCTCCATTAACACACATCAGGCTTATTGTTCTCATCAGTTTCTTGCTCGATGTTTGGATGACCTGTAGATATGACAGATTCTTCAGTCTTCTGCTTTACTTCAGTCAAGGGTTTGTTTCGCTAGAATTCACATATGATGTCATTAGTATAATATTAAAGGAGGCACTACAATTAAGTGCATCATTGGCATTTGGCATGAACACTTTTAAATGATGTATGTTTGCAACAGCAGCTAAATATAAATTAACCAGTCTGTGAATGAAATTGTATCGCCAGATGGTTGCTGAAACATGTAAGGAGGATATTAGACAACATTCTTGTTATTTAAAAGGCTTCTTGGTTTTTGTAATCTATTGCCTTTTGCTGTGGGAAGTGGAAAAAGTTTCAAATTTCCGGCCTTGTAAGCTATTCTTGATACTTCCTATGGTCATTTAACTTCACCTGAATTGGAAGACTTTAGTGAGCTAGAAACTAGTATTATCATTAAATTTAAGCTATATATTAAAAGAAGAATTTGTATAGACCTAAAAGTTCGAACGTGAGCCTATAATAAAATAAAGCTTGTGATAGTATAGAAAAATATCACAAGGACTGAAATAGTTATCAATAAATTTCTTCTTGTCTTAAGTGAAGTATAAAGATTTGATATGATTTTCTAAAGACCTAAAAAGAAGTGATCTTCGGGTTAAAAAAGGACAAAAGATAGGAAGTTGATTATTTCTTGCGAATATAATCGTCTGTCGTAAGACTATAGTCTTAACAATTTTAAAAATGCATTAAGAATTCAATTTGAAGTGCAGGTTTATAGGATTGACAGATTCAACGATATCAGAACTCTTCTCTGGAATAAATGGGTCACCTATATTAAATTCTTCTTTCGAATAAATAGATTATAGAAATCAATTCAAGTACACGATCGGCTCTATTTACTTCTTTCAAATATAATCTCGGACATACAAAATATGTATTAAATCAAGAAACTATTCACCCACCCCCTCCAAAAAAATTAATTGATTTTGAAGAGTATTCTTTAATGATTTTCTACACACACACCCTCCTCCCCTACCCCTCCCAAATTTCTACCTACTTCATATTTTATTTTATCTTTATAAAAATAAAAAAATTGCGTGGTTAAATTGGTTATTGGGTGGGTGATGGAATTGGGGTGACGGATAGTGTGTGGTGGGGTGGGTAAGAAAAAAAATCCATTTTTTTATAAAAGTAAAATAAATTATATGAAATGAAAACATTTGGGAGGGGGTGGGTGGGAGGTTGGATGGAACGGTGGTGTTGTGGGATAGGGGTAGGTTAAGATGAAGTGCTTCCGACGGTGGGGTGGTGGAAGGTTGTATTTTCTATCAACCACCGAACATGAGAAAATAATTAAGAAATTCACTTATTTTTCATTACCCAAACGAATATGAGAAAATAAGTAGAAATTCACTTATTTTTTGGAAAAATATTTTCCATAAAAAACATTTTCCTCTGTGCCAAACACACCCTTAGTGAGAATTGTTTCGATCTGTCCTTTATTTATGATTATTACCAAATACAAACATGTGTATTTTAGAATGACTTAAAATAAGATTATTTTTTTTACGATAAAAGTTAAATTTGGGGGTCAACAAGTTGCAGTCTTAGTGCCCGTTTGGTTGAGCTTTTCGATTTGACAAAAGTGCTTTTACTTTTGAAAGGCTAAAAGCACTTTGACCAAAAATTGAAGTGTTTGGTTAAAAATAGAAAAAGTGTTTTTGACTTCCAAAAGCACTTTTGGTCTCTATTTTCAAAAGCTCAAATTTTAGGCGTTTGGAAGTAGAGGTTGCTTTTGACTATTTTTAAGCCAAAAACATTTTTTTTATTGACAATCAAACACCTAATAATTTTTTGATAAAAATCTCTACTTAAAAAGTGTTACTCCTAAAAACTCTACTTCTAAAAGTTCTTTTTAATAAGTTGTATCAAACGGACTCTTGATTGAGGACAAAAGTGTATAAAGTACATATTTACTGGAGCTAATATATTCTCATATCCATATCTTGATTATCTCTCTGTACAAGGAACACATTCTTTATTATTGGTATCATTTCAATAAAGTTCATTCTATTTTTATATTTTTTTATTAAGGAATGTCCGATCCCGCCTATAAAATTATAATGGATATATTATTATTATTCATTAAAGAATAATTAGGAAGTATTAACGTGTACGTACCCATTACCATAATTAGAATATATTTAATATATTGTGTAATATTAACGTGTTTATACCCATTACCATAATTAAAATATATTCTAATTATGTAAATATGTACAAGTTAATAATATTGTTCTAAAGAATATTAAACAAGGTAGAAAGTGGCATCACAAAGAAAACAAAAATTAAGAAAGACTTGGATCTCTGTCTTTATGTCGTTAATAATTTGCAAAAAGCTCCAGTATTTTCCACATACCTTTCACCTGTAGAAAGCGTGTGAGACCTTATGAGCATTAGCAGCTGAATAAAATTCGTCAATCAAATATCCAATTAATTACCAAACGGGACCCAATAGATAGGAAAAATCACAAACAAACAGCTATCTACTGACTCCAACTTTAATCAAACTATGCAATCAATTTTGTGTATCTAGGGGGGGTTTCCCATGCAGCCAATGCTTCCTTGGGTAGACGTAGATCACGTATAGTGAATGCCAATTAGAGAAATACGTTTTCACTTTAATGTTCACAGAAACAAAGGGCTTTAGGTAGAATATCATTATCTTAAAAATTAATATCCTTGATATGCTAAAAATATAATTTAATCACATAAATTTGAAACTTATTAGTAACTAAGACAGTTTTATTACAGCCTTATTTATTGTAATTAGGACATTCAAACGTGCATCAGCAAGTATGCTAAACCACAATGTTTCAAACATTTGAAGTTTGAGCATTATGAACTAGTGGTCGGAGTATCATGCCAATACACGAGCATGGATGAATGGGATTTAATTCCAGGTATATGTTTGACACTTAATGTGAATGAAAGACGTTAGAATCGATAAAGTTGGTACACATGACATGAAGGTCACGGTGAAGTCGTGAAACAACCTCTTGGTAAATGCTGAGTAAAGTGCGACAATAGGTAAGTGTGGTCCGAGTCCAACCTTCCCGGACGCGCAGATAATGAACTTAATGACCTGATCGCTTATTTTTTTATATTTGATACTTGATTAAAAGAAAATAGACGGTGTATGTTATAAATATATTAATCTGTTACGTCCACAACGCTTCATATCCATAACCCCTAACATTTTATTTCCATAATTCTCAAATAGTTAACTCATGTTTGTGATATCCTATGGTATTAGCCAAACTTATCGGCCCCTAACTAAGCCTAGTTCAGAAAAAACAATTAGTATAGAACTATAGATAGAGTGAGAAATAAAGGAAAAATTTCATTATTAAACATTTGAGATTAGTTGGGAATTTGTAATACTACAACGGTACAACCATATATAACTTTGTTATACTAATGATTATACGCAAGATTACATCTAATCCAGGCATAATTACAAGAATTGAACCAGATCAAATCAAATCAAGCCTGTTGAACGTAAATGATCATGTAATAATCTCAACAGAAAAATAGCTGAAACTCAATACATAGTGAATATTGTACTAGTCAAAAACATTGGAACTACCTATAACATCCTTTCTCTTCTGGTAGTATAAATGAAAAAGGAAGAAAAAGCATACAACAAGCTCTTCAAGAGAAGCACACATAATGCTTGCATGGAGGCTGGAGCTAAACCTACTAGTCATAATAGATCTTTTATATTATTTTGATTGCTGCATCTTAAGAATCATTCAACTACAGATCCGAAAGCATCAAGAACCACTGGAAGGACAAAAACCAAGAAAATTGAACCCGCCATTTGTTCCTCTCCATTCCTATGTCTAAATGCAATACATCCTACTCCAGCATATGTAACTCAGCTGTTATCGCATGTTCCCCTCCCGCAGCACATCAATCATGTCATATATCCGCTTCTCTTCTTTCAACTTCACCTATACCCAGAAACACCCATTGTTATTATTTGGTGAATGCAAAATAAAATGCTAGAAAGCATTGGAATAATTGAATTCAATTATATATGAAACTTCTATTCTAACTGAATTTGTTCCTTGAGATGCATGTTGAAAGCGCAGGAAAGAGAAGCTCTGCTAACAAATTTAGACATTTTAAGTTCATTACCTTCTTAGCAAGGAAAAGTATAGCATCAACTGTGCCCTCTGCATAGATTGATCTACCACAAACATTGTGTTGAAATTCAAAAGAAACCCTGAAAAAGAGAAACCAATTTAATGTTTGTTCAATTTATAGACATTAGCAACAAAAATAAGAAAAAGCAAAGGATAGACAGTATTACGTTCCGTCTGGTGAGGTCAGATGGTACATGTGGAAAGCATGGCCTAACAAGTGTTCTTCGGGGACACCAACCATCTCAACTTGTTGCACAGGATCTCGTATTAGTTGTACCTGAACGAAAAATCATGAGGATAACTAGAATATTCTGTTAGAGATCTGAGAATATATATTCTACCTTGTAAAATGCTAGTTATACAGAAGAAATCAATTTCAACGCTTCAGAGCAAATTGAATTTCTCTATATGCTCCAACTCCCGTTTAATTTTAATCCTTATATCATTCATTTTCATTCTCTTTTCCTCCCAAAAACTCAAAGACGACTGAAAATATACTAGATCTTTTATCTTCCGTTTCATTCGGTTTCCCTTCCAAACTTGAAACATAGTTTGAATATATTCAATTACTTGGCAGTCAGTACCACCAATTAAAGCTTGAAAAAACATCTCAGACAAGGCTAATAGAACATCTACGCCGTACTTCTCGCTGGTATAGAAATAGCACAATGGATTTAAGAGAATGTGGTGTTTTGCTAGATGAATGTATAAGAAAGAAAGAGAAACATAAATCTGCAAGTTACCTAAGAGGAATGTGTGTCCCAATAAACGGGTCACAGCAGGGAGAGAAAACCCCAAAGAAAAATGGCACTATGGGAAGATAAAGGAACGAGATGGAAGAAGATATGAAATAGGAGCAAGCAGCATCACAATAAAGTGCCAGGGCTGATGATAGCTTCAGAAGAAAAATTAGTGGATGTACTCTGTACTCTATATCTGACAGATCTCATCACCGTTTCAGAAATTTGATTCAGTATACAGAAAAGTTTTAAAGCGAAAAGTGCCATTTTGAAGCAATACACAGGAGTGGAGGGAGGTATACATTCACATTGTACTGATCTGATGACTTTATCATCAAATCCTTTCATGAAGCCCATTGCAGCTATCTAAAAATTTGTTAAGTTAAAACACAATTACAGTGATTTGTTTGTGGCAATTATTTCCACTCACCTTGGCTCCAACCTAGACCTGATACTCCCCATCAATGGCCGTGAATTCAAATGCTTCAGTTTAGAGTAAGGCATAAAAACTTCTACGGAGAAATAAAGTCAAGCTTTTCCTCTAAGCTATCAGATTATTTCCCGTTCAACTTATTTACGCAGGACAATGAAATTAGGGGCAATAGAAAATAGTCAAATTTTGCAAAGATGAATGAGTTCATAAACGCATGGAAGACCACAATCAAATATGTAACATAGAGTAGCATTATTTCATAAGAGAGTTCACCATTTAGTGAAAAGGATGAAGTCACGACGAATTAAAATAGTAAACTGGAAGAATGAAAATTTGGGACAGGATGATATGGAAGAACCACGATAGGACAATGTTCTGTAGTTATTGAATAAACAAAGCAGTAGACGCACCTCATCCAAATCAAAAGAAACGCCTAGTTTCTGAAAGCAAGAGATAACAGCCTTCGCAGTTCCAGAAGTGTCCAATTTACTTGCTTGATGAGACTCCATCACCTTATAATTTGATAAAGAGGGTCAAAATTCAGACTTCGATCACAGGAT
Organism: Przewalskia tangutica; assembly: GCA_029844215.1. NCBI lineage: Eukaryota > Viridiplantae > Streptophyta > Magnoliopsida > Solanales > Solanaceae > Przewalskia > Przewalskia tangutica. The sequence continues at coordinate 15,513,952 of CM056731.1, read as the reverse complement.
ATTATAAATCAAACTGAATGTTTCAATAACACGTTGAGATGAATAAGACTGCAAGAGGATCAGTAAATAAGGAAATAATAAAGGGTAAGCAAACAAGAAAACAAGATGCACTATGAATGCACAGATAAATAGACATGGAAATAAGCACGTACTTCACATTTGTGGTTGCCTAGTTGGATACTCAGATTTGCCTAACTAGTATAATATCTTATTGTTAAACAGCACAATCAGAATGAGTCAGAACTCCAATAATTCTTTGTGGACCAGTTCCTTCATATTTCAGTAATATAAAGTCTGTCCACTGTATGTCAAATCAGGAGCAGAAAATAATAAAAGAACAAATCCCAAGAAAGACAGTCTTTAAATTGCTCTGCATCCAGGAGCATGCAAATAGTAACCACAGGCACGATGTTCTCAATATATATACATGTCAAGGAAAATAGAAACCGACATACCAGTGCAAGTAATGCAACTAAGCACCTTTTATGGTAAAGGAATGAAAGCATGGACAAAATATAGTCAGCATTTCAAATCATTATGAAATTGTTTCAGTTATCATGGTCTCGACAAGAAACATTGGCTGAATATGCAAGAGCTTGGAAACCAATGGTCAGCTGGCATGGCGAAGGAGACAAACCTGTAAACTGTACCCAGAGAAAGCTCCAGGGAATTGTTCTGCCATAATTTCCATGGCTGCGAGAAAAGCCACCACCTAAAACAGAGGCAAACATACAGGTATACCTCCTGTTAAACTACAGTCTAGCATACTATTAAAATAAATAGAAGAGAAAAATGTCTAAACCTGCTTTCCCATTTGTGGGGAGATCACAGCATACACTTTTGAGTCCACCGCTGTTTTGTACAGCTTCTCCCTATCTCCACCAGTTGTTCCCATCACAAAAGGCACTCCGACTTTGCTGTATAATTCAGCATTATCTGCCAGGTCATGGTGGCAACAAGAACATTATATTGGCTACGTCAATGGAATCTCCAGCAAAGAATGCAATAGATATCATTTTGATACTTTTGAATTTTATACCTTATTCCACACCCTCTTCGGCCCTCCACTAACGACGTGTAATAGATATCACAGGAACCTAACAATGCTGGTAAATTTTATTTATAAGAACCTCAGCATCAAGATGATTGTATCTAAACAAAAGATCTGGGCTCGTCTATGTAGACAATCTTTAAAGTTCAGCATTTTATCAAAAACCATTAGAAAACTTCCTCGTACACAAGTTTTAGTTATAAGGAAATCTACACTTTACAAGAGAAATATTATAGTATCCTGTGGATGTTATATTTATTAGCCATGCCTCATGCAAAAGCTAGCCACTAAAAACAACATCTTCTTGGGGCTTTTGCTCTCCAAAGCATTCTCGGTAGCCATTGAGTAGATACACTAATTTCTTGTTTCCGCTCTTGTCAACATCAGTCTGCCCTCCCCTTCACCTATTCTTGTGCAACTATAGTTCTTGTATATGAATTTGTCTACTTCTTCCATTCCCGAAACTGAATATCTCTTCAAAAGCACCCTTCCAAGGATAGACTGCACTTGCTTCTTGTGATAAGGTCAACCAGTGTTGTTAGCCTTTTATTTCTTTTTTTCTTTTTGAATAACTGAGAAATCCTTGAGGCTAATAGTGCACGGCTCAAAACTCAGTGATAGTGGGCCCACCCCTCTACCTTTCTCAACTTAGATACCATGCTTTTGACTGCGGCAGGGTTCAAAGATGTGATGTGTGCCTAACCAACACTCATGTGATGAACTCTTGCCACTAGACCAAAGCCTGGGGGGCAATGTTGCTAACCCATTGTTTATGATAATACGTGGACATGCTTCCTTCAAGATTGTGATTCCACACCACTAATAACTAAACAACATTTATAAGTAATAAAGCCTCTAAAATTTCAGATAAGACTTACTGCAGCAGTAGGATATGTTCATCTTTCTTCAATAGGACAGCAGAATTGTTTAATCCTTATTTTTCTTTTATTTTCATTATCAGTGATTCGGAAGGTCTAAAGTAGTTCATATAGAATGCTTGATATTATTTACAGATGAAGATATCAAACACAATATATTAATACAATAAGATTGATACTTGGCCCCCGTATCAGAACAGCCAAAAAATTGGAATTGACAGAAGTCAGCAGATTCAAATCATGTATGTCATTGACATATCAATGTAAACTTTGGAATCTCTGTCTTACCATTCACTGCAGCAGGCACTGTGTAGTCCACTATAATTAGATTGGGGTGTTCCTCAAAGACAGATGACAGGATGTTTTCTCTATCTGAAGGACCATGCACTGTTATCTCTTTTCCACCCGCCTCCACAATTTTTCCTGCATCTTCTGGACCACCTAAACATATAGACACAGGTTGAAGTCCCGCAGAGATTGATGCTTCAAGAACTGCCCTCCCCATTTTACCAGTACAACCATTCACCTTTATATATCATCAAATAAAACATTATGAATTACACGGTAATCGCATGTAACATTGCTAAAAATACAAAGTCATGTGCAGGCTACAACTTAACTTTAGAAGAGACTTGCCATATTTGAGACCACCAATTGCAATTGGTATAGAAACATGGGAAATTTTCAAAAATATACAGCCCAACATAAAATATTACGCCACGTAACTCAATATACAATATTAATACAACATTATACATGGGCGGAAAGCATTATACATAATGTATCATCCTTGTATATGTTGAAAATTTATTAACGTGAAATAAAGTTAATTCTATTATTTATGACTCGAACAATTGGAGCCCCTAAATAAGGAAACGTCGTTTTCACACACGTGCACACGTTGTACCAAAGATCGTAAATTTCTTTAGTGAAAGAGATATTGGTACGTAAACGAAATGTTTGAGACATGAAATGATAGACGGTTATTGGTTAAACGGCGAGTGTTTCACGTTGGTAAATGAAGGAAGAAGTGTACGATGTGTAAAAGATGAAACGAGACGGAAATCGCCGTGGAGCCGTAAAGGGCCGCGGCGCAGCACCGTCGGAGCCGTGGCGCCTTGGTGTCTGATGGCTCCCGGAAGTCAAGCGCCGCGGCGCTTCGATGGCAATGCTCGACGAAAGACGAAAAATTTCTGACTTTTGAGCTGGTTTTGGAGCATTGATCCTCCATTACTTGACACTTGAATTCAGTCATTATTTGACTGAATTATAACCCCTCAATAAGTGTCATTACATGGCTATTGAAAGTCATTACTTGGCTAGTTGGGAAGTCATCATCATCACACTAAATTGAGATCCTTGGCTCAATCGTAGAACACACTTGCAATAAAAAAAAATTGAGTATTTCTTCCTCTCTAGCTTTCCTTTACACACTTAAAAGGTTGTTCTGTTAGTAAACATTTGAGTTTCCTTTGCTCAATTGTTTGTTGTTGTTTTATATTGGGAGACATGTTGTCAATCACCGTAAAATGATACATACGGGGTAATATTGTCTTAAGGACATGTGTTAACACCCGACTCAACAAATCATTTGTAATAGTTCATTCTTGTTCTTATTCAAGATATTGTTACTTACTTCTCATTTTCTTGTAACCACAATTGTAACTCCCGGTATATACACGTATAATAGTGTATAGAAGGTGTTTATATGGGCTAAACAGAGTAACAAACTCAAATTATGGGCTACATGGCGTAAATATTTTCTCATAGCAGACATATAGGAGCTAATTTTCCCTAAAAACATGTACAACAGTTTAGCCGGAATAATTAAAAGCTATAACATCGTTACTACTACCGTAAAATATTACTAACAACAACAACCTACCCAGTGAAATCCCACAATGTGGGGTCTGGGCAGGCTGTTTCCAAGACCTCGGCTCAAGACAGTAAAATATTACTAACAAAAACAAGTAATTTTCAAGGGAAGGTACCATTATAGGAATTGCATTGATTTGTGATTTAACTGACTCGGTGAGCTGAATATTTTGTCCAGGAGTAGAACACATTTTCACCAACGATTTTCGACATCTGACAAAACTATTACAACCATTTTTGCTGGTAGAACTGTAACGAATTGCTCCTCCATGGATGTTCAATGGAACTTTAATGACACCCCACATTGTTTACCGATGAATTTCACTGTAATACAAAAAAAAAATCAGAAAAAATAAAGATTTTGGTTCATTTCAGATAATACCTGAGAACGCAATGCCACCTGGAACGTGGACGGAGGAGATGTGGTAGTGCCGCCAACTTTAGTTGAGGTTTTGGACCAATTTAGGTTATGGAGGAGTACTATTTTAGTATTTTTTTTAATCTTTTTTGAGAAAGCATTTTTAATATTTTATTTTCTTCTTAATTTATCGATGTTTGGGCTACTTCATTAAATTGTCGTTTTGCAGAAGATATAGAGTTAGAAAGAAATGATCGACTAATAGTAGCGATTATGTATTTTCTTAAGAAAGAGAGAATTGATTCAGGGCTGGAAATCAAATTATCGAACTTTTGATTTCAATTCTTTAATCTTGTTGAGGCAGACCATCTAGGATCTAGCGAAAACAGTCTTTCTAACTAACAAATATAGAAATAACGTTTGTGTATATCTTAGTCTGTCTCACTTTTACCGTGTGGTATACGCATAAATTGTTTGTTGACGAGACATAAAAACAGTGCTATTTATAAAAGAGAAATGACATAATTGACATCCGGCCCAAACTAATGACAGTCAGATTGCCCAATAATATTGTAAACCCATTTCTTAGCCCCAAACTAAATCCAACAGGTTTTCATTTGTGCCCTCCGCTAGGCGAAGGAGCTCACAAAATATCCTCACTTTCCGACCATATGTTAGGTTGGAAGTTATTGAGGAGGAAACTTGGCAGGGAGACTGATAGAATATACACCGTATATTCTTGTGATATTATTAGTGATTTGTACATCTATAATTATGGTAGTAATATTTTGTATTAGGTAAGTGTATATTTGATTTCTGTAATTATAGTCTAGGATGATTATTGTATATTATGTATATAAATCATTTACATTAATGAAATCAGCAAGAGATTATACTATTTCATGATATCAGCAGTCTAGTGTAAAAAAATCATTCTCCACAAACTCTCCCCCCCCCCAACCCCCCAACCCCCACCGGTTTCGGTCGTCCCTTCAATTTTTTTCCTTCAAAACCCTAATTCTCTTCTTGTTCCTCAATCATGTCTAATGCAAAGAATATCTTTTATCATACCCTTGCAATCTCCAATATCAAGAACAACATACCTATCGTCCTTCAAATGGAGAGCGTCCAATATGCGACGTGGGCAGAACTTTTTAAAATTCACGCAATGTCTCATAGAGTCCTCAATCACATCGACAAACCGAAAAAAGCAAAGAGAAGCTAAGGTGACCTCCACCGATGATGAAATAGAGTTGTGGACAACTCTTGATAGTACGGTTCTCAAATTGATTTATCCCACCATCTCTACGGACCTCGTACAGACAATTATCGAACCCGATGCCACGCCAATGAAAGCTTGAAATAGGATGCGTGATATATTCCAAGATAACAACAACTCTCGTGTCATAACCCTTGAGCAAGAATTCTCTCACACAACTATGGAGGATTTTCTTAATGTCTTTGCCTATTGTCAAAAGCTCAAGGAGTTGTTGGGTCAACTCAAGAACGTTGGTGCGCTTGGCACAAATAATTGTCTCGTTCTTCAAATGATTATGACGCTCTCTGAGGCGTATAATAGGATTGACACTCTCATTCGCCAAAATAACCTTCTCCGTCGTTCTATCAAGCACGTTTCATGCGTGAGAGAATGGTGGTAAAAGTCGTGATGGTGGCCACAACAGTGGTAGTCGCGATGGCGGAGGTCGCGATAGTACGGACGTGGTAGTGGCCAGCAGCGGTCTGGGATATAGCAACACTTGCAGCAACCTTGGGCCAGTGGCCGTGGGGCTGGGCCAGTAGGCAATGACCCATTTCACCTTTCCCATTACCCACTCAATATTGAGCCAGGCCCAATGGTAAACAACAGCAATAGGATCGGCAGAACCAGTGCAGCGATGGCAGCTCGCTGGGCCTCGACCACGCGATGGCGCCTTATTTGTGGACCTAGTAGTATCCCCGACCTACACGGATATCGAGGTTGCGATGCATACTCTTAGGCTAAATCCTTCAGATATAAATTGATACATGGACACCAGTGCTATTTCTCACATGACATCCGCACAAGGTAATCTCTCGTCTTATTTCAATTTGAGCAAAAATCATGGCATAATTATTGATAATGGTAATTTAATTCTAATTTGTGGTTATTGTCACACAAATTTGTCTCCCACAAATCCACCTTTAGCCTTGAAAATGTCCTTCATGCTCCTCAATTAATTAAAATTTTGATTTATATTTGGAAATTTACAACTGATAACTCGGTTTCTGTTGAATTTGATCCTTTTAGATTTTCTATGAAGGATTTCTGGACGGGAATACATCTAGTGAGATGTGATAGTCGGGGAGAGTTCTATCCCATTACCACCACCATCACCACAAAATAAGTCACACCATCAATGTTTGCCGCTTTAGCACCTTTCTTATGGCATGAATGTTTTGGTCATCCGTAAGCATCTGTTTTTACCTCTCTTAAAAATAATAAATTTATTGAGTGTAATAGTGCTCGTAGTACTAATGTTTGTCATTCTTGTCCGCTTGAAAAACATGTTAAATTGTCGTTTGTTGCTAGGGATGGCAAAATTAACCCGACCCACACTACCCTAACCCGTACCCTACTCGATCAACGCATGTAATTACCCGTTTTGACCGACCCATGGGTCGGGTAGGATATTAACCCGACTGTATGAGGGTGGGTTAGGGGCGGCTAGGGATATGGATGTACCCTACCCGTTTCTCAAAATTCATATTTTTTTTAATTGTGATTTTATTTGTAGACGGAGTTCTTAGTACTATATCAAACTTAGTTGAATGTCCAACCATTTGTGTTGATGAAGATGTGGATGATGAAGATGTGAAATCTTACATATATTACTTATTAAAAAATGAATGTGTATTTTTTTTCTATTTGATTAATTCAATTAATTTTTTATCAATGTTGTAGATCCTTTGATAATACTTTGAAGATTTTTCAATGGTCAATGTAGTGTTTTGTTGTTCCAAAGGTATGACTTTATTGTTGTGTTTATTCTTCCTTTATATTGAGATGTAATTTTTTCTATATAATCTCTTCTTTTTTTTCATTTTTCCTCTTTTGTATTTTTCATAGATTTATGGAGAAGCACACTAAAATTTTGAAGGTCTTGAAGACATGTTTGATGTAGTTGCATTTTGTTTTTGAGATGACATTATTGTTTGGATAATTTTTTTCATGGATCTTTGATTGTATTTAGTAATTAAGAAACTTATTTGGTAATATATTTTATGAAATTTGTAGAATTTTTGTCTTTTATTTGAGGAAGTGTATAACCCGTGGGTACTCGCAGGTACCCAATACCCGAAAGGGGCAAATAAGGGTATGAAAATTATATACCCAGTGGGTAATGAGCAGGGTATGGGTAGCACATTTGGGAGGGTGGGTAGGGTACGAGAATCCCAAAACCCGCGTCAAACCCGACCCACTGCCATTCCTATTTGTTACCTCAAATTTTAGTACTTTATTGTCATTTGATAATATTCATAGTGATCTTTGAACATCTCCCGTCTTGAGCTCTGTAGGCCACCATTATTGTGTTATTTTTGGACGATTATTCTAATTTATTGTGTACATTTCCGTTATGTAAAAAGTCTCAAGTGTATTTCACATTCCTATCATTTAGAGCATTCATCCGTACTCAATTTGAACGGAAAATTAAGAACATTCAATGTGATAATAAGAGGGAATTTGATAATGGGCCATTTAGAGAATTTTGTAAGGTTAATGGTATATCTTTTCGGTTTTCAACATACGACATCACAAAATGAGAAAGTCGAGAGAAAAAGTTACCCATTAATAATAGTATTCGTACATTACTAGCCCATGATTCATTAACACCCTCATTTTGGCGTCATGCATTACAAATGATGACTTACCTTCTTAACATACTCTCTAGCAAAAGATTAGCATACCAAATATTTTATCACAAATACCCTTCGTATTTTCATCTTCGGGTGTTTATGTTTGTCACGACCCGAACCCGGACCCGTGACCGGTGCCTTAACCCGGGCACCCTAGTGACACAACATCAGAGAAAACCAGCGGAATGTAAACTCAAGATAAACAACCATAAGATATAGAATAGTCTAGCCCAAAATGGCTAACCCAAAAGTACATAAACCAAGCGATTTACATCCTTAACGAACCAAGTTCGACAAAACTACGAGCCTCAGAAGGTATAACACTATGACGGACGGGGCCCGCCATACCCCGAATGTACAAAAGTCTACAACCTCGGGAATCGTACCAAAAGACGAGGCCTCGGAGAAATGGAGCCTTAGAAGCCAGAAGTGATCCTAAGAGTGCGGATCGCCAAGTATGAACCTCGACTGCGGCATGAGCGGCCCGAAGTCGATCTGGCAACATGTACCAAATATGCGGCGGAAAATACCGTAATAATATCATAAGTCAAAATATAATTTGGAGTTATAGGCGAAAATCGGTTTTACCTTGCGTGCCTTACTAACAATGAGAGTAACAAATGTATATATATATCTGCGTAAAAATAGGAAGCTCGTGATCAAAGCGGTACCTCGCCCGTAGTATCATTAAGCAATCCTACTCGCGGGACTATTTCACCCGCATAGGTCCTGTGGACGCGTGAGTCATCCGCCTCGTCGTGGGCTTTCACCGCGTGGGACTATTTCACCGCGTGGATCCCGTGGATCCGCATGAGTACCATCGCGTGCTCGCGTGGGACTATTTCACCCGTGGATCCTATGGTCCGATCGCGTAGTACAAACGCCCGCTCGCGTCATGGGTAGCAAATCCATGGCATAAGTAGTAAACCATCCTATTGGAGCATACGTGGGCACCCGTGTCAGTATGTCCAAAGGAAATAACAAGAATACCCCGGGGTTTACCCGTAATAATATATATATAACATAGCTCATCCGTCTATCATACATAACATAAGCAAGTTAAGGAAATACCCTAACTTCTTATTAATAGTATTAATACATCCTCTCATTTTAGTATACCTAAGGCACGATCATGTCTTTTAATAAAAATCCGGGATTTTAACCCAAGTATCATGTACCTCTAACCTTTTAAGGAATAACTCTTTTTATACAAAGATTCCAAGATACTAATCACCATAGTATCAAGTTACGATTTCTTTTCAAAACAAGTCACATTTCCTTTTAAAACTATCTCAAGCTTCTAAATTAAGTGACTTCATTTCTTGTAAAACCTTAGGCAATTCATGCCTTAAAACCATTTTCCTTCCACAAGTTCAAAACATCAAAACCTTTCTCCATTAAACTTTCACAAACTAATATAACCAACTCCCCATAAAGCCGTTATATTAGAGTTAAACAATAGTAAAACACATTCCTTAAGTCGAGGATTTTTATACTTTTCTTTTAAAGCGAAGCAAGTATCAAATACTTATAACAAGCGAAGATTTCCAAATCTTGACGTCTACCGTCTTACATAGTACAACTAATCATGCTCAAGAGATAGGAAAGCTCCACATACCTCTTGGTCAATCCACAAGCTAAGTCGATTTACGCACGTAGTATGTCAACCTAAAATGACCACAATCGTTTATCAAGCTCTAATTACAATGCAGAATTTTTCCAAGTTAAAGTCACCAATTTCCTACGGAAAATTGGGCGTCTCCTTTGTTTCTACATACTTTGCCACCTTTTCCAAGGTCGATTTTTAACGCTCAAATGCCATGTTTAAGGCTCAACAACCAACCAACACGAGGGGATTACACACCTAAACTTTGGTGTGTAAAATTCAACCCCACAAGTTACAACAACTAACCCAACAAGTCTAATGTAGTATTCGGGCAACAACATGCTCATAATATCCCCTAACCAATTCTTTCAAAATCAAACCCATTTCTTACATTAAACTACTCTAAGTGCATTTTCCAACTACAAGTTCTTCCTATTAAACATGCAACACCCAAAACCAACTACAAGAGAAGAAATGTTACCTCAAGTTTTAGCCAAACTTATTCCAACACCTTGCTAGCCTTTTCTCCAAGAACACCACCACAATAGTCTTCACAAGCTTGTAATAACCTTTCCTTCCTATTACACTTTTCAGATTTTTCCCCTTAGGCTAGAATTCCTCTTGGGAATTTAGAGAGAAGGATGAGCTTTTTAACTTAGAGAGAGATGGAGTGTAAAGATGAAAAGTTGAAAGAAATGACCAAGTCTTGGTCAATATAATGCATGTAGCAGAAATCAGATGGGGGGGACACTTGTCACCCTCCCATGGCCTCTTTTAAAACAAAATCGGACTTTCTAAGTTTTTCCGCCCAAAATTCCGCCTCGCGCGGCTTCCTCTTCGGCGCGTGGCCACTCTGCGGACACTCGGAACTTTAGGCGCCGTGCCACGATTTCCGTGGCCACGGCGATTCTCGCTTGGCGCCGCGTACGCCTCCATGCGCTGAGGCCCCTGACCGAAGTTTTCTGATTTCGAGTCCTAACTCCTTCCGCATGGCCCCATACGCACGGCCTGAACCACGAGGTATAACAATGTTATCCTCTCTTCCCCTCCACTACAATAAACAAACTTCAAGCACACTCTACTTCTTGTATGTTTTTTGGGATACTCATCTAATCATCATGGTTACAAATGCTTTGATTTATCCTCTAATAAAATCATAATTAGTCGTCATGTCATTTTTTATGAAATCCAATTTTCGTTTGCTACGTTGCATAAATCGGTGTCCAATTCTTATAATTTTTTAGATGATGGGCTCTCACCGTATGTGATCCACCACTTGGTCCAGTCCACACCTCGACATCTAGACCAGTAGGCCCACCGCCTGCTGGCCCAACAGTTTCTCGTCCACAAAATCTGACAACATGCCTACTACCTACTGGCCCAAATTCATCCATCCTTGAGCTCGCGAGAAGGCCCGGCTGCACGCCGATTACCTTTGTCGCGGCCGCGGTTGGCCCACTGCTGGACTATAGCCCAGTCCAACCATCACCCAACCACTATTCTCTCAACTCGAATCCAGTCCAACACCGCACCTTCTACAGTGGGCCAGCCTACGACTTACACTCTATCCAGCCTACTTCTATTCCGGGACAAGGGCATGTTACTCGTAGCAAACATGACATTTTAAAACCAAAGCGACAGTTTAATATCAATTCTAATTCCACTTACCACGTAACTCCGTGTATGTATTTCGTGACCCAAAATGAAAAATGGACATGAATGATCAATATAATGCTCTTATTTAAAATAAGATGTGGGAGTTGGTGCCCCATCCACCCTGTGTTAATGTGATTCATTCTATGTGGATTTTTGCTCATAAGAAAAAAACGGATGGTTCTTTTGAGAGGCATAAGATTCGTCTTGTAGGTTGTTACACCCCGTAATTCAGGCTATGCTTATGAGAACGTACGAAAGGAATTAAGATATAAATTTTAGAAGGATAGGTTGACAGAATGTTTCGAACGGGTTTTAGTCAACTTTGGGGCGGTTTATGCCCATTTATCTTAGGAGTTCCTAGGTGTTTCAAAAGCCTAGTATGTAGTTCGTTGAGTCTAGTTCCCAACGCAACAAACCGCTCGTCGATAGGGCATCAGAGTAGAAAGTTATGGTAGTTACAAGTTCAGTGCACCGACAAGAAGGAGAGTGTTTTCAATCTGAGGCCACAGCGCCGCGGCGCCGGATGCAGGGCCGCGGCGCCGGATTTACTGGAAGTTCTCTGAAGTTGCAGCGCCGCGGCGCCGGAATGCAGGGCCGCGACGCCGTATGTACTGAAGTTCTCTGAGGTTTCAGCGTCGAGGCGGGATTTTTGCGAAATCTGGGGGAAAAATCAGAAGCTATTTTTTTAAAAGGTCATGGGAGGGTGACAATTGTCCCTCCCATCTGATTGTGTGGTAGTCCTATTTATTGACCAAGTCTTGAAGACTTGGTCATTCTTCAATAATCTCACTCTCTCTAAAAATCCCTCTTCCTTCTCTCTAAAAATTCAAGGAAAAACAAGGCCTAGAGAAATTTCGGAAAGACGGTAAGAAGGAAATATGTTGACAAGCTTGTAGAGGGTTTTGTGGAGGTGATTGTGGGAAGAGGGCAAGTGAGATTTGTTGGACTTTTTGGGAGAACTCTAAGGTAACAATCTATTCTCCTTTTTAAGTAAATTGTGTTGCATGTGTGGAAGAAAGGACTTGTAGTTGTCAATATTGCTTTTAGGTATATTGCATGTAGGAATAACGATTTGGATTTGAAAGGATTGGATAAGGATGATATGTGAGCATGTTATAGCCAATATACTACCTTAAACTTATTGAATTATTTAATTTGTATTGTGGGGCAGAATTTTACACGTCCAAGTTAGGTGTGTAATCCCCTTGTATTGCTGAATTGTTGGGCCTTAAATGTGGCGTTTAGTAGTTGATAGCGGACCTTGAAAAGGTGGAAAAGTATGTAGAAACAAAGGAAGTGGTGTCCAATTTTTCGTAGAATAAGGAACTTTATACTTAGAATATGCTACGAAGAAGTCTAGACGCTGATAGACGTATTTGATTATTATAGGTTGATACTCTACGCGCGGCATATCCGACTTGGCAAGTAGATTTAGTCGATGAGGTATGTGATTCTTCCTATCCTCTTGAGCATGATATTTGTAAATATATAGTACGGTAGACGTACATGTATTAACTGAATTTGGTTTCACTTTGATGTCTTTTGACTTGAGTTCTAAATGTTAAGAATCTTGAAATATTTTAAAAAAGAGTTATGAATCATTATCCGGAAGGAAATTAATACTTGATTTTAAAAGAATAAGTTCTTTTGATTTTCCAAACAAATGTGAATGTTTTGATTTATTACAAAGTTTAAGTGTTATACTAGCTTTATGGGAAGTTAGTTATAACGACTTAATGAAGATAAAAAGAACGGTTTGCTTACTTGTTTATAAAAGCCTTGTAATGATTTCTGAAGGTGGGGTAAGTTGGTTTGATAATTAAACATGTTATGATGCTACGGGTGTTAGTGTCTTGTGACTTTTGTGTTAAGGGGGTTTCTTGTTGTGCTTATGTCGATTTACAATAAGCCGGTTGTGCTGGTGTGATATCACTTACTCCCCTGACTTGATACATATGCCGCGGGTTAGCTACCCCCGATGCGAGGAATACCTCATGCGGGTCCATGTGACCTATGCGGACTACGGTAGTCCATGAATCACTCCGGGTGTGTTACGCCAATGCGAGGAATACCTCATGCGGTCCAAGTGGCCATGCGGACTACGGTAGTCCAGGGAAATGCCGCGGGTTATCTACCCCCGATGCGAGGAGTACCTCATGCGGGCCCAGGTGGCCTATGCGGACTACGGAAGTCCAGGATTAGGCTCGCATAATGATACTATGGGCGAATGGCTCTGCTTCGATCATTAGCAGCCTAGAAGAGACCGGTTGCGTTACACATGTTTGCTCTTATTTATGTTATGGCGCGTAATGCGGTTAATCGGTTTTCATACATATCCGTGGATTTGGTTTGGAAATGTTATGATTTCATTCTGATATTTTCAGTTTCACATACTTGGTACTGTTGTCGACCTCGCCCGGGCTGCGTTCATGCCGCAGGTCGAGGTACATCGGTTGTTGATCCTCGCTCTTAGGATCACCGTTCTGCTTTTGGGAATCCCCGTTTCTCCGGAGGCTTATCTTTTGGTATGATTCCCTGTCATTGTGGATTCTTGTACATTCAGGGGTATGATGGGGCCCTGTCCCGTCATAGCTGTTACAAACTCTTAGAGGTCTGTAGTCCTGTTGTAAATTGGGTTTTGTAAAGGATGTAAATGTTCAACTTTTGTTATATTTATATTTACAGGTAACCATTTTGGTTAGCCTGTTTCTTATTTTATATTGTTTCATGTTTATGAGTTTACTTCCGCTGGTTTTTCTCTGATGTTGTATCACTAGGGTTCCCGGGGCAAGACACCAGTCACGGGCCCGAGGTCGGGTCGTGACATAGGTGATGGCAAAACTCAATAGGTTAGCATGGATTGTGGAGAGACGTTTAGTCCGGTGGTCAAATAGGCAACTATTTACATTGTTCTCAGTCTAGCTCTCTAAAAAACACGACTCATTCATCAGTTGGACGTGAAAAATACGTCCTTACACGATGAACTCAAGGAAATTGTATACATGCATCAATCTTTGGGTTCCAGGGACCCCGCTCATCCTAATCATGTGTGCTTGCTGAAGAAATCATTGTATGACCTAAAATAGGCTCGTCGGGCCTGGTACAAAAGATTTACAGATTATGTGTCTACTCTTGGGTTTTCTCACAACAAGTCTGATCATTCTCTGTTCATCTATCGTCACGACACTTCTATGACATACATTATGTTATATGTGGATGATATTATATTGATTGATTCCTCTGACAAACTGTCCAAGTCTATCATATCTCTTATTAGCTCAGAATTTGCTATGAAAGACTTTGGGTCATTGAGCTATTTTTTAGTATAATTGTCACTCGTCATGCATGTGATTTATTTCTATCTTAGAGGAAGTATGCAACAGAGATTATTGAATGAGTTGGCATATCAACCTGTAAGTCATCTCCTACTCCGGTTGACACTAAATTGAAGTTGTGTTACTTCTAGCACACCATACTTCGATATCTCACATTTACTATGCCCGATATTACTTATGCAATCGAGGAGGTGTGTTTATTCATGCATGGTCTGAGGGAAGAACACATGCACGCTCTTAAACGCATCGTGCGCTATGTTTAAGGCACTCTTAATTATGGTTTACACTTATATCCATTATCAGTATCTACTCTCATGTCGTATACAGAGGCTGATTGGTGTGGATGTCCAAATGTCATGCGTTCGTCATCTGATTATTGTATGTTTCTTGGTGATAACTCATTGTCTTGGTCGGCTAAACATCGAGACTCTGTTTATCGCTTCAGCGCGAGGCAAAATATCATTAGGTCATGATGTGGTATCTGACTGATGTTGGTTGTGTAACCTCCTCTTAGAGCTTCATTTTCCTATTCGAAAAAGTTATATTGGTCTACTGCGATATCTCTCTCGGGAAATCCTATACAACATCAACGCACTAAACATATCAGGATGGATATTCACTTTGTTCGTGAAAAGGTAGCTCGTGGACAAGTCTGTGTCTTGCATGTCCCTTCACGTTATCAAATAACTGACATCTTTACTAGGGGTCTTCATTTAGTTTTGTTTGAAGATTTTAGGAACAGTCTCAACGTACGACAACAGTCCACTATGATTACGGGGGGTGATAGAATATACACCGTATATTCTTATGATATCATTACTTCATTAGTGATCTTGTATATCTGTAATTATGATAATAATATTTTGTATTAGATAAGTGTATATTTGATTTTCGTAATTATAATCTTGAATAACTATTATATATCATGTATATAAACCATTTACATTAACGAAATTAACAAGGTATTATACTCTTTCACACCGACTAATGATTAAGAAGAAGCCAAGATATAGTATTAAAATAAATGAAGTAAAAACAATTAGGTGTTTATTTTTCGTCCACAACATGAAAGACAAAATATGAAGGACAGATAGGTGCATGCCACAAACATTTACTCACTTATTTTGACGATTTCACCCTACAAATATCTCAAAATGCCAGCTGGGAGCTTTAAATATCAATTGTACTTATATTCCATCAATCATTTCTACCTACCTCAACACTTAGGGGTCGTTCGGTAGTCCATTCGGAGACTAGTTATTCACGTATTAAGTTTTGCATACGTAATATATCTTTCGTCTTATTTTAAGTATTTTATTTTTCTTTTTGGTATATCCCACGTGACAAATTTATAATCATAAGATTAAAGAATAATTTAGTAAACTATACACATCTTTAATTTAACACATCAAGATTCAAAAATCACTCTTTATTGCTTAAACTCCGTATCTAGTTAAACTAAGACACTTAAATTGGAACGGAGTGAATACTATATTTTTTAGCTGGTTAGGAGGTAAATTATTCATGTATAAACTTAATCAAGTGTTTGATTTGCAATTTAAAAATCCGTATAACTAATACATGTTTATGAAGAAATTTATATATTATTTTATTCATGCATTATTAATACATGCATAACTCTAATCAATTTGGTAATTGATCTTTTATGTTTACTAGCTAATGAATTTGTATCCTGTCTTTTTTTCTAATTAATTACAGAATATTTCTTTCGCTTTTATCCACACTTTTCATGTTCTTAAATAAGGAAATTGGGGAGAAACAGAAATAAACTAGAAGTATACACACGGAAACAAATATATCAAAAGAGGAGAAACATCCTCTACTATTTCTTTGTTAATGTCATATTCACGTCTATGTCAAACATGTATTCCTTCTACTTTACTCATATTCTCCTACCTTTTTTTTGTAAAATGAGAATATTATTTTCATAATTGCAGAACGAAAAATTCTACGA
Organism: Przewalskia tangutica; assembly: GCA_029844215.1. Classification (NCBI taxonomy): domain Eukaryota; kingdom Viridiplantae; phylum Streptophyta; class Magnoliopsida; order Solanales; family Solanaceae; genus Przewalskia; species Przewalskia tangutica. Next base: position 15,497,324 of record CM056731.1, on the reverse strand, counting down.
TCATGTAAAGATATTGAAATATATCACATATTTACATTTATATATATATATATATATATATATGGTTAGTGGTTATTAATTAGATATTTTGAATCAATTAGACATTTTGTCATTAGGAATATTTTGTCAATTAGGGATTAGTTGTCAACATTAATAAATAGGGGTCATTTTGTAATATTCTAGTTTGAGAGAAAATAAAAAAAAATATCTTAGAAGCTCATTTGAGCCCCAAACATTCCTCTCATATTTTACACTTTTGCAATTCCTCTTCTCTGTTGCTGTTTCTTTCGATTTCTCTGATTATTAACATGGTATCAGAGCTGGATAGATCCGAGAGACGGGATTGAAGAATCTAAAAAAAGAAAGAAAAAGAGAATCAGAATCGATCGAGCGAACTTAAGGAGTTGATGATTGAAGTCGAAATTGATGAGGAATTCAGAATCGATCGAGATGAGATGAATTGAAGAAACTGATAGCAATTTCTGAAAACAGAGAATCGAAATCGCGATCATCACCCTGTAACTGGAAGAGAATCGATCTTCTGGAAATTCAGAACGCGATCATCACATGGTAACTGGAATCGCTAATCTTTTCCCTCACAATAATCGAGATCGAAGGATCCAAAGGAATCGATCTCACATGAGAAAATCAGAATCGTGAAAATCAGAGTCGCGATTTTCAAAAAATCAGAAATCGCGATTTCTTTTGAAAATCAAACTGCGAAGGAGACAGAATATTGAGGTAATCTCTGTAGAATATCGATCGATTCTGTGCGAGTGACACAAAATCGAAGATCGATTGAGAATCGAAAATCGATTCATTCTATTTTGTTTACTGTTTTGATTATCATTTTTGTCGATCGAGTCATATGGAGATGTTATCATTTTCGACGGATACACTCCGCCTTTGACTATCGTTGCGACGTCGCAGATCGCCGAGGATAGTCGTGTTGATGGAAATTCAACTTCATTTTTGTATTTGTATTAGTGAATTGACGAATTGGAGAAAAGGTGTCTAGTTCGTCGTTGTTGTTGTTGATAGTTGTTGTGCTGTTGTTTTGTTCAATATTGGTTTTGTATTGTTAAAATTGAATTTGTGTTGATAAATTGGCAAATTGGAGAAAAATGTCGTTTGTTGTTGTTCTATTCGTGTGTTGGTATTATTGTTTCGTTGCTGCTGTTGATGAAAGTACAGGAGCACTGCTCACTGGTGAGGAAATCTAACTGCGGAGGAGAGGAATTTGTTTTCTATTGGTTATAAGAATGTGAAAACGGAATGGAGAATTGACAAAGGAATTGGTAGTGAAACACCAGATCCTTTTTTTCATCAATTGTAGTATTTATGCGCCAATCCTTTTAGATTGACAATCATATTTCTATTATAAGAAATGAGGTTTTAACCCACTTTAAAAGAGAAGGCACCCAGAGAGAAGGAACATGAGTTTAAGGATTGCTTCCCAGGACTTAAGTAATTTCTTAAGCTTAAGTCTTAGCGCTCGTAGCACCCCATTGAAACCAAAAATACAACCCTGTCAAAGACCTTAACGGCCTTCCTTCTTTATGAGTCGAAATCCAACCCCATTTTTTTTCATAATGCATAATAAAATGAGACAAATGAGAGCACTTAAATAATTCACTTTGATTACAGGGACCATCGCTTATACCAGAAGCGATATCATCAAATATGTTTAGCTTGAAGCTTCTTTCCTTAGCAGCCAAACAACTTCGTTCCTCTCTTTCCTAGAACGAAGATGATGAATCCAATACCCTTTTGGAACAAGTGCCCATTCGATTCTACATATTCAGATTTGGATGCCCTTCAAAATGAGTTTTCTAGAGGTCAATTCTTCATATGTATTTCTGGTTTCCGCTGTTGGCTGGACTATCTTGGGACAACATATTGTTGTAAGGGGAATTCAGCTATTATTTGAAGATCAATTGACCAGCAGTTAAGTTTTCTAAATGAAAGCAGACTTAAAGACCTGCATAAATTTTCTAGATGGAAGCAGACTTAAAGACCTGCAGTATCAGCACCATGAGATCCTGGTCCAGTTCTGTTTCTCAATCTTTCGATGAAGGATCGAGGAGTTCTTAGCGACAAATTGATTGAGAACTCAGGGGTGCTTCACCGAGAACGATAAGGATTGAGTTGAAGCTCAATTCAAAGAGTTATTCACATGTCGATCGAATATTAGATTGGCAGTTTTCATTCGTTTAGCTCAGGATAGGAGAATCGATGAGTTTCTAACCGAAAATGGACTAGAAATTCAGGGAGACTCCAAGGCATGTCCGAGCTTATTATAGAGCTTGCTATAGGAGAATCGAGGGATTCTCTAGTCCGAGTGAGACCGGAGAACGAAGGGTTCTTCATAGCATTGATATAGGATAATCGAGGAATTCTCTAGTGTGAGACTAGAGAATGAGGGGTTCTTCATTATTGTTGTTGGAGTTGAAGCTCATGCTTGATGCAGCTGTGTTGATGCTGCTACTACTGGTTTGGTTTTGCTGTTGCTGCAGCTGTTTATATAGAAAATGCTTCTGCTTCCACTGATGGAAAATTGAAACAGCTGGAAAATATTCTCACACAGGTGCAAGATGGTGTGCAGGTGATAAAGGATAAACAGGAAATACTGGATGCTCAGCTGCAGTTGCTGTTATTAATGAACTTGATCCCAAACAATATTTGAATTTCTCTCGGATAAGACAGGACATAGATTATGCATCACAAACACATTTGGTGCTGGAGCCGAAGCTGTTGCGGCTAAGTGGTTTCATTGTTGCTGCCAGTGCTTGGTCGATGTAGCTGCTGAATTTTTCGGGAATAAGGACATTGCTTCCAAGCTAGGATTGAAACCGCTGTTTTCAGTGCCTATCTTGAGGGGGTGTTGAGATATACCACATGTATACATTGTATATATATATATATATGTGGTTAGTTAGTTGTTAATTATATATTTTGGATTAGTTAGATATTTTGTCATTAGGGATATTTTGTCAATTAGGGATTAGTTGTCAACATTTATAAATAAGGGTTATTTTGTAATATTCTAGTTTGAGAGAAAATAATAAGAAATATCTTAGAAGCTCATTTGAGCCCCAAACATTCATCTCCTATTTTACACTTTTGCAATTTCTCTTCTCGATTTCTCTGATTATTAACAGAAGATGGACACTAATAATGTGAAAGTGATCAACATAACCATAAAATAATTAAATGCGAAAATATTAAAAAGTTAAAGTAAGTCGATTCATTTTATCTGTATTTCATATTCATATTTATACTACTTAAATATTTTTTCTAAAAAGTTATTATTTTTGTAAATAGCTATACAACTAAATACTTAATTATTAACCATAACTAAGTGGATAGATATTTTCATTTAAATTTATTGATTCTTAAGATTGATTATTTCATTAAGTTTAAACACTTGGTATGAATAAGAGTTTGTTTAGATTAGTTGATCATAAATAGGTGAGAAGAATTTTTAAGTGCTGAAATCGATATTTTAAGCAGGCAATTATATGTTTGGTAGAAGAGTTGAAACTGCTAATAAGTCGTTGATGTGTTTGGTTAAAGGTGCTAATAAGTTGTTCTTTCGTTAGAAACTTAGAATGATTAAAATATTCTTAATTTTTTTTTTTGCAAAAAATTACATATAAATGTAAAAGTATCCTTGTAAATAAAAGAAGAAATACCATATATAGAGCGAAGAGAAAGAATTTTTGTTTTGGAAAAAATTATTTTAGAAAACTATAATAAGGATAAAATAAGAAAAATACTTGGTCAAATAAAAAATGATTATTAGCTAAAACCATAAATTTACGATGACCAACTTAATACTTTTGTCTAATTTTATAAACACTTTGGTGTTGTTTACCAAATATATACACAAGCTAAAAAGTGCTTAGGAGTCAATATGACCACTTTATAAACCTGCTTAAACATTCTAAGGGGTCGTTTTCGTTTGGTAAATTGTATAAAAATAATGATGAATATGGTATATTAGTAATACTTACATATATGAAATATTTCTCATTCACTGTTTGATTGTGTATTAGAAATAACATGCATTGCATAATATCTAAAAATAATTAGTTATTTATAAAAATATCATACTATGTATTACTTTATTATTTTATCAAGTTAATCTTACCAAACAACTTATCAAAGTATTACCAATCAAGCATTAGTGTATTGGCACTTCACCCATAAATTCTAGTTTGCACATAAGGCAACTATTTTTGCTAAAAAAAGAAATAACCAAATTTCTCCATAAACCTTCCCTTTCTTTTTCCAATTTTAGTGACCACTCCCCACATTTATGAAAACTCCATAACCTATCTGTACTTTAATGGAAAAAAAAAGGAGAATACAAACACAAATGTTTTTTCACCAGTGTCCACATCATTGAAGTCGTAGCCCGTAGGCACTGACGGACTCCGTTTGTCGTCACGTGCCTTTTGGCGTTCCCCCCACGCTCGTTAGCTTTTGTCCCCTAATTACGTCGTTCCACTCCTTTTTGTCTTTTTCCAAACATTTGGTAATAAACAAATACTTTTAGGGCCAACTCGTAAATACCCCATACTTTAAGTCCTTACCCAAAACCTAGCATTAGTACGCGGGTCCCACTGCTTTGCCAAAAGTTTATTACTCCTTTAGCCCCTCAATTTGTCGTCTATCTATTTGGAGTCCTATACTACCCCGCGCACGTTAGCCTATACGTGCCAGTCTGTGCTATTTTGCGCCGGAATCCTTATCCTTCACACCCAATAAAGCTAAGCTACCCATTTCTATTGCTGTTGTTTGGGGTGCATTAATGAGTTGAGGGAAGAGTTTGTGGAGAGGGAGATTAAAGTACTACTATCAAAAAAGGAAGCTTTATTGTTGTTGAGTTTTTTCATGGAAATGTAATTTTGTTTCTTTCAAAATTTGGTTTTTATTTTTCTTGGTTTTATTTAATCACTTTTTTTCCTTTCCACAAAATAAAAAAAGGTGAAGCCCTCTCTATGGCAAGAAATAATGAAGCTACTGTCAACGAGTCCAAGAATGAATCTAAGGTAATTTCTTATATATAGATATATATATATATATATATATATATATATTCTTTCTTTGATGATCAAATTAATTCTGTAGATTCATGGGTTGGCTTCAAGATTTTGGTTTATATTGTGTGACTATGATTTTAATTAAAGTTTGGAGTGATCTTGTCTACGTTGTGTACTTGCTAAAATATTGGTTCTTTGTTGCTATGTTTGATGTATTAGTGCCCTGTCCCCCACAAATGTGCTTGTTTTTACAGCAAAAATGAGTGTCCATTTGTGTAGATTTTTAATCTGTATACATAGGTAGTGTGGGTCTGGAGTTGCTCTAATTGTTCTCCTAAAATTAAAAGTTTCCATTTTGTATGATGGGTCTGAATCATTTTAGCTATTCCTCTTTTAGTATGCTGCACTTGTCTTATTCATGGTATATACAACAACAACAACATACCCTGTATAAATCACACAAGTGGGGTATGGGGATGGTAGAGTGTATGCAAAACTTACCCCACCTTGAGAGGTAGATATGTTGTTTCTGATAGACCCTTGGCTCATAATAAATGGATAGCTGTAGTTGGGATTTGGAAACAGCTTCTTTGGAACATTCTAGTGTTATTTATAGTTCTGCTGTTGTATGTGTTAGATGTAAATTAAGAATATTGTTATGCATGAGTGCAGGTTATCATGGCTTATAACACTTCAAAATAGTACAATTTCTCAATTTTCACCTCTGTTTTCTTATAGAAAGTGGTTCCACTCAATACATGGATCCTAATTTCCAACTTCAAGTTGGCTTACAATCTTCTCCGTCGCCCTGATGGGACTTTCAACCGTCACTTGGCAGAGTTCCTTGAACGTAAGGTTCCAGCCAATGCAAATCCAGTTGATGGGGTTTTCTCTTTTGATGTTGTCATTGATCGTGAAACAGGCCTACTCAGCCGTGTCTATCGCCCGTCTTTTGAAGATGAAGCTTCGCCGAGTATAATTGAACTTGAAAAGCCCGTGTTTGGTGATGTTGTACCTGTCATAATTTTCTTCCATGGTGGAAGTTTTGCACACTCTTCCTCCAATAGTGCTATCTATGACACACTTTGTCGCCGCCTTGTTGGCATTTGCAAGGGAGTTGTTGTGTCAGTTAATTACAGGCGAGCACCCGAAAATCGTTATCCATGTGCTTATGATGATGGATGGACTGCTCTTGAGTGGGTTAATTCAAGGCAATGGTTGCAGAGCAAAATAGACTCGAAGGTTCACATATACTTAGCTGGAGATAGCTCAGGTGGTAATATTGCTCATAATGTGGCTTTCAGGGCAGTAGAGTCCGATGTAGAAGTGTTGGGAAATATACTGCTGAATCCTATGTTTGGTGGACTAGAGAGAACTGAATCGGAGAAGCGATTGGATGGCAAATATTTCGTCACACTTCAAGACCGAGACTGGTATTGGAGAGCTTATCTTCCTGAAGGTTCAGACAGGGACCATCCTGCATGCAACCCGTTTGGTCCAAATGGTATAGACCTCAATGGAGTTAAGTTCCCAAAAAATCTTGTTGTTGTAGCAGGGTTGGACCTTGTTCAGGATTGGCAGTTGGCCTACGCTGATGGGCTTAAGAAGGCTGGACAAGAGGTTAAACTGATATATTTGGAGAAGGCAACAATAGGGTTCTACTTGTTGCCAAATAATGAACACTTCTATACTGTCATGGATGAGATAAGTAACTTCGTGAACTCTGACTCTTAGTAATATTAACCTTGTCAAAAGTAGGATGCTTGAAGACTCTTGAAGTTTTGTTGAAGTTAGTTTCTAGCCTATCAACCATTATGAAAGATTGTATAGCATTGCCAATTACCGCCTTAGTGGTCATGCTATTGCTTTGATTCTGCTTCAGTGGCTGGGTTGGTTGTTGGAAGCGGAAAGCCTCAATCATGTAGCTGGATCTGTTCTATATTTTATTCCAGGTACAAAAAGTATCTGGATATTGGTTGTATATTTTGATAGCTGCGCCAATGGTTATAGCCATCTTGCCTTCGGCTAGCAGATATACTGACTTACAGTTTAACATTTCCCAAGTTAGCCTCCGTAGTAGAGGGGGTAAGTCCTGGCGCTGATCCATCAGGGGACCGGTGCCTTGCTAATGTTATATAGCTGATCATACTATTATGCTTCACAGATGAACATCCTAAATTGTTGAGTTGTATAATATATCTAGAACTATATAGAACTATGTTTGCTTCCACGCGTTATTATGGTCTTTGTTCGTATTACCCCTTGGTTTATTTTCTTTTCTAAGTTCTTTCACTTCCTTGACCAAGATATGTACATCCTTAGAGCATTTCCTACCTTTAGAAGATATGTTTGCAAGTACTGTTTGTTTTCTTCAGGTGCACAACATGAACATATTGAGCATATGTAATTCAACTTATCTCATTGTTATAAGCTGAATGGTTTTTGTGAGTGCTTGTAGTTCTCTTGCACATGAACTGATATGTCCAATGAGGTCTTTCTATATTTTGCAATAATGAAATTTTGGCACTGTTTGAAGGTGGTAAAGATAACAGTCTATACATGAGGTGATTTTTTGTTGGTTAAGTGGCTGTAGCCAGCTGGAAAGTGTTACTCCCTAGTCCCAATTTGTTTGACACTTTTCATTTTTTAGAGTCAAACGAATTGTTCTTTGACTGTACTTTACGTCTTTTAAATATTTTAAAGTATTAATTATGATGACTTATAGTATTTTTTTACTTAGTTTTCGAATATGTAAATTTTTTTATGAAAAGTTTAAAGATTCTATGTCTAAACACACAGTCAAAATTAATAAGTTTAATTCTCGAAAAGCGAAAAGTGTCAAACAAATTGGACTAAGGGAGTACTTGCTATAGTATTTTAATGTAAATTGTGCCAAGATGTGACATATCGGCCAATAAGTGAGTGAAAATCATAGTAGTAACTAGTAATTACCTGTTTGGCCATAGATTTTGGCTCAATGGATATTATTTCAAATTAGTGCGTGTTTGTCAAATTTGGCCGATTATTTCAATTTCAAATTTGAAGTTTGAAAAATAGGTATTTGGAGCTTCCTAGTGTTTTACCTCAAGTTTTCACTCAAAAAAAATTAAAAACCCAAATTTAAAGGAAAAAAATTAAACACCACCCCCAAGATAGGGACACTAGTGCGAATGCCCCATTTCGGAATACGGACAAACAAACCAGTCTGTCTTTGCCAAGTTCAATTGTCTTTGGTGACCTTATGAATCTAGTCCTATAGTGTCAAACTGGTGAAAAACTCACTGGCAAAACTGCTTCTTTGCTCCCTTTCTCCTTTCCACTATAGGCCAATTATTTCTTCATTTTTATAAGAAAGAATTGTTTAATATGGCTCAAGATCTGGCACTTTTGATACTTACTTTTCTTGTGTTTTCGTAAATATACCAAATATGTGATCCTTTTCTCTTGCCCCACGAGTGTAACAGTACAATTGGGATATTGGGCTGCGAGGATGAGGCCCATATGTCATCCGCTACATGGTTCTAAGCAGATCTAGCCCAATTCGAAATGTATGGATCACGACTTGTCCGGAAACCTACTGTTGGCGAACCAGAACTATATGAACCAGAATGTATAACATGTATATTTCAAAATAGCTAGAATAAAATTTATGTAACCTATTAAATTAATGGCATACTTTATTGCATTAAGTTTTTGTTATCCAGGAACAGTTTAAGAAGAGAGGTAAAATTGAGGTATACCGAAGGAAGAACAATTACATTATATTCAATTGTACTTAGATAGTTTTGCATGCTTTTTGTACATATTTCTTTTAATATAAGAGCATGCTCTTGTACATGTGCTTTATTAACATGCATAAATAATTTCATATCATGTTTGGTATAAAATTCCGTTCTACCTACTAAGGTAGATGTAAGGTATGTGTACACTCTACCTTTTCCAGACCCTACGATATGAGATTTCACTGAATATATTGTTGTTATTGTTTGGTATAAAATATATTTACTTGTGTGAGATTGCCCACATTGTTGGTCTCAAGTACCGCTAAAGGAGGAGAGTTGCAGACTTGCAGTTACCGTATTCGAAAAATTAGTCAATGCATAATAAATTCTCATACATACCGAATACGTTGAGAGATGTACTCATATGTCACACATTAATGGTCGAAGGGTTCCATCACATCGCGAATTGAAAGTGGGGAAGTATGAGTAAGGGTTCCAACATCATGAACACGTGCGTAAAGAAGTTAGATAACTTACATCAACATTCAAATATATTGTCAAATGAAAAAGGATCTAACAAAGTCATTACTGTTATAAAATGATAGCAATAGCAATATAAGACCAGATATGTAGACAAAGAAGTAGAGAGAAGGAAACTTTTTTCTTATACTTTCAAGTGTATGTTCTTCTTCCTTCAAAGGTGAATAACATCCTAATTTATAGGATGAAACCACCCAATGGATGTTATAAATATTAAGTGCCCAAATTAATAGGTACATGTAGCCACCCAACGGAGGTTACAAGTATTAAGTGCTCAAATTAATAGGTACATGTAACATACAAAAGGTTAATGAATACGTATGGACATCCATACAAAGGATATATATTTCATAACACTCTCCATTGGATATCCATAGATAACGTGGCTCGTTAAAATCTTACTAGAAAAAATCCAGTGAGAAAAATTTCAGTGAAGGAAAAAGAGTACACATTTCTAATAATACATATTTTTGTTGCCTCATTAAAAATCTTACAAGGAAAACTCAGTGGGACAAAATCTTATACAGAAAAAAGAGTACAACATGTATTAACTCCCCCTGATGAGAACTTCAGGCCAAATGCTTGAGTCTTCACATTCCAATCTTGTGTACCATCTTCTCGAAAGTTGCACTTGACAGAGACTTAGTGAACAAATCCACTATATTATCACTTGAACGAATCCGTTGTACGTTGATATCACCATTCTTTTGGAGCTCTTGTTGCGAAGAACAACTTTGGTGAAATGTGCTTTGTCCTTTCTCCTTTTATGAATCCTCCATCAATTGAATTTATTGATATTTCTTCATTTTCTTGAGTTTGCGGCTCATTGATTTCTTCAAGAATATCAGGATTGATCAAATCTTGCATTTCTTTATGAGATTCTTTCTTAGTGTCATCTTGACAATTTATTTTCCTTTTCTAGGATTTCGATTCTTAGAAACCAATGGTCCATCACGCTTCAGGCGTGCTTTGGACTTATTTGTTATGACACTAGTAGATGGTCCTACATGAACATCAATCCGAATTGCGACATTCTCTACAGGGATATGTGATTTGCTAATCCCTTTCAAATCTGTAAATGCATCTGACATCACTACTACATTTTTAATCTAATGCAACGGCTCATAGAAGGCTAATACAACGCCCTATGTAGTATCGTTGCATTAGATATGGCTAGTGCGACGGGTTCAAGTGTAACAAATCAGAAAATTATGCTAATGCAACGATAGAATATGACCGTTTAGCATGTGTAATACGACAACTCAAATTGTCTAATGCAACAGCAAAACACGATCGTTGCATTAGCCTATGTAATGCAACGACTGTCTATGGCTAATGCAACGGTCCCTTAATTTTTTTATTTTCACTCCTTCATAAGTGAAATCCCAAAAAACCCCAAAACCCGAAATGCTCTCATTTTCGGCGATTTCGTCGAGTGAACAGTGAAACCGCCGAAGTTTCACCATTTCCGGCCAATTTCGACATCTATCGGGGACGAGACTTAGTCCAATAGCTTCGTCTCTTCAAGCCCGTCATTTCCATACCAATTACCCCCATCGATTCATCATACATCTCCGTCAATTTCAGATCAAAAAACCCACTGCAAGCCCGTCGATTTCGGTCGGTATTTTGCAAATTCCTGCCGATTCGGGGATTTCAAAGTTCGGCGTTGGTACCATCACACTCGGCATCACCTTCTCGTCATTTTGACACCCCCACATTGTTCGATTCTCACCAAAACGTCACAACACCCAATCAAAAAATCTGAAAACCCTAGTCGCCGCCATAGCATTTTCCGGCGACCTGAGACACAGTCGACGAGTGAGGTTGGTACCATTAGTTGCGGTAAACTTGTTGGCTGATTCTTGCTTTGAGTGTTCAGAACTTCCATATAAGAACATGAGTTACTAAACTTGTTGAATTCCTAGGGATCAATCATTTGAGTGGTCTGCTTCATTTCATCTTCGTGGCTATCCTGAGACTGTATTTTACCTACAGAGTGAAAATAAATGTAACGTGGAGTCTCTATCTTTCCTTCAGAACATGAGTTTAACTTTGATAGCTATAAAGTTTCTTGAGATGAAGTAATTTTTCTGTTACTCTTTTCAATTTAGTATACATGGTGGTATTTATTTGGATCAGGATCTTTTTTATTTTTGCTAAGACTTTCTTTCTTAGTGTGCCTTCAACCTGTTACTACGTCTATTTTGTTCGGGTTTGTCTGATCTCACCATTCTCCGTGTTCCCTGCTGCTGTAATAATCTTTTTAAAAAGATTAAGAAGCTTTAGGGAGTGTTCTTAGAAACAGAAAATTGAAGTTGGAAGTTGGACGCATTGTTTATTTGAAATAGTGATATTGGCAGTGAACTTAAGCTTTATATCATTGAACAATATACCAATTTCGTTTAGTTCGTGAAATTCTCTCCCTTAGTTATTCGCACACCTTATTTGCAACTTGTCTTCTCCAACAAATTCAGAAATTGCTTCCTAGTTTGAGAGCATTTTGGTGAAGAAGTTCATTATACTTGATTCCAAGTTATAATCTGGTTTCATAGCAAAGCTATAGACCAATTTTGATGAATATTAAGATAATCTATTAAGTTGTTGATGCTTATGATTAATGGAGTTCACAATGATTTACTTTTATCTAGTAAAGAATTTTTTTTGTCATGGTCTAGGAATGGATTGTCAGTGGACACCAAGGAAATATCTTTTGCTGAGATGATGGAGGATGATGCTGAAACATCTCGAGAAGAAAGATGCTTCTGATTGTGAATTAACAGCATTGGAATTGATACTTACATAAATAATCTATGTTGGATTTGTTGTCTTTTGAATTGGTTCAGTTAAAGTTGACAGAACTTCTGATTCAGTGGATGAGAGTAATGTTTCACGTTGTACAACAGAAGTATGTTCATCATATCAAGAGAAGACTCTTCCAATTCTAGAAAAGATTGAAGATAGCAACAAAGTGCTCGTAAGATGTTAACCGCCTGCTGCTAAAATGTATGTTTTCAAATGAGTGATTATTCATGAATATCCCTTCTTTTTAGGACTTGACGAAAGAACATGCAACGTTATCTAATGAAGTCAAAGGCACGAGCGTGGACTCTTTTCAGGTGTTCAACATGAACTTCTAAAAAAGAAGTATGATGAAGAGTGCGAACTACTGAAGCAGAAGTATATGGAGGAGGAATGTATGAACAACATCCCATATCTGGTCTTTTTATAAGTTGTATGCTATAGATTTTGATCTATTTGTGGTCTCTTTGGCTATTTCAGATGTTCAAAAATGAACTTCTAAAAAAAAAAGTATGATGAAGAATGTGAACTACTGAAGAAGAAGTATCTGGAGGAGTGCACTGAAAGAAAACGTCTCTACAATGAAGTGATTGAGCTCAAAGGAAATATCAGGGTTCTGTAGATGTAGACCTTTAAATGTAGGTGAAATTACAGATGGATTGACATCTGTGGTCGAATTAAATCCATCTCATGAAAATGAACTGCACATCAGTTGTGCAGGTTCCAGTTATTGCCAGAGGACATTTATGTTAACTTATGATAAATTTATTATATATATGGAGATACTTTTGTGAATAATTATTTTGAAATATGTCCTATGGGGTCTAATATTGTAATATCATACTTTTTATGTCAATGACAATCCTTTTTTATTATTATCTTTCTCTTTTTATTATTTATTTTCTATAATATTATCTCATACAGTTGTCGCATAAGATATCGAATAGCTAATGCAACGTCTTCCTAATATCATCGCATCACATTCTTCAAACTATCGCATTAGGTCTATAGCTGTTGCATTAGGTGACTCTAGGCTTCTTCAAACCAGGTGCATATCAAATGCGACGGCTGTACCAGGTCGTCGCATTAGGTCCATCAGTCGTTGCATTAGATATGCACCTAATGCGACGGCCTTGTACAACCGTCGCATTAGATATGAACCTAATGCAACGGTTGTACAAGGCCGTCGCATTAGGTCCCTTTCGCTGTTGCATTAGATCTAATGCAACGCCAGAGGATGCAACGACTCCTCGTCGTTGCATTAGGTCTAACGCAACGGCGAAAGGGCCCTTATGCGATGATTTTGAGGCGTCGCATTAGCCTTGAAATGTAGTAGTGCATTTGATTTGCTATTTTCTGCAAGTGAATAATCTTTCTTGCTCACAAATAGAAGCATGTGGATCAAGATGAGACAATGATGGATTATTTCACAAAAGTTTCATTACCGTGCTCATATTTATAGCAAGATAAATAAATACATCAATTGAACAAATATATGGTACTACAGCACCAATCTAATTTTCTCATTTCAACTTCTTTTAGCAGGTAGTCAACTACTTTTCGAAAACTCTAAAGCTTCAATAATATTCAAGTCAACAACTTGCATAACATTATGAAAGATTTTGAATATCATAAATAGATAATGGTAAATAGAGTCATCTTTGTACCCCTCATCAATAAATATTTATTAAGGTGATTTCAGTACATCAACCTTAGTTCATTTAATATGTTCAAGGATTACAAACAAGTTTTTCAATAACTTGTATATGCTTCAGGCATTTTGAATCCTTTAAAAATTTCATATAAATTTTATCACGTAAGCCGTAAAGGCTGAGACAATTTTTATTTATGACATTTTCTAATGTCAGGACTGTAGTAAATTTACCCTTACCAAGATACATATACTTGATAATTATTTCTACATCAACATGCTTTAAAAGGCGTAAAATTTAGATCCTCATAATATTATACAATATTGACAATATATTGTATCAAATATATCGTCGACGTGATATTATTTTGTATCGGGTTGCAATTAGACATAACTTATTGAGATCTTATCACTTCATTTTTCAGGTACCTGAACCTCGTACGAGGTTTTATGAGGTGTTATGACGTAGGCTCTTCAAGAGCACATTGCCTTCTTATTATGACCATTTTGATTATTTGTTCCTCCTATGTTTCAAGGAATATTGCATTTGAAATCGATTTGTCTACCATGTTTCACGCATGTTGTAAACCCTGCCCTTCAGGGACATTTAGGAGCATCTTGCAGCTGAAATATAGAATAGTTGGGTCAACAAATGATTCTAACATTTGACTTGAATTATCATTTGAACGAGGATCATACTGATGATAATTCACAATATATTTCTTAGCTGTTATTCTCTCTACCGTTATGTTAGAAAAACTAACATACATTTTCAAGTGATAAAAACATTTGGTTCATGACCTTGAACCAATTATGAGAGGAGAATTTATCATAATTTATTGATCTGAAACATACAAATGATGTTGTATATAATATATCATATTTCAAATCAACACGTGAAACTTTGTTTTCATTCACTATGGTTTAGCTATTTTTCATAGGCATTCAACGCAAAACCGACTTGAATATAAATCAACATTAACAAGATGAATTATCTTGATTACATAATATGAAGATTGTGCTCTCAACTCAATTATTTTGAGCAAGCGACTTTGTAAATGTCAAACTGCATGTTGATAATAAACGCACATGCGACTGTCTTATCGATGCATCTATTTAAGACATCACATAATAGATGAACGGACCCTTATTCACCTTTTATATTTTTTAGAATTTAGGAAATTTAATCCCAACATTAGCTGATGTAATCAACTTATCATGCGAACAAGCAAATTAATTCTTGAAGAATCTTCTAGTTTCAATATATTTTGAATACAATTTAGTACATCAAATTTAAATCAGGACAACCAAAATTGTCACGTCAATTGATAAAATTATTTGTACTAGTAAACTTCATTTTTACCATGTCATGTGCTATTCGTTTTAGTAAACTTCTGGTTTACTATAACATGAAATCTATTTTATACAACAAACTTCTGGTTTATCGTAACATGCGATTTCATCATGCTTATATTTGTATAATACAATTTGGAGAATAAAGAGGGTAACCTTTCAAATACATATTTCTTACCCACTATGATTTCGTAGATATTTAGTCATTCAATCATTTATAGCTTCAATATGATATCTATTTACTTTAGTAAACTTCGAATTTACTACAACTTGTGCTTCGATCATAACATTTTTTTTACAATCTAGAATGAATGACTTAATAGTATATAAGCTCTTCAGGAGCCTATGTTTCATTCTCCATAATAACACACATTGTTTGGACACAATTTGTGTCATGATCTTCTAGATAAATAGTTAGCTCTTCTGAAGCACTTGATCATTAATTTTGTACAATCAAATATTGCTTAGATATTTATGGTATCATAAAAGAAATTATAGTTAGACACTACTGGTGTCATAAAATAAATTTTACTTAGATATTTCTGATATCATGAAAGAAAATAGTAAACGAATGGACACCTGATGCAGTTCTTACTTTCGTCATATTTTCAAAATATGTGCCCAATGATAACGTGTTATAAAATGAGATCAATAGCAATATAAGACAAGAGATGTAGATAAAGAAGTAGAGAGAAGGATAAG
Organism: Przewalskia tangutica; assembly: GCA_029844215.1. Taxonomy (NCBI): domain Eukaryota; kingdom Viridiplantae; phylum Streptophyta; class Magnoliopsida; order Solanales; family Solanaceae; genus Przewalskia; species Przewalskia tangutica. The sequence goes on along the minus strand of CM056731.1, from coordinate 15,481,506 downwards.
ACTTTCTTCTTATTTCAAGTGTATGGTCTTCTTCCTTCAAAGATGAATAACATTCCAATTTATAGGATGAAACCACCCAATGAATGTTACTGTAAGATGATATTAATCTCCCTTAGAGAGTCTTCTCATTAATATCAAAGTATATATAGTGTACAATATTTATCTCTTATACAATAGGAATCCTAGACATAATCACAAGAGGAATCCTAGTTTTACCATAATTATATTTACACAATATATGAAATATATTCTAATTATGGGTAGAGATACAATTGTTACTACTATATACACGTTTACACACCCCTCAGTCAGAGTGGGAGGAGGCCGGACGGTGAGACTAGATCTGAAGTCAAGAAATAACTGTATGGGGAGTCCTTTGGTAAATATATTTGCATACTGATAGGATGATGGAACATGTAACACTCTGACATGGCCTAGCGCAACTTTCTCACGAGCGAAGTGTATGTCTATCTCAATGTGTTTGGTTCGCTGATGTTGAACCGGATTATGAGAAAGATAGATGGCAAAGATGTTATCACGATACCTGATAGATGCACACGCAGCGACACTGAAGTTCTAACAGTAAATTTTTGAGCCAACAAATCTCAGCTACCACATTTGCAACGCCTCTGTACTCAGCCTCAGCACTGGAACGAGATAGGGTAGTCTGTCGCTTGGCAGACCAAGAAATCAGATTATTACCTAAAAATACACAAAAGCCGGAGGTGGAGCATCGCGTGTCCGGACACCCTGCCCAATCTGCATCCGTATAAGAGAGCAACCTGTTTGGTGCAGAGGGGTATAGATGCAAATCATAATCAAGTGTGCCCTTAATGTATCAGATGATACGCTTAAGAGCAGTGAATTGAGACTCCCCGGGGGCATGCATGAATATGCATACATGCTGAACAACATAAGCAATGTCTGGCCTTGTAAATGTGAGATACTGAAGTGCACCTGCAAGGCTCCTATACAGAGTAGGATCGGAGACTGGAGCACCATCCATAACATTGAGCTTAGATTTTGAATCAACTGGAGTATGTGAAATTTTGCAATTCGCCATCTTAGCCCTGTACACAATCTCTTCTGCATACTTACGCTGACACAAGAACATGTGATTGGTAGACCTGGTCACTGATATCCACAAAAAATAACTCAGCTTCCCCAAATCAGTCATTGTAAATTTGGACTTAAGCAAGACAATAATCTCATTTTTCAACCCGTCAGAGGAGACAGTAAGAACAATATCATCCACGTAAAGTAATAAGTAAGCAGTGCTACTACCTCGATGAAAAATGAAGAGTGAGGTATCACTCTTGCTGCATACAAACCCTATTTACCAGATATACCTGGCAAACGATCATACCATGCACGGGGGACCTGTTTCAGGCCATATAGTGACTTACGGTGACGACACACATAGTGAGAAACTGCTGGATGGGTGAACCCAGGCGGCTGATGCATGTAGACTGTCTCTCTCAGATCCCCATGTAAAAATGCATTCTTCACATCAAGATGATGGATCGGCCAGTGTTTGCACATTACAATGCTCAAACTGTGCGAATTGTAGCCGGTTTGACAACCGGGCTGAAGGTCTCACCACAATCAATGTCTTCCTGCTGATTTGTGTCATTAGCCACAAATCGTGCCTTATACCTCTCAAGATCTCCACTGTCTCTGAATTTATGACGAAATAGCCACATGCAACGGATCCCATTAACCCTCTCAGGTCTAGGTACTAGATCACATGTGTGTTGTTTAGATAAAACATTGAATTCCTCATACATAGACGCATTCCAATTAGGGTCTTGTTTGACCAATTTAGGGTTCTTGAGATGGTTTGGGCAGACAAGTTAAATTGGACTTTGGGTTTGAAGATTTCATGCTTGGCACGAGTTTTCATTTAGTGAGTGGGGACAGTGGGAGGCTCCAAGACTGAGGGATTGGTTGGATATGGAGAAGGAGGGGGTGACGCCGTCGGGCCAGCGCGCCGTGATCAGCGCATTTGGAGGCCCAGCAGACCTGCGAAGTTTTGGCGTCGGCTGCTGCCGACGGTGAATCGAGGACTCTGGCGCGGGAGTTTTGGCGCGCCGGCGCAGTGCTACGAAGAACCCAGGCGAGAAAGGTGATTCTGTGGTAGTGCTATGATCTAGTTGACTGAGCATGAGGGGAGAGATGGCAGACTCGTCAAGAAAAGAGTAATCCGGTGTTTGGAACTTTTTAAGGTTTGAAAACCGGAATGTGGTCTCGTTGAATGTGACGTGATGAGAGATGTGGATCTGACGAGTGGACAAGTCATAGCTTAGATAGCCCCTATGGTTAGGCGGGAAGCATATGTAGACACATGAAGTGGACCGATGGGCTAGTTTGTGAGGGCCTGAGGGGGAGTAGAGGCAAGGTTTGGATAGCATAGACAACCGAATATCCGGAGATGATCATAAGAGGGGACTCTATGATAGAGGATTTCGATAGGGGTCATATTGTTAAGGGTGTTAGTTGGGAGAATATTGAGAACATATTCTGACATTTTAGATGTATAGACCCAGAAGAACGGAGGTAGAGAGGCATGAATCAATAGAGTGCGAATCATATTGTTAATGGTGCGGATGATTCTTTCAGCTTTATCGTTTTGTGGGGAGGTGTGGGGGCAGGAGAAACGAAAGACCATGTCATTATTAGTACAAAAATGGTGAAACATAGAGTTGTTGAATTCACGACCATTATCGCACTGATTTTTTTTTATACCTTTTTCAAACTGTGTTTGAATGAATGTTCGAAACTCAAGAAATTTGGCAAAAACTTCCGATTTAAATTTGAGAGGATACAACCAAACAAAGTGAGAAAAATTATCTAGTAAGATAAGATAGTATTTATGACCTAGAGAACTAACAACATGTGATGTCCATAAATCGGCATGTATAATATTAAATGGTGCAAAAGTAACACTGGTAGATGATTTAAACGGAAGACGAGTATGTTTGCTTAAAGAACAAGAAACACAGGTTTGGGCAAGCTTCCCATTACAAGTAATAAAATTATTGCCTCTAAGAAAATTAAAAACAGGGGCTCCTGGATGACCAAGCCTATTATGTCATGTTGAAGAAGAAATGGCCGCTGGAGAGACGGGAGAGCAAGATCTGGCAGCAGAGGTGGGAGTGAATGTATAGAGATCCCCCGTGCTATTGCATCTCGTAAGAGGTGTCCCCGTATGAAGATCCTTCACAGTGAAACCAAAAGGGTCAAAGTCAACAGAGACGGACTTATTACGAGTAAATTTGCGGATAGAGATTAGATTATTAATTACATGTGAGGGCATATAGGGTATTTATAAGGGGAAATGGATTAGGAGTGTGTAGGATGTACCATAACCCTTTATTGGAATGCGGTGACCACTACCAACTGTCACAAATTGAGGATGCTTTAAACCAAACAGTTTGGAAATATTACCTGTAGACCGGGTGAGGTGAGAAGTGGCTCCGGAGTCCATGTACCAGTTGTTGTCAGATTGTTGCATATTGAGACTGTTGAAGGTCTGACCCAACTCAGTGGGTGTCATGTTGGACGAGGGCTGCTGGCCCAGTGCGTGCGTGAAGTGGCTTCTGCGGTCTTGGACTTAGAAATTTGAGCGAGGACCAACAACCGTGGTGGGAATCTTGGTTGAAGAATTCTTGGTAGTGGAGCTGCGGCAGTCTGCGTATTGTCACGATCTTGTTGAAGTCGCGTTGAAGCGGTCGGCGGGCTCTGTTGTTGATTCTGCGGGCCCTGTTGGTGGCGTTTTTTGCCGCGTTGGTATCTTATTTTTAGAAATAGTCTGATCCATTATCATTTGAGACCCATCTAGCAAGTGGGTCTCCCATGGACTGTACTAAATATATATAAAAAAAATACAATCCATTATATATTAATACTCTAATACCGTCCATTATATATTAATACAGTCCAGTCCAGTCCAGTCCAGTCCAGTCCAATGAAATTAGTATAGTCCAGTGCGACGTACCAAACGAGCCCATAAAGTACTAGTACTAGTATATATTTGTCTTTGAAATTGTTTTAAGGATATGGTACACAAAATCAGATATTTGTTTTCAGTTATTTTAAATATGTAAAAAATCTAAATATAACGAATAATGTTAGCATCAGTTGGACGGGGTACTAGGTCCCACGTCTGATTATCAATAAGAGCATTATATTCATCAATCATTGCAACTTTTTAATTAGGGTCGGGCAAGGTATCCTTCGGGATACGAGGGACATAGAAAAGGACAACTGAAACGGAAAGGTTAAATAATCGTTTAGGTTTATGAATTATGTGCATGAACCTCGGTTTGCCGAGAGGTGGCTGCGGAATCACCTTGAGGCGGGCTGTTCCGGGCCACCGTCAGCCGAGAACGGTGGCGGCTAGTCCGGATGGCCAGGGTGGTGGTGGATGCAGAGTGCAGGACGACTATATAAATTGTGAATTAGAAGAGGGTTTAGGCCTTCATCTAGCAAGTCGTAGGAACATCGATGTGGTGAGTGTAGAGAGACAAATGAGAATTGAGACTCATCAAATAGGACATGACGTGAAATAATAATTTTACAGCTCGACATGTCATAGCACGGGTAACCACGATGATTAACAGGGTAACTCAGAAACACACACGGGGAAGACCGGGGTTGGAGTTTGTGAGTGATTGGGTGGAGAGGTTAACAGAGACATGCAAAAATACGCAAGTGTTCGTATGAACAATGTCAAAAGGCGAAAACGTAACACTTAAAGATGGCCTAAAAGGAATACGAACATGTTTGCCTAAAGGACAAAAATAACAATTTTGGGCAAGGTGCCCATTATTACATCGAATGAAATTATTGCTTCTAAAAAAATTAAAAACAGGAGCGCCTGGGTGTCCAAGTCTATTGTGTCACGTTGACGAAGAGATTGCAGCCAGAGATGTATGTGAACGGGGTCTGGCAACGAAAATGAATGAGAAAGGATAAAGGTCACCACACTATTGCATCTCGTAACATGTGTCCCCGTAAGTAGATCCTTCACAGAAAAAACAAAGGGGGTCAAACTCAACAGAAACAGAATTGTTACGGGTAAATTTCCTAACAGATATTAAATTTTTAATGATGTTGGAGCATAGAGGACGTTATTTAGGAAGAAAGGTGGGTGAGGTGGTTTTGTGTGGGTGGTATCATAACATTGAATTGTAAGAATGTATTAATCTCCTTTGAGGAGTCTTTCTCATTAATACAAATATATATAGTGTATACAATGTTGAATAATAATTGAATGAGGATCTATATTTACCATAATTACGCACAAATATTAATTACGAAATATATGACGAATATATGATAATATTCGCTATCACTCCCCAAACCCCACGTTATGGGATTTCACTGAATTGTTGTTGTTGTACTGGTATAACTTATACTTCATTCCTCCTTAACAATTTAGCCGGACAACCGCTAAAAATATCATACAATACATGAACAATTTAGAAGTGGGATGCAATATTCAGGTAATGCGACGGCATTAACAAAAAGGGAGGAGTAGCAGTATACTTTATCATACAATAACCCAGCAGCAATGCCTAACTAATAAATGCTACAATACCTGTACACATTATAGATTGAAAAAGGAGAATTGTCTAAACATAAACTTTTTTTGTTAATAATAAGCAATTTCACAACCCATTCGACATCAAGCAACTGATTCCCTATCATTCAGCATCATGTTTATACATCCGTCAACTTTGCCAAAATAACCCTGTTACAAATAAAGATCAAACGACAAAGTCTAGCGTTCCAACAAACCAGATCAATGAAACAGAAAAACAACTGTACAATAAATGGTGATTTTCTTTACTTTTTGATTTTTGATTTTCTTTTTTTGGAAAAAAAAAGAACATAATTTTACACAGCATAGACAAAGACATGTCCACACCAATCATTTCCATCATGAATTTTACTATACAACATATACAGGAGAAACCAGGCATCTTCACTCCGGCAAAAGGAAAGAACTAAGTCATATTTCACATATCTGTCAGTAGATTTCTTCTGAAATGTTCAGCTCTGTTTCAATGGCATATACGATATGTTCCATTGATTTGACCAATTTCCTACTACCAGCATTGCTAAATGTTATTGACAAAAAAGATTAGGCTGGACACCCGGGGATCGGAGTCTGGCATCAAGCTGCAACAACCAAAGATAACTGCATTACATACAGAAATAATAATGACCCTTGCAACTAAAAGTTCAGACGGTGTTCAATACTGTCAAAGAAATAGAGAAGGCCCTGGTACGGGACTACCTAAGGTTAATCTGTTCTATAGCAGTAGATTTTTTTTTGGAAGTTCCCTTTTGCAATTAGATTAAATTTATCATACAACTTTTGGCCTAAATGCTAAAGGGAACTGCATGAAACAAATCCACAGGTTCATGAAAGGCTATGTTGAGTAACAGAGGAAAAGGATGGAGGGACAAAGAAAGAAGCAACTCTACAAGAGTACAAGACAAAACCCACCTTCTTCGGAGAAGTCAAACACACCTCCCAGCATATCATCACTATCCCCATCATCATCAGGTTTCTCTTTGTTGCAAGGACTACTACTGCTATCCATATCAGCGACCAGCTCAGTTACCTCATTTAATTCATTGTTAGTTGAAGCCTTACAATAGCCTTCTTGAAAAAATTGCCCAAAAGCTACAGGGACGCATATATCTTCATGAAAGATTTGTTCGTCAATAATGTGCATACTCATGTCGGAACGACTGGAACTTGAGTTTGAAGCTTCACTGGTAACGGCACTGTTCGAGGACTGAACCTCTCTTGCACCTGTTCCTCCGGTGGAGAGGGATTCACTTTTGGGAGGAGAAGGACTATTTACAACATAACTTTCCTCAACGGAGCACGAGATATTTGGGGATGATTCTAGAGCAGCCTGCGCTTTGTTACTAACTTGTGGGGCTACAGTATAACTAGAGCTTCTCAACCCATCACTTTCTTCCATAGATAGTTCAATACATGGATACGAAATTGTCCCCATGACCACTTCATGTAAACCAGGAACTTGTGAAGACCCTGAAAAGCATATATGTCAGACAAAGCAGAGAAAGATTCAACCATAAAACAATTATTAATGCTTAAAAGAAAAGGCGAACAGTCTAACCAGAAGGAAAGCTTTTCTCAGAGAGAGAATCTGCCCTGGAAATACCCGTTGTAGTGTCTCCTGACTTCTCTTTACCAATGGCAGAGCTGAAGAATGGAAGAACAAAATCAACATTATTTTGATTGCACAACAGTATTAGCAGCTGTATTAAGACGTACCAACTATTAAGAGCAATACTTGATAGAACAATGATCTTTAGGTCCTTTATCAAAAAATACAAGTAACAATAATGATCTATAAGTCAAGAGATCCCTAAGCAAACCCTGTATCGAGTATCGTTCCAGACGTTAATTAACATCAATAAAACATGTGATGATCAAATTGACAAAACGTGCAGATTCCTACAACCAAGACAAACTAGTGAAACAGAGTTGTCAAATGCTGGAAAGCGTAAAAGGCACCAAGAAAGAGCAGATAAAAAAAATTGTGTGACCAAGAGAGAGAACTACAAGAACATAACTATAAAAAACTCACAATTACATGAACAAATGAATGAAACCTGAAGATACGAAATACATGAAGTAAAACCATGTCAATCATGTTCCTAAATCATAATTTCTGATTCATATACAAAAGATGCAATTTTTTAAATGTAACTCAAATTCAGTGACAAATTATAATATAATGTATTTCTAACTTTTTATTAATTTATCTACTACAATATTTATCGTTTAGTGACGTCTCTTCGAAATAGAGTCCATGGATGCTTAGTCGCATGCCTTAGTACATTTGTCCCTGCACTAACATATTGTTTAACGCAAAGTGGTAAACCTATCATTGCATCTAGCTTTAGGGTTTACACAAGCGGCAAACTTATTGTTTGGCAACACTGAAGTAGAGACTAGAGACCCATATTACCGATCTATGTAAAACTATCAATACAAACCCCTAAAGTTCTTCTTTTCAATCTTTCAGAATAATTATTCAGCATACTGCAATTGCATGCAAAACAATAAATTGAGAATCAGCAGAGAAAATGCACAATGCGGATCTTGCTCTAACAATATTTAGGGATGGCAACGGATCGGATCTGGACCGGATCCTACTAGATCCAGATCCGTTTTTCATATGGATCCAGATCCATTTTTCATACGGATCCAGATCCGGATCCATGGGGTCCGTAAAAATCAGATCCCAATCCGGATCCACCGGGTCCACGGATCGGATCTGGATCCACGTGTAAAAAATTTTGTCTTGAATAATATTCCCACCTGTTGAATTTTTTGCCGGAAAAGCATCAACACTACTACATCGACATCACCCAAATCAGAAAGAACCAAATTAAAATAAAAACGGAATAAAAAAATTGATACCAAACGGGTATGACTTGGCTCAGATATCTTTTCCTGCAGTATGCCAACATCATAATGATTAATTAGGATTAAGATATTCTAACTTAACTTGTTAAGGAACTAAACTGGAAAGCTCTTATTGAAAGATTTTTTTTAATATGAAGCAAATATGTGAACACTGCCAACTTTTTTCCTGTTTTCCTGGAAAGCTCTTGTTAAGGTACAATTTTCAGAAGTCTGTCACATTTTTCCTAAGCTTTAATTACATATATTTAAAGCTAAGCTTGTCACATTTTTTCTAAGCTTTAATCACATATATTTAAAGCTTATATGTGAACACTGCCAATATAAATCTTCTGCATGCAAAATATTTTCCGATATAATAATAAACGGATCCACGGGTCGGATCTGGACCGGATATGGATCTCAAATACAAGATCCGATCCGTCAGAAATATTCCCCCTATTCTAATTTCTTGCTTCCACCAATTCAGGGTCGCACTAAATTTGCTTCATGGATCAGCCAACAATCAAGTTTTAAATAAACCCAATCAGAACTAGTTATGACAGGGACACATTCACAACGACAGTCAAGTACAATGACCAAATACCACCATTAAGGCGGAACCTGAAAGGATAAAGAAAATATTGATCTCATACACATTTCTATACAGAACTCTTCAGCCAAGGCATAATTCATCATAATCATTCTCCTGTGTTAAGGTAGAATGCCACCTAATTGTTGAACTAGTGATCCAGTAAATCACTTTTTTTTGCTCAGGTTTTGTTGGGCCTTATTTCATCAGATACTAAAATATAACTGCAATGTTGCCATACTATGATAGTTCTCTTGCCAAAGAACCAAGCTAGAAAGACTGAAAAATAGCTAGGAAACCCAGATGATCAACATTAAAACTAGTTAAAGATGTTGGAAATCCATTCCAGCATGTATATGGTGGATTGTATGGAAAGAGAGAAATGCAAGGTGTTTTGAAGATAATAGTAACTCCATACAGAAAATTAAGATGAATTGTATACATTCTTCATATTTTTGTTGTAGAGGAAAATACATAAGAGGATACTGAATCTTTACTAGACTTTCTAGACGCCTTATTAGTAATTTTGTAAGATGAACAAGGTTTTCCTTTTTTCCATTTCTGTACTATTTAAGGAGATGCTGATGAATATACTGTTACCACAAAATAACCAAGGGTGTGGCTTAGTGGGGACAAAGAGCACTAGATAATTTCTTCCGATATGTCTAAGCTTTGGTGGGAAGAGTAACCAGATACCCGTGCTGGTTGGATGTAACAGGTAACCAATGGACTAGTCGAGGTGCGCACAAGCTGACCCAGACACCGTCGTGACACAAAAAAATAATTTCAAGACCTGATTTATCAAAGTTAGAAACTTTCTCAAAGAGGAAAAATTACAGTTGCAAAAAACTCATACAATGCCATAGAAAACTGAAAATGGTATTTACTCAATCCTAAAACAGTAGGCCAAACTCTGGATCAAGCAGATAATGCGACGTAAAACCCAATTTTCTGACATCTATCTCATTTGGTCAAGGATCAGAAAGAACCTTGACGAATATAAAAGTGCAAATGCTACAAAATGAACGAAGAACCCAGAATAGCTATTGCATTACCTATCATCTGACCATTTTGATGGAATCCTGTGGAAATGGTCAAACACCGGCAAGAGATCTTTACGCCTTATTTCGACCTCATTCACAGTAATATTCTCAATCTCAATCTCCCCAGCAGCAAAACTCATAGAGAGATCCTGCTCTTCATATCCAGAAAGACTCATGGTACAGAAGTATACCTAGAACAGATACAAATGACATCAGTGCATATTCATAAGTATAGACCATAGAGGAACTAGACACAATGTCCGCAAGAGATGATAACAACCTTGGACTTTTGCCAAATAGGTATCCTCCCAGACTTCAACTGCACCTCAGCATTCGAAAGGTACCAATTGGACCGGTCACATAGTTTAGAAGAATCCCGTTCTCCTGTATCATCATCTTCAGAAAGAGAATCTCCCATGACTGTGTCTGTAGCTTCACGGCCACCTAAAGTAATGCCGTGAACACATTCCTCTTTTTCAGGCCAATCAGCTCTTCGACAAACATCCCACCATTGAATGGGGTCAACTTTCACCCCAGCGTCATTCTCTTGCATTTGAACTACTGAAGCAGTCCCAGTTCTAAGATAAGCGTCACCCTGTTCTCCACCAAATGAGGGCATCAACTCATATTGAATTAAGTGACCGGATGGAGTATAAGCCAAAAGATGCTCCAAAGCACAGAGGTTTTGCCGAGCAGGTTGTTCCCGGCGTACGGAACTGTGAAAAACAGCAGCAAGAACACCAGGAGGTACAGAAACCTTTCCTGCTGCAGAAGATGCGGCATTGCTCACTGTATTTAGCCAACCTGAATTCTTTATCCTGTTGACCACAGAGAGCGTGATAGGTGCTGGCACTGGTGCTGTCACACAAGACTGCTGATTAACCATGAAAGATGATGTAGACCACCATGGTCCTGAAAGAATAGGTAGAAGGATGGGTCCATCAACATGAGAACTTTGTAGTCGAAGACCAGTCTCACCACCAAAAGGGGATAGGACAAAAAGGTGGCAAGTTCCCCTGGATGACATAATAGCTACCCACTGACTGTAGTGACTAAAACAAATGTCTTGTATCACCTATTATTAAATTCAAGATTTCGAGAAAAAGTTTAATCAGCATCATTATAATAACTGTAACCTCAATGTTGAACATGAAAAGAAAATACAGTAAACAGATACGAACCGCTGGAGTCACACCCCGATGAAGCTTGTAGAGGTGGACATGTGAAGTTTTCCAATCGCTGCTTTGGTTGCCTGCCCCATTTGAGCAAGAAGGTACAATACGAAATATGTTTATATTATTCCCACGAGTAGAGGCAGTAACAAGAAGAGTGCCACTAGGGTCAAAACACAGAGCAGATATTGGACTGGTATGCGCCCTGAATTGTAATGTAACTGCTCGAGAAACGAAATCTTTAATAACAACCTGCAGCAGAAAAGTCGGCAGGAAAATTCAGCTCTCATCACCACCATACTGTAAAGCTGATGAAGTTACTCTTGTCGTCAAAACTGAACATAGCACAATCATCAATTTAGCGCCTAAAGTAGAGAGAGAAATAGGAGAGCATTTGATGGGGTTGAATAAGATTTAGTAAAATTACAAAGTAGTCTTTTGATTCTAGTTTCCTTTAAAGTGCCTATGAGGTCCCCAATTATATAGAAGATTGGGTTTCTTTTGTTGAGAACCACATTTTGTTGTTGGTTCTCTCCTTTTTCGTATACGGCTTCTATACAGAGTTTTCCCCAACTGTCAATAATTTTATTCACCTTATGAAAAAATCAGTTTAGGAGCTAAAAACAGTGGTTTAGTGCTTAGTAGGGGAACATCTGGAGAACAAAATACTCTCATTTAGGGACAGAGAGAGAGAGAGAGAGAAATGTCTTGCTCTGCTCTGGTTGTCATCTGATATCAGGTTGTATATGCTTCTTAGGATAATCAAGCTTAATTTTGAATAGTCAAAAAAGGTAAATTTTACCGTTCAACTTGGGAAGGATAACGAACAAATAATATTTTTTATAAACGAGAAATCCGTTGTGTACTAACCACATTTATTTTGTACAACTTTTACCATTGTACCAAAGCCCTGGGGTTAGCAGAGGACAAAGTACAAATTAGTGGGCACTTATTATGCTTCTTTCGATTTATTTAGTTTACAGAGAGGATCCATCAAATTCAAGATTTCAACTACAGCGTCAAATTAAGGAATTATCCACTGAAATATTTATGTCTCTGGCACCATGCTGAACTTGGAACACGTACAGTGTGAAACAGAAGCAACAAATAAAAAGTTCTGATGAGCTGAGTAAAAATGTAAATCAAGAATTGCAGATATCTTGTCCTCAAATATACCACAATTTAATATTTTCTGAGATATGGCAATCAAAAATGTCAAAATTAGCAAACACTCAAACCACAAGCCTTTCCTTCCTTTCCTTATGAAGCTTGGTTACATTATCAACAGAATTCCTCAATTAAGTTAAGTTCCATTAGCATCTTGATAATACAAACAAGATTTAAATAGAATATACCATGCCCATGGCATCTGTTTCAGTTGAATGTGCTGGACCTTTCCCAACTTTCAAGCTAGCACTCGTTGACACTGGCGAATTACTCCCGTCAGGAAGAAGTTCGTGACAGTATTTTGACAAAGTTTTGTAGCCCATGTCTCCAAGATTGATCAACCCAGCAGCTAAATGTTTGCTTGATTCCATGGCATATCTAGCTACCAGATTTCCATTGCCAGGTGATGTAGAAGGGCTGACACCTGGAGAAGGACTAAGACTTTGGGGACTCAAGCGCCCGGTGTTTGACAACAGCGGATTATTTGAAGCATATGCTAACCATCTCGGTCCTACAGCCAAGGGACCGTAGCCAATGTTGACCCCAGTCACACCTTGGCCACCCAACTGAGGAACGGGGTATGTGAGCACGCTAAACTTGTTCTCTAAGGTAAGAGCATCAAAACAGTATATCTGCCAACACATCAAACATACATGGGAACATAAAATTTTCAGCGTAATTCTCATAATTATGGACAGGCATAATTCATCACTAAAAAAATTACAAGATGTTACCTGTGCTGCAAGACCAACAGCCACTACCTGTGGACTGCATCTAACCATATACACAGTAGAGCGGAATCGCAAAACATGCATATAGTTGTGAGACCTTAAAGAGTAAAAACGCACAGCTGTAGGTGAGTGTATGATGCTTCCTCCCTGAGGCTCAACAAAGCCATCCCTCCCAGTTTGAGCTGGAGCAGAATCTGTGGTGTCATCACATGCCACAACCAAGAGCAGCGGATGTGATTTTTTATATCCTTCACGACCATCAGATTTTGCAGGGATGGGCTGCATCTGTAGAAAAGTTACTGGATCATCACGCCTCGAAACTAGTTCACAAACATTTGAAGCATCCTCAACATCAAGGACTTGAAATCCATCTGAGTAACCAACAAGGAGCACTCGTTTGAATGAAGACAAACCAAGCTCTAGTCTGTCAAAGCAAGCCCATAAAACCTGTTTGGCCAAAAAAACGAGCCAAATCAGATCATGTACAGCTTTTATCGACAAACTAGAACAATTGTGATGCTGTGAAGCAGAAAAGACATGCAATATTCCATATCAGAACACTGTTGGAATATCTTACTTCACTTGGGTATCTAATCCTGAACCAGTGCACTTTGCCACAAACATAATAGTTAACAACAAACCTTTTCCAAATTCCTGCTGCGTACCCTTCATCTATTTTTTACGCTTTTCTTTTCTGTTAGGCAGATATTCAAGAGGGTGAGGCCAAGGTCACCCACAGGAGCGAGCAGGACCAAATTAATTAGATGGAAGTTTCTCAAGCAAGTAAATAAGCGAAGAGAAATGGTTAATATTGATACCTATCAAGCTACCATACCCATCGTTAAATTCCTTGGCTGATGAGAACTGAAGATAAATAGCAATGGTAACATTTTCCCACTTAGGGGACCATTATCTCTCCTATATGTGGGATTCCTGCAGTGGTCTTCCTTACAAAGAAGAGATGGAAGCTGAGATGAGGAGCTTCATATAAGGAGATCTTGTTTGATCCCATAGCCAGTTGTCCAGATTTAACTATCCAGAAGAAAAAGACTATGATGTGCTTCAACTTACAAAGCCCAAAGTAAGACACAACTGTTTATATAGTACCTAAATATATATAGATTAATTTACCATCTGCTACATAGTTCTATAATCTACAAAATTAGAACATCTCTATCACTGATTACTTAGAGATTTACACAAAAAGTAATTACGGAAGGACTAAAATTCCACTGTTCATCCTGTCAAACTCCACCACACTACCTCCTACAAAAAACCAACTAAAAAGAAGCATAAGCCTTCTATGGTGAAAACATGTCCTAACCTAAAAAAATGTGTTACCTTTCTATCTTTCTTTTTTTAAAGAAGTGAACTGCCAGTAGTAGTTTGAAATTTGAGCCCAAAATTGTAATTGCATTCCACAGTTCCAGACTGCAATAGCTTAACAGCACATGGTCCCTAGGAAATCTCATGAGGCGTATACTTGTGATAGTTACATATCATTTACCCTAATGAGAAATTTGTAATCACATTGGCCTCCATTACATCAAGAATTTGAATAACATTTTATTAGATGGATAAGTTTATAACTCAGAATCATGCCTCTATTCTTAGCAATTTCCTTTCCAAGGATGGAGCAGGACAAGGAAAGCACTGGATCTACCATAAATGAAATGTTATTGCTAGAAGGGATTTAGTTATAGACGGGTCTAGAAAAATGTGAGGATGGTTCACAAAGCACACCAGAATATGTAATAAAAAAAAACAGAATCTGCATGCCCCATAACATTGAGCATATGGAGGGTGCAAAGAAGAAGATTAAATTGAAATACAAGGTGCCTACTAGATCTTCTACATAAGCAAAAGAATAGGGCACTGTCCTGTCTACCCAAATTATTTGACTCTAGGAACAACTAAAATGTATAAACACTTCGGGTTGAATTATCACCGTGCCAGCTTCGCATAGCATAAATCAAGTCCAAATGAAGAATAAGTAGAAAACTAAACATCTAATCATATTGTACATTTAAAATGCACTCACAAGTCACAACCATTCAATCTCGCTTCCCCTAGTAATGTAACACCCTCTCTGAGCAAACAAAATTAGAGGAGTAGAACATCAAATATGCAGTACCACAGCCTATTCAAGCTCCTGCCCTTCGACCGTGATGCTACATAACCTTGGTGGTAGAGTTCAAGTGAAACATCCATCTTTCTTCTTAAAAAAGGGCAGTCGTGTGCACTAAGCTCGCGCTATGCACTGTGGTCCGGGGAAGGGCCGGATCACAAGGGTCTATTGTACGCAACCTTACCTTGCATTTGCATTTCTGTAAGAAGATGTTTACACGGCTTGAACCCGTGACCTCCTGGTCACTACGTAACATTGTCCAAGATGTTCATTTGAGCTTTCAGAAGTAAGTGATCTCAATCGTAAATGCCAAATGTAATTCCCAAGTCAGCTCCCTTTACAATAGATATATAACACGCAGTACATAGTGAGAATAATAATTTAGAATAGGTCTTTTCTACCTTTTAACAAATGTATTACTCCTACTTGAATCATCATCCTAACTCATTCTATAAAAAGAACAAGTTCAACCACCTGGCGAATCACACCATTGTACTCAATACACCAAGCAAATCCTAACAAATCCAATTTGCACCATGCGAAATATCAACTCACTAACAACTATCATCTATAAGAATGAGATGATCAACACTCAAAAGCATAAAATGGATCAAAAACCCGAACCAGACCTGGTCTTTGCGGTGATCGTCAGAGGAGGAACCGGCAACAGAGGCACCAGCGGAGCGGACATTGGACGACACCGTTTTGATGCAAGACGAGATGAACTTGAGAGAATTGGGGAGAAATCCATTGGTATTGGTCCCATTCTTCACCTTATTTTTGTTATTATTACTATTGCTATTGCTGCTGTTTTGGTTTTTCTTCATAATATAATCAAATATACGAAGTTTCTGGAATCTCACCGGTAACCAGCAAGTAAACACCGGAAAAAAGGATCAACAAGCACTTCAACAACTTCTTTCAGTCCTCCAACGCTTACTCCGCCTCCAACTCCGCCGATGAAGCATGAATATCGGAAACACTTCACCGGAAAACCGGAGGAGATAACACCGGCGATAACTTTTCGGTATTGATGTTTGTGTTTGACTCTCAGACGGTTCCCTTTCCTTTATTTCCTTTTCTTTTTTCTTTGTATTTCTACTACTGTCTCTCCCTCTTCATTTTTTATTTTTTATTTTTTATTTTTTATTTTTTTTACTAGAAATCCGCATCCACTGCTCTTTTGATAGTGTCCGTCGTCATTGTTAACTCTTAACTATGGTGTAAGCCAATCCAAATTTTAGCTAATTTTTGCAAGTGACCAACGACTTTTGAAAATTGTTACTTGCTTCCCACTAACTTTTGGTAGAAAAAGAGCTCCAATTGAAAAAGAATAAATATGCTATAACAAATCTCTATATAGTTCTTCTGTCTCAAATTAAATGATACTCTTTCATTTTTAATCGGTCCTAAAAAATGATATGTTTCTGTATTTAATAATAATTTAACTCAAATTCTCATTATCATTAATCAAATGATTTCTAGCCACAAAAAATTCTTTGGTTTATTTTAGATCACAAGATGTGAGTGGTAATGTGTAGAACGGAAAAAATAACAACAATAAATATTTGTCATAAATCTGGAAATGATCAAATATGAAGGTTTGCTGAGTCGGCCAAATTCTTGATCTATCTTTAAGATAATATTGCCCCGTATATCCTTTCAACGGTTGTAATGACAACTTATCTCCCAAGATAAAACAACAATTAAACAAATGAGCAAATGGAACTCAAATGTTTGCTTTGGAAAAAAGATCTTTGAGTGTTTTGTGATTGCAAGAGAGGAAGACAATTTCAGAGAATTATTGAGTGTAAGATGTCAAGTGTGTTTCCAAATGAGCCTTGTGTTTCATTTTATAGTGGGTAGATGATGACCCTTCAAATGGCTAAGTAATGGTCATGAATGACATGTTAATGCCTTGAATTTGGAGTTACAATTCAGCCAAGTAATGGTTGAATTCATGAGCAAAATAATGGAGAGTAAATACTCCAAAGTCAGCCCAAGAATCAGTTTTTAATTCACCTCAGCCAGTTGAAGCGATCAGTCGCGGTCGCGAGAGAAGTCGCGGCCGCCCGATTCGATAACTCACCGAACTAGAATGTCTATTAGAGTCGTGTGCCTTCAAGCGTCGCGACCCTTACTTGGAGGAGTCGCGGCCCTTCTCGGTTTCGTGGTGATTTCTGATTCATTTCATCTTTACACATTATACACTTCTTTCTTCATTTACCAACATGAAATCATTCGTCATTTGGCCAATAACCGTCTATTACCTTACGTCTCAAACAATTCGTATACGTACCAATATCTCTTCCATTAAGAAAATTTTGATCCTTGGCACTACGTGTGCACGTGTGTGGAAAAAATGTTTCCTACGTGCGGAGACCCAATTGTTCGATTCATAATTAATAGGATTTACTTTATTTCACGTTTAATAAATATTTCCAACAATCCCCTCTTGGAAGAGATTTTGGTGCCTTGCGTGGTGTCTTTCTAGCGATCACTGGCGGAGCGATGTTGCGATCCGGAGAGGTGGCGAGCTTTGAACCTTCCATAGTAGAATACCGTGGACATATTTCTGCGCGGTGAGCGTGATGTCTTGAGCCGTCGGTGTTTAGTATATGCCAAGATAATGGTACCAACACAACACCTTTCTACTCAATCTTTCTAGTGTTTTGTCTATCGCGTGGGTCGTGGACACCGCGGATTCTTAAGTGCGTTCATTTGGCGATGCGTCCTCGCACTTAAATATGTGGTTTCCTCTGGTATCTGTAATACCCATTACCTGGCGTTAGAAACCATTAAAAATTTCACCAACCTAACCTCAACTTTTGAGGATCATTAAAGGTGTGGAAACTTATCCTTTACCCCTCTTACAGGTAGCACTTTTTGTCTATCACGGGAACGGCCTTGGATTATGTTTCTTAAGAAATACACATTATCCGAAGTGCTCTTGCTTCCACCGAAACACTCGCGAGAACCTTTCTGCTTTAGTTTCCATCAACCTTATACAGGATCTCGGTCAGCAGGTTGGGTGTCCACTATATCGGTTCTTATTGTTTGGGTTTTAAGATCATTCCCCTAGACAAGCAGAATAATTGATCTTTGGGTATTCTCTTCGTCAAGGGATCTGCGATATTTTCCTTAGATTTTATGTAATCAATGAAAATAATACCCGAGGTGATCAACTGCCTAACGGACTCATGTCTCCGTCGAATATGACGAGACTTACCGTTGTATATTGAACTTCGTGCCATTTTTAGAGCCGACTGACTATCGCAGTGGATCATTACAGAAGACACGAGTTTATCCCAACATGGGACATCCTCTAGAAAACCATGAAGTCACTCAGCTTCATCTCCCGCTTTATCTAAAGCGATAAATTCTGACTCCATCGTGGATCGGGCAATAAGAGTTTGCCTTGAGGATTTTCAAGACACAGCTCCACCACCGATTGTAAAAATATATCCGCTGGTGGACTTTGATGTCGTCGCTATCAGATATCCAGTTTGCATCGTTGTACCCCTCTAGTACCGCTGGATATCTTGAATAGTGTAACCCGAAATGTATCGTGAACTTTAGAAACTGTAGTATCTTGTTCAACGCTTTTCAGTGATCCTCACTTGGATTTCGAGTGAACTTAGCTAATTTATTGACTACATGAGCGATATCAGGTCGAGTGCAGTTTGTGATATACATCAGACTACGATCACTGCGCGTATGCTCGCTCTGGCGTCTGAGCACCCGGATATTTGTCAAGCTTTTGACTTATATCCAATGGTGTTGATACCGGTGAACTGTCGAACATCCCAAATTTCTTCAGTACATTCTCGATGTAGTGAGATTGAGATAAGACCAGTCCATTAGATGTCTTGGAGATTTTGATTCTGCAATGCCCATATCTTTCATGTCAGAACATTGTTTTAACATGTTCTTAGTCTTTAGGATTATTCCAGGACTACTTCTAGTGATCAACAAGTCATCTACATATAGACATATCATGACGAAGGATTTGACATTTTCTTTCATGTAGACACATTTGTCACCTCCATTAATGGCGTATCCTTTTGATAGTAGAGTACTATCAAATTTCTCGTGCCATTGTTTAGGGGCTTGTTTCATCCCGTACAACGATTTAACTAGCTGACATACTTTTGTCTCTTGTCCTGGAACCACATACCCCTCAGGTTGATCCATATATATTTCTTCTTCCAAATCACCATTTAGGAAGGCAGTCTTAACATCCATTTGATGTATTTCAAGATCTCGCAAGGCGATGATAGCTATGAACATACATATGGATGTCATTCTTGACACCGGAGCGTAGGTGTCGAAGTAATCAAGGCCCTCATTTTGGCGATAACCCATGACTACTAACCTAGCTTTGTACTTGTCGATAGATCCATCTGCCTTTAACTTCCGTTTAAGGATCCACTTACAACCCAACGGTTTGTGTCCTGGGGGAAGTTCTGCCAACTCTCAGGTGTGGTTATGCATAATGGATTCTATCTCACTTTCTAAAGTTTTCTTCCAGAGCGGTGCTTCTGGAGTTGACAATGCTTCGGCGATTGTCCGTGTTTCATCCTAAACCAACTAAGCTACAAAGTCTGGACCGAAGGATTTATCCTTTCGTGCCATTTTTCTTTGTCTTGGTTCCATCTCTGAATCTTCCAAGTCCTGAGAATCTGGAATACTAAATTCCGGATCATCAGCTACTTCAGAATTTACTAGATCTGAACCGTTTCGATCTAGATAGTCAGTGACTCCTAGTTCATCAAAGGTTTGTTCATAACTTCGTTTGCGAGAGGTTATGTTATTTTCCTTATATGGAAATGTGTCTTCAAAGAACCATGCGTTCTTTGATTCTATGATCGTATCTTCATAAATGTCCGGATGATCCGACTTGTGCACTATGAAGTGATAAGCACTATTGTTATTGACATATCCGATGAATATGCAATCCACAGTCTTAGGTCCAATCTTGACCTACTTTGGTATATGTACTTTTACCTTGGCCACACAACCACATACCTTCAAATACTTGTAGGTAGATTTCTTTCATTTTCATAGCTCGTATGGAGTCTTGTCTTTACCCTTGTGTGGGACTCTGTTAAGAATTCTATTTGCGGTAAGGACAACTTCTCCCCATATGGTTTGAGGGAGGCCCAAATTGATGAGTAGAGCATTCATCATTTTCTTTAGTGTTCGGTTCTTGCGTTCAGCAACCCCGTTTGATTGAGGTGAGTAAGGAGTCGTTGTTTGATGAACTATACCCGATTTGGTACAAAGTTCTTCAAAAGACGCTACATATTCTCCCCTTTTGTCGCTACGAATAGTTTTAATCCGTCCGCCTAGTTGATTCTCAACTTCTACTTTGTAGCGTTTGAATGTTTCAAAGGTTTCATCTTTACTTTTTAGTAAGTAAAAGTAATAAAACCTTGTGCCATCATCTATGAAAGTCACAAAGTACTTGTCCCCCCTCTAGTTTGAGCGAACTTCAAATCACATATATCAGTGTGTATAAGTTATAGAGGAGCGGTATCCCTTTCGACGGATCTAAAAGGACTCTTGGAGAGTTTTGCCTCTATGCACACCTCACACTTACGTTGAGGGTTTATGTCAATAGACAACAATAATTCCAGCTTTACCAATCTTTTGATAGATTGATAGTTTACATGTCCTAATCTATGATGTCATAGATTAGATGACTCAATCAAGTAAGTAGAAGGTGCAATTTTATTGATAGTTGAAACAGAAGGCATTACAGTGCAGCATTGAACTTAAAGAGGTCCTCACAGACGAAGCCTCTTCCTACAAAGGTTCCATTTTTAGTGATTACAAACTTGTTAGCCTCTAACACTAGCCTAAAACCAGTATTTACTAACAGAGGTCCAGAAATTAAATTTCTTCGAATTTCTGGGACATGCATCACTTCCTTCAGAATCAGCTCATTTTCGGACGTCATCTTTAGGGTCACCTTTCCTACCCCCAGCACCTCTGAAGAAGAATTGTTGCCCATGAATAATTTCTTATATGTGACTGGTGTATATATGGAGAAGGCATATTTATTGGAACAAATGTGACAGGTAGCACCCGTGTCTAGCCAATATTGCACCGGATTCTCAACGAGGTTAGCTTGAAGCTGCCGAGAACTCGCCGATCATATCGTTGGCGAAATGTCTTGGCGATGTTAGTCTTAGTCTTGCCTTTGGCCGTGTGACCAACTATACCTGATGGTTACAATTTCCGCGAACTTTTCGATTGTTTGGGCTTTGCCTTCTTACGGAACTTCCACTTCGCTGAGTTCCGCGACTTTCGTCAGGTTTGCCTTAGCCTCAGCGGGTTGTTTTCCCTTTGACATGGACTTCTTATTGTCTTCCTGAATCTGGAGTTTGACAATAAGTTCATCTAGGGTCATCTCATTCGTTTTGACAAAAAAAATCTTTTATTTATAAATTTCCATGTAAAATATTCAAATTATGAAAAAATATATTTTTTTAAAAGTACTTTTTAAAAAAGTAATTTTGATGAAAAGTAAAAAGAGTTGGTGGTGTTTATGACTTAAAAAAATAAAAGAAAGACAAATAAGATTGCATATGTGTCGTTAAATCCACTTGACGATCCATGTGACAAAATGAGTAGTAAAATGAGAATTATTCTTAGGAGAGTAGTATTCTGGGAATAATTTTTTCAGAGAGTATTACTTTGGCAATGAGGTCATATTACCGATAAATGCGACTCACAAATTTGACTTCCATTAATTTCGCAATGGACAAATCTTTTAGTATTGATTAAAATTATTCTCACACTTTCGGATTCGGTAGAAATCTAGTAGCTCAGTTAATTTATTATTTAAATTTTCACTTTATTAGTAATGGTTCAAATCTCCATATTGTAATTCCCTCTTTCATTTTCCCTTCCCCGCCCCTAATGTGATAATAATAAAAACTTATCCAGTATATTAAAATTAATTTTTACTTTTACTTGTTAAATTTAGCATATCAAGAGGAAAACAACTTTTACTTTTAGTTTTAATTATCCATTTCAAATTATATTTCAAGTCCATTAAGATTATACATTAATTAATGTTGGTATCATGATAAAGTATGCACATCAATTATTATTTCGTAAGTGGAGAACAAAGTCAGAAGTAGACAAATAAAAATGAACGTAGGGATACATATCAAATGGTACTTGCTTGCTTTGAAAAAGTCGTTCAATTTCAAGCAATAGCAATATGTTGCGTCCAACCGTAGAAAAATGAATGGTTTTAATATCTTAATAGAATTAATATTTATAATCTCTACTAGACTACTTGAATAAATATGAAAATAGAACAACAAGAAGAAAGAAAATAAACCACGTATATATATATATGGGCACAATTGCATCTGACGTGTAGAAAACATTTTCAGTTTTGTGGACAAGCTTATAAGTAATGAAATCTACAAACAGTGACAGCTTGTGGCCTATATTATGCATGACCTATATATATTTGGCCTATATATGCATGACCTATATATATTTGGCCCATATAATCCAAACCAGACATTATAGCTTTCTTTATTTGCCACACACTCCTTCAAATATGTTCTAATTAAAGTATAGGCAAAAGACATACATTAACTCCTAAATTATATTCAAAATTTCGATATCACACTCAATTTATTAAGGTGATACATCCTCGACAATCTTAAAAGTGAATTTAATTTCACCATACAAGCTAATGTAACACAAATTATAGAATTAATTGAAAAAGATATGCATTTTGATAATTTATTTTTGCAAAATAAATATCTCCCCCCCCCCTCCCTTAGTTCTTCATTGCAAAGCCGCCCATCACCTATTTAACAAGGAACCAAATTTTGAAGAATCAAACTATTTGGGAAAAAATGGCAGCAACAGTGGCTTTAGTAAAACCCATAGCCAAATTTAACACCATTAATACCACTACCACTTAGAATGTCAGCCATGTTAGCGAAACCCTAGAAATTCCCCTCCCTCCCCTCTCGGCCGCCGTCAATCCCCCCCCCCCCCACCGCGGTGCTTTCTCTTTCGAAATTTCTAATTTGTGGCTATCATGTCTCCTCCCACTTCTCCTAAATCTAATGATTCTACCTCTGGCATAGATGACACCTCACTTCCCTCCACAAAGTCATCTTTTCATCCGACTTTTGCTGTCACAAACATCAAGAATTATGTCCCTATTATTCTTGATCAAGAAGACTGTCAATATTCTATGTGGGTGAAACAGTTTTATATTCATGTTTGTGCGTCTGGCGTCTAGAGCCGTATTGATCGTCGATCCTCGCCCTCGGCGTTGATGATTCACGTGGCGTCGTCTTGTGCTTATCGTCAAACAATGGATCTATGGTACCATCTCTAAGGACTTGCTGTGCACTATCCTGAAAATAGGTGCTTCGGCACGCGAACTTTGGGTACGCTTGGAGGAAATTTTTCAGGATAACAAAAATACCAGGGAGGTGTATTTAGAGGAAGCGATTCAACAACACGCGCCGAGAATTTTAACAACATGTAGAATCGCAATCAATGAAACTTATTGTGACCAACTCTCGTATTGGGGCGTACATTTACGAGACTAAGATGGTACTACAACTTGTTGCGGGATTACGAAGGGGAATATGATACTCTTGCGTGATAATTCAACGGGTTGATCCACTTTCATCTTTCAGAGCGCGTTCTCGGTGTTGTTGGAAAAAACACGGCGTGCTAAGCAGGATGAGCACAATCAAAAGCATTAGACGTTGAAAACTTACGATCGCCGACGCTGCTCACCATTGGACCATCGTGGCAGCGGCCGCGGTGGGCGAGAAGCAGCAGTCGCGGACGAGAAACAAGGAAAGTCGAGACAAAGGAAAAGCCGCACGGCGGCGATGCGCCACTGCCTCGGCGATGGCGAATACCAGCGGCGGCGGTGGCGAATGTCCAAAGGCGGCGATAGCGGCCCGATCCGGCAAAGCGGGCTAGTTTGGCAGCGATGGCGGCCCGGTATCCTCGATCGGCACAGCGAGTCCATCGATGTCGGCCAGCGATTTCCTTTAGCCCAGCAGATATAACCCACTGATTTGGGCCAAGCTTTCAACACACTCACTCTGCAACCTCCTGACAATAATTGGTATATGGACGCCGAATCCACATCACACCTGACCAACTCTTCAGGTAATTTCTCCCAACTGTTTCAGTTAAAGTATCCTCAATACATTACTGTTGGGAATGGTCACCGCATTCCAATTACAGGTTATGACAATACACAAATCAAAAATCTCCATCCACCCTTCTCACTTAACCATGTCCTCTACGCCCCTCAAATTATTAAAAAGTTGATATCTGTTAGGAAATTCACTCGTAATAATTTGGTGTCGGTAGATTTTGACCCATTTGGTTTCTCTGTGAAGGATCTCAATACGGGGAGAATTCTTACTCGATGCAATAGTGTGAGATACCTCTACCCCTTCACAAACTCTTCCGCTATCAGAACTCAACAACCAGTCTCCATTGCTGCATTATCTCCATCCACCTGACACAATAGGCTTGGGCATCCAGGAGATCATGTTTTTTCTTTTCTTAGAAACAATCATCGTATTAAATGTAATAATGAGAAACTTGCCCAACATTGTTTTTCTTGCCCGCTTGACAAGCATACTCGTCTTCTTTTCATGTCTTCAATGAATATTACAGTTTCACCATTTGACATTGTTCATCCTGACTTGTGGACCTCTCCTGTTGTTAGCTCTCTAAGTCATAAATTCTATCTTGTGCTATTGGATGATTTCTCACATTTTGTATGGATTTATCCTCTAAAATTCAAATCTGAAGTTTTTGCTAAATTTCTTGAGTTTCACATATTTATTAAAACTCAGTTTGAAAAATCCATCAAATCATTTCAATGTGATAACGGACGTGAATTTAATAATTCGACTTTCCATAATTTTTGCTCCCAACAAGGCATGGTGTTCTGCTTCTCTTGTCCTCACACCTCACCTCAAAATGATAAAGTTGAATGAATTATTCGTACTATTAATAACATGGTTCGTACCCTCCTATTTCATGCCTGTCTGCGATCATCTTTCTGGGTCTATGCTGTCAAAATGATAGAATACCTTCTAAATATTTTACATACTAGCACATTACAAAACAAGGCCCCCACAGACATTCTATATCGTAGAACTCATTCTTATGACCACCTACGGATCTTCGGCTGTCTGTGCTATCTCAATCTTACCTCCACCACCCCTCATAAGTTGGCTCCTCGAACTACACCCTGTGTATTCCTCAATTTCCCACCCAACCATAGGCATTATCTGTGATATGACTTGTCCACTCGTAAAATTCACATCTCTCGTCACGTCACGTTCAATGAGGCGATATTTTCATTTTCAAACCCTCAGAAATACCGAAAACAGACTACTCATTTCTTGATGAACCAGTCATATCTCCAACCATTCTAAGTTAGCTTACCCAAATTTCGACTTCAGAACCGCGGTCCACAGTGGATGCACCGCGGTGCCATCCTTCCAGTGATCCCCATCTTCCTGCAGAACTTTTAGCACCGCGGTCCCTCGAGGATGCACCGCGCCCGCCTTCCAAGTGAGCCCCTCTTCCCGCAGTAACTTTTAGCATCATGATCCTCGAGATGCACCGCGGTGTTCTCTTCCATGAGTTCATCGCTTCCTCCTCGCCTTCAAGACCGCGACCTGCGAAAGATGCACCGCGGTGCCACCCTTCTAGTGAACTAACCTCTAAAGACACGACACGGCCCGACAGGCCGCGACTAAGCGCCCTAATGACGTCATTATACTAACCTGCCACGTAATCCAATCAACACCAAAATAATATAAAATCAGACAGCATAACACTGCAATGACTACCCCTGTCCACGTAGGCAAGCCGACAAGGCTGCTTTTACATGCGGATGAACCTGTCTCCCGGGGGAGTCACAACCAGTCAACATATAAAATAGGCGAGCCGACAAGGCTGCCACTATTTACATAAACATCCCCACAAAATAAAAGGAAGTATAGCGATACAACTGACCAAACATAATACAACCTATTCACGTACAACCCACAACTGTCTACAGACCTCTAAGAAAAGGATAACAACATATGACGGGACAGGGCCCCGTCGAGCCCCTAAATAGTTACATAAGTCTAAAAGAGGTTCTGTACCAAAAAGACAAAGCTCTGGATCAAAGGAGTTTCCCAATCAGCTAAGTAGGAGTCCTAGGCCTGAGGAACACCAAACTGAGAACCTGTACCTGCGGGCATGAACGCAGCCCCCCGATGAAAGGGGGTCAATACGAAATAATGTACTGAGTATGTAAAACATGTAAACCTGTAAGGAAGATCATAAGTGGTCAATAGATAACAGGAGACAGGTATAACAATCATAATCCAAATCCAACGGTGCCATATACAAATGAGAATCAACTGTGCCTTGTAGAAGTAAGAGTCATGAACTTAGATATACCGTACCCAGCCCCCAGTGAGGATCTCGGTGTGAATGAAACCATATACACATATATATCGTACCCGACCCATTATGAGACTCGGTGTGAAATCATATACATACCGTATCCGACCCATTATGGGACTCGGTGTGAATCGTATACATACCATACCCGGCCCATTATGGGACTCAGTGTGAGCTCATCATTTGACTCTTAATAAAATAAAATCATTAAAGTGAATTCTTTTCTGGAAATCTAAGACATTTCTCATAACCCATATTACTAAGAAATTAGACTGTATAAAAACTGTGTACGTCCGCCGTACGTTTACTTAATAAAAAACATGCCAAAAGAAGAAGGGATAGTTTCACATACCTCTTTGTCGAACTAATCAACTCAATATTAAGATTCGTCTCGTCTAGTACGTCAACCTATAATAATGGTAATACATTCGTCAATTCTATGATTTCTAGCGTACTTTATATCGAAAGACGACTCTCTTTTCTTATAGAAATTCGGGCAGCACTTCCCCTATTTAACAATATCAATTTACAAGTCACAATTCAAGGGTATACTAAAACAGTTCCATATACTTGACATAAACCATCAGTATACATCTTTTCTCCTTACATTTAGGGAATACAATAATAAGAGGGCAAGTCTTCTAGTTTGCAACACATCACTTTACAACAATGTAACTTCTTTAAAACATGTATAAGTAACTACTACATTGAACATGCTTCATTGTAACTAAACTTTCAGCATTATATCTATACCAAAACAACCCTTAAAATGCAACACCATATGTCCAATAATTCCATGAAATTCTCGGCCAATACCACAATACCAAACTTTTTTCATAATTCCTTAAAATCCAATTGGAGTCCTTTAAATCTAATTCATATTTCAAGAATTCCATACAACCATTACAACTTAAGTATTAATATTTCCTTCAACTCAACATGTCATTAGTGACAAATATCAACAATTAAACCCAAGGTATAAAATAGCCCAAATTTGGTCCTAGTAACAATATGTCATAATTCCATAACTTCCTCTTAATTCTCTAGAATTCAATTCACCTTTCAATACTTTCATATAATCAATTTACAACTTTTAAGTATCAAGATTTCCTTCTCCAATTTAAACATGCAAGTGGTGATAATAATAACAACGACAACACTTAACTCCATTCCATACAAAACAGTCCCAATCGGCATATATATCTCAATATAGTCACAGGCATTCTCATATTTCCAATTTCATCTTAACACAAGTTCATATCTTCAAGTACAACAACATGCAACTACTTAATTCCAATTCTTCTTTAACATGGGTTAATCCCTTAACTATAACATCAATTAATCTATCAATTATTTAATGAAAAGGATAAGTTTTACCTTTCAAAGAAAAACCCAAACAGTCCCTTATTTTCGGCTACTGTTTCGTCGATCTTGCTCCAGTTTTCTCACTTCTTTCAACTCCAAATTGTCATGCAATCATTCTACAATGTTAACTCATCATTCTTACACATTTTCCTTCCCAAAAATTTGTCCACAAACTTGGACAAAACTGCCCAGAATTTTCGGCCAACAGTGGCGTGATTTTCCACTGTTTTGGTGTGTTCTTTGGCTTCTAAATTTGTGGGAGAAACTTAATCCAAGGAGAATAATTAAGAAGCTTTCAATTTGGTTGGAAAAAAAATGAAGAATTCGTGGGTTTAAGAGAGAAGGAAGAGAAGAAAGTTATAGAGATGTCTTCTTTCTTTTCAAATAAGGTGGAGAGAAGATAGGTTATTAGTGTGCTAAACTCTATTCTTTTATTACACTTACGTCCTTAAATATTACATTTTAGTCTCTTATTATTTACTTAAATTAAATCAATTCCCCAAGTAATAAATATCAATCCCACTTCTTTTAATCTTAACTCTTGTTTCCTTTAACTTCCGGGAATTTTATAAGGTCTCGTATTCTCCATGTCGTAATTCTTATAATGTGTTACTCATCCATAACGGAAATATACAACAATCATTTTTAATTACTTTGTCACGCTCGTTGTAACAAAAAAAATTATGGAAACACATCCTTAAGTATATTAATTTTCCTAATGATGTTTCTAAATATCACCTTAACTTACGAGGTGTAACACTGTCACTTCAACAATGCCACCACCCAATGTCCCCAGTCACCAAATGAAAACTCGTGTCAAACACAGGATTTTCAAACCTAAAGTCGATTTAACTCGTCATTCCCAAATCATTTCTCCACTCCCAAAGAACCCCAAATTGGTCAAACTTGACCCTAATTGGAATGCAGCCATGTCTGAGGAATATAATGTTTTAACTAAGCAGCATACTTGGGATCTTGTCTCTAGACCAGATGGGTGAATGTGATCAGATGTTTGTGGCTTTTTCGTCACAAATTCAGAGATGGTGGTGTTTTGGAACGCTACAAGTCTAGACTTGTGACAAATGACACTAATCAGCAGGAGGACATTGACTCTGGTGATACCTTTAGCCCGATTGCTAAATCGACTACAATTCGTACTGTTCTTAACATTGTTATGGGTAAGAAGTGGTCGATTCATCAGCTGGATGTCAATAATGCACTTCTTCATGGGAATTTGAAAGAAATTGTATACATGCATCAGTCACTTGGTTTTGTTCATCCGGTTGTTTCTCATTATGTTTGTCGTTTCAGGAAGTCACTCTATGGTCTAAAGCAGACACCTCGTGCTTGGTATGATCGGTTTGCCAGGTATATTATGCAGATTGGATTTATTTGCAATAGGTGTTACACCTCTCTGTTCATTTTTCATCATGGTAGTGACATCACTTACTTGTTATTATATGTTGATGACATTGTTCTCACTGCCTCATCTGATAAGTTGAAAAATGACATTATTGCTCTTCTCAAAACTGAATTTGCTATTACTGATTTAGGCAAACTGAGTTACTTTTGGGTATATCAGTCACTAGATCTGCAGATATTATGTTCATGAGTCAGCATAAGTATGCAGAAGAAATTGTGTTCAGAGCTAAGATGTCGAATTTCAAGGCTATGCATACTCCTGTTGATTCGAAATCCAATCTCAGTGCTTCTGAGGGTGATCCAGTGTCTGATCCTACTCTCTATCGAAGTCTTGCAGATGCTCGTGAGTACCTTACTTTCACCAGGCCCGACATTGCATATGTCGTCCAAGAGAGGTGTTCGCTCACGACGCTCCGAGGAACCCCATTTTGCTTCTTAAGCGCGTATTATCGATACATTAAGGCACTCGACTATGTATCTCTACCTCCGCTCGAACAGTTACTTTCCTACAGATCTTGATTGGGGTGGTGCGGACACGAGACACTCTACTTCATGCTATTGTGTGTTCTTAGGGGATAATCTGATCTCTTGGTCTGCCAAGCGACAAACCACGTTATCCCGATCTAGTGCCGAAGCAGAGTATATAGGTGTTGCTAATGTAGTTGCTGAGATCTGTTGGATCCGAAATCTCCTCTTGGAGCTGAGTTGTACATTGCGTAAGGCATCTATAGTCTATTGTGATAACATATCTGCTATCTATATGTCTCATAATCCGGTTCAGCATCAGTGGACCAAACATATTGAGATGAATATTCATTTTGTTCGTGAGAAGGTGGCACATGATCTTGTCAAAATTCTACATGTACCTTCCTCTTATCAGTATGCAGACATCTTCACAAAGGGACTACCCAGACAACTGTTCACAGACTTCAGATCCAGCCTGAGCATTCGGCCTCCTCCCGCTCCGTCTGAGGGGGTGTGTTAGCGAATATTCTTCAAATATTCATAATATATATTGTATTTATTAGTATCATGTATTTAAGATAATTTAGGATTCTTACTGTATTAAGAATCATCTTTGTACAACTATATATTGTGATTAATGAAAGAAATCCCTGAAGGAAATTATTCCAACATCGCCATCACTATCCCACCAACTTCAAAATCCATCAAGAAAGCTTAAAAACAAAGAATCAAAGTCTGTTTCCCTTTTGACACTACTGATTTTGATAAAATGAAGACCCTTTTCAACACTAAGATCAACAAGAACTTGAATGAAATTCGAAGTGCTGATTCAGGGATGAAATCTTATTCGAGTTGTCGTTGTTTGGGAATCCAATTCATGTAGGAAGTATTGTTTTCATGGTTGAGGTTTGAAAGCTTGAACTAATTTCCATTGGAAGCCACTAAAAGAAGCTTCAAAGCTTGGTACCAAAAATATGGATTTTCGCAAATGAGATTTGTTTTCGAGCTGAATTGTTGCAATAAATTGGCTACATTACGTGGAGTTTGTATATTAATGTTGGGACTGTTTTCGTGTATACTTGAATAAATCTATGTCTTTTTCCTAAAGTATATGATTACTCCAAAAGTGCTTTCCTGTTTTAGTAAAAATTAACTGAGAATAAAAAAGTTTACATTTTTTTATATCCTAGAGTTTAGATTTGTGATTTTTTTCATCTTTAGATGTTTATATATGTGAGAACTCAAAATTTTATACATTAATCATTGAAACATAAATACCTCCTATTTTTTAAAGAACATTAAATAATAACTTTTGACAGAATGTCATGATGAGTCTCGTACTGAGACTCTTGATTTATCTCCCGATGCGTGTCATGTGAAAATAAGAAAGAAAAGGGATTAGTAAGTAATGTAAACTCCGTCATATGCAAAATAAATGGAATATTGAATTAAACACACAAGCACATATGTTGCCAATGTTAATGCGAGGCAAGATGCATACGAGTTTCACCATCGATACACTTTGGGGGGTATTCCGTGACGGACCCAGCATGCAGGGAACATGATTTTAGGCCCAATGACATCAAAGATACACTAATGCGATGTAACAGATATCAGAGAAGGGAAGAACTGGACATTAAGCAATAGAGCAGGTATGGATGCAAGTCAACAATATTTCATTCATGCTGTATGATCGCAGATATACAGGATTGGCAACACTCAAAAGGGAATGTAAGATGGACATCTCAAAGATGGTTCGGGTGCCTATGAGACAAACTTAAAGCTGCTGGATTGACACTCATTAGTGATATGTGAACCGTACGTATACGAAAGATGCAAATAAGTAGGACAGATGATAAGTTGTTATTCATCAACTCACATGGGCTATAATAATCCGAGAATAAGCAATTTCAAGCAAATAATCAATATAGCAATGGGTGGGATGAACATGCACTAATTGGGCTATCAACTATAACCAGGAACCGGCAGATACGAGAGACTCCTATTGACTGTTTCAGATTCATTTTCATACAGATCTATGTGTATTAGTGAACATCTGAATGTACTCCATACCATTTTAATCACAAGAGAAAGGCTAGCAACGAAATGGTGTTCTGGTCACACTTTGGTTGAAGATACAAATAAGATGAAACTAAAGAGTACCACATAATACATATTTCGGACTGAACCAGTTATGACAGGATCCTCACAGCAAATCAGGATATCAAACTAACCATTCATGCTACAATTTTGTTAGAGGACCCACATGTAGACAAATATAAACTTTTAACACATTTTCGAGCAATTGACTAAGTCAACAGTGGAGAATCCAGCTATTCACACCCAAAAGAGGAATAGTTGAATCTAAACAAACCTAACTCGCAACAAGTGTTGAACCAAAGGTAAATCTAACAATGAGACTTGGATTTATTGTTATCCGGGCAGATAAAATATCATAGAAACAAACTATAATCTAATTAAGCATGAACCACTTTAAGTACAGTAGATTCAGAACTCCACACTTAATTAACATTCGAACATTTGATATAAATCATATCTAATAAAGTATAGGGTGATGGTTCTAGATAGGGCCAAACTTAGGCAGGTCGATGGTACAAAATGATTCCAGATATTTTGACTATTAACAGGTTACGTATATTTCATATAGTTCAATAAAAAAAAAATCGTTTAAGCCATAGAGACAGGGTAGACTGTTTCATTCGTTTGAATAAGTAAATAAACAGATTTTTCGAATGCTACAGATTGTGATTCTGAAAATGCATCGATATTATATTATCCATTTTAACAGACTACCAATACCCCGGGACAACATAGAAAACACAATACTAGACATATATCTAAATGTTCTCAGGAACATGCACAATCCTGGGTCCTAAAATACACAGAAACAAGATATCCACGTCAACATTTAACTGAACATCAGCATCTAACCAACAAAAATGGATCCGCGACCCTTATTCAAACGTTATACTTTCAATCACGCCCACAGAAAATACCATTGAACACACACACATGCTTAAGAACAGAATAGACATCACAAAATCACAACTGACAGAAAAGAACAGTGGCTAAATCGAGTTAAGTCCAATAGATTAGATGAAGAACACTTGTAATTCTATCATACAGCAAACACATACTATCAGTTAAGTAACTAAACAATAAGCAAAGAGTAGGTTTCAGACCTTTTGGGGGTAGCGAACTGAGGTGACGACAAAGGTTTTCTGAATCGTCGAAAAAGGAGAAAGTCCTAAAGAGCTCGTTTGCAGAACAGTAAAATTGAATGGAAAAGAGAAAAGTTAGACGTGATGTAGTCTATGTTATCCCTGATAACCGATCGATTGATGCTGCCATTGCATGTTCAAGACGTTGGTATTTATAGCTCCTAGTTAGGATTCGTTTATGGCAAGTTTTGGACCTGATTTGAGGGACGATTTGTATCGATTTGCTGAGATTTCCCTCGTTTGAGGTTAATTGGTAAGGTTTGAAACAGAAAGGAAGGTTCGATTCGGGGCGTGATTTGAGACGATTTCTTACTATTTCGGATTCTGATTTGATAAGGGAAGGTTTTTTATGGTAAGTTGGGTAAAGTCGCCGGATTCTCAAAGTAGAATCTCACTGGGGAGGTGGTGTGAAAGGTGGGTTGCGTGCGGCGATTGAGAAGGGTGTTAGGGTTTCGTTCTTTAGGTTTTTCTGAAGGGGCATCGATGGAAAATGAGGTCTGAGGGTATAAGGGTAGGCGGGCTGGACGAGGGGCGAGTTAAAGGCTTAGGGGAAATGGGCCTGCGGGTAGTTGGGCTAGGTAGGGAATGGGCTGCGTTTTAAATGTTCTGGGTTGGGTAGGCTAATTCGAAGGGTGAATGGGCTGTTAATTATTGATTTGTGGGTTAGTTTTAGGTGTTTTATTTAATTAATGGTAAATTAATGAAATCTAAGTTGTTATTAAATTAATTAGGTGTTTTATTAGTCTAAGTTATTATCCTAATAAATGTGGGCATGCTAATTAATCAGTGCTTAATATTTATAATGCGGGACCTTTATTAAAACTTATTTATTGTGTGTATTTTGCGATGTAAAATTGCGGTTCTAACCAAAGAAAATTGTTTAACCTATCGGTTATTTATGTAAGGGGGCTGGACAAAATTGGGTGTCAACAGTTGTCCCTCTTTGTATGGAGAAGATGAAAGAATCTCCAGACAAAGACGTTGACTTATAGCCAATTTTGCCTGGGTCAACGGAGTTGGAACAAAGTGTTGCTGGTGTCTGAAAATTATGGGTGGGGCCGACGCGGATTTAAAATCTGTCCCAGTGTCAAGCTATGGTGACTATGAGTTATTGTGGTGCTAGAATGTCGGGAGAGGGTAGGTCGACGTTCGGGTCCACCTTTGCCTTTTGTCGGGAAGCCTTGCTCCCAACAAATTACCTCAGTTCGCCGTAAGAGGTAGGTCCACGTTGTGCTCCATCTTTTGCAGCTTGTTAACGTTCCTGTAGATTGAAGCTAAGATAGAGGCATTAATGCATAACTGTCAAAACAATGTAAGGGTGTGAATATGTGTTGTGGTTGTAGTCAGATTGTGTATACTATGTGATGATGCGCCGTCCTGTATAGAAGAGATGCAAATGTTCGTCGTTGTATGGACGAGATGTAGATGTTCGTCGTTGTATGGACGAAATGTAGATGTTCGTCGTTGTATAGACGAAATGCAGATGTTCGTCGTTGTATAGACGAGATGCAGATGTTCGTCGTTGTATGGACGAAATGCAGATGTTCGTCGTTGTATGGACGAAATGCAGATGTTCGTCGTTGTGTAGACGAAACGCAGATGTTCGTCGTTGTATGGACGAAACGCAGATGTTCGTCGTTGTATGGACGAAATGCAGATGTTCGTCGTTGTATGGACGAAATGCAGATGTTCGTCGTTGTATGGACGAGATGCAAATGTTCGTCGTTGTATGGACGAAATGCAGATGTTCGTCGTTGTATGGACGAAATGCAGATGTTCGTCGTGGTATATACGAAATGCAGATGTTCGTCGTTGTATGGACGAAATGCAGATGTTCGTCGTTGTATGGACGAGATGCAAATGTTCGTCGTTGTATGGACGAAATGCAGATGTTAGTCGTTGTATGGACGAAATGCAGAATGTTCGTCGTTATATAGACGAGATGCAAAATGTTCGTCGTTGTATAGACGAGATGCAAAATGTTCGTCGTTGTATAGATGAGATGCAAAATATTCGCTGCCAGATAGACGCAGATGCGAAATCGTTGTATGGACGAAATGCAGATGTTCGTCGTCAGATGTATCGAAATGCGAATGTTCGCCGTTGTATAGACGAAATGCGAATCGTTAATGCGTCAGATAGATTTAAATGCGAATGTTCGTCGTTGTATTGACGAGATGCAGATGTTCGTCGTTGTATGGACGAAATGCAGATGTTCGTCGTTGTATAGACGAACGCGAATGTTCGCCGCCAGATGTAGACGAGATGCAGAATGTTCGTCGTTGTATAGACGAGATGCAGATGTTCGTCGTTGTATGGACGAGATGCAAAATGTTCGTCGTTGTATGGACGAGATGCAAAATGTTCGTCGTTGTATGGACGAGATGCAGATGTTCGTCGTTGTATGGACGAAATGCAGATGTTCGTCGTTGTATGGACGAAATGCAGAATGTTCGTCGTTGTATAGACGAGATGCAGAATGTTCGTCGTTGTATAGACGAGATGCAAAATGTTCGTCGTTGTATAGACGAAATGCAGAACGCTCGTTGTCAGATGTAGACGAATGCAATGTTCGCCGTCAGATAGACGAAATGCAGAATGTTCGTCGTTGTATAGACGAAATGCAGAATGTTCGTCGTTGTATAGACGAAATGCAGATGCCGCCTTGTAGGGCATAGATAAAAATTGTTCTACATATGGACTTGTGTTATGCATAATCAGAGCTAGACGAAATAATAAAATGTAAATGATGTGGCCTGAGTAACGAAGACGTGGTTTTTGCGAGATGTATTTGATGTAGACTTGTTGCAGATGGACTCCGTGGGCGAATCTGTTGTGTTAGGATGTTGTTGTCCTCCTTGTTCCTGTTGTCCTGCAACATTCACTCAAAGAAAAATTGTTAGTTCGGGAGGGTCGGCCGATTTGTGTTGCTCTTGATATTTGCACGCCGTCGTCTTGCGGACACGTAACCCTCGCTTGATTTCGAGTCTCTCGAAAATATTTATTGAAAATATTCTATCTTGAAAATATACTTATATATGCTAGTAGGAAATTATGTCGATACTTGAATAGTGATACGTTGGAAACAAAACGAACTTTCTTATCCAAATCGTGGATTCTCCCATACTCGATGCCCGCTACCGTCGCTCTCTTTAAAATTTGTCCCGCTTTGGGACATGAAACTCGGCATAACTTAACCATGTCCATTGACGTCATTTGTGGTAAAACCCTTAAAATTGTCCCAGTTTATGTCGATCTTTCGAGCATATGGAATCATATTTGTCGGTGTCCTTTCGTGGCGCAATCCTTAAAAAATTGTCCCAGTTTTGACTGACGAAACTGGGTCGGATATATGTCGTAGATTTGTCTTGCGTGTATGACGGGACTGAGTACGACTCACTAAGATGCAGACTTGACAAGGAAAGATTTTCCAACGCGCGACCGAGGCCGATGAGGCCGCCACGATCCGTTAAGGGAATCGTCGAACGTAGTTCGTTACAGACAAAATTTTAAACATTTTCGAGATGGGACCGAGGCCGATGTGGCCGCCTACGTATCCGCCAAGGAATCAGGTCACACGTAGTTCCGATTACAAGCAAAAGAGAAATTGGGATTTTCTAAAAGGTGGGACCGAAGCCGATGTGGCCGCCTACGTATCCGCCAAGGGAATCAGGTCTAACGTAGTTCCAATTACAAGCAAAGTGATTACATGGAAAATAAAAGTACTCTAAATATAGTATCTCTTCATCAGATCTGCTGATGGCTCTACCACACTTCGCCGCCCATTTCAAATAAGATGAGGGCCCTCCCGTAAGCACTCGGTGAACCATGTGCCCTCGCCAATTGGGCGCGAATTTCCTTTCGCTTCACTTTGGTTAGGAATATACGTTTCAAGACCGATTGTCCCGTTGGAAGTTTCGGTCGCACCTTCTTATTAAAAGCTCCGTCATTCTGCTCGCAAAAGTTGTCCGTGGCGCATCGCATTCATTCACTTCGCCAATAAGCATCAATTGTTCGTACTTACTCGTATCCATTTGGCTTCATTTAGTTCGGCTTCGGATGATTTTCAAAGACGGTATTTCCACCTCCGCGGCAAAGACACTGCTCCATAAACCAAGAGATACGGTGTTGCTTCCCGCGAGGTCCGGATTAGTACGGTAACCCAAGAGGCGAAAGGCAAATTTTCACGCCAACGCTCGTAGTTATCTATCATCTTCCTCGATCCTCTTGATGTTCTTGTTGGCCGCTTCGATCGCTTCCATTCATTCGGGGTCGATATGGAGTAGAGTTGCGATGAGTGATCCCGAACTTCTCACACATTTCCTTCATCGCATCGCTATCGAGATTGGACGTTGCGGTTATGATTGATTCCTAATTCAACCGACAAATGATGTGATGATGAACAAAATCCACTACTACTTTCGTCACGCACTTGTATGATGACGCTTCTACCCATTTCGTAAAGTAATCAATCGCTACTAGGATAAACCCGTGTCCATTCGAGGTCGCTACCAATAGACCAACGACGCCCATGCCTGCCGCGAATGGCCACGGGAACTAGTGACGCTGAGTTCATTTGCGGCACGTGAATCAAGTCACCATGGATCCGCATTGATGGCATTTTCGCATCGAAACCGATGCAACTGCTTTCCATCGTCATCCGTAAGTAACCTCCTCGTAGTATCTTCTTTGCTAGCGTGAAACCGCTCACGCTGGGTCCGCATACCTCCGTGTGTCTCTTCTAATAACTTGTTTGCTTCGAGTATCAACGCATCTTAATAAACCCAACCGAGTTCTCCGATAAAGGACCTCGCCATCGGGAAGAAATGGTTGGCTAACCTCCAAGAGTCTTCTTTTGTATGTTGGTCGCGCCTTCCGTACTCACCGCTTGAGATACCTCTTGATCTTGCCATACCAAGGTCTGCCTTCTGATTCTTCATCTATCTGAGAACAATAGGCTGGCTGCTCTAGCACATCTACTTTGATTGGGTCAATATAGTTCTTGTCTGGATGTTGGATCATGGAGGACAAAGTTGCTAGAGCGTCTGCAAACTCATTTTGAGCCCTCGGGGTATGCCTGAATTCTATCTTAACGAACCTCATTCCTCTTCACGCAGCAGTGTACTAAGTATCTTTCGCTTCGTGGCCCATTCGCCAGACTTGGTGAATCAATGTGTCCGAATCCCTACGACCAAAGAACTCAGATGTTCATGTCAATAGCCATTCGAGTCCTAGTATGCACGCCTCATATTCGACATATTATCGGTGCACGGAATCGAGCTTTCCGATATTGTAGTGTTGTCCGCTTCGATACCAAACCGCCCGATACCTACTCCTTTGAAATTCGCGCCATGAAGAACATTCTCCAACCCGGATATTCTTCTAAAATGTCTTCTCCTACAAACATCACATCTTCATCCGGAAAGTAGGTCCGCGGGACGATTCTCGCTCACCTGGATTCTCTCGAGATGATCCGCTAACGCTTGTCCTTTGATCGCTTTGGGTGACGATACGATGTCCGAATTCACTTAAAAGACCGCCACTTTGCAAGTTTTCCAAGAGGCATAGGCTTCAAAGATATACTTGAGCGGGTCCATCCTCGAGATGAGATAGGTGGTGTATGCGACAGTAATGTCCGAATTTTGGGCAACCCAAGTCAAGGCACAACACGCATGCTCCAAAGATTGGTAACGAGTTTCATAAGGCGTGAACTTTTACTCAAGTAGTATATTGCTTGTTCCTTCCTTCCCGTCTCATCATGTTGTTCTAACACACATCCGAATGCGCTTTTCCAATACGGATAAGTATAATAGCAAAGGCCTCTGTTCCGGAGGCACCAAGACGCGGATTTGACAGATACTCTTTGATTTTGTCAAGGGCTTGTTGGCACTCCAAAGTCCACTTAGTGGCGGCCCTTCTTTAACAACTTAAATATTGGTTCGCATATCACCGCTGATTATGCTATGAACTCGCCGATATAATTCAAACGGCCGAGAAAACTCATCACTTCCTT
Source organism: Przewalskia tangutica (assembly GCA_029844215.1). Taxonomy (NCBI): domain Eukaryota; kingdom Viridiplantae; phylum Streptophyta; class Magnoliopsida; order Solanales; family Solanaceae; genus Przewalskia; species Przewalskia tangutica. The sequence goes on along the minus strand of CM056731.1, from coordinate 15,442,218 downwards.
GCGATTCTTCTGAGGCGATCTTGAATGGCTTTTATCTTGAAGGATCCAACTCTATTCCCTTCGCTCACAACGAAACCCAACAATTTCTCACTTTGACGCCAAGCGCACACTTTGCCGGATTTAACTTCGGGTTGTATTGCCTCAATCGCTCAAAACTTCTTCGGATGGACGGATGATCCGTAGCCTCCGCGACTTGATAATGACGTCATCCACGTAGACTTCAATTTCCTTATGGATCATATCATGAAAAATGGTAGTCATGGCTCTCATGTAAGTGGCACTCGCTTTTAAGTCCAAATGGCATGACTCGATAATAATATACCCCACGGGTGGTGAACGCGTCTTCTCTGCATCCTCTTCGCTCATTAAGATTTGATGGTACCCTACAAACAATCGACAAAGCGATCGCAACTCATGCTTCGCACAATTGTCAATGAGTAAATGAATGTTCGGAAGGAAAATCATCCTTAGGGCTTGCCTTGTTGAGATCCTCAGAATCGACACAAACTCGTATTTTGCCATCCTTCTTTGTTATCGCACAATATTGGCTAACAAGTGGTACCTTGCTACCGAATGACATTTGCGCCCAATTGTTTGGAGATCTCCTTGACTTTCAAACTTTGGTCCGCTTGATTTTCCTTGGTTTTGCTTCACCGGAAGACATGATGGTTCAACGGGCAGCTTATGAGAAACGATGCGTGCTTAGACCGCATATCATCATAAGACCAAGCGAATATGTCGACATACCGCTCAATATAGGCCACCAAATCTTCTTTCATGTGGTATTCAAGTGAACGCGATCCTTGTCTCCTTCACGACTTTATCATCTCCTAGGTTTATCAAGCTTTCTGTTTCATCCAGTTAGGTTTCGACTTATCCTCGAATTTTCCTAACTCTCCGTTAATTCCTCCAATGAAATTCCTTCTGGTTCTCGGATTATTCTGACTTTGTTCGCTTGTTTCATGACATGTCACATTTTCATTATCGACAAGTATATTATTTTGTATGCTGAAAGAAAAAAGGGAATAAAGATCGTTGATTAAAACATAACTTGTTATTAAAACTTCAGAGAGGAAATAAGCTCATAAAACATAATTCAGAAAAATATGAATTGAATTGTTTAAAAACGTCTAATTATTAATTCTACCCAGACTCATGAAAAAACAGTGTTGGGGTACAAGTCCAGTTGCTCAAGACATCTCCTAGCTCTGCACTCCAAATGGTCTGGTCATCTGTGTAGTCTTCCAAAACCGCATGACACTCTGCTTCTTCTTCAGAAATGAAAAGGCCTTGAAGTTCCTCCGCAAGAATGTCTGCATCCTCATCTTCTGGTAGTTGAGCAGGGCACGCTTTGACGAATGAATGATTCAGGGGTGGAACAGGTCTTGGCAGGTGAGACTCACCCTTCCTTCTGAGATCAAATAACATCATCTCCTGCGGTGGTCGATATCCGAGGCCAAAGTGTCCTTCTTCTCGGCAGTGAATCGGCTCTGTGATTCCTCCTAGTCTTGGTCCAAGTCCTCTACGGCTCAAACCATTTCTCAAAGATCTCTCGCCACCATTTTGGGAGTGCGAGGTAGTGATCCCTTTAGCCTTGCTAACGCCTACGATCTTGTTCATATGGTAGATGATCCATCCAAATTTCTCCATACTCTCGATGACCGAATCGCCTTTAGCAGTTGTTGTCCTTGTCTCCTCAACCACAACTTCACGGTGATTCGGATGAATTTCAAAACTTGATGCAGTGGAAGTGGACGCCCACCACGTGGATCCAAGGTCTACCGAGTAACAAATTGTAGACGTGGATATATCCAATACCGAATTCTATCTCGAACTCGCGCCCGACCAGTAGTGTCAAGTCACTCGCGACGCCCTCGTGGTCCCATCGAAACCTTTTACCTCGCGTAGCTCTCATGAGTTTCCCAATGTTGACTCCTAAAGTTCAAGAGTATTCAAAGCGGCATACATTAACACAATTTCCATCAATCAAGACTCGAGAGATAAACTTATTAGCACACTCGATCGTTATGTTCAATGCCTTATTATGACCCCGACCTTCGTGAGGCAATTCATTCTCATGGAAAATTAACTTTGCACCTCCTTAATTTGCCCGATCGGTCTTTGAAAAGTTCTCCGCCAGCCTCTACCGCACACGAGCTTCTTTTAAAACTTCCATCAAAGAGGTTCGGTGGTTCACGGAATTCATCAACAGTGACAATAGAGAGATTTGTGCTGGTGTTTTACTCAACTGTTCTACAATCGAATAGTCTCCTGTAGGCATCCTCCTCCAAAATTTCTCTACTGGTTCGGCCACGCCTTTTTCTGGGTGTCTTTCGTGATACCTCTACGGATGAGTAACGTTGTCCGACCTCGCCACCCCGCCGCAATGCCTCTACAACTGTTTCGTTCACCTCATTATGCTTGACCGAACGGCTCCATCCTCGGTACTAAGATCGCATTAGAGAGGCTTATGACGGCCAACTCTACTTCCAACGGCGCCCGCTCGGGCGAATCACATGGGCAATGTGGGTGAAGATTCCCTTGTCTCCTTCCTCGATTGATGCGATGGTCCTTCCATATCGCATACATCGCCGGTGATCGCGTGCACGCCAAAGATTGTCGTGATTTGGCGGATTGTTGTTGACAGTGAGGGCTCTTTCAACCGAATAGCTCCTTCTTTGATTAGTTCCTCAATCGTTTCTTCAATGCATAAGAACCATCTCAGATTGCAGGCTCGACGCTCCCGAGTGGTATGCACAATGCTTATTCTCATCATGTCACTGGGAGTGATTGGGTTTTGCCACGGATCGGCCAGATAAAACCAGGCTCTTAGTCTTTCATATAGTTGGGAGTATGGTTCACCAACGGAGTGTATGATTTTGTGGGCCTCCTCTGGTGTTGGTTCGGTGCAGGTGTGTTTTGTGTGGTATTGTTGTGGGTACGCTGGTCGGTATTGTGAGGAATTTGTGGCGCGAACGCCCGTGGCGGTCAGATATTTCTTGGGTGGTGTAGATGGGTGAAGCGTTGATTGTATGTGGAAGTATTCGCCAAAGTGGTCATGGGAGGGTTTTGGAAGCGGGGTTTTGGTATGTTTGGGGTCAGTTGGTATGTTTGGGGTTGGGGTTGGTATGTTTGGGTTTGGGGTTGGTATGTTTGGTTTGGGGTTGGTATGTTTGGGTTTGGGGTTGGTATGTCGTGGCTCGATTCGCTTTTGTGTTGCACCGCCATGATAGTCGCTCCATCCTTCTTCTTCTTATTCATCCCTCCCATCGACTCTGATTGTATTGCTTTGCTTGTTGCGCAGCGCCAAATTCGTGATCCCGCCTGCTTCGAGTCCTTCTTCCACAAAATCTCTCATTTTTACTACTTGGAAAAATTGGCCCAATGACGACGATCAACCTCTCATAAGACGCGGGTCCTTCAGGATTGTACAAACAAAGGTTGTCATTTCACTTTCTTCCATAGTGGTCGGACCTTCACGCTTGATCTCCACCTCATCAGATATTCTCTAAAGGTTTCTATTGACTTTTTCCAATTTCATAAGATAGAATCTGTGACGCGTTGTCCGTATTAAACCCGAACTCGCTTACAAAGTCCTCGCCATCGCCTCAACTACGCCACTCTCGATCCTCGCTAGTATACCAATCCAAGGCTTCTCACCAAGCTCCTTATAAACAACTTCACGATGATTGATTGATCTCTTCCCACTCCCACTAATTTGTCGCAGTAGGATCTCAAGTGCGACGAGGATTACTTTGCCGCCAAACAGTCAAACTTTGGTACCTTGTATCCAACGCAGCTCGACGTCGGGTGCACGATAAATCCTCGTATTCCAATCCTCATGACCTTTGTCCATCCGAGGTTCTAAAAGCTTTCTTCAAGTCGTGAATTTCTCGCCACGCTTTTCATCTATCCCAACTCTTGTCCTCTTCTCCGCCTCTTCAAACTATCAGGGAGGTATAGGTGCAGGTGTGAGATGTGGTGCATGGGTTACATATACGTGATCCGTATTGTTTATTATGGTAGGTTATCGGTCTTTGGTTGAGTAGGTTGGTTGTTTTGGGCGTAAGGTGGCTTGTATTATCCGAGGTGTGCGCGGGTTAGGGTCATTTAAGGTCCGCGGTTGGGTTATGAGGAGGTGTGTTGTTGTGTTGTGGCTTTGGGCCGCGGGTTATGAGGAGCGTGTTGTTGTATTGTGGATTGGGAGGTTGTGGGTTATCCGTTGGGTGTTGGGGATGGCGCCGAAAGCGACGGTGAATTGGAAGTGTGGGTAGTTGTGTGTTGAGGCTTATAGATAGCTTAGTAATTTCCGAGTCTATCCATTTCTCGCTGTACGACCGCCATTTGTTGCGATTGAGCAAGGTATTCATGAATATGGAGCATTTCCTTCTACGATGTCTCTGGTTCATCTCGTTGAATGGCGATGAGTCCCAAGCCATCGCTCGCTTTGCCTCGAATCATTCATTTTTGTTGCTCGTGCTTTGGATGCGGTGAAATATGGATGCTCGGCCGCTTGCCAACACAAATCAGCCGACGAGGGGAGTAATACAGCAAAATCCTTTTATTCAAAACATGTGTCAGTATTAAACAGAATAGCAGAACATATGGGCATATAATGAAGCTTCAACAATTAAAGTAGGTTAAAGCGTGTCTAATATGCAGGGCCTCTACTATGCCGAGGTAGGCCTAAGCGCCATAAATGCAAAGTCACGTCAAATGTACCAAGCCATTGTATCGAAATGCTTTTATTGGAAATAAAGTTAATCGAAATGACACTTTATAAGAAAAACAATGAAAATCTTAAACTAAATAACTAAGTTGTCGGTGATAGTGAAGCTTAGTCTTCTTTGGTATAGCCCTGCTGTTCCAAATATTGTATCGCATCGTGCATTAGGACCCACATGTCCGGGGTGATGACCTTTTCTCCGAGTACGATCTTTTATTCTCGCTCGCACTAATGTCTTCCATGCCTTGCTCCCTTCTCGACTATATTACGTGCGGTCGAAAACCATGCTTGATACTGCGGGAGACCGCTGGTCCTTCCCAATTTCCATTTGGTCAATATGATACCACTCGTGAAGGATCCGCGGCTTCGAACGACAATTCGGCCCGAATCGAATTTGAGGCCCTCATGCCGCCTACGAGGAATTATTTGCGTATGCCAAACCGCTTGAGTACCAGAATGGAGCGTATGGTCAGAGTCCCTTTAGACCTATGAGCGATGTAATAAAATCTTTACGCCTTAAATAAACCTTCGACGATATGAAGCAACGATACTTCCATCAATCGACTACTATTGCGAGAGGCTAAGTCCGCATCAATCCTGCGTCGATCGTGACACATAACGCTGGTTCTGCCATAAAATGTGGCGATCTTGTTGTGCAGACCGTGGCATACATCGGTCATATTTGAACGCCGTAGAAATGCTCTCGCCCACATCCGTAAAATAAGGTTACCGCTTTCAAAGAAGCTGATTCACTCTTCGCATCTATTCAAGGCTCTAAATAGTTCTCGCGAAAAATCATGGGCGTCAAGGTGAGCCGTTTGTCGCCAACCCCATCGAACACTGCTCTAACTACTGAACATATGCATGTACTAATCCTTCCATGCTCGAGTGGAAATAAAAGAGTCCCTAAGAAAGCCATAGCAAATGCAATAGACGCCTAACTCTCCAATGGTCCGCAGCAACAAAATTCATTCTTAAACGCTCAGATCCGCCTCGCAACCATACCTCTCGCATGTAGTCTAAAGAAACCCAATTGTTTTCAAACAACGCAATTCTCTCGGTATTCTTTAAACCCAAATAACGGCGAGCTTTTTCCCGATCGCCACGCGGATAAGCGTTTTCTCATGATACGCCAAGGCTTTAAAATAGATGACTTCTTCTAAGGTAGGGGTCATCTCTAAATCCCTGAACTTGAAAACGACTCGATCCGGTCCCAAAATCGATCAATGCTCTAACCAAGTCGATCGTGAGTGATGTCGAATAATGAGATGAGGCATCCCAACCTCCTTCGATTGCCATCCGACTACCTAAGTCGAAGTTTGTCCACCATATTCTCGCCACTTTAATTCCATTTACCATTCTGATCTGAGGGATAGATTCCATCTAAAAAAAAAAAAAAAAAAAAAAAAAAAAATGAGTATGTGTTTTATCATTTAGGCATTCCGATATTTAGGCTTGGTTTAATTTTATCATTACTATGCAACACGTAATATGCTACTGGGCCGTGGGGTTGTGAAAAACCCGTTGACCGTTTTGGGTGTCTTCCTACTTGTGGTGTCAATGCCAAGGATTGACCCACCTAAGGCAAATGCATGCATGATCTAAAATAGGGGTGGTATAGCTCTATCCTAAGTTTCTAAGATTTGGCTTCACTAGACGCAAGGTTCCCGAGCGGACAACTCGAGTGAGAAGGCTACGCTACCGATCGACGAACCGATCTAACTCGCAAGTCACAACTCTCTTAAAATTTGGATGCTTTGAAGGAATTTTATGGCGCAACACACCAAGCGTGAGTGTGGTAGTGTGAATTTTCCATGAGGGAGGAAGTATGAGCGGAATGCCAGTTAAGGAAAGCAGTAACAAATAGCAGTTTAAATAATATGCAAATATTTATATGTAAAGCAAAACAGTTTAGGTAAGCAAATAAATGTGAAACACAAAACAAGCAAATTAAGCAAATAAATGAAGCACAATAATTAACCTATGTTTGTTATGGTTAAGAACCTTAAGTATTCCCCAGTGGAGTCGCCATGCTGTCGCACCCGATTTTGAACTCTCAGGCTTAAATACGCGACGGAATGGTTATCCTCCCCAAAATTGTAAGAAATAAATGTTTAAAAAAGTTAAGGGAGTCGCCACCTAATTAGTTGGGTGAATTAGGACACCTAAATACTAACCAATTAAAGTCAGTATTAACTCCATTTAATGGTCTGTGAAACTAAATGAGATTCTGAGTAAGGATTCTTTAGTATCCTAAAGGGAAGGGATCAGGCACCCTAAAGGATCCACTAACTTGCGGTTGTCCGTTCAAACATAGGTTAATTTATTCTAGTTTAAAGGTGTATGTTTTAAGAAGATTAAAAAAAAAAACGTAGCAAATATCTAAAGAGGGTATTTTGATAACTTAAGGGTCTTATAAGATTCATATATATACAAAGTTGATTATGAAATGAAATCATTTTATTTTTGACGAAAAGAAAGAAAATGATTACCCCTAACAGTATACGTAAAGTTAAGATTCTTATAAAAGATTACTTATGAACTTTTATACGTATGTGCGAAAAATTACTTCCTATAATATTCATGAAAAGTTTGTGATAAAGTTTATTTCTTAAAGACTAAATACGGAGAAATATATTAACTACAGGACTAAAGTATAACTAGGATTAATTATTATTTTTTTTTTAGATTTTTATATGATGAGTATAGACTAAGTAAGGATGAATTTATATTTAAACTACCCTTTCTAAAGTATTCCAAAGACTAATAGAATTAATTATCCTATTAATTACAAGGTTAGTAAATATGACAATAATAAATGAATAAGCAAATAAACCAATGCATAAATAAGCATAAAGAAGAGTGAGATTGGCGTCGTTGCGGCGTCTAGAGCGGATGGTGACATCATCTAATCTATAGCTGTTTGGAAGCCCTGCGGCGGAAGCGTGGTTGGTGTTATGAATGTCATGATGAGTCTCGTACTGAGACTCTTGATTTATCTCCCGATGCGTGTCATGTGAAAATAAGAAAGAAAAGGGATTAGTAAGTAATGTAAACTCCGTCATATGCAAAATAAATGGAATATTGAATTAAACACACAAGCACATATGTTGCCAATGTTAATGCGAGCGATGCATACGAGTTTCACCATCGATACACTTGGGGGTATTAGCGGACGGACCCAAAGATGCAGGGAACATGATTTTAGGCCCAATGACATCAAAGATACACTAATGCGATGTAACAGATATCAGAGAAGGGAAGAACTGGGCATTAAGCAATAGAGCAGGTATGGATGCAAGTCAACAATATTTCATTCATGCTGCATGATCACAGATATACAGGATTGGCAGCACTCAAAAGGGAATGTAAGGTGGACATCTCAAAAATGGTTCGGGTGCCTATGAGACAAACTTAAAGCTGCTGGATTGACACTCATTAGTGATATGTGAACCGTACGTATACGAAAGATGCAAATAAGTAGGACAGATGATAAGTTGTTATTCATCAACTCACATGGGCTATAATAATCCGAGAATAAGCAATTTCAAGCAAATAATCAATATAGCAATGGGTGGGATGAACATGCACTAATTGGGCTATCAACTATAACCAGGAACCGGCAGATACGAGAGACTCCTATTGACTGTTTCAGATTCATTTTCATACAGATCTATGTGTATTAGTGAACATCTGAATGTACTCCATACCATTTTAATCACAAGAGAAAGGCTAGCAACGAAATGGTGTTCTGGTCACACTTTGGTTGAAGATACAAATAAGATGAAACTAAAGAGTACCACATAATACATATTTCGGACTGAACCAGTTATGACAGGATCCTCACAGCAAATCAGGATATCAAACTAACCATTCATGCTACAATTTTGTTAGAGGACCCACATGTAGACAAATATAAACTTTTAACACATTTTCGAGCAATTGACTAAGTCAACAGTGGAGAATCCAGCTATTCACACCCAAAAGAGGAATAGTTGAATCTAAACAAACCTAACTCGCAACAAGTGTTGAACCAAAGGTAAATCTAACAATGAGACTTGGATTTATTGTTATCCGGGCAGATAAAATATCATAGAAACAAACTATAATCTAATTAAGCATGAACCACTTTAAGTACAGTAGATTCAGAACTCCACACTTAATTAACATTCGAACATTTGATATAAATCATATCTAATAAAGTATAGGGTGATGGTTCTAGATAGGGCCAAACTTAGGCAGGTCGATGGTACAAAATGATTCCAGATATTTTGACTATTAACAGGTTACGTATATTTCATATAGTTCAATAAAAAAAAAATCTTTTAAGCCATAGAGACAGGGTAGACTGTTTCATTCGTTTGAATAAGTAAATAAATGATTTTTGAACGCTCTGATTGTGATTCTGAAAATGCATCGATATTATATTATCCATTTTAACAGACTACCAATACCCCGGGACAACATAGAAAACACAATACTAGACATATATCTAAATGTTCTCGTGAAATACGCACAACTCGGGTCCTAAAATACACAGAAACAAGATATCCACGTCAACATTTAACTGAACATCAGCATCTAACCAACAAAAATGGATCCGCGACCCTTATTCAAACGTTATACTTTCAATCACGCCCACAGAAAATACCATTGAACACACACACATGCTTAAGAACAGAATAGACATCACAAAATCACAACTGACAGAAAAGAACAACAAGGCTAAATCGAGTTAAGTCGATAGATTAGATGAAGAACACTTGTAATTCTATCATACAGCAAACACATACTATCAGTTAAGTAACTAAACAATAAGCAAAGAGTAGGTTTCAGACCTTTTGGGGGTAGCGAACTGAGGTGACGACAAAGGTTTTCTGAATCGTCGAAAAAGGAGAAAGTCCTAAAGAGCTCGTTTGCGAGCGAAAATTGAATGGAAAAGAGAAAAGTTAGACGTGATGTAGTCTATGTTATCCCTGATAACCGATCGATTGATGCTGCCATTGCATGTTCAAGACGTTGGTATTTATAGCTCCTAGTTAGGATTCGTTTATGGCAAGTTTTGGACCTGATTTGAGGGACGATTTGTATCGATTTGCTGAGATTTCCCTCGCTTTGAGGTTAATTGGTAAGGTTTGAAACAGAAAGGAAGGTTCGATTCGGGGCGTGATTTGAGACGATTTCTTACCATTTCGGATTCTGATTTGATAAGGGAAGGTTTTTTATGGTAAGTTGGGTAAAGTCGCCGGATTCTCAGGCGAGAATCTCGGCTGGGGAGGTGGTGTGAAAGGTGGGTTGCGTGCGGCGATTGAGAAGGGTGTTAGGGTTTCGTTCTTTAGGTTTTTCTGAAGGGGCATCGATGGAAAATGAGTCCGAGGTATAAGGGTAGAAATTTGGGCGAGGCGAGTTAAAGGCTTAGGGGAAATGGGCCTGCGGGTAGTTGGGCTAGGTAGGGAATGGGCTGCGTTTTAAATGTTCTGGGTTGGGTAGGCTAATTCGGCGTGAATGGGTCATTAATTATTGATTTGTGGGTTAGTTTTAGGTGTTTTATTTAATTAATGGTAAATTAATGAAATCTAAGTTGTTATTAAATTAATTAGGTGTTTTATTAGTCTAAGTTATTATCCTAATAAATGTGGGCATGCTAATTAATCAGTGCTTAATATTTATAATGCGGGACCTTTATTAAAACTTATTTATTGTGTGTATTTTGCGATGTAAAATTGCGGTTCTAACCAAAGAAAATTGTTTAACCTATCGGTTATTTATTTAAGGGGGCTGGACAAAATTGGGTGTCAACACCCCGTATATAGTGGGGCAGCCTTGCCGGCTTGCCTATTATGGCTGTTTCTTTGGTTATATGATGCTATTTGGTGGCAGCCTAGTCGGCTTGCATGTTGTGATTGTTAGTTAGTTGTATAAGGCAGCATTGTCGGCTCGCCTACTTTGGGGATATGTTATAGATGCAGTGTTGTGCTGCCGAAATTTCTTTAGATCTCGGATTAAATGGATTAAGAGTGACAGGTCGGTAATGACGTCCAATTAGGACGTTTAGTCGCGGCCCGTCGGGTCGGGTCGTGACACTTTCATTTTCATAAATATCAAAATCAATATCCATTTCTGCATTTCTTCTGATAAAGTTGTGTATAGTCATTGTTGCAACACAATTTGAACTTGTGTTTCAAAATTGAACCTGACATGCGACGTAAAATTGCAACTTTGTTCTTCTATACCTCAAAGGTTCTTTCTATTGTGAACCTTAAACTTGAGTGGTAATAATTGAATATTTCATTATGATTTGCATACCCGTTAGAACGCCTAAAATCAGGAAGGTGATAGCGTTCACATCTGTAGGGATCAATGTATCCAATTGGTGTTGGATAACCAGAATCTACCAAATAGTACTTACCTGAATGGGGGTGTGGAAAATTAAGGTTCGCATTTATGAGAGTCTGCTAAAAAACACGAGCATCATAGGCAGTACCTTCCCAACCAGCTAATACAAAAGTGAAACACATATTTCAATCACATACAACAATTCTATTTTGTGTTGTATATCCCTTTCTTCCAATAAACATAAGTTGCTCGCTGACGCTAACTACACATGAAACATGTGTACCATCAATTGCTCCTACAAGATTCGAATTATTTTTCTTCTTGGGATTTCACTAGTGAACGGGTAACTTAGCCGGAGTTTACTACGATGTCGATGGAGATAAAATGAGGGGTCTCCTAGTTTTATTTTCTTTTTTTCTTTTTTTCTTTTATCTATTATTTAATTTTCTACTTTCATTTTCTGCCTTTTTTTAATAATTTTTTTACTCAACGCTCTTTAGATGTGTATATCCAACACATTTGTACAACTCACTTTTCTAAATACCACATAAGCTTGATCAGCGGTCACATGAGTTTAAAATGCTCTGTTTTAAATGGTAGAAGGGTTCAATTGGCAAAGTTATGAGTATCAACATCAGAATGACAAGTCTTTGACAAGTAAAAATAGAGTTATGTACAATTTTTACTCTACAAGCTAACTTTTAGAGTTGAATTAGACCCGATATCTATTATTTACATGATATTAGAGTCAAACTCATTCCAATTATTTGTTCATCGATGTTGGACCCATAAATTATTATCCACGCTCCAGTTAACGAGGTATGAGCATGCGGGGTGTTAAGACTCTCACGTCAGATATGGAATAAGAACATTGACTCTTTATATAAACTTAGACAATTCTCACCCTACAGATTAGCTTTTGGGGTTGAGTTAGGCCAAAAATCTATTTTTTACATTGTATCATTCCAATTTTTTGTTCACCGATATTGGGCCTCCAAATTATATTATTCACGCTCCGGTTAATAAGATTTGGGAGATCGTTGTATTAAAAACAATATGTTGGGCAAAATGTCACAACACCAAACTCAACATTAATAAGTTTGATGGGGCAAAGATATTCTGTCTTTCTACTTGAGTGCGATAATGCTAAAGGCTCACCATTGGAGAAACTTCTTGTTTAACCTGATTTCTGTGAAATCACCAACCGGTCTAGATGGTTAGAATGCGTTATTTGATAAGCGTAATGGAAATACGTACATTGTCCCACTGCTGATAGAATTTTTGTTTTCACACGTGATGAACTGATGATCGGGGGACAATTTTCCTTCAACAGGTTGATCGGAAATTTGTTTTCAACACTTGATGAACTGATGATCGGAAATTTCTCTGCATCTTTCGCTGCTGGTACGGGTAGTACTCAGTTAAGTTGGTTGTCACGACAGTTTCAGTATGGAGTTACAATTCATCGTCACAAATAGCCAATATTTTTTATAATCGCAGAGACTAGGGATTTTTTATTGTAATTTTCTTTTTGTTGGTACTCAATTGGATAAAAACTGAACTCTTCACCCTAATCAAATGTATTCTTCGAGTTTACAACTTTTTTTTGTGGCTCAATTGTTTTGTTTCTTCGCAATATTAGTGTCTGAAACAAAGGGGACATACAGTTGAGAAATTTAAGCATCTATGGCGCATTAGTCATTACTATGATGATGCGTAAGGAAAAACCATTAGAAGGATAGGTCGACTTCGTGATCAGTATTTCTATCATATACATTGGAGCATTGTCAGAGTAGGCTGAATCTGGATTGTGTTAATAAATATAGTTGCTATTTATAAAAAAATTCAGAACAAAAAAGAAGTAAAACATTTTGGTATGTATTAGATTGTGAATGTAAAACGAGAGCATATAAGTCACTTTTCCATTAATCTGTTAAGTTTAACGAGCAAAAATGTCAAGTGAATAAAATAATTATACAAATGACCAATAAAAACTGTAACAAATGTGAATGAGAATGAATTGATAATCTATTTCATGAAATAGTAACAATATATACATGTACAATGTACAGAGAACTCTAACTATGGAAAGAATCAAAATAGGAAATCTAAAGATCTGATACAATTCATGTAATTATGCTATTTATTATACAATCTCTATAATTATGCTATTGATTCTTCAACACTCTCCCTCAAGCTGGAGCATATATATTGACCATGCCCAGCTTGTTGCAAAGATAATCAAATCGAGTTCCACTCAACGCTTTTGTGAACATATCAACTAGTTGTTTTTATGTTTTCACATAACCAGTACAAATCAAATTTTCCTGAATCTTCTCACGAATAAAATGACAATCAACTTCAATGTGTTTTGTTCTTTCATGATATACTGGATTTGAGGCAATATGAAGAGCAGCTTGATTATCACACCAAAGTTTTGCTGGTGTAGTATGCCTCAACCCAATTTCCGCGATAAGGTGGTATATCCACATAATCTCACACGTAGTCTATGTCATAACTCTGTACTCAATTTTTTCACTAGATCGAGATACAACACTTTGCTTCTTACTCCTCCATAATACTAGGTTCCCTCCAACAAAGACATAATAGCCTGTTGTAGATCTTCTATCAATTTTGGATCTAGAATAGTCAGCATCTGCAAAACACTCCACACAAGTATGACCGTAATTGCTATACAATATGCCAAGTCCATGAGCTCCTTTCAAGTAACATAAAATATGTTCCAAAGCTTCCCAATGTTTGACGGTATGTGGGGACATAAACTGGCTAACAATACTTAATGCAAAAGCAATATCCGGACGAGTCACAGTAAGATAGTTTAACTTTCCAACCAACCTTCTATATCTCTCTGATCATCAAAAGGGTCACATCTTTCATAAGATGCACATTAGGAACCATTGGGCTACTGCATGACTTGGCTTCCAACTTTTCAGTTTCTGCAAACATGTCAAGAATATACTTTCTCTAAGACAGAAAACTCCCTTCTTACTTCTGCTTACTTCTACTCTGAAGAAGTATTTCAACAAGCCTAAATCCTTAGTGTGAAATCTACTATGCAGAAAAGGACTTCAAAGAGGAAATTTCAGTATAATCACTTCCTGTGATAACAATATCATTAACACATACAACCAGGAGAATAGTGCCAGTTGTTGATTGCTTATAAAAGATCGAGTGATCACATTTACTCTTTTTAAGCCCAAACTTCTAAACTACTTCACTAAATTTGTCAAACCAAGCTCGGGGACTACTTCAAGCCATACAAGGATTTCTTCAAATGACAAACTTTTCCATACTCCCAATGAGCAACAAAACCAGGTGGTTGCTCCATGTACACCTCTTCATGTAGATCACCATGAAGGAATACATTTTTGATATCCACATGATATAGTGGCCAATATTCCGAAACAACTAAAGAAATAAACAAACAGATATAAGTGAGTTTAGCAACCGCGGAGAGGTGTCTGAATAATCCACCCCATACTTTTGAGCATACCCTTTAGCCACAAGTCTGACCTTAAATCGTGTCACATAATCATCTGGATTAATTTTAACTGTGAACACCCACTTACATCCCACATGTTTCTTCTCGTTGGGTAAATCCATAAAATCCCATGTGTGATTTTCCTCTAAGGCATGTATTTCCTCAATCATTGCTTCAAATCAACCAGGATGATTCAAAGCCTTCTTTACAATTTTGGGTACATAAATAGAGTCTAAAGAGGCAATCAAGGATCTAGATGTAGAGGACAAGCGGTCATAGAAAACAAAATTAGCAATGGAGTATGTAGATTTGCAAGTTCATGTACCTTTACGAAGAGCAATAGGGAGATAAAAAATTTATGAAGGATCGAACGGAGGAAGATATGATGACAAATGAATTGGTGAATGACGTGTATCATCGGTCTCTCATCTCCTCAAATAAACTTGAACAATTAGTGGTCGTGCTGGTGCAGATGTTGGAGGCTCAGTAGTCGATTGGTGCTCAATAGAGGAACTAGAAGATGGAAGAATAGCATCATCTAATTGTTTAGACACAACACGAGTAACCTGCTAGACTAACCACTCATCTTCCTCCCATGACTTGTAGAAATATGAGGCACATTGAAGAATGGTGTAGTCTCTGAAAATACTATATTATTTAACACCAAATATTTGCCAAGTTCAGTAGAATAACAATGATACCCCTTCTGAAGACGAGAATAACCCAAGAAAATACACGTTAACGTCTTAGGGTCCAACTTGACAACAGATTGTTGCACATCTAAACATAACATGAATTCCAAACACCTTTTAGCTCCACCGTGAAATAGTGACTTGTTTGGAAAAAGAACATTATAAGGCATATTTCCAGCAATCATATGCGATTAATCAGAAAATAAGTTGTAGAAACTGCATCAGCCCAAAATTATTTACGAACCTTCATTTGGAACAAAAGTGTCCGAGATGTCTCAAGGAGATGCATGTTCTTCCTCTCAGCAACTCTATTTTGAGAGGGTGTATCAACACATGAAGACTGATGGAGAATACTGTGTTGTCTCATGTAGGATTGAAATAATCCTGGCATGTATTCTTTAGTGTTGTCACTCCTTAGCATATGCAACGAAACATTGAATTGAGTTTTGACTTCACCACAAAAGGAACAAAAGTGAGTGAATACTCCAGAACAACTTTTCATAAAATAAATTCAAGTCGTCTAAGAGAAATCATCCACAAAAGTGATAAAATACTTGTATCCAGTTTTGGAAACAACAGGACATGACCCCCCCAAACATCTAAATGAACTAATTCAAAAGTTGACTCAACTCAGATATTAACCCTTGGACCCAACGAGTTGCGATGGTGTTTTCCAAATCGACATGACTCACAATCTAATGACGAAATATTCTGAAATTGAAGACAGAGCTTCTTTAACAGAGGTAGAGAAGGATGTTCCAATAGATATTGTGCTTCAAATGGATACATGCTATTGTAACATGCAACAAACCGAGACTCTCATTCATCAAGGATGTAGAGATTGTCAGATACATAACCTTTAGCAATAACCCGATTCTTCTTAAGATCACTAAACAAACAATGATTGTGGAAGAATAAAATATAACAATTAAGGTCTCTGGTAACTTCGCTAACAGAAATCAAATTAAATGATAACTTAGATAATACAGATGATAGGGTAATAGAGGAGGTTGATTTAACAGTCCCAAATCCAATAATGTTACAAGTTGATCCATCAACTACAATAACTGGAGATGGTGTTTTATGTGAGCGGGAGCTAGTAAAAATATTAGAATTACCTGTCATGTGATTTGTGGAACCTAAATCAAACACCCATTTATTTGAAGAGGTGATAAGACATGTTTTATCTGACATAACAAAGGCATTAACTGAAGTGGATTCTTTTAAATTTCTGATATTGAGAGAATTTAGCAAACTCCTTCACCGAAATCAAAATCATTTTGTCAGATAATGGACCAGAAGTAGCAAGAACTTTAGACCCTTTAGGTCTATAATTACAGTCAATAATTTTCCCAACTAAATACGCAATGTATCAAAATAAATTGATGGAGAAACTAACAAGCAAACAAACTATTGCTCAGTAACAAAATAGTAATTCCTTCTAACGCTAATTCCACACAAATAAAGTTATCCACCAGATAGAGACCCAAAAAAGAAAATATTGCGATAAAAAAAATCAAATAAAGACCAAATAAAAGTTTTGACCGAAGAGCACAACCTGGTGATGAAATAGCAAATCCCCAAGTTGGTGAGAACTGAAAGACACAAGAATGAATTGGAACTCCAAATACTAGCAGCAACCGCTAGAAAAAATGGTTGAGATAACCACCAGATGTTGCCCGAAACAGAAAGACCACCAGATTATTAATGGGAAATAGGTAACTCTATGAAAGCCAGGTTTGCTGAACAAACAACCACCAGATTCTGGCTAGATTCTGATCGCACATGGGCCTTCAGGCGTCCTTTTTGTAGATCTGCTGGAAAGGTGCACAGGTGTGAGACTCACATGCCACTCTTCTGGTCACCGAATTATATAGATTAAAAGGATACAGTCCTCCCTAGGTTGGGGTGACGAACAAAACACCAGTTTTCAAATCTCTACTAAGCACTATGAAGTAACATCGACGAGCTTCGGTTAGTTTGCCGACCTAACTCCGACAAGGCAGAGTACCTTACTCTGATACCATGTAATAGAGGTGAATGAGAATGAATTAATAATCTATTTCATGAAGTAGTAATAATGTATACATGTACAAAGAACTCTAACTATGGAAAAAAACAAAATAGGAAATCCTAAAGATCCGATACTGTTATACCCCGTATTTCCAGAGTATGTACGTGAGGGCGTACGTACAAAAGTTTTTAGCCTTAAGTAGGCATAAGGGTCGAAATTGTGCACAACTAGCGAAAAGAGTCGTTTTCCGACGAAACGTTTTCCGGACTTTGCGAAGGGAAAAATACGGTTGCAACATTTATAATTTTTGCGGATTTTTCCGAGAGATGAAATATTTTGGACCAACGAGACTTGTCACCCTCAAGTGGACGGCGAAATTGGGACATCTTGGCACGTTTTTGGTGTTGCAATTTTTGTCAAGGAGTTGGTAGGATATTTTGTGTAGTTGATGAGCAAGTGGGACCCACACACACATGTCCAAATCCCCACCCTACACTTGCCTACCACTTATCTTAATCTTGATAATTGATTGGCCTATAAATACCCCCTTAGTTGAAGACTTATTTCATCCACATTTGAGCAATTTCCAAGTCTTGAAATCACTCTCCCTCCCTCTTAAAGTTCTCGTCCAACTCACCCCTCCCCATGTGAAGGCTTGGTAGAAACCCCCTACCTAATTGTTCTCGTAAAATACCCCCTGGTAGAAAAGTATTCTCCAAGTATTGTTACTATTTCCAAATACTTTAGCCCAAATACCTTGTAGTACTTTCCAAAGTTACCTCTATACGTAGAGCCCAGAAATACTACTATATTTCCCTTAAGTCACAAAAACGAAACCCTAAGAAAATCTTCATAGCGGGTTGAAGTATTAAGAAGAAGTTGCGTAGAACTTCAGGGTTGTTGGAGCGGATTGGGCGCCGGTAGGAGCTAAACGTTGCTCAGGATCGACATTTAAACTTGGATAATTTTGGGCTTACCGAGGTAAATACTCTTGTCCTTCTATTGTAATTGAAAATTACATACTGTAGTAGTATAGAAATGAATATAAGATACATAGAAGGATATTACAGAAAAGAATTGAATTGAGATCACATCACAAGAATATATAAGAAGAAATCATGTACTTACATAGAATTTGTATTTACAAGAATTGTATAATTTGTGGTGGGAAGTCGCCCAATTTTCCGTAGAATAAGGAATCGTATCTAGAATTATTCTGAGAAAAGTCTAGGCGTTGATAGACTTATATGACCGTTATAGGTTGAAATCGCAAGTAGCGTATTCTACTCGAAGGGTGGAAAAGGCTAGCCGGATTACAGTACTTTGGAGCTATTTGCTAATAGTCGATAATCGTCGCGAGGTATGTGATTCTTCCTATCCTCTTGAGCATGATATTTTAAAAGAATATATTTATAGTACGGTAGACGTACGTGTGTTAACTGAATGTAGTTTTACGGCAATGTCTTTTGACTTAAGCCTGAATAATAAGAATCTTGAAGTATTTCAAAAGAATTAAGAATCATTTTTGAAAGAAGAGTAATACTTGGTTTTGAAAACGTAAGAGTTATACTAGCTTTATGGGAAGTTAGGTATAACGTCTTAAGAGAGATAAAAAGAATGGTTTATTGATTTTAGAAGTTAAGAGACTTGATCTCAAAAGATAAAAGAATTGACTTAATTGAATTGATATGAATTTTGTTAAAAAGTGTGAAACCTTCATTCGTGTGTAATGAGTACTTGGTTTTTAAAAGAATAATGTTTTACTGATTTCGGAAATGAGAATAAGTATCGAACGAACCACTGCAGCGTTAATAAAGGAAAATGTATTGACAAATAAGTAATGATATTAAAACCAGTAGAAACCTCTATCTGCATAGAAGCTAAGATAAGACAAAATTGTATTACATTTCCTAGATTATGGCTGCTTTAATAAGATTGTTATAAACAAGAATAACCTACTCACACATAAGACATATATTACTCAACTGTTTTTAAAAAGAGAATTATGTTATTAAATGATTAAGACTATGAACTATGAAACCCTTCGAAAATAAGAGACGTGAATATTTGAAGTTAGGCAAACTTGAAATTTTGGAAAAGAATGTTGTTACTTGACTTTAAGAAGGAAAGTGTTTTGGTTTAAAAAGAAGGGCATAATATTGTCTTAGTTGTTTTAAAAGGAAAACAGGGTATTATCTTAATCTATCTTAAAAGAGCGTTTAGATGTTAGGGCCACGACACGCGTTCGTAGGATGAACCAGGAATGTATTTCACCGATTCGATCCGAGTCCATGAGATGGGCCGGGAATGTATTTCATGCGACACCGCGTTCACGGGATGAACCGGAATGTATTCCATCCGATTTCTCGAGTCCCGTGAGATGGGCGAGGCGTGTGCGATTTATCGAGTCCCGTGAGATGGGCGAGACGTGTGCAATTTCTATCGAGTCCCGTGAGATGGGCCGAGACGTGTGCGATTTCTATCGAGTCCCGTGAGATGGGCCGAGACGTGTGCGATTTCTATCGAGTCCCGTGAGATGGGCGAGACATGTCGATTCTATCGAGTCCCACGAGATGGTAGACATGTATTCCACGGTTCACCTCGAGTCCGTGAGATGGGCGAGACATATTACACATATCACCTAACTTATACCTAGATCGCGGTGGTGAAAGAGTTCCACGGCGTGAGGATGACTTTGAGGCGTGAGTCACGACTTGACACGATCGCTTTTATGCCGTGAATCAAGTTTTGTTATCATATATGTCTCCTGCTTTATATAGACTATTATGATTTCATTTTGATTTTCGCCACATACTTGGTACTGTTATCGACCTCCTTCGGGCCGTTCACGCCGCGTGTAGGTACACCTGCGGTTGTTGATCCTCGCCATGGATCACGCCAACAGATTAGGAAGCTCCGTTTCTCCGGAGGCTTATCTTTTGGTATGTTTCCCTGAGTTGTAGGTTCTGTACATTCAGGGGTATGGCGGGGCCCTGTCCCGTCATAGGTGTTGTTACATTCTTAGAGGTCTGTAGTACTGTTGTGCGCAGGGTTTGTAAAAGGGATGTAACTGTTCAAAATTTCTGTATATATGCAAGAAGGCAACCGTTTTGGTTGGCCTGTTTTATTATCTTATCTCTTGTTTCATATCTGTATGTTTTATATTCCGCTGATTTCTCTGATGTATGACTACTTGGGTGCCCGGGTAAGGCACCAGTCACGGGCCCCGGAACGGGTCGTGACAGATACAATCATTGTAATTATGCTATTTATTATACAATCCCTATAAATGATATTGATTCTTCAACAAAAACAATCTCTAAGAACTAAATGACTAAATTCTTTGTAAGTTACGTTCATGTGATGGCAAAACTGAAGATCTACAAATTGGACAAGTTTTCTTCCCCCTCAACAATCATTACTCATGCAACTTGCATGAAACTCATGTTTGCATCCAAGAGTGCCAATTTTCTCATCTTTCTCATATTCGCATTGGCAAATAACGCATATTTCTCCTCTATCGTTAGTACCACAATGAATTTTTGTTTTCATCAAACTTGCTATGACCTGCTTTGTGATCTCATCCTCGTCGCCTTCCATATTGGCCCTAAAATATAACAATAGGTCTATCACATCATCAATATCAATGAATTCACTGGTTGTGTCATAATCATCATTAGTGAATTCACTTTTAGTTGTGTCAGAGACATTGATAATGAATTCACTTTCTGTTGTTATGAACATCATTAGTGAATTCAATTTTAATTGTATTAGAGATATAAGTAGTGAAGTCACTTTTTTATAGTGTTATGGACATCATTAGTAGATTCACTTTCATTTGTGACACAGACACCATCGATGAATTCACATCGATTATAGCCATCATCCTACAAGGATGAATCCTCGATGTGATCAAACAAACATTGTCCATTATATGTATGTACAGGACCAGTAAAAGCAAAACTGTGATCCAAGTTATGTGGAGCAAAATAGTGATCATCGATGTTTCTCGAAACATAGTGATAAACTGCTGGAGCTTGATGGTAATCGATAACTTCATTTCATTTGTGTCGTAGACATTATCAATGCATTCACATGTTAGATGATTATAGCCACCATCCCACAAGTATGGATCCTCAACATATTTGAATGAACTTTGTCCATTATATGTATGACGGGGAGTAGTAAAAAAAAAGTAGTTATCATAAAAGTATTGTTGAGCAAGACAGTGATCACAAATGTTTCTTGAAACATAGTGATAATACGTTGGAGCTTGATAGTAACCAAGATGGTGTTGGACTGGTTGCGAAAGATGACAACTTTGCGAATATGTACTCATGATAAATGGAAATTGATTATCAGTTGCAACATAAACATGATCATTAACATATTCACTTGTTGGGTGATAGTTATAATTATAATACCTTGTGTTATAATTCATCATTGCAGCATAGACATCCCACAAGTATGGATCCGGAATGTAATCAAACGAAGTTGGACCAGTAAAAGCAGAGGCGTGATGTGGAGCATAATGATCAACATTATTTCTTGAAACGTAGTAATTTGTCGGAGCTTGATAATAGCCCAGATCATTCTCGGCTAGTTGCCAAAAGTGATTATTTTGTGAATTTGCACTCATGATAACACTAAACATATGAACAAATTTTGCACTTCTTGATCGATGTTGGGGTTTTGCAAAAAGAACAAAAACAATCATCCCAAAAACAAAATAATTAATTATCAATAATTGACCATCTTTAGAGATCAAATATGATGTTGATGAATTTAGTAGTTAGATCAATGTAGAGATATATAGATTGCGAAAGAGGGCTAAGCAACTATCATTCCTAAATCAGATAGAAATATTAATATCACAGTGTTCACATAATCTTTTAGTTACTACATATAGGACTATGATTATTATTAAGTGTTCACATAACCCTTTAATTACTACTACTTGGACTAATAATAATAATAATTTGGAGTTTGGACAGAAATAAGTGTTTGGACATGAATATGGTTAAATATACATACAATATACACGATATACATGTATATTGTATGTATATTGAAGGGCTCGACCCAATCTCTCGAAAACCTGCCCGTCTCGGCCCAATGGCTCTGCCAGTGGGGCCCGATGTTTGTGTAATTATGTAATGTAATATTATAGTATAATTAGAAGTCATCTAGGTTCAATCCAATCCGACCTGCAGATCAAGCAGTTTCGATCACGGTCCGGATTCTCGGACTACTAGCCTACCGGATCGGTTTCTTACCGGATTTCCAATAGGCCGGTGCGGTTCCGGGTTGAACCGGTCGGACCGGGCCGGATTTTTTTTAGTTCCGAAAATGTAAACTAAATTCAAATTAAATATTTAATATAATATAGTTTTATATTTTATATTTTAAAATTTAAAGTTAACTTTGTATTTTTATAGTTTATATTATAGTTATACTTTTATTAATTTATTAAGTTAGAATACATAAGTTAACACCTAAAAAACAATAAAAATAAAAACTAATAATAAGATGTAAACTTTCGAACTTTCTTTATTTAATTGCTAAAAATAGTACATAATGAAGTAATAATAATTTTATTTATATATTATGCATCCTTTTAACTATTTCTTTGTAATTTATATGTTGACTGAATTGCTCCATAGCCTCTAAATCTGAAATATTAATTTCAGTCCCGCTTCCACCGCAACTTGTAAGAAAAAATATTTTTTAAACTTTTCAAACATAAATGTAACTGCAACTTTATATTTTATATTTGATTTTAAACCCCAAAGTAAATATGAAATTTCGGCTATATGAGCTAAACCATTACAAACTGTTGGATAATAAGATCCTGAAAATTCAACAGTAGCAGTGTAAAATTTACGTAATTTTTTAAAAAGTTCAGCAATTGATTTCCAATGTTCGTCGGTTAACATATGAATCACGTTCTTACAATGAGCATTTGAAACATATGTTATGGGTTCTTTATACTTATAACGTTATTTTAAAAATAAATAAATATAATTCCATCGTGTAACAATCTCACATGACATGAATTTTGGTTTCAAATTAAATTGTTTACATTTTTCTTTAAATTTTATAATTCTATTTTTTATTATTACCCTGAATAACTCCAACAACTCTTCGGACAAGAGATAATTCAGTTGTAAATAAATCAAAACCATTTTTAACAATTAAATTTAAATATGACAAGCACAACGAACATGAAATATAGCAGGAAGTGACGGTTCTAATTCCGCTTTTAGGAGTAGAATAGAAAAAAGATTTTTTATTATGAAAATATGTAAATTGTATATATATCTCTTTCATTAATAAGAATAATCAAAAGATTATTTCTTTTAAATATAAATTAAAGTTATTTTTGAATTTTTATACGTAATTAGAAGTAAAAATTGTGTAAATAGCTTTTCGTAGTATGGACTTTGGAGAAATTGTAACAATATGCCAAACAGGTTTCCTCAATAAAATTCCGTACTTTTTCCTCTTTTTCCTATTTGGACTCAAACTTGTAATAGGAGAAGTTTTGGGAGCAAATATGAATTTTTAATTTTTAAAATACTCCCTACTTTCATTCTTCCGCCCTAACGCGCCACAAGCTTCTCGTCGCCGATCGCATACCGGCAAGAAGAAAACGATGGATTTTTCCGACGAGTGGAAGTCACTATGGCCAATATGTTCATCCTATTCCCCACCACTTCTCCTCTCAAATACACACGAACAATCACCCTCTTCAAAACGATGCCGTATTGATACCCCAATTGGACCTTTGATTTTCAAACCATGTAAACAAACCCTAACACTACTCCTTCGTTCGTCATTATTATCACCTCGGCTTCCTCCACCTGTACCTGACCTTTCTCTACCAAGATTTTTTCAAACTTCAACTGCAACACTTCCTCTTACATCTTCTTCAATTGCTACACAGTTAACTCCACAGGTATCTGACTCAATTCACAACTTTAATGCAATCCAATTGCTTCCTTGCCCTAATTTTGGTGAAAATAGCAAACCCAATTCAATTATTGGAGTTTCTCCAACTGGGGATAATTATGACCAAGTTGGGTTTTTTATACTATGTTTTGAAGGTACTAAATTTGTGGTTAAGAAATTCAAGAATGGGGAATCCTTTATTGTGAAAAATCACAAGTTGAATTTTAGGATTTTGAGGTTATTAGTGAACCCAGTTAGTGATATTGATTATACTTGTTTATCTGGTTATGTTACTTTTGGGTATTTGTTGGTTTGTAGTTTGTATTGTGTTCATTGGTATAGTGTGAAGATGGGTGCTAAAGGAGTTGAAAGTGTTATGTTAGATTATGTGGGTAGTGCTGATAGAAACTTGTTTAAGGGTTGTACTGTTTGTTGTTGTTGTTGGAGTCCACATTTGAGAGAAGAGTGTGTTGTGTTGTTGGAAAATGGGGATTTGTTTTTGTTTGATATGGGTTCTTGCGGAAAGAGCGGGGATTTGTTTTCTTCTGATGTATTGCAAGGGAAGAAATTGCGGGTTTTGTGGGATAAGTTGGATAGAGATGAAAGGTGGTTAAGCTGTGAATTTAGCTGGCATCCGAGGATTTTGATTGTTGCAAATTCAAGGGCTGTGTTTTTGGTGGATTTGAGGTCAGACAAGTGCAAAGTGTGTACCTTGCTAAAGATTGAGGGTGTGTCGTTGGGTAGAACTGATAGATTTCTTGCACTCTCTAGAGTGGAGTCCGACCCCTTTTGTTTTACTGTTGTTTCTGGACGCTTCCTTCTGCTTTGTGATGTGCGGAAGCCATTGATGCCATTGTTGCGGTGGGTACATGGTCTGAATAATCCAAGTTATGTGACTGTTTTAAGATTGTCGGACCTGAGGCGACGGACTAGAGATGATAAATGGGGATGGGCTACTGAATCAGGGCGTTGCATTTTGGTAGGATCATTTTGGGACTGTGAGTTTGCTCTATTCTGCTATGGGCCAGGTAACAGTCACAGCCGTAAATTTCCAGATATTTCTAGGCTCAGTAAATCAGTATATGCCTGGGGACAAGCTTCAGGCCTCTCACTGTCTGGTCGTGATTGCTATTGTGAAAGTTGTCTTATGAGAGCAGATTTCTCTAAAGACATTCTTCCTGATTGGATTGATTGGAGGCAAAAGAAAGTCATTGTTTTAGGGTTTGGCTTTCTCAACAATGGCCTTTCTATTGAATCAGATGATACTGATAGTTCTGTTCGGTTTTTTCTTGTAAGATTAATGTCTTGTGGCAGTTTAGAAGCTCAGAAATACACTGCAGAATTGGACTCTGAGGAAAAGCCAGAAGCACCTTATGGAGGAAATTCTCTATGTTCTGAAAATAACCTTTTATATGATATGGACGTTGGAGAATTGGAATTGAAAAAGAAACACTACTACCTGGGCCTTGACTTTCTTAAAGAGTATCTGAACGGAGAACTAACTAAAATCCTTAGTAGGAAATACATAGAGAATCAAAAGGATTCTGATGAAAAGCGGTCAGAGTTCCACCAGCAAATATGTCAGAAGCTTAAAGAATGTGGTGTCAGAAGACTGAGATCATCTCTAACCGTTTCTGATGTTGTGAAAGGTATCAGCTTGCCAGCAAGCATTTATGAGATTGCGCTAGAGAGCATTAGCTCCAGTTTGCCTAATAATCTTCTGGGGTTCGCTTTCTCTGCCTTCTCGAGATTCCCTGAACTTCCCTTGAAACCGAAGAAAGGTTCTGTAGAATTTTCTGACATTTTGGACAAACTATACCCACTGCCTTTTCCCTTACATAAATGTTGTATTGATGAGACACCGGAAAAAGTTCAATCTTGTAGTTCTTCTTCTGCTCCCATTCTTCCTCCTCCTTTTCTGGTAGCTCTTAGTAACCTTCAAGTTGCAGAAAGAGATATATTGCCACTTGATGCTGAAATGAGGCTTCAGAGTGACAAAGTTATGAAGGCTGTCCGTGAAATTGGTCTGTCACACTCTGGTACTGAGCCTGGTGATGGCTATTCAGTTTCCCTTGATGCAGATACTGAATGCCAGCCTCTCTGTTTACATGAACCTGTATCGTTCTCTGACTGTTATAATTCTAAAATGGATTCAGTCGGAGTAGAACCTGACAAAAGATTTACAACCTTCATCTATAAAAAACATGAAGAACCTATCTCAAATGCCAACAAGGAGATGACAGGAGTGGAGTTGTTCGATGAGGGGTGTCCAGTACAACTCAAATTCAATGATAGTCTCACCATGCTAGGGCCAAAGGAGCTGGAAACTTTTAAATTGTTGAAACAAAATGACTTAGGTTTTCAGAAAAAAAATCAGCTGTATCAAGAGTATTTAAGTGGATGTCATGTGTGGAGACGAGTTCCCTAATTTTCCAAACAGTTAGGTGTATCCTGTGTTCTCCAAGATATGACTTCTTTCAATAAGGGAACCATGTGTATAAGAGATCGAGATGGCAGAAGTTGAGTTGACATACTATAGAATTCAAGTCACAATGGGTCATTGCAAGTAAACATTTTGTTAAATCTTTAATGGTTTTGCTGCCTTGAATTAGATTGTATCGAGACAATTTAGCTAACGAAAATCCAAAATTTTGCATGTTCTGTTTTTTCGTTTATATTTTTGCAGAGATAATGGAACTCTAGGGGGATTTTGATGGGAAGACCAAATCAATAGCAAGACAAAGTATCATCAACTAAACAAGTTCACCCATATCTGGAGCTACTTTGCATTCTGGTGTGTGGGCCTACCCTCCCCCTTCCCACAACTTCTTTGTATCGTTTTAAATTTAATGTTTATATCTTTGCGGCATCAGAAACATGCTAGTTAAACTGATATTAGTATCAAAATATGCTCATACTCATGGTTTATTATTGATTGTTGCTGTGTCAATTTTTGTTGTTGTTGTGTTGAGTTAGTAGATTCTAAATTGTCTAGGTTTAGTTGTTTGTTTATTGTTCGCGTCTTTGTTTAAGTGTCTTATGTCTGAATCAAGTTGAAAACAATAGCCCATGAGATTGAGTGAACGCTTGCAATAGAATTGGATGAAATTGATTAGCCATGAAATTAAAAAATCTGTGTGCTTAAGTTGGATAGCCTATGAGTTTGCTTTTGATTATTGATAATAATGAAAACTTGTTCACGACCTATGTAGCACGGACACGTGAGAGGTGTCCGATAGGACACGGACACGCGGAAACGACAATTTTGAAAAATAGGGGACACGACACGGCAGGGACACGGCTGTAAAAATAAATTAAAAAATATTTATATATATAATATAATATATAATATAATATATAAAATACTAAAATTAATATTATTAAAGCTTCACATTCATAAATAAATTATAAATTTAATTCAAATTTGTTATATACCAAATAACCAAAATACCAAATTAAATATGTACCAAATTAAAAAGAAACATTCATAACAAATTGACAATCAATCAAATATTCAATACATAATTCATAAGACCATAGTCCATAAACTAATACATAAGTATGTCCCAAGACCCAAATTCAAATAAATATAAATTTACTTAAAATAAATCAAATAAAAATAAATTTACTTAAAATAAATCAAATAAAATTAAAACTAAACTTTTTCTAAAAAAAAAAAATGTCCCTGCCGTGTCCCCCTTTGCCGTGTCCCCCGCGTGTCCCTGCCGTGTCCGATTTTTTTTTTTTTTGCTGGGAAACGTCCCGGACACGTGTCCGAGGCGTTTCGTGTCCGATGAGGTGTCCGACACGGACACCTCACCCTAAATGAGGTGTCCGTTCTTCATAGTTCATGACTATTGAATCTCTTGTGCTTAATTACTTGGTTTATGCATGAGTGAATCTGGGTTTGAGGAAGATGGTGGAAATTTCTAGAACTTGCTTGCTTGTTACTTGAGACGAAATCCTAGTTAATGCATGCTTAGGAAAGTGATTTAGGCTATCTTTGGAACGTTTGAGCCTTTCAAGCCACCCTTCTCACATTTATCCCTAGTCACCCCCTTTTAAGCTTTAATGAATCCCTTCTTTGTTGATCAACACATGTATTTGAGCCTATTTGAACACTTTACTATTATTCCATTTCCTTGAATTACCATAAGTATAGAACTATACAAGTTTGGGGGGGTGGGGGTTGAATTCCAGTAAAATGATATTGTAGACTGGTTGCTATCAAATTGAAGAACAAAAAGATTGAGAATAAAAAAAGAATCTTGTTAACAAAAAAGGAAATAAAATACACTCCCCATGTATATACATCAAAAGATAAGTTTGGGGGAGTGTAACTTGAAGTGTGAATTTTCTCAATCTAGAAAAGAAAAGAAGAAAAATGGGGGATTGGGGTGAATTGTAATGGAAAATCAAGTATGGTTTGGTTGGCCCTATGCTTATGGTAATTCTGAGCCTAAAAGACATTTTGTCTGCCCATGCCTAAGCCTAACGATACAACCCATAAAAGTTCTGATGATTCTTGAGTATGTGTTGTCTACATTAGTGGAGAGTTAGCAAGTTAGCAAGCCTATAGAATTTTGGCCTGATGGACTGTTGGAAATGATTCATTTGTGCATAAACTGATTTTGAATATATGTTTGAGTCAGTAATCATGATTGAGTGATCATATGCCTTAATAACCTTGAGCAAGCTTACTGATTATCTGACTTGAAATTCTAGATAGCAAATTAGTGGCTAAAAGGTTTCTGAAAATGATATTGCATACGTTCATGATCTTCGAGGCAGATATATTGTAATTGACTTGATTCATGTTTAGAGTCTTTGAGTCTTTCCTTTTAGAGTGTCTAGAGTTCTTTACTCGAGGACGAATAAAGTTCAAGTTTGGGGGTGTTTGTTAAGTTCATTTAAGGACTATTTTTTAGTCGGTTTTAGGGTATCTTTTATGTGTCTTTTAGTTGTTTTGTACCGTGTTATGCGTCTTGTTTTGTGTTTTCAGGTCATAAGCGATTTGGATGTTTGTCCACATTTTTTACAACGGACTGTGTGGTACTACTCGTACCATTATTGATGTTGTTGTAGGGGGGACATTCATGAGTAAAAGTGCCAATGAGGTACATGAGCTGTTAGAAGACATGACCACAACCATCAGTGGTCAGATGAGAGATCAGCAAATAGCAGAAAAGTGGTTGGAGTTCATGAGTTAGACGCTATTACTGCACTTACTGCTCAAGTGGCTTCATTAACAAAACAATTGCAGCAGAACACCATGACAACAAATGTTGTGCAGACACCAGTAGGATGTGAGATTTGTGGGGGACCACATACATTCGATCAATGCTCAACAGTGGATCCCAATAATATCCCCATGGATCAAGCGCAAGTTCAAGCTATTGAGAATTTTCAGCGCCCATTCAACAATCCATTCTCCAATACATACAATCCAAAGTGGAGGAATCACCCCAACTTTTCTTGGAGAAACAGTCAGGACCAACAACCTCAATTTCGGGGGCAACATCAGCAGACCAATCCATTTTCTCAGGGTCAATTTCAGCAACAACAGAACATTCCACCAATTCAACAAGCAGGGCAGAGTGAGTTGCAAGCAGCATTGTTAACCCTCACAAATTCCCAAACTCAGTTCATGACAGAGACAAGATCCTCTATTAGGAACTTGGAGACTCAAGTGGGGAAGTTAGCAAACATGTTGAACAACAGACCTCAAGGGAACCTGCCTAGCAACACTGTTGTGAACCCAAAAGAGCAGTGTCAGGCCATCTCATTGAGGAGTGGAAAACAAGTGGAGCAAGCTGCAACCCAATCACAGGTTGAGAAGGAGGAGTTGGTGAAGACATCTGTTGTAGAGAGAGGGGGTTACTGAAGACCCCACCCTATTATAGAGAAGGCACCACCAACAGTCGTAAGGGAATATCAAGAAAGAATTCCCTACCCTCAAAGACTTCAGAAGAAATCCCTTGACAAACCGTTTTCGAAGTCCTTAGAGGTGTTTAAGAAGCTACACATTAACATTCCGTTTGTTGAGGCCTTGGAGCAGATGCCTACTTATGTCAAGTTCATGAAGGATATCCTCTTTAAAAAGAGGAAGCTAGCAGAATATGAGACAGTGACATTGACGGAGGAGTGCAGTGCAATTTTACAAAAGAAACTTCTCCAAAAGTTAAGAGATTTAGGGAGTTTCACTATACCCTGCACTATAGGAAATGTTAAATGCAACAGGGCCTTGTGTGATTTGGGGCCAACATAAATCTGATGCCCCTTTCTATGTTTCGTAGGCTTGGAGTAGGTGAAGCTAAGCCTACAACAGTGACATTGCAGTTGGAGGACCGATCATTGGCGCATCCACATGGTATAATAGAAGACGTGCTAGTAAAAGTGGGTAAATTCATCTTTCCAGCTGATTTCATCATTCTTGACATGGAAGAGAACGCTGAAGTGCCCATTATCCTTGGAAGACCTTTTCTAGCCACGGGAAAAACACTTATTGATGTGGAGAAAGGAGAATTAAAACTCCGAGTTCAGAATGAAGAAGTAATCTTCTGCGTCTTCAGGACAACAACTGAGCCACCAGCAAGTGATAATTGTTTTGCCATTGGTGTAGTTAAAGCGGTTGTCTCTAAGAAAAGCTTTAAGGGTGCTGACGCTCTTGGGGTAACACTAAAACAATGGGAAGAACATGATGGTAAATGTGATGAACTGGTAGACCAAGGGGGTGAAACCCTCTGAACCTCGCTCTGAGAGAAAGAAAAAAAAAGGAGAGAGAGAAAGAAACAGATCATGAAATGGATATGTTGCGGGGTACTCTACCCCCTCTTGAATGAACAAGAAATCTGCGTCTAGCTAAAAGACGTTAACGACAACGCTACTGGGAGACAACCCAATATTTTAATTATGTTATTTTAATTTAGTTTTGTTTCATTTTGTTTTTGAACAGTCTCACAGTCGTGTGTTTTTGGTTTGTGTTTTTGTTGACAGGTGAAATGGGGACTAATGTCGAGGACGCAGGCTTGGAAACGCAGAAATTGGACGAAAATGATTTATAATGTGAAGCGCCGCGGCTCCTAATTTCCAGAGAGCACAAAATTTGTTTGAAGGAATTAGCGTCGGCTCGTGGCCGATGGGCCGCGACTCAAAGGTAGTGAGTACAGTGATTTATTTCGATGAATTGGAGCCGCGGCGCCTGGGGCAAAGGCCGCGACGCCTATTGTCCAGAGAGCACCAAAATTTTTAAAGAGAATTAGTGCTGCGACGCCTAGAAGAAGAGCATCGACACTTGTATTTTTTGGGGTCGCGCCGCGGTGCTATAAGGCAAGAGCCGCGGGCTGATGCGATTTCAAGAACAAAACCCTAGCCTCATTCCCGTTTCTCCTCAATCCAACTTCATCAAAAACTCTCAAATCCTCTCCAAAAATTCCGAAATCTCTCCCAATACAAACCTCCCATACACCATAACACCACAAATCTAACCTTCTCCCATACACCACCATTTCATCACTTGGGTCAAGACATCTGTGCAAGAGAACTCTTCCAAAAGGTAATTTTTCTTGCAAATTCGTGATACATTGTGAAATTATTTTTCAGTTGTGAGTGGAGATTGGTGGTAGTTGTGCTCCTACTAAATCAACTTTGTTGGTGTTTTGAAATTGTGCTGTCGTGTTGTTGTTGGGGTTCTGAAATTGTGGTGGTTGTTGAGTTGATTGTGCTGTGTGTGTTGCTGATTTTTGTTATTGTTTTGGTAATTGAGTGTTGGTGGAAAATCATAAGAAATACAAAGGAAATTATGCCGAAATTCTCCCATCCACATCTCCAAAAATGGGTCAAAAAAGAGTGAGCAACAGGGCTTGTACTTCTAGATCTTCCGCACCTGATTATGACACCGCGAGATTTACCAACAAGGCAGCTCAAGACCGGTATGAAAGATTACACACCCGCTCCTTAGTCTTAGAGAGGGGCATGAAATTCAGTCAAGAACCCTATGATGATCCTGTCTATGAGCCAATTATGGAAATGATTGCCAATCGGGGTTGAGAAGAATTTGTTAATCCTCGTCTTCCAAAACCTAATACTTAATTGGTATATGAATTCTATGCTAATTTTTCGGAGCGAGTGGAGAATATATGTTTTGTCCGTGGTAAGTGGGTGCCTGTGGGGCGGATATTATAAATGCTGTGTGTGGAGTCCCCAATGTGATGATGGAAGATGATGATGAGGACGAGGAGGACCCGTATCATACTTGGGCCGTCTGTGAAATTGATTTGGTCATTTGTTTAAAAGCGATGGGTGTTAAATGAGACACGATGCACGTATAATGCATATAATGAGCCAAGATTTATGCATCGTGGCCTATTCAACAAGGTGGCTCGGGCGTGGTTATACTTTGTGAGTGCACGATTAATATCCTCCACGCACTTCTCCCATATACCAACGGATCGTATCAAGTTGATATATGCCATAATGAACGGGTTCACTGTCGATGTGGGTTGGACAATTCAAGAGAGCATGGTGTTCACATGCCGACTGTCGACCACAACTGGGTTGGGGCATGGCATCACTATGCTATGTGCTCAGTATAGAGTGCCCGTCAGCACCAGCACCAGTGATACGATGGGACGAATACAGAATGCTATCAACCAAGTGATAGTGAATAGCTACCCAGACCCGGTGCCAGTGGCCCCTGCACAAGCACCTGTTGCTGAAGAGGGCGTCCAACGCTCACCTAGACGCCGCTAGAGAGTCATGGAAGAGGAGCCCGAGGCAGCTGCAATGAACGAGCAATTATCCACCTCCCTTGGCTATTGAGCCACCAATGGGGAGGCTGGATCAAATATTCCTCCAGAATCAGTATTTGATGCAACAAAATAATTACATCGTCCAGACTCAGCGGGACCGCGATCACCTGATGAGCGATGGCGTGGCCGGTGCGATTATGAGTTTGACCGTCGATGAACTTCGATTACATGTTCAACCATTGATCGTTAGAGCGCGTCGCTGAGCCGCTGATCATGACCGCGCCACCATTTTGAGTCGTTTATGTGTCACATAAACGACTCAAAATGGTGGCGGTGGTTGCTGTGGCTCAAAGGGTTGATATTGTGGTGGGTACCCAAAATGGGGCTCAGGCGGCGGAACCTTTAGCGACCAATAGTTGAACATAGAATTGAGTTCATTGACGTGTTTGAACTCATAATTGTACCGCTGCTGCTGCCATCTCATTGTGGTGATCGCGGTCCCACTGAGTCTGATGATGTATTTATTTTGTTGCATCAAATACTGATTCTGGAGGAATATTTGATCCATCCTCCCCATTAGTGGCTCAATAGCCAAGAGAGTTACCTCGGGTTCCTACTCCATGACTCTCTGACGGCGTCTGGTTGGACGCCCTCTTCAGCAACAAGTGCTTGTGCAGGGGCCATTGACACCAGGTCTGGGTAGCTATTCACTATCACTCGGGTGATAGCATTCTGTATTCGTATCATTGGCGCTGACGGGCACTCCATACTGAACACATAACATAGTGATGAATTACCATGCCCAACCCAGCTGTTGTCGACAGTCGGCATGTGAACACGATGCTCTCTTGAATTGCCCGACCCACATCGACAGTGAACCCGTTCATTATGGCATATGCCAACTTGATATGATCCATTGGTATATGGGAGAAGTGCGTGGAGGATATTAATCGTGCACTCACAAAGTATAACCACGCCCGGGCCACCTTGTTGAATTGGCCACGATGCATAAATCTTGGCTCATTATATGCATTATACGTGCATCGTGTCCCGTGAAACACCCACTGTTTCGGCCACAGCGACCCAATCAATTCTGCTGGATCGGCTCCAAGTATGATACTGGTCCATCATCACATTGGGGGCTTCACACACGACATTTATAATATCAGCAGTGTTCTAAAAGTCGGCCTAGGCGGAACCCCCCCGACCCGATATACCCCTAGACGGCCAATTCCTATTTTTTAAATTATACGATTTTACCCCTAAAAGTTTTTGCCCTATTTTATTTCTTATAGGCATAGCAGCGATTTCTCATTTCTTCTACATCAACAACAACAACAAGCAGTCAAGCGATTTCTTCAGCGATTTCAACATCAACAAGCAGTGATTTCTTCAACAACTTTTCACTTCAAGAATCAAGATTTAAGAAATAAGAATACAAAAAAAGAAAAAAGTCCTAAAAAATTTCAATCAAACTTCAACTCTTCAAGGTTAGTTCTTCTTCTTCTTTTTTACTTCATATCTTCTATTTCTTCTTCTTTCACTCTTCCATCATCATTATTTTTTATTTTTTCCCGGCCTGTTTCGCCTCAATCTCAGCGACCCGACCCGTTTTTTTTTGTTCTGTTGCGGAAAAAAATTAAAAATTTAGTATAAATTAGAAGATATATAAATTATCAATTGTGATTTGTGAAGTTCTAGTGATTGAGTTTATTGTTATTATCTTGTGAAGATAATATGGAATGAAGATAATTTGCAAAGTTGGAGACCTTGGCAATGAAGATAATATGGAATTTTAAATTTCCTCATCTAACATGTAAGCTCTTAACAATTAGTCAATTACTATGTCTTATGATTGCAAAAATTAGTTGAGTCAATTATTAATGTAAAATATTAAAAAATTAAAAAAAAAACATCCACCTAGGCCCCCGCCTAGGAATCCGCCTAGGCGCTAGGCGGCCCCTCCTCGCCCTGGTCCTGCCTAGCGTTTTTTAGAACATTGAATATCCACCCCCACAGGCACCCACTTACCGTGGACAAAACTTCTTTCCCATTCGCTCCGGAAAATTAGCATAGAATTCATATACCAATGGAGTGTTGGGTTTTGGAAGACGAGGATTAACAAATTCTTCCCAACCCCTATTGGCAATCATTTCCCTAATTGTCTCATAGACAGGATCATCATAGGGTTCTTAACTGAATTCCATGCCCCTCTCTAAGACTAAGGAGCGGGTGTGTAATCTTTCATACCGGTCTTGGGCTGCCTTGTTGGCAAATCTCGTGGTGTCATAATCAGGTGTGAAAGATCTAGAAGTAGAAACCCTGTTGCTCACTCTTTTTGGACCCATTTTTGGAGATGTGGTTGGGAGAATTTCGGCAAAATTTCCTTTGTATTTCTTATGATTTCCCACCAACACTCAATTACCAAAACAATAGCAGCAACCCGCAACACACACATCACAATCAACTCAACAACCACCACAATTTCAGAACCCCAACAACAACACGCACGACAACACAATTTCAAAACCCCAACCAAGTTGACTTAGTAGGAGCACAACTACCACCCATCTTCACTCACAACTGAAAAATATTTGCACAATGTATCACGAATTTACAAGAAAAATTACCTTTTGGAAGAGTTCTCTTGCACATATGTCTTGACCCAAGTGATGAAATGGTGGTGTATGTGAGAAGGTTAGATTTGTGGTGTTACGGTGTATGGGAGGTTTGTATTGGGAGAGTTTTTGGAGAGGAGGAGAGATTTTGATGAAGTTGGAATGAGAAGAAACGTGAATGAAGCTAGGGTTTGTTCTTGAAATCGCAACGGCGCCAAAAATTTGTTGCGATTTTTCTTTATGCTTATGCATGTGAATGTATCACACTGTAGTAATAATCTCGGTAAGACCGAGTATCGTCCACAGAGACTGAATTATCAATTACCGATTAACTAACCTTTGGTTTCTCTTTGGCTAACGTTAATGTGTTTGGGTTTTTAAACTAAGAACTACAACTAAGAAATATGCAGAAAATAAACTAAGATGATAATGCCTGGGGTTTAAAACAATTATGAAGGGAATTAGGGCTCTCAATCTCTTCAACTATCCGCTCAATCACTTGTTAATGCAAAACTAATGTTTCTTCTCCTTATTAAGATAGCAGGTTAACGAAAATGTTCTATATTTCGGTTAGGACATATAAAAACTCAACCTTATGCAGAAACTTTCTATATTTCTATGATAAGTTTTACCACACAGGAGGATTAAGAACAATAACCTTATTTACTACACAAGTATCACGGTACTTTCGTCCACGATTTTAACCTATGTCTATTCAACTATAGCATATACAAATCTCCCTTTTCAGATCTCGATTTGAAATCATATAAGTTATGAGAATTAGTGGCCAGTTAATTATCATACATTCAATACAGGTTGAATAGATCTTAATATGCGAAAGAAGAAATCACTAATAATGCATTAAGTCATGAAAGAGTTTCAAGCGATTCAATGAAAAACCTAATAAAAGTAATTAGCTCATAGACATGCTAAGAACTAATCAACAAATCCAACATAAAACTGAATTGAACTAAAGAAAAGAAAAAGAACTTGAACAAATTGAAGTCTCGAATTGTGTTCTAGCCTCCGTTCCTTGCCTCCCAAAGTATCCTCTGAGATGACCCGCCTCCTAGGGCTTTTATATAAAAAACCATGTTTTTGGACCATTTTACCCTCATTAAAATTCGGCCTTTTCCCGCAAATTTAAGCGTCGACGCCGCGGCTCAGCCAGGGTGGCGCTGCGGCGCTTCTTCGGTAGAAACTCTTTCGGGCTACTGGACATCAGGCGCCGCGCAGCTTCCAGGCGCCGTGGCGCCTTCAACGGTATTTTTTTCTTCAGTTTCTGGCCATTCAGCGCCTCGGCTCCATAATCTTCTGCCGCGGCTCATCAGCGCCGCAGCCCTTCATTCCATGCGCCTCGGCCCTTGAGCTTTTCTCGTCCGGAATTTTGCCAGATTTCGTCTATTCTTCCCGGGACTCCTTTGCTTGATTGTTTGTGGCTCGGTTCTACATTTTCATCCTCCAAATAGCATCATTTTGTCTTCAATTCGCCATTTCCACCTAAATCGCTTATGACATGAAAACACAAAACAAGACGCATAACACGATACAAAACAACTAAAAGACACATAAAAGATACCCTAAAACAGACTCAAAAACAGTCCTAAAATTGACTTAACATTTATACAATTTTCAAATCCGGTTACCTGTTATGGTTATGGCTTGAGGACTGGTAAATATTAGTAACAGAAATGATAACGGTGTCCGCGTAATCTATTGCAGCCTCGCCCTTTGTCTGTCACTGCCCAACTGAACAATAACCTACTGCATGGCTTGAAATCATCAAAGTATATTTCCAATTCTCCTGACATAATCAAAAGAAACTAATTTACCAAACCAGCCAAGTCTCCCAGTTAAAGAAGACAAAAAGAGAATGTACCAGTATGCATCAAAAGCAAACAAGCACCGAAAAAAGAAATTTTGCCTGTTTCACATTGCTCGTAGCATTTCTGCTGTAGGATACTTCTTGGTCAATTGCTTGTGCTTATGCTTTGTCTTTTAGCCGATGGTCTTTCGGAAACAGCCGCTCTACCTACCAAGGGTAAGGTCCTCCCCAGACCCCACGTTGTGGGATTTCACCGGGTATGTTGTTGTTGTTGTTGTTGTTGCTGCTGATACTTCTTGGTCAATGAAGATTATATAAATCTGTATCAATTTAACTGTGAAAGTCGTGGATGTGGCAATGGTGTCCCTACCAGATATATAGAGTCAAGAGAATGTTGTAAAACACATGAGGACAGAACTCTAAACCATAAGCAGACATTTGATTCTTACTTGAAAAAGAAGCATCTCTAGTTACTATATATTAGAAGTGAACAAGACTGGATACGAACACTGCTATAGGTAGTTGTACAAAAAACAGTGGTAGTTGTGCCTAATGAATGGGACGAAATATTGGAAATAAAAGTTCTCTTTCTCGAAGTGTTGTACTCCCTTTTTTATTAGTCGGACAAGTGTACTTCTTGGTTGACATGTGCTTATGAGTTTTATTTGTGTG
Source organism: Przewalskia tangutica (assembly GCA_029844215.1). NCBI lineage: Eukaryota > Viridiplantae > Streptophyta > Magnoliopsida > Solanales > Solanaceae > Przewalskia > Przewalskia tangutica. The sequence continues at coordinate 15,404,132 of CM056731.1, read as the reverse complement.
GCACAATTTGTTCCCACTTCTATTTTCTCTTCTTGGTTGACATGAAAAAGTTTGCTGAAGAAATTGAAGATTCCGATTAGGGTAAGGAAATGAGTTGCCATTTATTTCTTGAAAAAGAAGGGCAGAGAAGGATTATGGATCCATCAAATGAAGGCCTTTTTCTTTAGCCTGATTATTATTATCAAAGAAGAAGAAAATCTGAAGGGTTGCATTGGTATGAATCCACAAAGTAGTTATCTATTTGGGTTTTCTATACTTTTGTCTTTCAAAATTGTTGCGTCTCTCAATTTGTTTGGCTAAAGTTTTTTATATTAATTTATGATTGCATGTAAAGAAAAACAGAATTTCAACTCTTAGGCCATTCTGTATCAGTATTAGGATATGCATACTACTTCCTCAGATTCTCTGTCCAGTTGATTCCTATTGTTTTTTTTTAAAAACAATAGATTTAGATGTGAAATATTTATGCTAAATCCACAGAAATGAGAACCAAATCTGTACGCTGCATTGTTAGATTTCTTACAAGTAACAATATATTTTCACGAACAATGCAATGTCTGAAGAACCTAATAAGGTTAATTACAGGGCACACAAGCAATGGGTTCCAACCATCACAACTAAAACGGACAATGAAGTATATAAATGGACTGAAGAACGGGTCATATTTAATGGTTCAGAGAGTCGTGTGTCTTCTTCTATGTTCTTTGCTTGACAAAGTTTTTCAATGTTTACCAATTTTTAAATACATGTAAGGACTATGAAATCCAACTTAATGTTATGACCTGTAACTTTTTCCATTCTTAATGTTTACCATTTTTTTATACATGTAAGGACTATGAAATACAACTTAATGTTCCTTCGGGTTTGATTGTGTTGTAGTTCTATAATTCGGATTAAGTTTATGGTTGGATGAACTGCATTGCTGATATTGATCCCAAAAAAAGACGGTAGGTACAACTAGGCCGTGAACAACCAATCATCGTACTGTAAAAATTGGATAGGTTCGATCTATAGTCACTAGGGCCTGTGAGAACCTTGTTCTAACTTTTTGGTGCCTTTGATTTTCCCTTTTTATGGATTTTGAAATTACATAGTGTCGGATGCATCATACATTATGTTATGCTTATCTTTTTCTCAAGTATTAAAATTTTACTCAGATAAGAGGTGAACTTAAAGTGTCTTATTTTATTATCTTGATTATCCGAAAGGAAGCTGCTACTACTTTGCATCTCCATCAATTGTAATAGTGTCAAACAATTATTCAATAGAGAAAAAGAGAACTCTAAATTAAAAAAATTGTTGATGAATCTTCTTTTAATATTTTTTTAACCTTCTGATTTCCTTGTTTAGCGTATTATTGTGTAACGATACTTTTTCCTTTTTGGAAGACAATCTCTTATGATCTTAATTCTATGCAGGTTGTGAAGGACCAAATCAGAGGTACTCACTGCTTCTCAAGTTTATCTTGGAATTGTCAAGTACATTCTAAATTACTTGCTCTCTCTCCATGATTGTCTCTTTGTTATAAATTTCTCCACACGCGCACAGAGGTGTATCATTGCACCATATGTAGGCTTTTAAAATGTTTTTCCCTTACTTACTAGACATAGCAGCATTTTGTATAACCAGAACTCTTTCAAAAATGATCTAACATTTTCTTAATCAGATTAAAAAAAAAGGTCTAATTGCAGGCTTCACATGATTTACTAATACGTACACTTTGGTATTTCCAGGGAAGAAGTCAGGGTAGTCGTTCTTTTGTTTGTCGAGCATTTAAGCTGCTAGCAGTTCTATTTTTATTGTGAGCTCTCCAATATTTAACCTGTTATGTATTTAACTTCCTGATAAAGTTGCAGTTGAGGGATACAATGTGGTGGTTCCTGATTTTCTTTATGGTGATCCTTATAATGCTGAAAATGTGAGAAGCCTATATCAATTTGGATACATATATGTGTTCGTACTTTTTCAAGTTAATCTTATGTCTATTTAAATGGTCATTGATCAATTACAGAATGTGGAATTACTCTGCTTATCAAATTGCATTATGGTGAAATCCTCAGAAATGAATGATGCAGACAAGAAGTTCAAATACCTGTTCCATTTTCTTCAAGCAAGCAGGAAAAGCCTGTGTCAATATCCTCATCAGGTTCAATGGTAACTCTACATTCCCTTCCCTGAAATGGGTAGCCAATTGTAAGCTTTGAGAATATAGGGTAATGCAGTTTCAAGTTATCAAAATGTGGTGTGCTGAACAAAGCATTTTATGTTAAATTCAACTTGAAGGCTTCAGATATGGTGGACTAGGACATATCATAAATACAACATCTAAAACCTCATTTTTTGTTTTTTTGGATGTTTCATACCATAACGGAAGCCATTACGGTCATAACTCAAAAAAACATATGGTTGCATAAGGGCAATAAGAGAATTACATGTACTTCATTATGTGTTGTAAGTTCTGCTGGGGATTTTCTGCTTCATACAAGTTTGGTTATTTCTTACTGTAGTCCAGCTTCCCCAATCAGCAAAATATTATAAACAAAATATATTTAAGATTTCTTTTGAAGCTATAGCAACAATCTTAGAATTTAAAGTTAATTATATGGTATCTGATTAAATAGTGCTTGTAAATGTCGATTATAAGGTACAACATGTATTTTTTCTTCCCTGGTTTTGTTTCTTTCTGTTTTATTTTTAAAATGTTTACTTAATTCGGTCTACCTCTCACAAGGTAAGCGTAAGACATGCGTACGCTCTACCCTCCCTAGATGCGTACACTCTACCCTCCCTAGATGCGTACACTCTACCCTCCCTCCCTAGATACCACCTGTGGGATTGGGATTACACTTAGTATATTGTTGTTTACTTAATTCGGAGTCATTAGAATTGAGTTTTCATGTAAGCACATGTAAATCCAATTATGTTCTCATTTTATTCATTTGATCATTGCCTCGATTTTAATGGACTTGAACCAAATTCACTTTACTGGACTCTGCTGCTGCACTGAGGGGAGTGTTAAGCATTTTTGTAATTTTCAAGAATCAAGATTCACCTATTGGTCTCCGTCTTTTGGTTAGTTTCCCTAAGAGCTTGTTGATTTGTAGGTTGTGAGTTAGTCGTGAGACATATTGCTGATATATTGTTGGGGTTGTGCAGACTTATGATGCACTTTTCATTTATAAATGGTTAAAGGCTGGGAATAGGATTTGCCCTCGAACACAATAAGTACTTTTACTTCTTTAGAAACTTCACTTCACAGGGAGAGCTACAAGGGCTACAACCACTGATGCCCTACAAATGTTCAAATGCATTGAGATTTCCGATAACATTCTTCCTTACACCCAATACTCACAAAAGTCTTATGGAATTAGGAGAAGAAGTTCTTGAAAACGTTCTTTTGGTGGATCGAGTAGAGCAGTTTCATTTCCAAGAAGTGCCGGTGGAAGAAACAAAAAGAAAATGAACTCTTCAAGAACAATTGAGCAAGAAAAACTGAAGCAGCAATTGCAAAACCTGAAACTTCAGACAAGATACTGAAATTAGAATCACCAACACCATTAAAGAATATAAAAGGCAAGTTCTATTTTCATGTGAGTTTTTCCGAATGTCTGTAATAACCTCTAATGTAGTCAGATCTTTAGCTATTCTCTGTTTCAGTACAACTGTCATAATATCATTCTCCATTTTCTGGCTATTATTATGAAAACTTGGAATTAGTTGTCCATTGACGAGCAGAATCAGAACAAACTTTTTGTAGTTTAAGTTTATATATTGGTATCATGGTGTTTGTTAATTGGGTTATATAGTAGAAGAAGTGGATGGTACCTGCTGGTTACGAGTTTTCAGAATTTTAATAAAATCTTTATTTCTTCACTGCGTTGCACATTTTTTTAGAGATCTGCCATGTTGCATACTGCCATCACTGCTCCACCGGAAATTCCCTCAGCCCCTACCGTACTCCAGCTTGGTAGTTTCCACCACCTATCCAGGGTTGAGCCCTGGGATTTGACGGCGGACTTAAAAAGCCACCTACAGACGCTCTACACCCATTCATCTCTTTTTAAAGAGTATATTGGTTTGAGTTAAATGACATTCAGTTCATGTCAAGAGAATGTCTGTGAATCACTTTTGTGAAATGTTTCAGTGGGTCGGTTTATTCTTCAAGAGTGTGATCAGACTGATTCTTTCTCCTTCTAATGTTGTGTAAACTCATCCACTACTCAGGTAAAAACAGATAAATTTGCATCGAGTCGAGTGATGCCTAGCTCTCCAAAGACCCGCTTTGCTAAGGAAGATGCAGGATCTGCCACTGGTTGTTATTAGAATAATTTGTGATCAGTTGACTTTCACCGTAACCTTTATATTAACTATTTTCTTACTTTTTGCAGAAGAAGATATCAATGAGCCTGACTGTGGTAGCACAAGTCGTGGAAGGGGTATTAAGGTGTGCTCTTATTCACAGTGTTGATCATATACCATTCGGCTTGCTTGGCCTTGTTAGTGGTACTTCATGTTGATAGTGCTCCTTGTGTTAAGTGTTACATATATGCAAGTGTTCAAGGAGATGAGATGTATTATAATTCTTTTGTTAGATAATAGTATTAGGAAGTAACGAGTATGTATTTGACTAATGGCTATCCATCTGTGTGATTATATGCTCCATTGAGTGATAAAATTTATTTTTTCAAAGTGCTTAAAAGTATGAAGCGCCCTTCTAAACATGTGTTGTAATTAACATGTGTAAGCACGGGCCATTCCCATCTAGTTTATGATCTATTAGAATAGGCGTAATTGTCCACTAACTTTCTTCTTGTTTTCTTCAGAAACAATCTGATCATTATGTACTGGATTGGCCATGGAAAATGCTATGGAGAACCAAAGCACCCATTAAAGTGTCTTGTTTTGGATGGGTTGTTATCAGAGAAGCTTGTTTAACTCAAGATAATCTACAGGGAAGAAGTTGTCTTAAGCAACAGGGTGTTATCTATGTGAAGAAGGTTTAGAGTCAGTAAACCATCTTTTATTCACTGTAAAGTTGCTAAATACTGTTGGGAACTCTTCCTGAATCTTTGTGGTGTCACTTGGGCTATGCCTCCAGATATTAAGAGCCTAATGGATAGCTGGCAAGGACAGAAGATAGCAAAGTTCCAGAAACAGCTTTGGAGGACTATTCCTTTGTGCATTTACTTGGTGAGAAAGAAATAGTGTCTGTTTTGATAATAAAAGGTCACATTCTTAGGTTTTTCTGGTGTAGTAGGTGTCTAAAAATGCTCATTGTTCTTCATGGCTAGGTGTTAAATACCTCCCAATTACTCAGTCATAAAAATTATATTGCATAAATCTCACTGGTTCTATATACTCATCAAGTCATCTTTGGCGGGTTTTCAAGAAATTGGAAGTTGCCTTTTTGTTTGTGTGGAGGAACTCACTTAACACTTAACAGTCATCAAATATTAACCTTTAGTGCATTTTGAAGTTGATTTTTCATTCAGCTCAAAGAGTACTTTTGTGGGTATTAAGAGTTGGGTGTTTGTTTGTGAGGAATGAATCAGCAACAGTTATCAAAGATTGTACTTTCAGTGTGTTTGGAAGGTCAGATTAAAACATACTTCTTGTGGAGTTGAGGAAATTGAAATGTTGTTTGTTGTGTGTTGGTGGGAAGATTCAACAACAATCATATTCTATGGTGAGTGGTGTGAAATTCATGGCTAATTGTTGCCTAAATTGGACAAGAAAAAACTCAAGAAGATGCTGAAAATAGGATTGTCACCGGAAATATTTTCCGCCTGAATTTTCCAGTGGTAATGACTGAAAATGGGCGGTGAAGATTCAGGTGAAAGAGTTGAATCAATTGCCCGCATTTGATGAATCTTTGTCTCTGAGTTTAACTCAATCGGAATTATGGCTGGCCAGTGGGCCGGGACGACCCGATCTCGCCCCACCCCATTATTTTAAAAAACAAATCGGTACCGGGACTCGAGCCGGGACGGGACATGGTCGCGTCCCGCTCTGACCCGCCCCGATCCCGCCCAATCCGTCCCCTTTGCACAAAATAACTGTTGCACCAACGGCCATTTTATATTTTGGCCGTTGTGCAACGGCCATTTTTGACCTCCCCCTCCCCCTACCCCCTTACTATTTATTTTTAACCCCTAAGTTATTATATTTACACTTTAACCCAATTTTCCAACTATAAATACCTCATTTTCTTATCATCTTTTCACAAATCTTTCTACAATCTCTCTACTCTCTCAATTTATCTCTCTACAAGACTACATTGTGTACTAAATATTCAATTTTATTTATTCATTTGGGAGTGAAGTTGACAACTAGCTTGATGATCTTCCATCGAATAAAGTTTTAATTTTCAACATCTCGATTACATGTCGACGTTACGTCGGCGTTTGTACATTCGTTCCTTCATTAAATTATTATTGTTTCTTTATTTTATCTGAGCATATAAACCTTTGTGTTGCATAAATTGAAATACTTTTTGTGCTATTTTGGGATGGACCAAAAGGGGAAATAATGTCTTTTGATCCTCAAGTAACTTTGTTGCTGCTGCTAAGTTTACTATTCAATGGGTTAGCTAGCTGATTAACGATCAATTAGCTTTCTTTTCTTTCCTTTGTTATTCTTGTTACATAACCTTTCCTCCTTTCTGGAAAAAGGTGTGTGCTTTACTATATAGTATATAGGGCCGTTCCTATACTTTTAAGGGTCCGGTGCGAGAAATAAAAAGAGGCCCTTTTTTATTCACATGAAAAATTAAAATTAACTAATTAATCAATATTAAAAAAAATTATTGATCAAAACATCAAATAAATGTATAGTAAACACTATATTTGATTCAATATTTTCAATTTCAGTACAATAAATTATAATGCTACGAAAGAGATGTCTTAATGTCATTACATAAAAGATTTATAAGAAAAACTATCATTACATTAGGCATAGAAAATTGATCTCCTTGAATTTTTATCTGAATGTTTGGACAAATCTATCTAATGCACCTCTTTGAGATTTGATGAACTCTTCTTCGTGTCTTTTTTTTTTTTTACGTTTTCCATGTCCAGACGGATATTTTCGGGTAGGAGCCATTTGTAATTCTCCTATTGAAACAAAAGACAAACCAAATTTAATGTAATCATGTAAAATACAAGTCATTCATTACATACATTACCAATAAAAGTAATGTAAAATCTAAAGCTAAACACAATTAATTTAATGTAATATTGAGAACCCTAAATTAAATATAATATTGAGATTTGAGAAATTTGAAACCCTAAGCAAAATGGAATAAACATTGATGCAATCAATCTATATTAATGGTGAATTAGAGCAAAATAATTCTCAAAACAATAACTTATCAAAAAGATCTTTACTTGGAAGTTGAGATTTCTACAATGGGGGAACTTTTTTTTGGATTGTATTTGTGGTGTTTTAAAGAGGGAGGGAGCCGTAGGGGGGCAGTCTGGCCGGGTACTTCTAAATTGGGCCTAAATTTGTTTAAAGAGGGAGGGGGCCTATTTTTTGTATTTTATAAAAAAAAAAGCCTTTGTTGCGCTGCTCATTGGATTCAAACATGCGACCTTTCAATAGGGAATAACTCTTGGAAGGAGCCTTCAACCACTAAGCTACAAATCTCACTGATAAGATTAGATACATTTTTAATACATATCTTTAATATTTGAAACATTTAAAAGAAAAATAAAAATTCTGGGGCGGAGGCCTCGCCGGTCGGGGTCCTGTGCGCCGGCGCCACCTTGACCGCCCCGGGGACGGCCCTGATAGTATATAGTATCCGTCACTTCCATCAGTTGCATTTTATATTCACAATTTGATTGGTTTTGGAGTTTGAGGATATTATTATGACTTCTTTATTATATTTGTACTGGTGAAGGAAAATATCAAAAAATTTGAAAAATGGTTTAGTAGAAGAAATATCATAGCAAAATTGAAATTTGAATAGTGAAGTTAAACTTATATTCTTCAAGTTTGTGAAAATGGTATTAGATAGTATTACTAGTGTATATTATCATATATTTCTTGTTGGTACTGTCATATATGAGGAATATAGGAAAATAATTTTTAAGATTTTGGTCTCTGTATTTGCTGCTTAGTTTATTGTTAAAAATATTAGCAACCTGAGCATTTCTAAGTTAAGGTAGTTTTTTCCTTTACAGTTCTAAGTTGTTTCTTTAACTTCACCTTGCATGTCACTTTCATTCTATGGTGGCCTGGGAAATTGAAGCAATGTTATTTGCTTTAGTTGGCCCCAGGCTTTGGTTCAATAGTAAGGTAGTGCAAAATGCAGGATATGTTCGTTAAGAGTTCGAATCCTGCCGGTGAACCAAGTCCCTTATTGTTAAGTGGAGAAGGGGGTAAGGAATGGAACTATTATCTATGATTTCGAAGCTGTAAACAGCAGGTTCTCAATTACTCTACCCCCCAAAAAAGGAAAAGAAAAACAACTGTTGTCGACCTGTCAATGATGGAACCAGAAACCCTTGGTTTATTTTTGAATCATTTGATTACTATAGGAGATGTTAAAAACTATAAATGAAATATAAAACAGATGTTTTGTTAGGTTGTCATAAAAAAATATAAATTAAGTGTTTTTCCTTGAGCCGAGGGTCTATCAGAAACAACCTCTCTACCTCCCAAGGTAGGGGTAAGGTCTGCGTACACACTAACCTCCCCAGACCCCACTTGTAGGATTACACTGGGTATGTTGTTGTTTTAAGCTAGAGGAAACTGAATATGTAACTTAATTACTAATGGCACGGTGCTCACCAAGTTGCATAGGAACTCTGATACAATCTTAGCCTGGATAGTACCTACTTACAATTTGGTGAATAAACAGCTAACATAATGTAACCAGAAAAGGAAAAAAAAAAGAAAAGGAGAAATCATTTTCAGTCATCAAGCAGACTATAAATGCAGCTTAGATGCAAGTGCATGTGAGATTGTATAGACCCTTTGCTAACTAATGATGTTATTCTCTCAACCACGTATGCCTGAACATGTTCTTTATGTAGGTGGATTCCCGATGGACAGCTTTGCCCCACAGTTCCCAACAGATCGAACTATATTCATTGGATTGAAGATCTTTTGTCATCAGACATCATTCCTAAAGTTCAAGCTGACAGAAACACTGCCAAAGGTTTTGATATAGGAACTGGGGCCAATTGCATTTACCCTCTTCTTGGTGCATCTCTTTTGGGGTTTGGAAATTTGTTGGCTCTGGTAGCCCCCTCCAATTTGTAATTTCCTCCCTTAACTCGCATCATTGCTGGTGTTTCTCTAATAGAACTGTGCTACAGATTTGCAAAACATTGATTCCTTCAGATGTTGCTTGATACAGATGTTACTGATGTAGCTTTGGAGTGGGCAGACAAAAATATCAAAAGTAATCCTCGTATTTCTGAATTGATTGAGATCAGAAGAGTTAACATGGAAAACCCAGCATCTTCCAGTGAAGAGTTGAATGATGAACCAGGAAAATATGGCCAATGCACAGACGTAGACTTCGACAATGGAAAGGCTGTTGTCATTGGGCCTTCACCTCCTGCTCATCTGCAAATGCACTCAGGTATAGGAAAAAGTTATGGTGGACCACCTATACTTGTTGATGTAGTCAAGGATGGGGAGAAATTCGATTTCTGTATGTGCAACCCTCCATTTTTTGAGACGATAGAGGAAGTCTTTTCTATCTTTCACTTACTTAATAGTAGGCTGCATTGACTTGATTTATTAGACTATCTGAGTGGATCTAAAGAAGAACAACATTCTATTAGTTACAAGTGTATAGAGGCGGGATAAAGTCCAATTGAAAGGTATGAGACGACCCATAAAACACAGTCTTCATTCAAGCGACGGTACAGAAGAAGAACGAAACGAAGTGAGAGGCCGGGGGGCAGGGAAAAGAGTCGAGTCGATCAGGCTCGACGATCGGGAGAAGCAAAACGAAATCCGGATTTGGCCGAAAAAGAAGCAAGGCTATGGATACCATGATTACGGTAGCAGTTCCCCCAATAACGGTTACAGCAGGTCTCTTAGAGCCAGTTCTAGTAATAAGGATGAAAACTCTTGGAAATCTTGGTAGGCGGAATCCAGAGCAGAATCGCCAGAAGGCGCAGGAGGTTGATTGAGACCCCCTGCCGACGAAGACGAAGGAAGAAATGGAGCGACTGCCTGCGAAAGTTCATCCATAAACAGTAACCCAAGCGCAAAGGCGACCTTTGACAGAATAATAAGACAGATTTCCCTACCGCTTTTATTTTAAAGGGAAAGAGGAAGCCCCGGACGCAGTGCTTCATATCCAAATTGCTCTTTGTCTAAGATTGGAGCTGGATTAAATCCAAAGACTTCTTGTGGTGGGACTATGCAGGAGATGGTTATCCCTGGTGGAGAAAGTGCTTTTATCACTCACATTATTGAGAGTAGTGTTCAACTAAGGCAATCATTTCGGTATGTCATCATTCTTAGAGTCCTTATCATGAAAGCTCATTTGAAGAGCCCTTATATTTCCTGACCCCATGTTTGCCAGGTGGTACACCTCAATGGTTGGGAAAAAAACTAACCTAAAGGTATTGATATCAAAGCTTTGGGTGGTTGGAGCAACAATAGTCAAGACAACTGAATTTGTGCAAGGCCAAACATGCTGATGGGGTATTGCCTGGTCATTTCTTCCTGCTTCCAAGAAGATTGTACCAACCCATGTGGCTGAGAAGAATAACATGTCATTCATGCTTGAGGTCTGATATTACTAGCCTTTTATTTGTTCATCTGGGCAATCAGGCGAACTTGATAATTCTGATAAAACAGAGCTCAGATATCATAAGGTTGTCAGTGAAATTAGAAGTGGACTTTATCGTTCCATGACAAGTAATTTCCTTTTTCACCTGATACTGTCTCTTTCTTCTTGTGCAAGTTTGGTGTCTTTTGTTAGAGATGTTGCTGCATAGGATGCAACCTGGTTGAAGTCTTTAAGGGTCTATTTGGCCATGTGGCTCATGAAATCACTTGCAAGTAAAGTTATTTGCAAAATGAAGTTTGACCAATGAATTTTGGGTTTCTTAAAATATTGTGCAAGTAAAATTGTGGTTTAAGGTGTATTTCAAGTGAAGTTTTTCAAATCTTCAACTACTTCCATCAACTCATCTTCAACTCTTTCATGAACTCTTTTTGCAAGTGAATTCCATGTCCAAACGCAATTCAACTTCCACAAACTTTTCTTTCAACTTCAAGTGATCTTTCTTTTTTCTTCAACTTCAACTCAATTTTTGTGCACAAGGCATACTAAGTTATGGGGGTTGAATTTGTATTTTAAGGGTCTTGACTATGGTAGATGTGGAACTGGTTCTTCTGTAGGAATGCGTAACAGATCGCTTTGCTGCTGGGAAGAATTCACATGGAAGTAGAATCTATTTAAAGTAGTTCCTTCATTATAGAAAGAACAAAAGTCGTTCTGACCCTATCAGAATTCTCAATCAGTTAGGCGTTCCGGGCATCGCTGTTCTTTATAAGTCACATATAAATCAGCTATAGTTATAGATCAACTTCGCTTCGTACATAGATCCTTAATGTGGAGATAGAGATAAGATCATGGTTATAGCCGTTTACTGTGAGATACTTAGACAAAATTTATCTGATCACTATATCAGTTGAAATCTTTTTATTCTCTAGTCTAATGATTATCTTGTATACAGTAGTTGTCTAATATTTTGTCCTTTCCTCCCTCAAACCACCTTAACCACAAGAAATTTTTTGGTGACATAAACAAGCTCTGTGCTTTGCCCTTGCCCTCTCCAACCCCACCTGAACCCAGAAAAGAAGTCAATTGGCAGTTGCATTGGCATTGTTATCCTTCTGCATGAACTGATTGTTGACTCATTATGTATTCACCTGGGTTTTGAACTACTACCATACATACGAGGTCTTGTGTTTCTTTGGGCGGACCAACTAGTTTTGGCACTAAGTGGTGGGACTAGTTCTGTTAATTACTCCACTGCCGGTAGGTCCAAAATTTCTTATTGATTTCCATTGTTTATTTAGGGTCTGCAACACCATCAGAGTGCCTCAGATGTATTGCAATCAGTGGAATCCTACTTCTGCAGTATTGGTGCATCCTCTAAATTAGACTCTGCCTCGTTTAATGTTGATGTACGCTCCATTTTTTCTTCTCTCTGATTATTACTGCACCTATTACATGTTTTTCCTGAATCTAAATGTTTTCTTATAGGTAACTTTGTCAGGTGAGCAATGTAATTCTATCCTGAAGAGCCAAACACAAAGGGAACGAACAAGATATTTTGATATCTGCAAATTACCCCTCTCCAACTGAATGACATGCGTCTGCATGTCTGCATGTTTCCGTAATATCCTATTATAGTGTTTTGTCTTTCAAACTAATGCCTTGTTATTCATTGTTAGTTTCCTTATTATTTAGCATATTGTGGTTTGTTAACCAATGCCTGGTTGTATCTATAGGTCTTCCAGCAGATACCAGGGACACTTCTGGTGAAAGGATTATTGCTCCAGAAAGAGATCCCCCTATCAGGTTTGTCCAAAATCATTTGGTCAGATCCAATCGGTGCAGTAATATTTTTGTTATACCCCGTAGTTCAGGTCATGCATATGAGAACGTACGAAAGGAATTAAGTTTTAAATTTTAGAAAGATAGGTGGACAGAATGATTTGGATGGGTTTTAGTCAACTTTGGGGCGGTTTATGTCCAGTTGCATTAGGAGTTCCTAGGTGTTTCAAAGGCCTAGTATGTAGTTCGTTGAGTCTAGTTTCCAACGCAACAAACCGTTCGTCGATAGGACATCGTAGTAGAAAGTTATGGAAGTTACAAGTTCGGTCTTGTGATCGGCGAGAAAAGATTTTCGGACCAGTGCCACAGCCGTGCGGCCGGATCTGGCGCGGCAGCGGATATTACGAAAGTTGGCTGAAGTTGCGGCCATGGCTGGAAATCTTGAAGTTCTCGAGGTTTAGTGCATGGCTGACTGCGAGCGTGGCAGGCGGATTTTCTGGCGGGGAAAATCAGAAGATATTTTGTTGTAAAGGCCTTGGGGGGGGGACAAGTGTCTCCCGTCTAATTTGAGAAGTCCTATTTATTGACCAAGTCTTCATTCTTGAGAACCCACACTGCCTGCAAAATCCTCTTCGCCTGCAAAAATTCAAGAAAAAACCAAGGCTAGAGAAATTTGGAAGAGGCGGCGAAGGGAATATGTTGACAAGCTTGTAGGAGGTTTGTGGAGGTGATTGTGGAAAGAGGGCAAGTGAGATTTGTTGGATTTGTTTTGGGTGAACTCTAAGGTAACAATTCATTCTCCTTTTTAAGTAAATTGTGTTGCGTGAGGAAGAAAGGACTTGTAGTTGTCAATATTGCTTTTAGGTATATTGCGTGTAGGAATAACGATTTGGATTTGAAAGGATTGGATAAGGATGATATGTGAGCATGTTATAGCCAAGATACTACCTTAAACTTATTGAATTAGTTAATATGTATTGTGGGCGAAATTTTACGTCGAGTTTAGGCGTGTAATCCCGCTGTATTGTTGGATAGTTGGGCCTTAAAAGTGGCGTTTGGATATTGAATTCGGACGCTTGAAAAGGGAAAAAGTATGTAGAAACAAAAGAAGTCTTTGTCGATTTTCCGTAGAATAAGGAACTTTATGCTTAGAATATTCGAAGAAGTCTAGGCGTTAATAGGCGTATTTGATTATTATAGGTTGATACTCTACGCGGCATATTCGACTTGGCAAGTGGATTTAACTTTAGGAGGTATGTGATTCTTCCTATCCTCTTGAGCATGATATTTGTAAAATATATAGTGCGGTGAGCGTGCGTGTTTTAAGCGAATTTGGTTTCACGCGATGTCTTTTGACTTGAGTTCTAAATGTTAAGAATCTTGAAATATTTCAAAAGAGTTATGAATCATTATTGAAGAAATTAATACTTGGTTTTAAAAGAATAAGTCCTTTTGGTTTTCCAAACAAATGTGAATTTGAGTTATTACAAACTTTAAGTGTTATACTAGCTTTATGGGAAGTTAGTTATAACGACTTAAGGAAGATAAAAAGAATGATTTACTTACTCGTTTATAACGACGCATAATGATTTACGAATGTGTGTGGTAAGTTGGTTTGATAAGTAAATATGTTGCGATACTACGGGCGTTAGTGTCTTGAGATTTGTTGTGGTAAGGGGGTTTCTCCCGTTGTGCTTATGTTGTTTCTGATGGTAGGTTGTGCTTGTGTTATTTCACTTACCCACGACTTGTTATGTTCTTTGCGGGTTAGCTCTGGCCGTCGAGAAGTACCTAAATGCGGGTCCGTATGACTATCACGGACTCTGATAGTCGGGAATCACTCGGGTGTATTCTGGCCGTCACGAGGAATACCTCATGCGGTCCAGTGGCGTGCGGACTACGGTAGTCGAGGAAAATGCGCGGGTTAGCTACCGTCACGAGTACCTCACGCGGGCCCAGGTGGCCTATGCGGACTACGGAAGTCCAGGATTAGACTCGCATAATGATACTATGGGCTGATGGCCCTGCTTCGATCATTAGCGACCTAGAAAAGACCGGTTACGTTACACCTATTTGCTATTGTTTATGATGTGGCACTATGTGCGGCTAATTGGTTGTTCATACATATTTGTGGATTTGTTTATTCATACATATTTGTGGATTTGTTTTGAAAAGGTTGTGATTTCATTCTGATATTTCTGATTTCACATACTTAGTACTTGTTATCTTGACCTCGCCGAAGCTGCGTTCATCTGCAGGTAGAAGTACATCGGTGGTTGATCCTCGCTCATAGGGTCATGGATTACGCTTTTGGGAAGCCTCGTTTCTCCGGAGGCTTATCTTTTGGTATGATTCCCTGTCATTGTAGATTCATGTACATTCAGGGGCATGGCGGGGCCCTGTCCCGCCATAGTTGTTACAAACTTTTAGAGGCCTGTAGTCCTGTTGTAAATTGGGTTTGGTAAAGGATGTAGATTCGATTGATTATCGTGTATCTGAGGAAGCGGCCGTTTTGGTTGCTTTGTTTCGTATTTTATATTGTTTCATGTTTATGAGTTTACTTATTGGTTTTCTCTGAAGTTGTATCAACTAGGGTGCGGGGTAAGGCACGATCGCGGGCAGTCGGGTGTCGTGACAAAAGTGGTATCGGCGGTTTATCCTCGGAAAGTGTCTCAGGCCAAGTATCTAGTAAGTCTTGATTATCGTGTGTCGTGCCACATCCCATAATTAGGAGGCTACATGATATTTAGGATTGGTTTCCATTCTTTTCACTCTAGATCGTGCAATAAGGCGTGTTATAGGTTGAACTCCTTACGACATATTTTATGTCTCGATTATGCCTCGCGCGCGAAACCGCGGCCCGAAGGCAAAGCGGTGAGGAGGCTGCTAGTAGGGCGAGGGTTCACGAGGGCACGTGCGATCTTTACTGGTGATCTTGGACGCGAGTTCCGGCGTCGCCGGCCCAACGAGTTGAGCGGCGGCGGCAAGGCCGCGGTACGAGCCTCGATTACCTGACACAGGCGAGAGGATATATATTACTGAGATGGCGATTATGCGAAGTCGTGGCGGCGGGAGGGCGAGAGCGGGAGGCATCGGTTCAGGTGTACCGTGGTCGCCCGGTCGATAACGAGACTTGGGACTTTTGAGTTGCGGCCGCTTTGAGTCTATGGGTCGGGCGAGGATGACCTCGGGAGTTTATCAAGCGATTCTGTGGATCGTAGGAGTGATCAAGGCCTCAGTCGGTAGTTTTGGGTTCCATCGGCTACGTGATCTGCGATCGGCCCGGTTCGGTCGTGGAAGCGTCGGGGCATGCGCTTCTCTTTGTTTGGGGCGAGTTCTCGAGCGTTCTTAGCCATTTCTTACCGCGAGATGAGAGAGCTCGGGTTGATAGATTTACGATGTTGAGGCGAGCAGGCGGGCGGTCGGGAAGTCTGGCGTAAGTTTGACTCGTTGGCGTGCGTCCGGCTTTAGTGGCGAACATGGAGGGCGAGTGCTGCGTATGTCGCGAGCTCGATGATTACTTAGTAGAGGTTGCTCGGGAGTAGCTCTTGGTAGGGCATGGGCATTCCGCGTGCGAGCTTATGCGGCGAGTGTGAGAGCGTAGTGGTAAGCGGATTGATAGATATCGGCGAAGAGGCGGGGCGAGTCCTCTGGTAGTTTCAGCGGACGACCTCGTGACTGGATTTACGCCAGTAGGTTGAGCGCTCCTCCGCGTCTTCGGGCGTTCGAGTATTCGGGGCGGTCGAGTCCCAGGGCCGGGCTTTCGGGAAGCGAGAGATGCTACCGTCGAGACCGCCACTGCCGGTGTGGCGATGTGGTAGATCCGTTCGGGAGTTGTAGTATCTTGTGGGGCCTTGTTACACTTGGCGTGGTCGTATTCGAGATTTGTCAGAGCGAGCGGCGCGAGATGGTAGGGTTCGACTCTGAGGTCGTCAGCGGGTTTTCATCTCCTGCGGTTACTCGCTCGGGGCGAGTGCTCGTGGGCGGCCAGTCGCGGCATAGGTCGTAGCGAGGGCTGGTTCGGTGCCTCGAGCGCATTTATGCCATATCGGCCGTCGAGGACGGGGCGTCGCGGATGTAAATCACGAGTGCGTTATTAGTTTCATGTTGTGATATATATGCTTTGATAGATCCGGGTTCTACGCGTCACATATATCTCGCCGTATTCTTTGGTAGAATAGGGATAGAGCACGAGTCCATAAAACCTTTTGAGGTGGCTACGCGATGGTGATTCGGTGGTAGGCGAGCGGATATATAAGGTTTTCCGGTGACTATATGCGATCGTCGGACCCTGGCGAAACTTGAGGAGTTGGATATGCGGACTTTGATGTGATTATGGGTATGGATTGACTAGCGTCTTGCTATGCCAATGTGGGCCGTAGAGAGAGATTGAGTGCAGTTCGGTTTCTGGGAAGCCGGTTGCTCAGTGGAAGGGAATATTGTGTCGTAGATGGGTAGGTTTATTTCTTACCTCGAGGCTAGGAAGATGGTGCGAGAAGGGTATATCTACCGTATTGTTGGGTATTAAATCTGGTAGAGATACGAAACCTTGATCGATTTCGGTGGTTAGAGAGTTTCGGGCGTATTCCGGGCGATCTGCCGGGTATCCTCACGAGAGGAGATTGAGTTTTGCATTGATATGTCGCGGACATTGGCTATATCTATTCCACCATCTGAGGATGGCTTTCTTGAGTTGAGGAGTTGAAGGACACAGAGATTTCTTTGGAAAAAGGCTTTGCTCGGGCCTAGTGTTTCTCCGCAGGAAGCGCGATTTTATTTGTAAAGAAAGAAGGATGGGGCCAGCTGCGTATGTGTGTTGATTACGAGCGGTTGAATAAGGTAACTATCGAAGCAGATACCCTCCGCAGGATTGATGATTTGTTTGACGATTGCGAGTGCGAGGTGTTTCTCGAGATAGACTGCGATGCAGTTATCATCAGTGCGAGTTAGAGACGAGATATCCCAATGCGCATTCGGGACCGGTATGGGCCTTTATGAGTTGAGGTGATGTCTTTCGGGTTGACAGCGCTCGTGATATTCATGAATTTGATGAGCGGGTGTTGAAGCCATTTTTGGATATATTCGTTATAGTATTCATTGATGACATCTGGTTTTATTAGCGCGAGCGAGAACATGCGAATCGGCGAGGGCGGTACTTGGGGTCTCGGGCCGTGATTGTATGTCGAGTTGTCGAAATGTGAGTTTTAGTTAGCTTGATGGCTTTCTTAGGGCATGTTATCGGGTTGATCTGGCAAAGATTGAGGCGATCGAGACTTGGCCTGAACTCTTCTGGCAAGCGGAGTCGCGACTTTTGGGCCTTGCGGGTTATTATAGAAGGTTTGTGGAGAAGTTTGCTTCCATTTCACCTTTGACTAGGTGACCCAGCGGTATGTTTGATGGGCGGATGCTTGTGAGAGAGCTTAGGTTCTTGAAGGAGAAATTGGACAGCCTTGATTCTTACTCTTACAGAGGTTTAGGCGGATATGTGGTTTATTGTGATGCGTCGGGTGTCGGGCTTGGGTGTGTCTTGATGCGGCATGGTAATGTTGTAGCTTACGCGTCTCGGCGACTCAGCGGCGTGAGAAGAACTACCGCGCGTGACATAAAGTTGGCGAAGTGATTCGTACCTTGAAGATATGGAGACATTATTTATATAGATACGTGTGGATATTTACGGACACGCGAGAGCCTCAGGTATATCTTGACGGAGGAGGTGAACTTGCGGCGAGGCGGTGGTTAGAGCTCTTAAGGATTATGATGTCAATATCTATACCACCGGGGAAGGCGATGTAGTTGCGGATGCCGCCGCGCGGTCGATGGGTAGTGCATGCGATGTGCGACGAGAGGAGGATATGGTCAGGAGTTACATCATTAGCGATCCTTGGGGTTCGTTTGGTTGATTACGATAGTAATGGAGTTCGGGTTCGAGAGGTTCTGAAGTCTTCCATCGTCGAGGAGGTGAAGAGCGGCGATATGAGGATCCGTGTAGTGCGATATCGAGATGCATTGTTCGAAGAGAGGAGTCTATTTGAGGTAACAATTCATTCTCCTTTTTAAGTAAATTGTGTTGCATGTGAGGAAGAAAGGACTTGTAGTTGTCAATATTGCTTTTAGGTATATTGCATGTAGGAATAACGATTTGGATTTGAAAGGATTGGATAAGGATGATATGTGAGCATGCTATAGCCAAGATACTACCTTAAACTAATTGAATTAGTTAATATGTATTGTGGGGCAGAATTTTACGTCGAGTTTAGGCGTGTAATCCGCTGTATTGTTGGATTGTTGGGCCTTAAAAGTGGCGTTTGGATATTGAATTCGGACGCTTGAAAAGGGAAAAGTATGTAGAAACAAAGAAGTGTTGTCGATTTTAGTAGAATAAAGAACTTTATGCTTAGAATATTCGAAGAAGTCTAGGCGTTAATAGGCGTATTTGATTATTATAGGTTGATACTCTACGCGGCGTATTCGACTTGGCAAGTGGATTTAGCCAGGAGGTATGTGATTCTTCCTATCCTCTTGAGCATGATATTTGTAAAATATATGATACGGTGAGCGTCGTGTTTTAACTGAATTTGGTTTCACCTTGATGTCTTTTGACTTGAGTTCTAAATGTTAAGAATCTTGAAATATTTCAAAAAGAGTTATGAATCATTATTCAGAAGGAAATTAATACTTGGTTTTAAAAGAATAAGTCCTTTTGGTTTTCCAAACAAATGTGAATTTGAGTTATTACAAACTTTAAGTGTTATACTAGCTTTATGGGAAGTTAGTTATAACGACTTAAGGAAGATAAAAAGAATGATTTACTTACTCGTTTATAGCAGCCTTGTAATGATTTCTGAATGTGTGGTAAGTTGGTTTGATAAGTAAATATGTTGCGATACTACGAGTGTTAGTGTCTTGAGATTTGTTGTGGTAAGGGGTTTCTCTCGTTGTGCTTATGTTGTTTACGATGAGCCGGTTGTGTTTGTGTTATTTCATCTACCCCTGACTTGTTATGTTCGCGAGTTAGCTACCGTCAGGAGTACCTCATGCGGGTTAATATGACTATGCGGACTACGGTAGTCGAGAATCACTCGGGTGTGTTCTGGCCGTCGAGAATACCTCATGCGGTCAGTGGCCATGCGGACTCACGGTAGTCGAGGAAAATGCGCGGGTTAGCTACCGTCGCGAGGAGTACCTCATGCGGGCCCGGTGGCTATGCGGACTCGGAAGTCGAGTTAGGCTCGCATAATGATACTATGGGCGGATGGCCCTGCTTCGATCATTAGCGGCCTAGAAAAGACCGGTTACGTTACACCTATTTGCTCTTGTTTATGTTGTGGCACTATGTGCGGCTAATTGGTTGTTCATACATATATGTGGATTTGTTTTGAAAAGGTTATGATTTCATTACAATATTTTACAGTTTCACATACTTGGTACTTGTTGTCTTGACCTCGCCGGAAGTGCGTTCATCTGCGAGTAGAGTACATCGGTGGTTGATCCTCGCTCATAGGGTCACCGTTTTGCTTTTGGAAAGCCTCGTTTCTCCGGAGGCTTATCTTTTGGTATGATTCCCTGTCATTGTAGATTCATGTACATTCAGGGGCATGGCGGGGCCCTGCCCCGCCATAGTTGTTACAAACTCTTAGAGGTCTGTAGTCCTGTTGTAAATTGGATTTGGTAAAGGATGTAACTGTTCAATTGATTGTCATGTATATACAGGAAGACGACCGTTTTGGTTAGCCTGTTTCGTATTTTATATTGTTTCATGTTTATGAGTTTACTTCCGCTGGTTTTTCTCTGAGGTTGTATCACTAGGGTGCCCGGGGTAAGGCACCAGTCGCGGGCCCGAGGTCGGGTCGTGACAATTTCATTTTCCTCTTTTCCCTTCTTCCTAAACTATTTGGCCAGATCTGGTAGTGTACTGTCTCATTCCCATTTGACAGATTCTTTGATAAGATAATTAGGTAAATAATTTAATTAACTTATAAAAAAAGGGCAAATAATTTAATTGATTTGAGAAAACTCCTGTATATAAGCAGTGTATATAAAGGGAGAGCCTCCACGAAAATGTATTGTCTATAAATGACGACCAATTTCCTATACAAACAGGAATCTCATGGATACACCAAAAGCTAACTAAAAATAACATGTTATTCCTTGCATATACAGTCATTATTTATCCCCTAAAAACTCTGGACAACCATGTCATGCGTCTTCTCTTCTTCAAAAGGCCCAGCTATGTAGGGCATCGTTCCCTAAACACACCATCGTTGGCTGCGCTCCAGACCAGTTCGATCCCCTTTGACTGATATCACCAGTTAAAAGGAAAGCTTATTTCAAAGACAGCTTCATGAGACCTGCCTTCAATTACTACTTTCTTATCTTCCACCTAGCCCAAGTAGGAGGTACTCACTTGTGTCCTAGTTGTTAGCTTTAACGTGGAACTCTAGTCCCTTTCGGCCCTACTAATTCTTCTGTAGATGTGATTATCTTGGCAATTGGAATATTGCATGTTATATAACCAATTTGCCCTTTCTTCTATTTTGCCGACGCTATATGTGTGTAAGAGAGTCAATGTGATAAAATAGTTTTTTCTGCTTTTCCAGCTCTCTAGAAGAGAATATTTTACTGTAGTCTTCTGAAACAGCTACTTTTTACTCTCTTTCTCTGCAAACATTTAGTTCTCTTAATACATTTTTGGGTTTGTCGGTGATTGTTCAAGGAAAATAGTTGTCAAGACTTGTCCCGCTCTCTAGTCATTTAACTTAGTTGTACTTATCTGTGTACTTAGTAGGTTCTATGTCCAATCAGTCCACCTGGTTTTAGGATACTCGCATCAACATATTCTCTTAGTCATCCTTGATATTTCGTTCTTTTTTGCAGGGGTATTTTCTTCTATATTCCAGCAATTACAGGAAATTCTGAAAAGCAAATTCAGTAAAGGCAGCAGATGATGGTTACTTCTCTTGGTGCAGAAGATAACCCGCGTATGATCTGCAAAGCTACTATTGAGATGATAGAAGTGACTAATGTGTAACCTTTACCTTTTTAAAATCGTGAATTATATGTAAGATAAAACTGTTAGGTAGGTCGTGTAGGAAATATTGTAAATCTTTCTTTGCTCTTCTGTTTTTTGATAGAATTTCTTGTTCTAGATTTGGTTCAGAACAACATTACTGATACTATTAGTAGTGTGTGAAAATTAATCTTGAATGTCATCCAAATACTCAATGATTGTCTCCCCGTTCTTAATGTTTTACCCACTACTGAGCATCGTCATCGTCCTGGTGGAACGACATCTTTCTACAGCATATCTATCAATATATGTGTCACGTATTTTGTATTACTCATTCGGGGAGGCAATGCAGGGAAAATGCTTGTTAGTGCTTGATCAACAAAAGCAACATACCCTCAATAAGATAAAGAGAGCTTTTCCGTCGAAGGAAATAATTTAGGTCATTGGTCTTTATGTAAATGAGATAACAAAAGTCCAGCAAAAAATATTTATGAATGGAGAGGCCAAAAAAGAAAAAGGATTCCAGCAGAATTTTAGATATTATCTTTCAATACAACAAAATACTATCCAGCAGGTCCTGAATAGCTATTACTGAGCTCCTGCCGACTCTAAATCCCTGGCGTTCACAACTGATAAAAGTTCTCAATCATAACTAAGAGCTAATTCCGCTTCTTTTCTAGACTTGACGTTGCTGTGGCTTCCAGGCAGGCATCTTAGCAGGGAAAGCCCTCTTCAACACTCTTTCCCAGGCGTAGCAGGCCAAAATGTCGCCGATGGCCAAACCAGCAGCTTATCTCTTAACGCCATTGGCATAGGAACCAACTTCAACCAGTCATTCAAGTCCCGAAACAAATCAGAGGTGATAATTCTGAAGAAGCCCATGACAGCCGAAAAGGTATATACGAGTGGCTTATTTCCTGGTACCAATTGAAAGAGCGGCCCTGTATTTCACAGCAGAAGTTGCTACCTGTAGCATCAATCCCATCATGTAGGAGTCTGGCTCAATGCATGCAGGAAGAAGAGAAAGATGCAGGACCAGAAACTATTAGGATGGGGTTACTTAGCTGACAGGGACGAGCTGTGAGATAAACAAAAACAAGAAGTACTATTAGCTACAATAGTTTGGAGTTCTTTTCCAACTTAGGATTTCCGAACCTCAATTTAATCTTTCAATCAAGGCATCTTTGCAATCAAATGATCCTCACTATATTATTCTTGAATGCACCCGGAGTTGGGACTGATTCAAACATATTTGGAGTTTCACATTTTATGGTTTAGCAAGAACTATTTTTTCTTTCAAGTTTGCAGGTTGTCATAACAAAAATCAACCATAAGATGTCTAAGAACATGTACTCTAGTATGAGAACTAAGACATGTGAAATAAAGACGACTGGTTTTGAGTTTAGAAGTTGTCTGTGATGTACAGTAGATGGTCTGGGGAGGGAAGGAAGAGAATTTTCTTGCAAAGGTTGAGCATGGAGGACGAGCAGTGGCCCAAAGCTTGAATCATGCATTATCTTGAAACCAGAAAAAATGAAACAAACAGGTAAATTGAAAATACAAAACAGACTGTTAATCTAATTCTAAGCAGACATTCAAAAGAGACAAGGACATTCAACAAAATTTTGTTAGTGCAGCTAGGTCTTGTTCACGTATTTCCAAACAGGAGATGAAAAAATTGGGTGGTACTATAACGTTTAAACGCATTTATTTTGCAAAACATTTCAGTGAAAGAAAAAAATGGAATAGAATTTACCTTTTACTATCATGTAATAGATCATCATCCTTTGTCTGATCAGCTAGCAGTTGCAAAATAGTGTGTCCATCTTTCTCTAAAGTATTCAACTTATTGCACCCAAAATATGGAAGCATTTTATGTTCAATCTCTAACCAACTAACAGCCTGCTCTTTCCTAACATGTCTCTCATTCATAAGCTGTCTCACTTTCTCTACATTTTCCCACATCCCAAGTACACCATAAATACTTGACAACAGCAAATATGCGGCAGGAGACTGTGGGTCCAGCTCTATTAGCAGTTCTGCAGCCATTCTACCCAACTCCACATTTCCATGAATTCTACAAACACCAAGTAAGGCATTCGAAATATGATCATCAGGTTCACAAGGCATCTTCTTTATCTGAGCTAGCACTTCACTAAAACGTCCTGCTCTACCCAAGAGGTCAATTATGCATGCATAATGTTCTTGATCGGGGAGAACATCATAACTAGAGGTCATTGTCTCGAAAAAGGAAAGCCCTTCTTGCACTAGCCCTGAATGACTACAAACATTGAGAAGGACAACAAAAGTGATACGGTTTGGTTTCACTCCAAACTTCACCACCTCGAAAAACATTTCAATTGCCTCATCACCCATACCATGTTGTGCTAATGCAGACAACATAGTATTCCATAGTACTACATCATGCTTGTTATATGCCGTATCAAATACCCTCCTTGCAACTTCCAAACTTCCACATTTCGAATACATATCAATGAGAGAACTCAGAACAATTGTATTAGGTCTGAAACCAGCATTCACCAGAAATGCATGTATTTGCTTACCGTGCTTAAGTGATGCTATACCAGCACAAGCAGATAGGCAACTACTAAACGTAAACTGATCAGGTTGGACCTGAAGCTTCATCATCTTTGCAAATAACTCAAGGGCCTGAATGCTCATGCCACAGTGGGAATAACCAGCAACCAAAGCTGTCCAAGAAACACGATTCTTCTCAGGCATTGCTTCAAACAGCTCCCTAGCCGACACCATATCACCACACCTTGAATAGCCTGAAACCAAGGTGGTCCAGGCAAGAACGTCTCTTACTCGCATTGCATCAAACAACCTCCTAGCTTCACTCATCTTCCCACATTTTGCATAAGCATCAACAATTGAACTAGAAAGAACTATATTGGATAAAAACCCAGCGACGAATACTTGGCAATGAACCTGCCCTGTGAGAGAAAAATCCCTGGACTTAACACAAGCAGTGACAACCCCTGCAAAACTATACTCATTAAGCCCAATACTTAACCTCCTAAACTCTTTATAAAACTTGAGAGCCTCATTCAAGTGGCCAACTTGAGCATGACCAATCACCATAGTATTCCAAGAAACAACGTCTTTCTGAGGCATTTTATCAAACAACCTTTTAGCAGCCTTAATCATGCCTAATTTAGCATACCCGGAAAGCATATTATTCCAGGAATACAAATTTCTGTTGGTCATTTTATCGAACACCTTACGTGCTTCAATATGATCACCACATTTACCATACATATTAATCAAATGGTTGGCTAGAAAAGTAGTGGGGTGTTTCCACCCAGTGGTTTTGAGATGCAAATGAATCCATTTTCCATCTTCACGTGACCCGGAATTGGCACATTGTTGAATGAGAAAAGCTACAGTTTTATTGTCTAAGCGAATGCCTTTACGGGTTAAGATGTTAAGGTAATTGAAGGCTTGTTTAAGATAGCCTTGTGAAGAGAGATTGAGAATTTTTTGTATTAAGCATGAATTATTGAGCTTGTTGTTTGTACGAAAATTGCCAGCTTTGGAAGGTAAAGATAAAGGGGGCATTGCAGAAGGGAAACATGACAAAATGGAGTTGCTTTGAAATTGGCAGTTCAAGTTGGCGGCGGAGATGGAAGTTCCGGCGAAATCAATTGAATGTGATGCATTGTTATGTGGTGGACCACCGTGGGGACCGGACCGGAGGGAATGAAGCTCATTATCCACAAATTTCTTTAAATCAAAATGTCATAAAACATAATCATAATGTGATTAGCTCTATACTCCATCCGGTCAATAATAAGTGATGTTTTTAGTTAATTTTATAAGAATAAGGTCAATTTTTTATTGAAATCCTAAATATCACTTATTTTGGAACAAAATAAAAGGCTTAAAACATCATTTATTATGAAATGAGACTATTATTTTCCGAGTTAGTCTATTTAGCTAAACTTCTAAAATCTAATTTATTTTTAAATTTTTTTTTTTAAGTGTGCTTTTCAAAAAAAATAAATGGAAAGTTTGTGTTTGGCTAATCAATTTTAAAAATATTTTTGAATATCAATTTATATTTGACAAAACTTTTAAAAAGTGCTTTTAATTGGTATTTTCCTAAAAAAAACACTTTTGAGGAAAAACTTCTTTTCGCTTCTGAAAAATAATTCACTTATTTTCTCTCAGAAAATTAGCCAAACACCTCACAATCTTTAAAAAATAAGCATTTTTAGCCTCCTAATTTTTTGTGCCAAACAGGCTATAAGTCGTTTCACTATTCAAATAAAATTAATATTGCAATTTCTTTCCTTAAGACATAATTAGAAGGGCTGTTTACAGATTTTCAGAACCATACATAACTAGAAAATGCGGTTTCCATTTTGTTAAAATATTGTGGAATTATTATTCAGAAATATTGTTAATCATGTGTCTTCTATTATTTGCTTTGTCAATCAAATTTTGTTTTCAAATCATTACAACAATATTGTATGGATCGGGGGAGTATGGAAAAGTTTGTCATTTGAAGAAGTCCTTGTATGACTTGAAACAGAGTCCACGAGCTTGGTTTGACAAGTTCAGTGAGATAGTTAAGATTTTTGGGCTGAGAATGAGCAAATGTGATCACTCAGTTTTCTACCGGCAATCAACAGTTGGCACTATCCTTCTTGTTGTATATGTTGATGACATTGTTATCACAAGAAATGATTATGCGTGAATATCTTCCCTCAATTTTTTCCTGCATACCAGGTTTCATACAAAAAACTTGGGTCAGTTGAAATACTTTTTGAGAGTAGAAGTAAACGAAAGCAAGAAGGGAATTTTTCTCTCAGAGAAAGTATATTCTTGACCTACTTTAAAATACTGGAAAATTGGCAGCCAAACCTTGCAGTACTTCAATGATTCCCAATGTCCATCTTATGAAAGATGATGATGATCCTTTGATGATCCAGAGAGATATCGAAGGTTGGTTGAGAAGTTAATTATCTTACTGTGACTCGTCCGAATATTAAAATTTGACATCATAATCGTGAAACTTTTGAGAATTCAAATGTGTATTATTTATTTTTGGCAGAATACATCGATTGCCATCTTAAATTTGTCAGTGAATTTCATTTAGACACTCGAATCGTGATTTGTTCTGATTGAACATCTTTTTTTTGACGTAAACTCCGGGCTGACTCAATAACCTGCAAACCACGTCAGTCGTTTAACCACACTTGACAAGTCATGTGTGACAGACTCAACCAAGAAGATTTATGCAGATGATCGAACTCGTCACCTTGCACACGCTCTACTGCTACACCAACTTGACTACCCTTGCGGGCGTTTCGATTAAACATCTAGACATTCTGACTCAAATTTTTGGATTTTTTTTTGTATGATCTCAAGCAAAACTTTTGCGTAGTTTTCAAGTGTTCATTACATAAATAAATTAACCACTTAAAATGTCTAATAAAAACACTTTCCACTTGTTCAAGTGTTTAATTTAAATATTAAACTTACTAGTATAAATTTAAATAGTTGTGGATGTATTCCAACTTTATTTTTTACTGTGCAAAAAACTTACTAGTGTTTACCCCAAATATTTTAATTTATTACGGTTAGGTGATTAAATAAACTGACATAATATATACTATTAATTAACTAAATAATTTTTGATTTAAGTGTCTTATAATAAAATATGTATTGCTCTTTGATTGCGGTGCTTTTCAAACAAACTGAAAGAAGAGATGCTAGGATTTTCATATGGAGAGGTTTGTCTTTTGCTTGGCGCCACTGCTGCTCTAATTGGTACTCTCTCTTCTCTCCAACATTTGGGTTCAATAGCGCATCCAGTTTCATCGACTTCAGGGGGTGATACATAATGTAATTTCGGAAGTATTGTTTGTTATAGCTGCTTTGTGGAATTAATCACTTTGTTCATTGTAATTGCTAGCGGGGATTGTGTAGTGTTTTGTTGGGTTCGTGTACGCAGCGGAATTTGAAAATTTTAGTTTCAAACCCAACAAATGCAGGATGATTATGTAATAATAAACATACATGTAATCAAATAACATGTAATAATATAACCGTAGTACTTCGAACGAAAACTTACGGTTTGATTAAATCTTGAATCTTTTCGTATATCCGAGGGTGAGCACGCAACTGTTCCTCGATTGCAAGTTCTAGACTTCGATGTAATTTCTCCTTCTAAAAGCTAGGAAATTCGGCAGAGGTTCGAGAGGATATTGTAAGACTAAATTTCTAAGACTTAGAATGATTTGTGAAATCAAGTGTATAAGAATAATGATAGGACCTCTCTATGTATAGTTGCATTTAGGTTAAAACCGCAGTCATGGTTTCCCGTGGGCCAGGCCCAGAAAACGACACAGTGGGGTTAGTCTGACTGGCCCACTGCCAAGGCGGTGGCGCAGCGCTAAGTGGGTGGCTCCACGGCCCTAAACCAATTTTGCCTCATTTTTCATTTTAATTAAATCTGAAATTCAATCTCGACTTAATTAAATAATCATTATTCATTCAAATGTGTCGATTATAAATCGAACATTTATATTCTTTCATTACATCCTTAGATCGACGGAACAATTGACTTAGTGTTACCTACAGACCTTCACATATCGACACTAATCATATTAGGGTCTACACGGAACTCCTAGACGGCGCCGGAAGACGAACTCAATATGTGAAGTATAGTTACACGAATCTGGTAAACTGGACCTCTGTGGGAAGATAAAATCCTTTCATTCACGACACCCTCGATCAAGCTTAAGATCTGCCAAGTGTCTATCCAAATGGCTTGATCATTATATCTCATCTATATTAGTTGACAACAAGACCATATCCTAGATATGTCCACTGCGTTGACCAACGACTTAGTCAACCTAACATCATATGAGAATTTGAGTGTTCTATCGAATATATATTCGAGAAATGAATCTTAATCTTGGCTCAACTACCACCTTTAATCTATTTCGTAATATACCCACTACAAGCCGTATCTCAACCTATAAGGCATTTGAGCTTAGGACAAGATCAAAGTATATTACTCTGCAAACAAGGTGCGTATCGACCTCAAGTCTTAAGGACTTCTATCTCCCACTCACTGATCATACTTTTGACATTGTATAACAAACATTATATCAACAGGGTATACCAAAACTTCTAAAGTATCCATGCGTCCATCACGAGTTTCCATAACTCGCATCAGGTGAGACATACTACATCCTCTAAGGATATGATGCAGACCACATGTCGACTTATCGCATATCATCAATATCTCATTTTCGATGATCATTAGTCGAGGCTATTTTAGGAGTTACGTTATAATATTAATATCTCACACTATTAATAACCACGTAACCTCTAGGGCTGTATATTATAGAATATTATAAACAATCAACTAACAATTCAATAATCGCAACTGCCATAATATTAATCTCCATTAATAATAATAAGAATGTGTATAAAGTACATTTGTAGGACATAAACATACTTTCAGATTGTTGGTTTCTGTGTATTTTAATCACTTGTTCATTATGGTTTGACCCTTTTTTTGAATTTTTTTGTGTCGTTAGGACCTAAAGATCTGCCAATTATAGCAAGAACAGCAGGTAGATTTGGGGGGCGTGCAATTGGTTATGTTCAATTGGCCCGTGGTCAGTTTGAAAGTGTCATGCAGCACTCTCAAGCTCGCCAGGTTTCTTTCTTACTGCCTATATTGCTCAACTTTCTTTTTTGTTTTTTAAGCTTTTCTAGTCTTAAAATGCACTGGTATGACTAGCTCAAACTTCTATGCTGCTTCATGAATTTCAAAATTTGCAATAACGATAGGTGTTTTGTGTCTATGTAGAAGTTTTCCGTTTCTCTTTTAAAGCTGTGTTTTTGCATCGTAACTAGGACTGATATAGACTTGTTGTTGCTCTTAAGCTTATTGGATAAATTATGCTTTGTATAGCATAATAGCGTAAAATGAAATCTTACCACTTATTATTGTTTTATCCTTCATCTCGAGTTGTTTATCAGGTTCGTAAGGAAGTGCAAGATACCATGGCTCAACTGGAAGCCATACGTCATGAAATTCGGACAATCTCTATTATGAATCCTGGTCCATTGACATCGAGGCTAGTGGACAACATCAACACAACAGCTGCAAATAACGCTGGTATTTCCTTGTTTTTTACTTTACATGGTTGATTTTAGGCTTTTTTTTATTAGTTTTTCGTTATTCTTCTTCTTTGTGACTAAAAAAAATTCTTCTTTGTAACTCAGTTGAAAATGGACCTCAAAAATCTGATAAAGAGAGCATCATTGTTGAAAAGGGACCTCAAATTTCCGAGGAGGAGAGTACAGTAGCAACTGTCACACCTGAGGTTTTGTGGTTTCTCTGACTACTATTTTCATTATTTTGTCCTTTCTTTTCAAATGGAGATATTTATATGATTAATAATTACCAGAATTATAGTTCAAGGAAAGCTTTAACCAATATGCACAGCCAAGCTGCTGCTTATGCTAGATTGGCGGAAACAACATCTTTGAAATCCATTTCTGTAGATAATGAAGGTCTGAGCGAGCTGACTGATGAATCTGGCAGTATTATTGTGCTCCCTCACTCAGCAGAGAGTGCAGGGTTGTTGCCAAAACGTAAAGGTAAGGAACCATTTTCAAGATTCTGACTGCCTCATGCTTCTTTTCTAGTATGCCCATTGGTCCTATTATCCTGCATACAGAATAGCTTTTAGCTGATTGGTAATATTGTACTTACCATTCGACTTGTGAAATTGTGTGCATTTCTAAAGGTTCTGGACAGGATTTTTGCAGAAATTCTACTGGGGTGAGTTATCTTCTCACTGCTGGTCCTGTCTACTGTTGCTATTTGTTGTCATGACTGAAAATATAGGTTTAAGGATGTTGTAAAATTAAACATTCTATAAGATGTGAATTCTGATATTTGGTCGTGTACCTGCAAAGTTACAGCACAAGTTGACAAATGTACAATATACGGTTCAATATCATCTGAATCTAGTGGAAGTTGCTGCTAACTTTGCTAGATATGGAGGTAGTGACAAGGAATTCCCTCCTCCTTGCAGAAGCTATGGCTCAGATTTGGAACTATAGGATCAGGGATCACATTAGATCCATTTTTCTTTCGTATGTCTAGTTTGAGATTTATCTAAATATAGTTCAATCCAATCTGTTTTTAATTTTGGTTTGGTAAAGTAGAGTGTTAATCAGTTACCCGTCTTCTGTGGCATGCCCATATTTAATTTATAGCAAATAATAATAAAATATTGCAATGATGTTACCTTTCTAAAAAAACAAAAAAAAACAAAATATTGCACTGTATATCACATTGAGGCACTTTGGTGCAAAGGATAGTATCTTTTTCAGTGAGACACTTGCAAAGGATAGTGAAGTAGAAAATAAAAGATTGGAAAAGGGGATGACAGTCGCAGAAGATAGTTTCTGAGGTTCTAAAAAGTAAAAACGGGAGCATGGGTACACACAAACTGATAGATGGGATATTTTTTTCCTTTTGGCCATTAACCTAATATAATATAGGTATGTGCATAAAAATTGTAATAAAATATCTGGTATGTGTAGAAAAAGATGTTTTAGAAGAACTAGATCTCAATTGAGTTTGCTCTAAGGCAGTCTAGTTGAAGGCTCTTTTTGGATCTAACTGATCTAGAAAAATGGATTCAACTTTCTCTAATTTAGGACTACAAAACTGGATCAGGGTTGTTCGCACGAATTTATATCTGGGAAGTTTCCAAATAGGTACTAAATCTTACACATATATCTCTTAATATTGGTTCTTTGGAGTTTGATGAGTTACCTGTGCCCCTCAACTTATAGCTGAATTTACTTGATATTTTGAGTTATTGTACATTACACAATTTAACTTTTAATTGTTTGAAATAATTGAACTTAGTTCTTCCAAAGGTACACGTGAAATTGAATGAGATCAGTGGTCTTTGCTTCCTTGAACCGCCGTTCTCTACTATTCCTACAAGCCTTTTGTCAAATCTTGTAACCTTACTTTGACCCCTTCAGCCATCAAGTGAGATTATAAAGGGTAGGATGGAACTTGATGTTGCTGAGGTGAGGTCTCAAAAGGAGGAGATTACGTGTCGTTCAAGCTAGAAAATTAAGTCTTTTTGACTTAATTACGTTCTCTAATCATCGCCTTAAAATCACGAGGTGTAACATCCTTCCCCCGGCTGACTCCATTATTAGGAGAACTAAATTAGCTCATTTCCAAAAAGTTGAAGTTATTGTGATTAGAATTAGAATTAGCTGAAAGCACATAGAATTCTTTTTAATGGGTATTTCTGCATCAAGAATCATGTTATCTTATATGTGATGAGTGATAGGGTGGCAGCTGTCCTTTTGTATGTCAATCTGATCCTTTTTTGTTTGGATAGTTATGATGTCTATTGTGTGCACCTCAAGTATTCCAGCAGGTACCTGCTATAGGTAACTCTACCCATCAAGGCTTAGACATAGACAAATGTAAAGAAATCACGTAGCATTTTGCTGCATATGCTGGTTATGACAATCGTATCCTGCAAAACTAGATATTGGTTTTCCTAGAAAGAAAAAGAATCAGAATTGCAACTACCCTCCCAAAACCCACTATACCAAGAAGCCCATCGATCCGGACGGGCTCCATAAATATAGGCTTTTAAATATTTACATGCTTTATAGCTGCAAAACGAAGAGTGGACTTTTCTTGAGAATCAAATCCAATCTTCTTTCCACGCCCTTTGTGCATACATCAGTGATCGATGGGCTCCATAAATATAGGCTTTTAAATATTTACATGCTTTATAGCTGCAAAACGAAGAGTGGATTTTTCTTGAGAATCAAATCCAATCTTCTTTCCACGCCCTTTGTGCATACATCAGTTTGTTTAATAGTTTTTTGAGATTATCTTCCTTTGTTGGATTAATAGTTTTCTTCTTTCCCAAAAGATGAAGCAAAGGGATCCGACATTGTGTTAGAGGCGATACTGGAGGCAGAAGTGGCAAATAACCAAAGAGTTTTTCTCGCAGCCACCAAACCAATTAAAAAGTGAATGAAGAGGTAACATGTATTCCCTTTCCCCGCTTAATTATTGATTGCCTTTTATTCACGAGGGCATGCATATAGTTCAGTTTATTTGTTGGCTAAACATGGAAGCCGTCATATAGTAACTAATCTAATTGTATGTGCGTCATCTCTTTGCAGTTATGTGATAAATGAACTTACAGCTATGGGGCTCTTATTCCGGTTATATTAATTTAAAGAAGATTTGCGCAGCAGAGATCAGCTTCATGCCAAGGGAGCATGTCAGCAGTGGATGAAAGATTGCTAAAGACAAATGATTTTAGCCAGTTCAAGTTCGGATATCATGGGCATCTTAAAAATATAAGACCTGTGTTGCCCCAAGGCAAACTAGTCATATTGTTTGGCAGATGGTTTTCTGTATTTTCTGCAACCAGTCCTACCTATTTCTGAACCTTCTAATCGACCTGGGCAACACATACGAACCAAGAATCTTCACGGGCTTGGATTCTGGAGTTCTGGATGTTTGTAATCATTTCTAAATTTTATTTATTAAAATCCAGCAAAGCCATATATGTACAGTTCCGGATGAACTTTGCAATATAAGAGTCTGTTTGACCAAACTTCTGGAAAAATATTTCTGTTTCTTAGAAGTAGTTCTGCAAAAACTGTTTCTAGATAATCTGGTGTTTGACCTATAATTATAGAAGTACTCATAAGAAACAAAAACAGTTTCCTGTTTGGCCCACATTTATGCAAATTTATTAGAATATTATTTTTAATAGATT